>CM072546.1:3721613-4962151 GCA_036898215.1 Platycarya strobilacea
CTTGCTGCGCCTCTCGCTGCCATCATCATCATCGTCATCGCGCCTCTCATAGCTCTCCTCCTCGGACCGGCCATAACTCTGCCTCCGAGGCAGCTCGTCCCCATAGCTCGGCCTCTCATGCTCAGTACTCTCGTACTCAGGCCTCTCACTCCTCCCTCCATACCCGTAACCACCGGTAACCTGTTCCTCCCCATAACCCGGCTTCCGTCCGGATCCATACTCTAATGGGGGCGCCTCATACTCGGGCTTCCGGCCATACCCAGATCCGTATTCCGATTCGGGAGTCTCATCATCTGTCTTCCGACCATAACCGGATCCATATTCCGGTGCGGGTGGCTGCTCATACTCGCTCTTCCTCCCGTATCCAGCTCCGTATTCCGGTGGGGGTGGCTGTTCGAACTCACTCTGACGACCGTATCCAGAATTGTGTTCCGATGGGGGTGGCTGCTCATACTCGCTCTTCCTCCCGTATCCAGATCCGTATTCCGGTGGGGGTGGCTGCTCATACTCGCTTTTCCGCCCATATCCAGATCCGTATTCCGGCGGGGGTGGCTGCTCGTACTCACTCTTCCGCCCATATCCAGATCCATATTCCGATGGGGGTGGCTGTTCGAACTCACTCTGACGACCGTATCCAGAACCGTGTTCCGATGGGGGTGGCTGCTCATACTCGCTTTTCCGCCCATACCCAGACCCATATCCTGACTCAGTCTGTTCATACTGGCTCTTTCGTCCGTATCCGGATCCGTAATCCGCTCCTGGTTCCTGCTCATGCTCACTCTGCCGGCCATACCCAGATCCGTATTCAGATCCGGGCCTTCCCGATCCATACTCGGGCTCACCATACCCGGGCCTGTTCACCCCAGGAGGAGGGAACCCATGACCAACGTCCGGCCTGGCCCCATAATCACCTCCTCCGAAATCTCCCTCACCACCAAGTGGAGGGGGCATAGGTCGGGGCTTAGGACGGGCGTAGCTGCTGTATTCAGTGTCGAGGGCCTCGTCGCGATAGGCGGAGGGCTCGGCGTGGGAGGTGTACTGGGGGCGATCATAGTCGAAGTCATCGGAAGGCGTGGAGGAGGAGAGAGGGTAGCAGGTCTCTTCGGACGGCTGGAGAGGCCGGCCGTAGGTGAGGACGATGTCGTAACCGCCCCCGTATGGCGTCGGATCGAACTCGTCGAAGTCATCGACCTCGTCTTCGCCGCCCCGAGCGTAATTCGACATAATGCTCTGGAGTGCCTAGTGAAAATATCTGTTGTTTGGATTTGGGTGTTCGTGATTCGAGAAATGAAAACGCAGAGGATACTCTATAAAAAAGATCTCTTCAGTCTTCTGGGACGTGGATGGTAGGCAATTACTGTGTAGGCACCGACGAAAACGGCACCGTGTCAGATTCCAGGACTAGATCGGTCGTGCCGACACGTGGTAATGTATTTATTAGTGTCTAAGTGAGACAGAGGGAGTTGACACTTGACAGGCCCAGGATATGGATAGGACTCTTATCGGAAGCAACAAAGAAGTGGGCTCAGACGTGACACCGCATTAGAGCATTCGAGATTTCTTACAAAATTTCTTATAATTTAATTAAAAAATACAATCACTAAGGTTTTTTTAAGAATTTTATTCTCTTTTAAAAATTCCATTCATCTCATTTTCTACTCTTTTTTTTATTCTCTTGAAATAATTTTTTTTATTACTTTTCCTTCTTTTCATTTTTACAATTTTAATAATATATATAAATTAATTTAAAAAATAAATAATAATCTTCTAAATATAAAAAGTCACTAGTCATATTTTAAATTTATATTATGTTTGATTAAAGTTGAAAAATGAACTCATCTTAAATTTATTATTATATTTTTTAAAAAAATTTCATATAAAATATAATAAATTATTTAACTTTTTATAATCTTAATTCATTTTTTTTACATTTTAAACCAATAATAATGTTAAAAAATAATATTTTAATAATATATTATTCAACTTTAAAAAATTATCTTAATTCTTCTCTCAATCTAAACAAAACTTTAAAATAAAGAATTGGATAAATGCTTATTTTGTAAAAAAAAATTAAGTTATTTTTTTAAATTTTAAAAATTTGAGAAGCATAAGAAACCGATTGAGGATGCTCTTAACCGCAATAAATATATATATATTTTTTTATCTTTATCTTCAAAGATCTCTCCTTTATAATTTGGGTCAACAATATCCTTAATCTTGGCGAAACTCTTGAGGCTCATGATTCAAAGTATTATAGCTTCCAACTTTTTGTTGTTTTAGTCATGAATTCCATTTAGTTTATTCTAAACACATTTATTCATGCTCACGTCCAAACATTTCTAACTTCTTTTGTTGACTAAGCCATAAAAGATTCATTGCTTAGTCTTGGAAGAATCATCTACAATCTAACGAGATGTCTACTACTCAAATCCTCTTAAAAGAAAAGATTTTTTTTTATATTATAATTCGAGATAATGACAGTTATATTTTAGTAATTTACAGAGATCATCAAGGATCCTTATTTTTTATAAAGACAAATTTTATATACAACACAAATTTTAATACAGGTGAAATCAAAACAACTTTTTATGCCGATAAGAGGCTAAAAACAAAAATTTTGGAAGTATCATCTTGGGAGGAGATTCTCAAGTGATCATTCAAACATTTCTTACTTGCTCAACTTTACAAGATTGGATTTTAGATCCACAATCAGTATTGATATCAAGCACTTGTTGAACAACTTCAAGTTTTGAAAAGTTAGGAAAATTCATCGATGTCTTAATTGATGCACTCACAATGTGGCATTTGGCCATCTTCTACACAAGCACTTTATTATATTTTCCTTATCCAAATTTCTTCTAGCATATTGGAATTTTATAATGGGAAAAATCTCTTTGTTAGTGCTTTAATGAAATTTATCATTTGCTAAAAAAAATAGTTATTTATTTCTCAATTCTATAACTTCTATTCCCTCGTTAACTTTTGAGAATTATAACAGAACATAACATGAGAACTTTAGAAGCAATGGCGAATAATGAAGAAACAACGTTTCTTTCTTATTACAGTTTTATTAATACCATTTAAGATAAATTAAAAGGAAAATTAGAGGTTAATAAATAATAATTTTTTAATGTTTGTATTATCTACTTAAAAATTTAATTATTTACTATATTTTATATAAAAATCTAAAAGAATTATAATGGTCAGATAAAACGAATTGACATCACTCTTTGAGAATTGTAACCAAACTTAACAAAAGAATTAAGAACAATCAATGTGGAATCATCAAGATGTCCATTAACTATGCCTATGGCTATGGCCAATTTATACCCTGAAAGATGTTATTGAAACAAGATTTTTCTCTAGGAAAGCTTAAGGTCTTGAGTTATTTTATTGTGTATAAATCACATATAATAACATATGTATACAATATAATATAATTTTAAAAATTAAATTTTAAAAATTAAATCTTGTAAATCAAATCTTATCATTTATATGACTCGGATGGTGTGTTTGAGAATATAATAACTCCAACTTTAACATCAAAATATTAAAATCTTAAAACAACAAAATATATTGTTCAGTCTAATTAGTCCCCATTTAAACGTTAGCAATAGCCCCTCCTTTAGTCCTTTGAACGGTATTTTTGAAACCACAATTACTTCTATTTATTTTATTACATCGTTTTATAGAAAAATTGAAACTTTTGTTATAATTTAAAACATCTTTAATTTTTTTAAATCTCAATTATGTAGTTCATTATTTAGCTAGACAAACATTGCATCTTGACCTAATGATTTGGTGGGAATCTTATTTTGTGATATGCCATCGTGATATGGAGTGAAAGTAACCTAGGGTTCCATTTGAGCATGGTAATGGCAAGATTTGAAAAATTAGAGAGATTTAGGAGATATTATCTCTTCGTTTGGGCTTGATGGGCCGTTCATGGAGAATGGGCCAGCGTTGCATGTCATTTGTTTTAACTCGTGTATTTGGACATTTGAATAAGTGTGTATTTCATTTAGTTTGTTCATTTCATCATGCATTTTATTAATATGTGCATTTCAGATAAGTCGATAGCATTCTTAGTATAAATAACAGAATAGGCGTGAAGTCAAAATCATTCTGGAATCATTTTGGACAAATGTTCTTGGAGGAAGTCTTCTCTTTAAGTATGATAGTACAACTCTAAGTAAAAAATACGTATCTCTCAGTATTTATCTATATATTTTCTCTCCACAATTAAACTATTATATATTTTTAAGTTGTAGTCAAATCCATTTAACAAGATGCTCAATTGTAATTTTTTTTTAATGATGAAAGAAGTTTGATTTTCTATTAAAAGAAAAAGTAAGAAAAAGTAAAAATCTCAAACTTTACTTGATTTTACAACAAGGGTGTTTTACTTTTAAGGGATTGGTTATTTAGATCCTTATTTAGGATCTGTTAGGCTTATTTTTATTTTTTTAATATATTTAAATATTTTTAAAAAAATTATAATATTATTAAATAATATTTTCTTAATTATTAAATTTAAATAAAAATAGAAAAAGGAAACGGGATTCGGAGTGAAATTTAAATAGTCTTTAACCTTTATCCTTTTCCTACTTTTAAGGCGATTGTCTGGCAGTAACAGTAAACAGTTACTCTCGTAGACAAAACAGGACGCCACCGACTGTTTTTTTTTAAACAAACAAAGCCAAAATACTTTGCCATCCCTCGAGAAGAAAACTAGGATTAGATTCTGTTTCACTTTTAACGTTTTCTGCCCCCGTTCTCTCTCCCTTTCGCAAACCGATCCCATCTCCGGTAGAGGGAGAGAGAGAGAGAGAGGAAAAATTTATGGCTGCGGCATGTATAATAACAGTGTCACAGGATGGGAACGGGGACTATGGCACGGTGCAAGATGCAATAGACGCGGTGCCACTCGGAAATACGCGTCGGACGGTGATTCGCGTCGCGCCGGGAATCTACAAACAGCCCGTGTACGTGCCGAAGACCAAGAACTTCATCACCCTCGCTGGTCTCAACCCTGAGGACACCGTGCTCACCTGGCACAATACCGCCTCCCAAATCGACCATCACCAGGTAGGCTGGACCCGGGGTAGCTCGGGGCTTGTGCCACATATGCAGAAAAATTGAATGATATTTTGGTTGCTGAGTGGCTAATGGGTTTTGCAGGGCTCTCGGGTGATCGGGACTGGAACATTTGGTTGTGGAAGCACTATTGTGGAAGGGGAGGATTTCATTGCTGAGAATATTACTTTTGAAAACTCTTCTCCTCAGGTAAACTTTTGAAAAAAAAATTTAAGTTTTTTTCTTTCATGTTTCAATTTTAATGGTCTTTGTTGTTGCACTAGTTGAAGAATTTTTACCATTGAGTGTTCGCCTAGATGTGGTAGAAACTTACTTCTGAGGCGTGTACTGAATGGGTAAGCTGCCATATGTGGATTAAGGTTTTGAATATGCTGAAAATTCTCCCTTTTTGTCTTTTTGTTCTTTTTGCGAGTGTGATAAGTTTTGTCTTACTACTTTCCAAACATAGAAAAAGGTTTTAGATAGTCTGGAATGTAGGAAATTATAGTCCGGGGTTCTAAGTTTACTCTAAGTTAGGGCTTTTATTTGTTCATGAATACATTGGTTGGTCTTGGTAATTTGGGTATCGTGTATGTTGGAACTCTGTTTTTTTTACGCTTCGAGCGTACTCAAAGGAACATTTTACTGTTGGCATTTAGAATTGTCAGAGGTTAGTTTCTTACTTAGTTTTTGGTTTGCTTTCGGTAGGGTTCTGGCCAAGCTGTGGCAATTAGAGTAACAGCCGATCGATCCGCCTTCTATAATTGCAGATTTCTTGGGTGGCAGGTACTTGAATTTTGTCATTCTCAGTTAATTTTGTAGGTCAGTAACTTCAAAGTGCACCTTTTTAAGATGTTAGTTTGATAGCAATGCATACTTTTCTCTCTAAATAATGAAGAATGGCCTTACATTGATCCTAATTTTGCTTATTCTTTTTATTTTCTTGAAGTGAAGTAATTGGGGATTCTTTATGTTTGATTTGATGGTTACTTTCAGGAAATATCTATTACGTATTATCTTGGATCAACTGACGGGTCTTGGAAAAGTAGATGTTTATGTGTTGTTTGCTTGTCTGCAATTGTCTTCTTCATTCAGGAAAAATTAGATAAGTTATCTGAGATGTAAGTATGCATAAATGACTATTTCTTATATTATTCTGATACAGGATACTTTGTACCTGCATCATGGAAAACAATATTTAAAAGATTGCTATATTGAAGGAAGTGTGGATTTCATTTTTGGCAATAGCACTGCACTCTTGGAGCATTGTCATATCCACTGCAAATCTGCAGGATTCATAACTGCACAAAGCAGAAAATCATCTCAGGAGACAACTGGTTATGTTTTCTTAAGGTATTTAATTGAATAGCATTTTATTATTTTTTATTTTTGAACATCTTGGTTTCTTGCCCAAACGCTTTGAATTGATAACTTAATTTGGGGCATTATTTTGAGGTCATTTTTTTCCTCTTCATTTTTTTGCTATTTTCTGTAATGTAGAGACCAAAACTTTCCATTTCACTTCTGGTACAGGCTGTAAGCTACCTAAATTTGATGGCTTTCATACTTTTCTTTGTTGAAGTAGCCAATGTGTGATTTAAAGATATGATTTAAACAACCATGTCTCAAAAAGGATTTTCCTAGCCTTTATAGTTACTTTTCTTTCTCTCCCTTCAAAACTTTTGGTTTGAGATTATACAATTGCTTCTCTATGTCACCTATAGCTACTCTGTGTGGATGCAGATGTGTTATCACTGGCAATGGAGGGACTCCGTATGCTTGTCTTGGACGACCATGGGGTCCTTTTGGAAGGGTGCTCTTTGCATACACACATATGGATGCATGTATCAAACCTGTAGGTTGGGACAACTGGGGCAAAGCTGAGAATGAGAGAAGTGCTTGCTTTTATGAATACAGGTATCGCTTTCTCCCAACTTTTAGTAGACGTCTGTTTGAAACAGATACAATATCACCAATAGATTTAATCTAGCTATCAGGAGCTTGAGTGAGTGGATGATATCTTATATTCTCAAAAGATGACTGGGGTTTTTGTACAGAAAAAAGTTAGGAAAAGGAAAATGTTGAGTTATTGGATTTGACTGGGGTTTGATTGGCCAAGTTTCTTTGCTTTGATTTTGGAATACGCTCGGTTTCTCTAGGAATATTGTTTCTCTTTATTCATTCTTGGGCAGCTTCTTCACCAGCATTAACACATCCCATTTTAATGAGTATACTAGTAGCCAATCAATACTTTTGTTATGCTACAATAAAATATGCCAGGTGTTTTGGGCCGGGGAGTTGCCCTTCAAAACGGGTCACATGGGCTAGAGAATTGGTAGATGAAGAAGCAGAACAATTCATCATGCATCATTTCATTGATCCGGATCCAGAAAGACCTTGGCTTGCCCAGAAAATGGCCTTGAGGATTCCATATTCTGCTTAGAAGTTAATTGAAGGTGACCTGCTGAAGATTCCCACCAACTAATGGGAGAACTGAGTTTGTTGATGTCTTACATGTTCGTTGTGATAAAAATCTGCGTGATAAGAATTTGGTGTTGGCCTTTCAACGTTTTTATGCTATGGAGTTGTAAAGAATTACGATCTCTATGTACTTTTTAATATGTGCAACTATGAACTATTCATATTACTAAAAGATGTTATCATATTTTAGCAATTCAGGTTCTTTTGCTAATTGAGAAAAATTATTTTTAAGAAGAAAATAAATTTTTTCCTCGTAAGTAATGATGTCAGCATGAGGTATTTTTGGAATTACCCAGCTAAAAATAATGGAGATAGGGAACGCCGGAGAGCAGTTTTATCGAACAAAAACAAAAATGGTCATAGGTTGGAGATGCGGGGGATCGAACCCCGTGCCTCTCGCATGCAAAGCGAGCGCTCTACCATTTGAGCTACATCCCCTTCTGCAAACCTTTCATGACAATCTTTATATGACCGCTAAACATAAAATCATTGAGAAATTAAAAGTACTGCCATGAGCCATCAATTGTTGCAAAGTCATAAATTTAATGAGATGCCATGGGATTAACTGAATTAAGATGGTCTCTGAGTGTGTGTTTGGAATTCCATCGAATAGTTTTTGTGTATAACATGAGTCACCACACAAAGCTTATAAATGAAGGAGGGCATTGTGAAGAAAGGAGTCCAGGGAAGTAGCAAGGCCTGTGGTAATGATAGTGGCATGAAGTTTCTTGCCCGTGTCAATAGAGGAGTGTCGAGCGTAGACGCGAAGAAGGGAACAGAAGTGATGTGAGAGTGAGGGGAGGGCACAGTAACTTGGCCATTTCATTAGACGAGTGGAATTCGAGAAGGAGAGGAATTGGCATCCAAAATTTCACATGGTGGTCGTGGTACTCATCAAAACAATTAAGATTTTTTTCCTGCGAGTCCTGCTTCCACTTGTAGTTTATGCTTTTTCTCCCTTTCTTACTTTTCTCCCTCACATGTCATCCTCCTGCCTAGTTTCTCTTCTCCTGCACTAATTCGTCCATCTACAACATTTCTCTGCTTTGCGTCAAGGATATTTTTATCTATCCCGTGGATGAGTTAAGCTTTGTTGAGAACGAAAGGTTTTGTTTTATTATTTTATATAATGGTAAAGTCAACATTTCATTCCACCTGTGTGGAGGGTGTGCGAGGTGTTCTACCAAACAAAGATCAGTCATATAATCGAAATATCTCGATAAAAAACAACTTAAATAACCCTAATTAAGAGAAAATCATATGAATCAATCACATAATCAAGAATATTAAGATCGGATTAAACGTTAGGACCTTAGAAGAAATGAGATCGGATTAAAAGAGCAAGCAACTCTAATTTTAATTTAAATTGATTGGGAGAAATAATCTCATTTGTGCTTCAGCCAACCAAAAATAGAAAATAAAAAATTGTGTATCAGATTAAATTGAGTTCGAGCTCGTATCAACTCGAATATTTTTTATACTCAAGTTCAAATCGAGTTCGATCAGATTATATGTTAAACAAGTTGAGCTCGATCAGAAATTTCTAAAATTTTTCAAACTCGAGTCGAGTTTGAGTAGTGAAATATGCTAAACGAGCTTTTAACCCTCTGCTCGAATTCGACTCAATTCGAATTGTTTACAACCCTAACTAAATGGGTATTGGGCTTTTCGACTTTAGATCCGAATAATCTGGGTAATTGACGCAAGAGATCTTTTGACTCTCAACCATGCGGGTCTTCGTGACCTGGAGAAACCTTTCGACTTCCATGGAAAATTCACGGCTTCCATGATAACATAATGTTTGGATTGTTTTATTTTTACCAGTTTCGGACGAATGCAAATAAAAAAAAATTATTTGAAGGCAAGTGATATATTAATAACAACAATAATGCTACATATAATCGTAAAATGTATAAACATCACGTAAATGCTTTATAAAAGAATGAAGTCTACTATTAAAATATTAGATTTTTTCATGTGGAATCTATATTTGTTCACTTTTTTCAAAATGTTTGTGTGGCATTTGCACATTCTACAACCATAAACATCATTTCCTTAATAGTAATAAGGTTCAAACATACAAACATTAGATGATAAAAAGATAAATAGAAAGCTATGTTGAAAACTATAGGTCTACTGAGGGCTCCTTCTCGCTGTGGAATGTTAGTAAGCATGGCGTGATAGAGATGAGGGAGAGATAATCGTATATTTTGATAAAGGTTACTTATTGCATAATTGAATATGCACATCAATTAAAATCTCGATGTATTTTCCTTAACTTCCAACTTTTAAATGATTGAAGGAAAAAATGGTTATCTCTGACAATCGGTTGGATAGACCAATCTATTATCTTTTCTGGGTCTTCAGTTGCAATCAAAGTGATTTGAGAGTCCCCAAGGATGATTATTTTCTTAACTAATCGGGATAGGCTTTCCTTGATGCCTTCCAATAGAACTAGTGTCTCATCTTGGTTAGGATTTGTATTTTGAATTGCTTTGGTGCAGACAAAAGATAATTTCTTCATTTTTTGTGGAGTATACTGCTACTGTAGTGCTGGATTTGTCTCTTACAATCCCATCAAAAATCATGTAGTGATGTCCTTTAGGAAGGAGCTTCCAGTTAGAAGGTGTAATTAGCAATTTATTGTCACACAGGCTGCTTTCTGTTCATTATAAACTTTTTGAACATTTCCAATAAGCTCATCAATATGTGGAGTGACTCCCTCATGCACCATTTTGTTTCTAAGAAATCAAAGATAATCCATAGTTGTGATTGCAAAAATTTGAAAATTATGGTGATCACAGATAGGGATATTAAGACTGCATGCTGGGGATAGGACACACACAATCCATTTTTCAATGTTGTGATCGTTGAAATTCTGAATGTTTAGAGGCCAAAGAGATTGTCTTCACAAGATCCTAGTAAACGAACAGTTCAAGAACAGATGGTTCGCAGTTTGGAAGCCGGATAAATTTGAAAAAGATAAGATTAAAAAAACAGTGATTAACACTCCATGGACTCATTGAATTGGAAGGGATGCGTTCAATATTTCAATATTTACTAAGATTTTTTGAACTTACGTCGGGGAAAAGGACACGAAAAAGGCAGGCAGTAGGCCAACTTTTATTAACATCCACATGTATTCACGGCCAGAAATGACACGGGCTCCGCTGTGTTCCGACTGACGTGGCAGGTGCCACATCAGTCAACTCAATTAGAAAACAAAAAATAAAAAACTAGACTGGACAACCTGAATTTTATTCGTAGCTCCTCTTTTTGTCTAAGGCTCGTTAGTATTCAAAATCTATTTTAATTTATTATTATATTTTTATAATTTTTTATATATATTTGATAAATTTTAATATTTATTTTCAAATATTAAAAAAATAATAATATTACAAAATAAATTAAATTTATTTCAACTCTTTTCATCTTTAAATTTAAACTAGACTTAAATCAACGCTCGATACAAAACCCATATTTAGCCTGGCAGGACAAATTTATTTAGACAAATATTTTCTTTTAGTTCCAGTTACTTTTCTTTTAATTTCTCCCATTTTATGAGCATGCAATATGGCTCAGATCGAATACTTTAAAAAAAAAAAAGTAAAAGAAAACCAAAAAATTAAAAAAGGAGAAAATTTTATCTGTTATCTTAAAGTTGGCATCTATCATTAACTAATTTTAAATTTATTATTATAATTTTTTAAATTCTCATATAAAAAAAATTTTTAATACAATTTTTTTAAATATCAAAATAATAATAATATTAAAAATATAATATTTTATTCAATTTTTTAAACTCATTTCAACTCATTTCATCTCATCTCCTAATTCAAAATACCTCTATATCAACTGTCATTTAATGGATTATTTTATAAAATAAATTTGAAATTTGACATATTAAGTTGAATAAAAATAACCAGACTTCAGCTATAAAATGATATTAAAAAATTAATGGAGGAGAATCGGTAAGGAGAAAGGGAAAAATAAAATAATAATACTATTATGCCCACTAATTGTGATACTTCATTTTGACATTTTATTAATTTTATTTATTATTTTTTTCTAATTTAATAGTTAAGATATTGATTATTATTATTATTATATTGATAATTTTATATACATTTTAAATATTTTAAAATGATTTAAGATATATAAAAAAAATAAAATATTAATTTTAAACCAGCAATACAATAGAGTGACATTACTCAACTGCCGCTCAAAATACAATAATGCTGACTAGGATTAGGGAACCAAATGTGCTGACTTTTGGCAAATCGTAGAGAGAAGGGAGAGAGATCTTTCAAAGACCACAAAAGAAACTTGTGGCCGAGAATTCTCCGATTGACTGCTGATGTGGAATTTGATTGTATTGTTCATGTGGAAATTCGGTATACAATTGATAAAAGGATTTTCAAGAGGTACAACGATGACCTTTGGCTCCAAATTTTAGTGATATTAACCTCCCATTGTATTAAAAAAAGGATAAAGTGTTACGGTGATAAAAATATTTATAAAAAGGGAAAAAAAAGAAAGAAAGAAAGAAAGGGAGATAGATGACAGATTCACAGCAAGGCATATGATCTTTTGTTATACACACATTCTAATTAGTACCATAATCGTGTCCACGTGGCTTATCAAAATGTTTTAAACAATAAAAAAGGAAAATGTTTTATATTCTCCTTACGAAAAGTAAGAAAATTCGGCGTAGTTTCATAGCTTTTGTAAGCGATACGAGATTCGGAGATGGGCATTTCACAGTTCAAAAGCTTGGCTTACAAAAGTAAGAAAATGCTGATTATTTCAATGTTTATTTCAAATATTGAGAACTCGATTCTCGAATTTCTGGAATTTACTTTCAGAAAAGAAATGTTTTAATATATCGAAGATAAACGTTTTAAATATTCGTTATTTCTTTAGGAATGTATAGAGACAATTACCATATTAATCCAATTAGGCGGTACGATCTCATGGTGACGAGTGTATGGTGAGCCCGCAACTTTCTAAGCCGTTGGTACTGGCAGGTCTCTTACTTGGTACAACTACAATTTAGAATAAAAAGCGCCCTCCTCAGTTGTAATCACAAAAAAGCTATTTTAATTTCATGATTATGTGTCAGTCGATTATTATTATTATTATTATTTAAAATAAGATCTCGTCATATCACATTATACCAAGTTGCAAATACAAAGGGAGAATGTTTCCAAATGATACATTCATCATCATCCAGATACAAGGCATGTCAGTCGATTATTGGTAAGTGTAAATTCATTTGTACACCACATTCGATTTGAAGTTGACCTCGATTGGAAAGTAAATTATGTATTATATAAAATTATGTAAATTTGTAAATTTATTTTCATAAAATATTTTTGTAGTTAATGCATTATTGGAATTGGTATAGAAAATATAGTTTATAATTTATAATTTAAATAATTAGTTCAATTGTTAAATAGTGTTGTTTGATACTCATATGTTTAATGCACTTTTAAACGCATTGCATTTATTTATAAACATAAAAAGAGTGATTTATGAGATAGAAATGACAATCATTTAATTTTTTTAAATATTATGATCATATTTTTAAAAGTTTGAAAATTATATAGTTGTTTTTACTAATTGAAAGTTTTTTATAATTTAAATCACATTTCAGATTATCTGAAAAAACATATTTGAGAAAAAAATAATTAAAATTTAGACATCAATTTATTTGAGATTAATAACTATTTTAATATGTAACATCAAAGTCATTAATTTTTAAAATTCTCAACCCAATTTCAGACAGAGTTTAAGGTCTCGTTTAAATTTAGAGATAAGTTTTTCAAAATTTTCATTATACTTTTTAAATTTTTATACATAATATAAATTTTAATTTAATATTTTCAAATCTTAATATAATTTTTTTCAAAATTTAATTTAACTTTTTTAAAATTTTTAAATAATAATAATATTTTATTCAATTTTTAAAATTCATCTTATTTTAATTTCAAATCTAAACTAGGCCTAAATTACTAATTTTAGTATAAATTAACAGTTTTGTTTAATATAAAAAGATGATGTATTTGTTTTTATATGTATGGAATGTCCTTTTCAATATTTTGAAAAAAAAAAAAGTGACGCATCAATTAAGCTCGAAATAAATACGTTTATTATTGCCTGGTACAATGACCTTACCTACCATTTTAACAAAAAAAAAAAAAAAAAGAAACCTTATCTACCGACGACTGTTTGTTTATAATGAAGTACCGCATCGAAGTTGCAAATGATGTCGGTTACTTTCGACGACAAGCCGCTCGATGTGAATCATGTTCTTTCCTTATTTTGGAGGCAATCAACCAAAAGACTCGGCCCTTTTTTCTGCTTCTGCTACGTCTGGTTCCCTCCCTTCCACTCTCTTAACCAGGTCTGATATCTCACTGTTTACGCCACCCATCTGAAAAAGAAGAATTGTCGATGTTCTTTTTGTTCTTTGCGAGTTTGTTTGTGTACAATATTTGTTCTTTGATTTATTAACATATACCAGGAATATGCAGGAGAGTCCGACAATCTGCGTCTTGGAATATTTTTGTTGTTGTTTATTTTTTTGGGTTTATTTTGGTGTCCTGTGAAAATTGAGATGTACTCTGTTTCACTTCAAGAAGGCAGTTTTATATGGGGATTTAAGCTGTTATTTCTTCTGGTAGCGCAAGTTGAAAAATTGCGTCGTCTTGGAAATGTCGGCTTGAAAAAAATAATTTTTGGGCACGAAGAGTTTATGTCGATTGCTTAATTCAGTTCGGGCTGAGCTTTCAGTCCTCGCAATTGTTTAACGCCAAAAGGAACAGAGCTCCTCGAACTCATGAAATGAACAATATAAAGGAATAAAAATATTTTAAGAAAGATATATTCTTAGTTAATTTGTTTAATTGTGAAGATCATATCGGTTATTCTTCTCAATTAATTGTAGGCTGCTTCTCGTTCCTAACCTGTGAATGCTCTCTTCATTCCAAAGTGATTTTGTTACCAGTCTGCAGTCTTTGAAGACTCTTCCGCAAGTGGAGATGTGCCGGTTGGATTACTGGTTGTGAGGAGTTGATAAAGAGATTTCAAACTTGTTTGGAATAATGATTCTATCAGCTCTTCTAACTTCTGTTGGAATCAATCTTGGCCTTTGCCTTTTGTTTTTCACTCTGTATTCTATCTTGAGGAAGCAACCACGTAACATTACTGTCTATTCACCACGTTTGGTTGCTGAAGGTAAAGCTCAACAGGGTGGTCAATTCAACTTGGAAAGTTTGTTACCGACTGTTGGTTGGTTCAGAAAGGCATGGCAGACATCCGAGGACGAAATCTTGTCGGTATTGGGCTTGGATGCAGTGGTCTTTATGCGTATTTTTGTCTTCAGGTAAATAGCTGCTAACTTGAAATATGTCATCTATTGTGTGTTAGATTTACGTCTCCTAGGAAACTGTCAACTAGTTTGTCATTGCATACATGCATACCTATATGACAGGCTCAAAAACCCTTGGAGTTTAAGAATTTAAGTAGTCTCAAATCAATTAAGAATTGTTTTTCATTTCATGACATTTCCTCTCAGTCCATCACCACCACAACATTTCCACCCTGGCCTGCGCCATGCTGCTGTAGTTGTTAACACCACCATTACTGCACTTAAGTGTTAAGGAGACTTGGATAACTCGGCACTAAGTTTGGAAGGGAATGGACAACCCTTATTTCCGTTGAAAGAATAAATAAACCATAGAAAAAGAGGGGGGGTGGGGGAGGGGAACTTTTAACTATGCTATGGTGCTATTGTGCTCTTGTCTCAACTCTCAACTCGGGACTTATTTATTAGTTTCCTCCCCTGATTCCATGTGTTTTTGAACTGGTAGCTCCTACCATAACCTAAATTGCATCTCTATTCACCTAGCCTAGGGTGGTTTTATCTATTGGCCTTTTTTCAAAAGATACAATTTTTTTCTTTTAAATTTGTCCTGTGTCCAAAGAAACATGCCTATTTCTGCCATTGTTTGCTATGCCAAACACCTTCTTCCCAATCCCCTATTACTTGTTTGCCCTTCAAGCATTTCCTGCATGGTGTTTAGCCTTGTAATCATGATCTTCATTTCTTTCAAAACTTCTTTTACATATTATCTTCAACTGATCCCTATCTTGTTCGTTTTATGCAGTTTGAGAGTTTTTACCTTTGCTGGGGTTGTTGGGATCTTCGTTCTTCTTCCGGTCAATTATCTGGGAAATCAGCTAAATGTTGATATTTCTGATTTTTCTCACCTTACAAACAAGTCGCTGGACTCTTTCAGTATTTCAAACGTCAACAATGGTTCAAACTGGTGAGTATCAGCCGGCCACACCATGACGACAAAGGAGTACTCATTTCCTATCTTTTTTAAGGCTTCCAAATTTAATTTAATTTTAACTCCAAACTTTTTTGAATTTCCACATTTCCATTGTGGGTGAGAATGAATTACATTAAACCATCTTTTGTTGACACCCAATGGGAATTTTATTCACTAAATTATACTTACTATTTATTTATACCCTGGCTAATTTCTCATGAGATGACACATATATTCCTATCTTTAAAGGTGATAACTCTTACTTTCTTCATTGGATTTTCTTCTCTAATAACTATCCATTTGACGGTGTCCTGTTTCAGTTTTGGATGTGTTCCTAGAAATGTCTCGTGTTGAAGTTTTTAATTGGAGTTATTACTTTCAAGTTTCCATGAAAGTATTTTTGTATTTTTGTAAGTTGTGGCGAGGAAACCCTGATTACTAATTTTGGCCTTTCTCCAGGTTATGGATTCACTTTTGTGCTGCATATGTTTTCACTGGAGTTGTCTGCTATCTTCTTTATTATGTAAGTAATCTGTCATTCACATTTGGTTGACTAATGTCATCACACTTTCTGGTTCGTTGAAATTAAATAAATAAAAATATCAATTTGATGACTTTACATATGCAGGAGTACGAATATATTTCATCAAAGAGAATCGCTTACTTCTATTCATCCAAACCTCAGCCTCATCAATTTACAGTATTAGTACGCGGTATCCCAATCCCATCTGGAGGCACCTGTAGTGAAACAGTCGACAGCTTCTTTACAGAGAATCACCCTTCTACTTATCTTTCACATTCAGTGGTTCGTCGAACTAGCAAAGTTCAAGGTCTTATTGTAAGCATCCACGTGAAACTCTGATTGGTTGTGTCTTTTACCTTTACTGTAGTTCAAATTTCTGAGCAGAGCTTAATTGTCTACTTATTGTACAAATTATTCAAGTCATAGTTGCTTTTTACTAGTTAATAGTTTGAAATGTCTATGTATGAACATAACCAATTCTGTGGTATACATATAGTACCAATATCGCTGGATTTCTGAAATGTACGTCCAGCATTTTAATTTTGGGAGAAACCTTTCCATGTACATATAATGTTGAGAGGATTTCCTGTAGATTGCAAGTCCCTATACATGCCTTTTCTGAAGCACTTGAGGTGAATTATTATTGGTGTAACATTATAACTGGTGTTTATATATTATGCTATTATAACAGGTATTTTGGGGGTGTGGAGGTGGGGCCTTAACATTATGGATTTATCTTTTCTTTAAATCCTCACTTACAAAATCATGGGTTTGTAACAATTATGTGTTTATTTTTTGCAGAGTGATACAGAGAAGCTGTACAAAAAGCTTTCCCACTTGAAATTGAACAAACATACTACACAAAGGTTTGGGCGTGATGGCTTTTTGGGAATTTTTGGACGAAAGGTTGATCTTGTAGATCACTATGAAAAGAAGTTGGAAGATTTAGAAGATAATGTGAGGTTGGAACAATCTTCTTTAGCAGGAAAGGTGTGTTATTTATCTCCTGAGATTTTCTCTAACAAGCTTGGTAATGAATTCATTGAGCGTTTTCCTATTAAAGCTACTTAAAGGGATTTATATATTTTTTTAAGATCACTCTCTAATACCTAGTCTCTAAATATTTATTTATTTTTATATCACAACTGAGTAGCATCCTCTATGGTTTCCTACAAAGTAGTTGTTTGAAATGCTCATGAGTTCGTGTGAATTTCATCATTGAAAATCAGTTTGACCCTATTTATAGCACTTCATCCTATTTTTATTTTTTCTTGAACCATTATAGTGGAGAAGGTGGAATGTATAGAACCACCAAAATGATTGGCGGCTATGCATACCTATTTATGATTTGAGAAATGATATTTGTAGACCTAGCCTGTGTAAGCCCTGCTCACTTCCGGTGAAAAAAGTGGATAATCTGGGACCCACATGGAAAAATGATTTTTGTAATGGTGGACCCTACTTCTTTTAAGGGAGTGCGTGAGAATTGTACATCCTAGGACTGTATCTAGTATTACTCTTTATGATTTTGATGGTTGGAAGAACCGAGGGGGATGATAGGTTGGAAAACAAGATGAGCCACAAATGTGCACCTTCTTTATAGTTTTTCCTCATTCAAAGAGAAAAGATAAATCAAATCATCCAAAGAATTCTGTGGCACGACATGCTTGCTTGTGCTAAGCAATAATTGCATGTGCTAAAAACTGTAATGAGGGCACAGGTCAAGCATAAGTTTCACGTGAAAATGTCCAAGAGATTGAATTGTATTCTTATATGGGCTATACTTATTAGTTATTGCCAGTGTCTGATGGAGATGACCTATTGCAGAAATGTCAAAATTGGAAGGGTCGTAAATTTATTAGCATGTGCACACAGAGACACATGCACATGGATGCGGATGTATGACATACTCAAAAGTACATTTTATAAATAGATTGGAATTTTATAAATAGATGGTGATGTAAGTGCTTTCGGCCATAGATAACTCTTAGTCTATTGATATTTGGGGAGGTTCATAGAATGTGGGGCAAGCAAGATTTGTTGTGAAGTGTTTTGATTATCATAACAAAGACCTTGAGCTTTGCCTTCATCAGGGACCTTTGAGAAGAAAGGCTTTCTGTGGGGCTTTGGTGAGGACCATTTTTTGTAATCCACCTTTCCTCTCTTGGATGTCACATTTTATTTACCCATATTGAACACCAAAAAAGTTTGATGAATTTAGTAAATAGCTATGTTGCAGAAGTATCAAGATGCAAAATAATAAACCAAACTCTGAAAATTATCAGTTTTTTAGAGACTGATGTTGATGTTTATTTCAATAGTTTGAATTACTGTGTGGGACAAACAAATTGAGATAGTGGAAGTATCCAATGGAAATCGCTCTAGATTAATAGGTATCTTTCTAATCCACGTTTTAGATGCTAGGAATGTAGATATAAAGATGTGATCAGCAGTTTAGTATTGACATGAAATAATATGGAACAAATTTAATTATGTAAATTCCTCGTGTTGGATTCAATGCTTCACCAGATGCTACCTTGCGAATGTGTGGTGGCATGCATGAATTTTACCCTATAATAGATTACTTCTCTATTAATCAAGCCTGGTATGAAGATCATATTTGATACAGCTCACACTTTTTAAAAGAAATATGCGATAATCTTATTTTTCCTGTATGCCTTTTGATATTAATAGGAAGTCCCTGCTGCATTTGTGTCATTCAACTCACGGCTCGGTGCTGCAGTAGCTTTACACATTCAACAAGCAGTAAATCCCACAAAGTGGGTCACTGAGCAAGCTCCAGAGCCTCATGATGTTTACTGGCCATTCTTCTCTGATTCATTCATAAAAAGATGGATCTGCGTGCTGGTGGTGTTTATAGCATGTGTGGCTCTTACAATTCTATTTCTTATTCCAGTTGTACTAGTACAAGGACTTACTAATCTTGATCAGTTGGAGACCTGGTTTCCTTTCCTGAAAGGCATACTGAAACTGTAAGTGCAAATCAATCTTCATACTTGATTAAGTATCATTCTTCTAAATTTAAAGCTTGCCAGAGGTTTTATTCAAGAAAGTAAGCTTTTATCTGGTATGATACCTGAATGACTTTTTTTTTTTCATGTATATTTTGCAGAACCGTTGTCAGTGAAGTGATAACTGGATATCTTCCCAGTCTCATTCTTCAGATGTTCATATCTTTTGTGCCACCCATCATGATAATGTTCTCCTCCATGCAAGGATACATCTCTCTTAGTCAGATAGAAAAAAGTGCATGTATCAAGGTATTGTGGTTTACTATATGGAACATTTTCTTCGCAAATGTACTATCGGGATCAGCTCTCTACCAGGTCAGCGTCTTCCTTGAACCCAAAGAGATTCCCAGCATACTGGCTGAAGCTGTACCGGCACAGGTGAATAGATATTTCTACTTATAGCTTGGAATTTGGGATATTTCTACGAAGACAGTTTTTCGTGTAATTAAAAGGCTACTCGTTTCATATGACCCATTCCCACTTGGCAGGTTCATGGTAGGAAAAAGGCTTGTCGAACCTTTTCCAAATATAAATTATTAGTAGCATGCAATGAAAGTGGAACTTAGGATCAGAAAGGGAACACGATGCCTAAGGCAGTGACTTTGAATTGGGTTGAGATGACATTAAAGAGATTTGCAAAAGCTGACTCATTATTTTACATTCATGAAGTTAGGAAATTTCAAATTATTTTGATAAACTTGTGTTGTGCTGATTTTATATCTCTTTATTCTGGTTGACTCAAGGCAGTCGACTCTATTAATCTTTGGGATATACATATCCAGTGATGAGGTTTGCTGTACACCAAAAAAAAAAAATTGTTGGATAACACCGGTTTAGCTTCTTTTTATTTTGATTTTTTTCTTTTGGGCATCGTTTATCCTAATAATATTCCCATTGAAAAGTAATGAACCTGAAAATAATGTCTCATCAGTTGGCACTTGGTAGTAGTACCTGTACCAATTTTTAGGAACCTATATTTTGGCTTTAAATGTTGGCCTATACTATGAAACCATTTCTTAATACTACGATCGACGATTTTTTATTTTATTTTATTTATTTATTTATTTTTTTACGTTGGATGTAGGCATCATTCTTCATTGCATATGTCGTGACATCTGGTTGGACCGGTCTAGCTTCAGGACTCTGTCGATTGACTCCCCTTATATGCAGATTTTTCAAGAGAGTATTTTCAGGAAAAGTATTTTCAGGAAAAGATGATGATGAATTTGAGGTTCCATCAATTCATTACCACAGTGCAATTCCCAAGGTTCTCTTCTTTGGGCTTCTTGGTATAACATACTTCTTCCTTGCTCCACTAATTCTGCCGTTTCTCTTGGTTTTCTACTGTATGGGGTACATCATCTACCGCAATCAGGTTAGTGGAATGCTGTCATTTTCATTCTTTAATTCATTCTTACCATTATGAGCTTTATCCCCTCACTGATTAAGAGGCTATATCCCCTCATTATTTCTCTTAATCATTTAGCATGAAATAACATAAGCAAGGTTCTGTTTCAAATAAAAATAATAATTTTTAGGTGCACCTTTCATGATGCTGTCCCACTTGATTTTCCATTGCTCTTAAAATCATAAACAAGTCTGAGATTACAGTCAAGTTATTCAAGAAGAAAGTGGTGTGTGGTCTGGCCTAATATACAAGATATTATAATTGAAATTATGACTGGTTATAATAGTTTTAAATTTGATCGTGCTGTTGGACCTTAAATATCTAGAGCTAATAATTTCTAGCTAAGCAAATGGGAGGCAGTCAACATATGTCTAGAGGTGTTGCCATCCTTCATTTTGGATCTTACTTGCCCTAGGCTTTGCTTTGGTAAAGACAAATGAGTAATCTCTTTTGCAACATGTTCAGTTTTCAGTAGGGCTGTACAAAAAAGCCGTCCGTCCGAACCGACCCGATTGCCCGCAAAGCTCCGACCCGATTGTCCGAAAGTCGGAAACGGAATTACCCGTTAGGCCGTTACATTAACCATCCTCTCTCTCGCTCTCTCTCTTTCTCTTCGATTTTTGCATTCCTCTTTCTCTCTTCTTTTCTCTTCTTTCTCTCCACCCTCGCTGCCACTTCAAGCCGTCGGTGCTAGCCTCCAGACCCTGCAGGATCAAGCTTCTCGTCGCCGGCGATATCACAACGTGCCGTCTCTCTCTACTGCAACAAGAATGGCGGCAACGGCGACAGCAGCTGCTCGATCTCTTTGAGCCGATCCATTTCCATCTCCACTCGTGGCTCGTGAGAACGATGGCCGTAGCAACCAAGTCGTGAAGCGGGCCAAACTTCCATCATCGTTGATTTCAAAGTCGTGAACGATGGCCGCAGAAATTAGGGTATTTCTTAGAAATTTTTGTTGATTTGGGATTTTCGTTTGGATTCTTTAGAAATGGAGTTTGTTGATTTGGGATTGTTTTGAATTTTTTGGAAATGAAATTTATTGATTAGGGATGTCTGGATTCCCATGGTATTTTTGTTCGAATTCAAGGAAGAAGAAGAGGTAGGGGACGGAATCGGGTGATCGGGTGAAGCGGCTAATCTGTAATCGGAAGCTTGTGATTTCGGGTCGGGTCGGAAATGAGTCCTATCGGATCGGGTCGGGTCGGTGAACAGCCCTAGTTTTCAGAGAGAAGCTGATATGGGAGAGAAACTAAACAAAGGACTTAAAATTATATTGCTTTAAAAAATTTATTCCATGAAATATGTTCCAGTCCATACTACTCCTTGTGGAGAATATCCTGCATCCATCCAAGTATTTGACACTGAAAAGTAAGAAAAGAGTTTCAGTTGGTGTTGGCTGTTGGGGGCCACACCATTTATACATCGGAAGGGAGGAACTCAACATCGATCAATCCAAAAGCAGGGCTTTTGAAAGTTATTTAAGTTCTAAACCGCTCATTTGGACTATTTAGTTGAGATTCGCTTGGGGAGGTAATATTATTTTCCAATGCTTTGTACCTACTTTTATGACCTTTTTATGAATTTCTTGTACAGCTGTTGAATGTATATGCACTCCAATATCAAACTGGTGGAAAGTTTTGGCCTATAGTGCACTATTCAACCATTTTTTCTTTGGTGCTGATGCATATTATTGCCATTGGGATATTTGGGCTTAAGGAGGTTCCGTTAGCTGCCAGTTTAACTATTCCTCTTCCTATTCTCACACTTCTTTTCAACGAGTACTGCCAGAAACGGTTTCTACCCATATTCAAAACGTATCCTACCGAGGTACTTGGCTTACAAATAACTATAATTTATCCTTTATATTCTTGATTCTGCTAATTTAATGTTCTGGGTGATATATCAAGTGGAAATTGTTTTAATAATTTTGTTTATTTTTGTATTTGTTATTCTCGTAAACCCTATCCTGGGTAGCTCTTTATAGCATATCTGAATCTCTGATACCTGGGAAATTCATGTCATGTTCCTTTATATCTTCTAATGTTTCTTCTTATATGTGCGTGGTTTTCCTTACATTGCATACTGTTGCATGTCTTGGTTAGCAAAACTTGCTTTTCTTTAATTTTGGTGCACGATCCACTGTCAAGAGTCAATTGAGAATCTGAGAAGCAATAGGTATCACGCAGCGCTCAATATCAAACACATACTAATCCAGAGTAGCATAAGCTATATATTCAGGCTTCTTTTACATCTTTCCAATGATATGGAACTTGATTACCATAAGTTTATCAGAGAATAAATCACCTTCATTTGTCTTATAAAAGTACTTTGTAATTTATAAGAAAAGATTTTTCTTGAAATTAACTAAAAGGAGATCCACTTGAAGCATGACTAGATCTAAAGCTCAATTATTTGTTATTATGATGCTTAATTACTGGAATTAGGGCTTGAGAATAGTTTTAATGCCTTGCATATAAACTTTTAAGCCTCGAGCGATTTTGCTGTTCAATAACATGCAGAATGTAATAGTTTACTGCTGTTCTAAATGGGATCGACCTTATAAATAAGAGCTTTTATAGTAGTATATCAGCTATAAGTTAGATTGCTCCCATAATATTGCACCATTCAGCCTTACTATTCGGAATTTTTATTTTCTGACAGTTGATTTATTTGCAAAAAGACTTTTTTGTGCATTCTTTTGATGGTATAACTCCTCAAGAATATGGGCTGAAAGAGTGTATGACTTGTGCAGTGTTTGGTAAAGAAAGACAAAGAGGAAGTTAACGATCCTAGCATGGCTGAATTTTATAATAAATTAGTCACTGCATATAGAGATCCAGGCCTGACGTCATTGCGATATATAAGATCAGGCACCGGGGGACACTACTCTCCCCTTCTTCATGCTGCCCAAGTCTGAAGTACTGAAGATCAACTGCTGAGTTTGCTTGTCATTATAATTTGTAGATTATGTCAGTTTCTGCTTTACATTTGCTTTCAGACTTCAGTAGTGATATTGTGTACCATGAGTTCTTTAATAGATCTGTACGGCAATAATGTTCTAGTGTGTATGGTAATATAAATTATTATTCTATCATATTTAGTTTATTTTATAAATCAATTAATATTATTGATTGATTGATTGTATTTTCATTATATTTCTAGTCTCATTCTTCTATAAATAGGAATACATGTTATGTATTAAGTGAATGATATAAGCTGGTAACCGGTCGGGCTTGTTTTAAGTTAATGACAGCCCATTGTCACGTACGAGTTCTGCATAAAGTGTATTGTGAGTGAAGTACTGCATCTGATCTCGGAAACCACCCCCCCCTCTCCCGTGCTTATTCTCTCTTTCGTTCTTGACTTCTTTCTTGCTTAGTACCCATGGACAGTACTTTTGGCCGCCTGTCTAATTAGTAAATTTATTTGCAATTGTGATAATTAAGTCTTAATTATAATTACTTAAGACGGCGTTCAAGTGCATGGCATTAATCCAAACAGTAGTGGCAGAATTAGGAATTTGTTTTAGGGATAGCTAAGTAAAATTAAAATTATAATAAATATTTTTTATTCTATTTCTATATAATTTTTGATACGGTATATAATAATTTGATAATAAGTTCTAAAATAAAAATAAAATATATTTGAGACAACATATATATTAAAAAAATATATGATATATCAAGACTAATATACTTTAATTCATTAAAAAATTAGACTTATAAATAATTATTTTATAAGATGAAAATAATTTTATAGTGGGGCCGGTCAACACAAGATCATAAAATTAATATCTTCCTATCAAAATAATAAAAAGTTAATATATTTTATTTTATTTTAAATTTTTTGGGGAGCCATGACCCGCCCCCTAGTCCTGCCTCTTAATAGTTCTACCGTTGAATCCAAACAATATCTTACTCAAAAACCTCAAATACCAAAAGTTTTATTACTTATAATTAAGTCGATAAACAGTACTTGAGAGAAAAAAAAGGTCGATAAACAGTACATTTCTTACTGTATAATTAATTCATTATACTTTTATAAAAAAAGTAAAAACAAAAATGTATATTTCTCTCTTTTTTTCTGAAATATATTTCTCTTTCTTTATTCAAATTAATGTAGTCACATAAACGATATATATATATATATATATTTAATGGACTCAATATTAATTATCTATATGATCTATACAATATCAGAAAAAAAAAAAATTAAACATATGATTAGCTGGGAAGCAGATCGGATTATGCAGGGGTATTGCGATTTGCACATTAATAGAGATCCTTCGTAAAAAGTTTAATATTTTATCTTCCAATTAAAGGTAACTTTTGCATGATCAGCTTGGCCGGCCTGTTCTGATTACGTGTATTTATGGAATGATGAAATTAATTAAAGATCCCATGCATGCATGCCACCACCGTATAACTAATTAGATGCCACGAAGTCAAGCACAAGTCCATTGTCCACGTTCGTGAATTGGAAGTTGGAATGGTCCATAAATAGGAGTGTATGCAGGGGTTCTCAAGAGCAAGCCTCGTATAGTAAAACCGAAAATTCCTGCTAATCTCGTAGGAATGATGAAATTAAACCCAGTTTGAATACTAAAAATGTGTCATTTCATCTTGTTATTATATATTTTTTTGAATTTTCAGATAAAATATAACAAATAATTAAATATTTAAAATTTTTAAATAATAATATTAAAATAATATTTATTTAACTTTCAATTTTTATCTCAATTCACTATTTAAACAGTACCTTAATCAATATTGCAACTTAAGAACGAGGTTGACACTCAATACTTGCGCGGCCCAACATACTGTTCTCGTAGTAGTAAAGGCTGTAAAGCCCTCAAAAGCCCAAATCTGCCTTGTTATGGACTCTAGTTCAGAGGATTAATTCGACGCAGTAAAATTTTATAGTTTGTATGCAAAAGATCAAACCGTGGAAGACCCGCTTGATCAGACTGCTAATATGTTGGAAGATGAGGTTATTTATTAGGTAAAAGTGTATGGGAAAATTCATAGTTAATGCTTGAAGCATATTAAAAGTTTTTATATTTATTTTTATTTTTTTGTAATAGTTAATAAGCTTCTAAAGTAATATTTAATGATATAGTTTATGTGTCAATAAGTAGACTATTATAAATAAATTTAATGATCAAATAATTATCTTAGGGATATATATCTCTCAAATATAGTTACAATGACTCAATATTTCAGACAGCGCCAATTAGCATATGAGCATTTCCACAATGGTCATGTCTAGCTAGCGACCTTACTTTTTGACTTGGGGTCAACTATATATATATATAAGCCTTAATTTTAGTACTGATAATATCTAGATATGTTCTTGATCAGTCTTTTCAGATGATACATGTCCTAGGTAGCAAGTGCTTCTTTAATAAAGCCAAGCACATGCATGGTCCGGCCAGCTTCCCCAATTGCATCATGACCTCCTCACTACTCTGCAGATTGGTGATTGGCCGACTCGGTCAAGCTCCTTATATATATAATGTATTATACATGTACTACTGTTACATAATAGCCACGAAGTTTCCATCTGATCATGATTGATCAGATTCTACTTCACGAAAATGTGTATGATAAATTATAAAAATAAATATTTATTATGTATTATTTGTGATCATGAAAATGACCATTAATTAGATCAATGAATTAATAGTAAACGATCAAATGATGTCGTGATAACTAACATTAGAATCTTTCTTTGTCCTTTTCTATTTGTCCCGCCTCATGATGATCAATATGGCCTCTTTTTTTCTTGTTTCCCGGCCCTACATGATTTATTTTTTGGTCACGAACATGCATGCATGGCATCTGATCATCTAGTCAATTGCTAGGTCTTCTTGCTTTCATTTTTATTTTATTTATTTACATATATATTAATCATTTATCAATATTTATGAAGAGCAATCCCCGTAGTATGGCAAAAGCTAGCTAAAACTGGACTCGGATATATATGTCCCATGATCTCCTCTCGGCACAACGATGTAGTCATTAGTAGTAGTAAAGGCCTAAAACCAAAGAATATTCTAGCTGAGCCTAGTTATGATATTTGGTTCAAAGGATATCATGATCGAAGCATTAATTATAAGAAAGTTTATGGTGTTCATAAATTGGTGCGGATCAAGGCACGCTAGCAGCTACAAGAATAGTTGGTTTTACCGGCGCCAAGTTTAGTGACTAAAAAACATGAATTTCAGCAGGTGAATATATTGATGGTGGAAATTTGCCAAAAATGCTTCTTGCAACGAATTTATGTGATCACAAAAGTTATAAATCCGCCACAAATAACCTGTTAATCCTGGTTTAATGTTGCAAAGATTTTTTCTAGCGTGTTCTGTTCGCCGTAAATAGTGTTAAAGTTTTCAAAAAAATATAATCAACTACAAATAGCCTGCTAAAAAGAATTTTTTGAGAAGCCTTACAAATTAAACATGCAAAATAAATTAATTGATAAAAAAATAGACATTTTTCTAATTATCATCTTATGATCTAGTTCCACAACACTTGATGTTAGAATCTTTTTTCTACAAATATTTAGTAATGTCATTTGACTCATTTCATAGCAAACATGCTAGTTAAGAATTACATTCTGATTATAAGGACTGCAAACAATTTGATCAAAGATGAGTTTGAACCGAATAAAATTCAAACGACATAGAGAAGATTAGCATGGCCGGCCCTATGCAAGGATGACAAGCACAAATTGAGAAATAGTCCAACTTTTACCTATCAAAGAAATGACATGAGAAATCTGTACTCCTTAACATGCTGGACCAAGAAAAATGAAGGTTTCTCAATTGATCATGAAATAAAAAAACATCACAGAAGACGACATAAGTATTACTCAATGTATGAATTTTATTTCCATATGTAATTTGTATCCCATATTTTCACTCATATATTTTTCTGCGCTTCTCTCATCTATTATAAGATTTGAGAGGTAAATAACATCACTGACATAATTTATTAGGATAAAAGAAAAGAATCCTATGCTGAACTCTTGCCTTCACTTCAAATTCTGAAACAAAAGGGTCATGCAATATAAAGTCAACAACTCCTTTGTTGATAGAACTCTCATATTCATCATGTAATTTGGATAATGAGCAACTTACTTGCATATTCATCATGTAATTCATCAAGAGCAACATGATGAAAATTCTATTTGTCAAATAGTACTACTGCATCGGCTCGACATTATTTTTATTTTTATTTTTATTTTTATTTTTGTGCTGAATATCTCGATAATTATTCGATATATCATATATGGGAAGGGAGACGATCGAAGACTACACATTCCAGAGGGAAAAAGAAAAGTACGTAAACAAGTGAATCGACTCGGATAAGCTTTCTTCGTGCAGTATTATGCAATAGGGATGACGAAAGCCAACTAAAGGCTGCTCGATTGTTCATTTCGCGCCCTCTTATTTATTTATTTATTTATTTTTTATAAATGATTGAGGCCGGGCTTACGTATTCACAAGTACTAATACAAATATCATAAATGATTTAATGTACATATATTATATTATATATAATAAGATAAGTATGTCGGCCATTATGGTCTCCAGAAGTAGAGATCAGTCGGGGCCAATTTCTAGTAATCTTCATGTACAATCTTCATTCTTTTCACCGTACCCGGTAGGTAAGTGTGAACTCCTCCTTGATCCAGAGGGCACGAAATAATTTATAATACTCTTCTCTCTCTTTCTTTTGTTTTTGGTGCAATGAATGCATGTGACGAATTTATTTGTTTTCCCGGCACTATAAAAAGAAAGGTTTTTGTAATTATTTAATTAAAATCAAATAATTTGACTGTAAATAATTTTCTGATAATGCGGTTGGGGTGATTAAAAAGAATTGTACAAAAACAATAACTGAAAGAACAATATATATACACTAATTAGGAAAGAATATTAGAGCATGATTAATTAGGTCAGAAATCAACAAGATTTTGAGATTTTTGCTACCAAATCTTTTCTCATGACTAGACATAGTAAAAAATGATTTCTCACTAATCAATTGTATAGATAATGATTCCCCGCTAATCATCTATAAAAAGTATTGCACTGGGATGATACTCGTGGTAAAACATTTGTTGTTACGGCCGTTTATCAGTTATTTGGTTATAAATAATGATTCCTTGCTAATCAATTGTGTAGATAAAAGTTATTAGCTACATATTGGTTTCTTCCCCAATAGGTATTTTCCATGATAGACAATATAATTGTAAGATTATTTCTACTACTAATATGGTTTTTAACCATGGACATGTTAGTGACAATAAGTTAATATTTGTCACGAAAATATTAACTCGTGAGAAATAATAGTATTTGTCATGGAATATATGTCACAAGCATTCTACGACTAGAATTGGTGGGAAAAAATCTATACCCGTAAAAGACATACTTTTTGTTACAAGAAACGCTATTGGTAAATTGCCATATCTTGTAGTGCAATTGATTTTCTAGTCAATTAATAAGCCTTCATTCTTTTATTTTTCTTGGTTAAAAAATAAGAATCATTTCTGAAAATTAAAGGTAACTTTTGCTTTTGTATTTTTTATTTCTTGAGAAATGATAGATGCAGTTGTGGACCTGCAAGTGGCGTGCAGTCGCTTTAAAAAAAAGTTGGATCCACTATTAAAAAAGTTAGAAGGAAGGACTTGTCTAATTCGAACAGTGGCGAGCATGATCCCAACATATCAAATGATTACTCATCTACTCCCAAAATTAACCTACAAGTCTCTTAATAAAAGCTTCAAAAACTTTTGGTGGAGTATCTCAAAAAAAAAAAAAAAAATCACTCCCTTTGTCTGAAGTCTTGAAAAACAATAAGCAAACCAAAAAAAGGAATGAGACCTAGGTTTGAGGTTGATGCAACATATGAATTAGGCACTTCTAGCGAAAACCAGATAGGAAATGAGTCAACAAAGTGAGTGTGTGTGGCACAAACTCTTGACTGGCAAGTACCTAAAAGATTTATCTTTCGATCAATTAGTAACCAAAAAAGCTATAGACTCAACATTCTAGAAAGGACTACTAAAGACCAAGTCTCTCTTAGAAAAATGTATGTGCTTCTAAATTACTAATGGATCATCGGTTAGAGCATTGCTAGACTCCTGGATACCCACTTTGGCAAATTTCAAACCCACTCCACTAGCTTCAATAGAGGATCTTTCCCAAAATCTCAAAATCTCTGAATTAATAAACCAGATCACAAATGCTTGCAGGAATATCAGCAAATTACTATCTCTATTTAGCCAAGAGAGTGTACATGCTATTCAAAGAATTTCTCTACCTCACTCCGTTCAAAATGTTGATCGTAAAACTGGAGGAAACCACCTCTCTCTTTTTGAAAACTATTACAAAACAACAACATGATAAAAATACAATTACCTATAAAAAAACATATAACATTATAAGAAAATTGCTTATTTATGATTAGTTATTTTCTGTCAAAATGAGTATTTCCTACCAAAATGAGTCTGTTTCAGTCGCAAATAATCCATTACAAATACACATTTTTTTATAGTATAAATTAAGTACTAATAAGGATTGCAAATGAACAAAATAGCTTATAAATAGCTCGAGTTCAGCTCGTATATACTTAGTTTGAACTCGATTTTTTTAATAAATGAGATGTTTGTAAACACGAATATAGACTCGAATATTAAATGAGCAAAATTTTTATAAACTTAGCTCGAGTCGGTTTTGTCTCATTAACAAAACTTGGATAAGCTTGATTTGACTCGTCTGAGCTCGTTTTGAAGCTTGTAATATGTTTTATAGATGTATATGTTATATATATATATTACATGTTAGTTATATTTTATATACTTAATTATATATTATTAATTTATTTATAATTAACCTTATTTAATAATATATCATTCAACTACAACTATTGATTTATTATATCATTTATATGTATCAAATAGTTTAGTTTATTCCATTTATCTTGTATATTATTATTTTAATTTATAACTATGAGTTATTGTTATAAAAAAAATTATACCATAAAAATTTTGAATCAAAATTATTTGGTTGAATAGTTAAATGGTTTGAGTTTTTTTTAAAGTAAAATTTAAAACTTTTTTACTAATCAAAAGATAAGATTAGAAATTTCAAAATAAAATATCGAGTTCGAGTTTGAGTCGTTTGTTTATTTTTAGTCAAGGTCAAGTCAAATTCGAACAACATTAATACTTAACAAATCGAGTTCGAGCAAAATATTTGAGTTTTAGTCGAGTTCGAGTCGAGTTCAAGCAAGTAAACATGTTAATCGAGCTCGAGTACCCTTATTCAAATTTGACTCGATTCAATTCGTTTACGGTCCTAAGTAATTTGATTGAATTGTTAACGTTGTGCGTCGCACACCTTTGAGCTGGGTTCCAATAACTTGGGTCTTTGATTTTTCACCTACACACTTAGAGAAAACTCAAAGAAAATGAGTCTTGTTGGAGGCTAAGAGTCTCTAATACTAAAGTCGGTATATCGCTTTAGTAATTTGTATATAAGTTTAGAGACATCAGAGAGTTCTTCGTACCTAGGGGTGACTTTTATACCAAGGGTTAGCTCGTATTTGACTTTGTGGGCCCATGTCCCTCTTTCTATTCACTTAGTTAGAATCTTTTAATGTGGCGTGGCTTTTGGGGCGTTTCATTAATGCGGCATGACTTCTCGATCTATTTTACTCATCAGCGGACTCTTCTTGTTAGTTTTTTTCATGCTTGTTGTTAGGAGATCAATGTGCTCCTCATATATCTTGCGGCCTGCCTATTCACACAAGTTTTCAAGAGTAGGGTACTATTGGGGAGGTGTTAGGACGGCAAGTCTCACCTGCCCTTACTGTCCACTTACACATACTAGAGTTGCTTCCTGAGAAGGTTTTGCTCATGAGTTGAGTACTTTGCAGAAATCCACTAACTCCCTTAATTTAAAGAAGGGTCATTGGGCTTGGCTGGGCTCTCTGATGGCCCACTGACTCCCAAACATAGTTACTTATTATGGGCTTGCTACGTACGTAGGCCAATGGAAGGGAAAAATCCCCCCCCCCCAACAAGATCAAACATCCGATGCTACATGTGTCTGATAGCTAAAATGAGTCGATTTACATACATATAATGATACCTTATATCATCGAAGTGGTCTCCAAGAAAGAGCGGAATGAATTAATACCTAAACCAGGCCAAGATCATGGATTAGTGCGCAATGAACTACTTGATAAAATAATTTATTGTCTATTCTCAAAACTGGCCGTCATTACAACAAATAAGACTTTTTGTTGCGTTTTGTTTAGCTGAGAGTTAAATTCTGTCGCAAATAGTAGTATTTGTTGTGTTTTCTCGCCGCAAATAGTAGCATTGCGGCGAGAAATTAGGCATTTGCCGCGAGAAATCATGGTTATTATCACGCCCAAATAACCGCGGTTAACCCGTGATCTTCAAAATGCAGCAAATGACTTTTTACCGTAATTTTAAGGTTTTTTGTGACGATTTTAAAGTTTTTTGTAGAGATTTTGAAATTTTTTATGATGATTTATCAAACGTCGCAAAAAATTTTATGTGTTGTAGTGCGTACAAGGTCAGGATTCAATAATTCTCGATGTCTATAAAATATATAATAATAAGAAAAAATAAAAGCAAACACGTGATTAGACACGAAGAAGCTCCGATCATGGGGTCCGGTATCACGCAATAATAGAGAAGAAGGAAGCCAAATAAAGGGGTGTCCCTTGCGGTGGACAATAGCCATGAGCTTTCCATGCATTTGATCAGTACCATATATATATATATATATATATAGAGAGAGAGAGAGAGAGAGAGAGAGAGAGTATGTGACACATGAGAATGAGATTGGCTCCACGCTTTCACACCCTATTCTAACTACTTTGAGCATGAACTTTTATTTATTAGTTTACACAACTTGATTTGGTCTACTTTTTAATTTATCATGGAGATTTTATAAAAGTAAAAGATGTAATCCCTAAAAGTTTATCAGTAGCGCCATAAATTAAATGTCCCCTTTAATTTAATATTAAAGGAGTAATAAAGTTCAAAAAATTTGGTTTCAACAAAATTGGGGATAAAACCGTCACGAAGGACGTTGTTTTGTGTGTGTATCAATGGAGGAGTTAAATATATACAGATATTGTTGCCAAGAGTCGACACAAACTCGTAAATGGGGTATTTGATGCACTATATATACTTGATTATTTTAGAGCTTTTCACACTCATCCTTCGTATCTATAAATTAATGTTGAAAGTGGAAAGCGAAATCACTAAAGACGCCGGGACCCCGGCCATTATCAATAACTTTTATTATTCATTCTACATAACTATTAGGTTTTAACCTCCTAATGAGAAGAAGAATCGAGGTTTTGTAATTGATGATCACTAAACGTCTAAACCCATCAAATTAATTAAAGACCTTATAACCATTTAATTAAGTTGGATTGACATCTCATGTGGTACTGGAGGCTTTGAAAAATACAACTAAAACTACCGTTCTTGTATAATAAAAATAGCAATTGATGGGTTAATTAAATAGCTAAGGATAGTTAAAATGACCTGATCATCTTGTAATCTCTAGTCTTTTCTTTTCATTTCCCTTTTGAACAGGGAATAATGATCTCTAGTCAATTGCTAGCTTAGGTCTTCTAGCTAGCTAATTGCTTTCCGGCCTTTTTCTTCATAGGAAACTTCATCTTATCTGCCAAATATTAAAGGTGGTTAGCTTTTGCTTTTTGATACCACTCAATGTAATCGGCCTGTTGATCTGATTGTGCGAATAATTAAATGAAGAAAATTCCAACCACCCAGTACGTACTTGCCATTATTCACACACCCGAGCAGGGGGCTCCAACCATGCACAAATCGCGACAACTGAATGGACTATAAATAGGAGTGTAAGAGATGGCCTCATCAGCACAATCCATTGATTAATCTACAATCACCAACATCATGAAGGCTATCCATCTTATAATTTGCATTCTCCTCCTTTCCCTTCTCTTCTCTCCCACTTCAATTGTAGCTCGCGAACTGGCCGATCAGAGAGGTGAGACTAGTTTAGAGCACAACTATCTATTTATTTTGCTACCATATTTCTCTTTTTGTCAATCATATGTATTATCAGTACTAGTATACTGCAAAACACAATATTTCATCATGTATTAGGAAAATAATGGCACTAAAAGAGCTGTTTTCATATCTGCGGCCGGTATTACAAGAGAAACGAATATTTGTGATTAATTATTTGCGATAAAACGGATTATTTGCGTCAAAAACAAACTCATTTTAACGTAAAACTAATGATTTGGATAGAAATAATTAATCGCAAATAAATCATTTTCGTGTAGTACAGTCGGTGCAATTATTGTAATCTCATGCATGTTAATGCATGCAGGTTCTGATTCAATACCCCAGGATCCCAGTAAGGGAAAGCCAGCACTAGCATGCGGAAAGCCTGGCAGTCCCGCGTATAAAAGTTGCATGGGAAAACCATTGCCTAAGCATAAATGTAAAAAACACAACAGGTTTGAACGTTGCGGGCCAACTTGAAGCTGGAACTAATTAATTTGAATAAGAACTACGAACGTACGTAGTTTACCAGCTACTTATATTAATTATGCAGGTGTGATCAAAGTACTACGCGTATATCATGATTAAAAATATAGTATGCCATAAGTACTGGCCGGGATGCTAATTCTACGGTCGATGCATGTATGCGTACGTGTTTGCCAATATTAATAATATATAATAAAAAAGAGCCTGTTGAGTACTCGGGCTTGGTCAGCTTGTTTAAATATTACATTTTATCTCTTGGTCCAATTATAATTAATTTATACTGATCTCCTTGAACTATATGTGATGGTCATTGGTAGTACGTACTTACTACAATATCCATATATAGCAAGGTAAAATATTCCAGCTACGTACAGATTGATCATGTGAGTACGTTATTCACCATCAATCGTTTAAAATTCGAAATGAACAAATGAAAATCCATCAACGTGTAGATCAGGATATAACACTATAAGAAAATTAGGTAAATATGACCAATTATTCTCTGTTAAAATAACTATTTCTTATTAATTTTTGTAACAAATAGTCATGTTGACAGAGAATAATTGACCACAAATATTCAATTTTCTTATAGTGTAAATAAGTGGGTAGCTTGCTTTTTGGCATCCGGCCGGACTCCCACCGCATTACTCGGGAAAAAAAGGACGAAGATGAAGAAAAGAAGCAGCAACTATATAATTTAATCAACACCATATTCTAAAAAAAATAACAATAACTAAATTTAATCAACACGAGAAAAAGAAAATGATCATCACATTAACCTAAATTACTTTATTAATTCATAGACTTATAAGTACTCAAATAATATATATTTTATGTTCTCAATCCCTTTCTTTGTCGCTGATCTGTACTCTTTGAAAATATAGCCAGATATGTTTTATTTAATCAATAACCTTTATATATAGAAGGGAAATGATAATAAAATCTACCGATTACGTTTTCTTACTTAATGAAATATTTTTTAATGAGTGTGAAATTTTTCTAAATATTTTTTTTTTCTAAATAGATGTTTAGTGGCTCCCATCGATAAGTGTAGCAGCACCCTATATAGAAATTGAATTAATCCTCCATCAGATCAATAATAAAATGCATGAAAATATTTTAGGTTTGGGTGTTAAAGTAATTCAATTATTCTCAGAATATTTTATTATTATTTTTTATTTTATTATTATTTTACACTTATTTTTATTACTATTCATGATTTTATTATTATTTTTCAACTCCTTTTTATCACTATTTATTACTTTTCACTACTATTTAATATTTTATTATTATTTTTTTACTTATTTATTATTATTATTTATAATACTTTTCAACACTTCTCACTATCTAAACGTAACTAATCTACCACAATTCTAACCGTGACATTATAGCCCTGTCCTTGACTTGTCTGAGATTAGTGGAATCAATTTTTTGATTCTAAAAATTATTTTTTCAATTTCTTTTCGAGTTGATCATGTCATATTTGTTGTTATTGAGTGTTTGTTGTAAGGACGTTCTTACTTCTTAGTTACCGCAGGCCTTATAATCCGTACTCTTATATATATAAATATATATATCGTAGCGTTTTATTAATATAGTTCTTGTTTAAGAGAAAAAATAACAATTGAATTTATTTACGCAAACTCCCTTTAAATTAAATATTATAAGATTATTCTCTCGATTTCGAGTATAAATATCTTGAAGTTCCACTTCCATCTGCCATAAAAAAAATATATATATATATATATATATATGAGAAAGAAACAGATCAGAAACTATATATCACGAGCTTATAATCCGTGCAATGGACAGACTATTATTTATATTAAATTTTAGAACTCTAAATAATTTATTATACATAATCACTATTACAACTTTTAAAAAAACATCTATTAACAATTTATAAATTTATTTTTAAAATATTTTTAAACCCATTTGACATACCATAATATGTGGGCTTGAAGACAATTTCTCCATTTATATCTGGGCTTTGACAGCAAGTATAGGTTGTGAAGCCCAAGAAGCGAAAAACAAAATTATTATTTTATTGATCATATGGAGACCAACCTCAATAATAGTTATAGATATATTAATGTAGTAAATTGTTCAAACAGTCATCCTTTTACGTACCAATGACATTAATTTCACATCAAGTCGTGCGTTGAAACTTGTCCAAATAATTTCCATTGTAAAATTATTCTAAAAATAATCCAAAATTATAATACACGGATCATTAATCTCACCTATAGAATTAATTCGTTTTTCTGTTAAAAAAAAAGGTTATCCTCGATATCTTTAATTCCATTTTATTTGAAACATTTTAATATGAAACTGACCTCCTCATCTGTATATATATATATAAATAAAACCCATCAATTATTTCAAATTATATAAATTATCTATATAAGACCTGATATACAAGCTGGGAAACATGCATGGAATTTGTGGACAACCCAGCAAACTTAAGGCACATATTTGACCCATGGAAAGGGAATTATATTAATATACATATATATATATATAATATATATATACACACACACATTTATATTTAATCTTAGAGTTTGAAACTAATTATAGCAAGTATGGACTTGTTCCTGGACATCCACATGGAGTAACGGGAACAACTAGTACTATATATATAATATATGACATATTCCAGCAGCAGGGATATTGACATGTTCGGGTGCACTTATTTAGCAGGGTCTTCATTTGTCCCGATCAGGCTTATAAATTAGTGACAGGCTAACTAGACGTACTAACTAATACTATATATATATATAACTTATACTATATATATATATTCTTATTCTTATTTATAATAATTAGCTTCCGTCCTTAATTAAAAAGTACAGGACAATCTAGTGTCTACTTGTCTAATTAAAAGTACATGCATAACAATTTCCTTAAATGATTTTCTTAAATGAAAAATTAAAATCCCGCTTGAGTACGGCCTCTACTTATGACAAATGGGTACTGATCTTCTTCTCTTCTCTCTTTTTTTTTTTTTTTTTTTAACGAAGAATTTAGACTCCATGTCCAATAATAATTCTTACTCCAGTTTTACTAATAATATCCCAATTTTATTAATGGTTACTGATCAAGGACAACACCTGATATAGAGTTATATATTGCCCCTATGTCGTTCATTTTATAAAAGCTAGAGGAGGAGGAGGTCAGAGTCGACCTATTTATTATTAATTAATTGAGTTTGAGGATATTAATTTTATGCATACAATTAGTTTAAGATATACAAGTTTTACGCATATAATTTCTTTGAAAAAAATGTAAAATTCATCATAAAACGTATATTTTCATCTTATGAATTCTACTTTTTTTTTTCAATAGTTGCACGAGAAAATGATGAAGTACGCGTACATGTTGGTAATTATAACTTCAAAGAGCTAGCACATAATATAAAGGAAAACGATCGAAAGAGAGGTTGTGGGTATAATTTGGAGTTGGACCTCGTGATCGTCTCATCTTTTGTTATGGCTGTACGGACCCTATCATGAAGTCGTTTATATCTCTAGCTTGTTGATGATCAGGTGGTGGCATGCAGCGCCCTAGCTACGTCCTGATCAACTTCTACACCATAAGAAAAATGCTCATTCGTAATTAATTAATTGTAACAAAAAAGATTATTTATGAAAAAAATAAGACTACTAATTTATTCATTTTTCTAATAGTGCTATTAATTTTTCCCTCTACATGAAAAGATCAATTGCATCCATATATTATATATATGTGTATATATATATGTGTGCTTGCAGAACCAGAAACTAATTAATTTTGTTTAGACTTTCTAGAGCTAGTGAGTTTCTAAGCTGTCGATGTTATCTTAAGAACCATTTTTATAAGATTTATCAAACTTTGATCATGTGATCTTAAAACTAACGAAAAACTTCATTTTAATGATGTGAATAAGCTTTTGCATGTTGACATTAAACTCCAAAAAACTTGATGATCTCTTCGCTAGCTAGCTCCAATGATTGAAGAGACGTTAAAGAATCTCAACTTCGGCGAGTTAACCAAAGAATTAGCTGGGTTTTTTTTTTATTATTATAATTTAACTTTTGGAGATCTAGTGCAGCTTGTTGCATAACGTGTAACCAATTGCAATAATATGTCACAATTAAGCAGATAGAAAAATGGAGTTAGTCCAGGAATGTCATCATCCCGGCCGTGAGCGATGAAAACTAGCCCGTCAAGATTAAAATACAATAAGCTGATACAAGAGAGAAAAACAGTAACATAGTTAATAACATTAAGAAAGGGATCATATGCCATATTATAATACCCAATATATAATAAAAATATCTATGATTGTCGGGTTTATAAGTGGCCTGGACAGCTAGGGTTTATATTATATTGTGGTGGGTCTTTGAAAAAATCGGTTTCTTTGACTTTGATTATCAACGACGAGAGGAAAAAGATGATCAGAAACTCCTTTTATATGGTTAATTATCCCAGAAGATATTCATCAATCTTATTCTTAGTCATGCATGAAAATGACTTGGGATAATTTTTCTTTTCACATCAAAGAGAAGGAAATATTGCTGAAAATGCCTATTTTTTACAGCCATTTTTGTGACTATTTTTGGCTCAGAGTTGGGACGGTCTTCGATTAATTGTTTGTTAGGTTAATTAGAACTTGCATGTATATTACGCACTGCTAACGAGATCTTGTAGTGACTTTTTTTTTTTTTTTTAAATTGGATGGTGCAAGTCTTCCTTCTATTAGGTACTAACATGTTTAATATTATGCAATAAGTCTTCTTTTGATGGGTCTAATTTATATCTACGTAACTCCCAAGTTTCTTTTCTATTCCTTCGCCATAAATAAAAGTAATCAGTATCAAAGTTTTTAATATGTTGTAACCAAAAATTAAGCAAGCTAGCTAGCTGCTCAATTTATATATATATATTAATGTTGTTTCTTTCCCTTGGGTTATGACTTTTATGCAGCTTGTGTCTCCTTGATGCTGAAGGAGAGGTCAATAACTTTTACGAACAGTTCATTTAGCTATAGTTTATACAAATCATTAAAATATTATGTATAATCGAATAAATTAACAAGAATTAATTAAAGTGCAATGAGTTATATATGTGACCCATTCAGGCTTCCAAAAAAAGAAAAGTGAACTCTTAAACTAATACCATGGATCGAAGACAACTGATCTAAGGTACCGTGGGCTTGGTCAAATAAAAATTCACTAAAATATTACAGCAATTACATATGGATTACAAAAATCATGAAGAAACAAAGAGACAAGAACAAGAAGTAAGACCATTTCCCTCGCATGCATTTGACAGCATCTTCCTATCCATTTATATAAATGCATCAAACCAACACCAACAGAAACATAGCAACCAAACCTCACTGGCAACAAGAATCCCCCTAAAGATATAGAAGAGAATTCCACATAGAAAAACAAGTATCCATGGCTAGAAAGAGAAAGGCTGATCATCGTGATGAAGTGGATGACAAAAATTCTAGTGAGGGAACCATGGCTTGGGAAGAGATGGTGAAGGAAGCTGCTGTAGCCGCCGCTCTAGGTGGTTCGGCGAGAGCCCAGAAGCGATTTGTTGGTGTGCGGCAAAGGCCATCCGGTCGGTGGGTGGCGGAGATTAAAGACACCATACAAAAGATAAGAGTTTGGTTAGGCACTTTCGATACAGCTGAGGAAGCAGCCCGAGCGTACGATGAGGCTGCTTGCTTGCTGCGTGGTTCCAACACTAGGACAAACTTCTGGCCTTGTTCCTCATCATCATCTTCATCCCCTGCTCTTTCCTCAAAGATCACGAATCTTCTCCTCCGAAGGCTCAAAGCAAGAAATGACTTGACTTGCGCTGCTTCACCCATTTCTTCCCCGCCAATCGGCCGTCAAGAAAATAAACAAGCAAAAGTATACAGAGAAGAAGAGACGGATCATATCTTAGATACCTCGTTCACACATTACCTTAACGATCCTGAAGATTTCACCGACTGCAACAACATCGTACCGAGTTTTAGTATAGCTGCTAGCTATAGTCCTGATTGTATAACCACGAGTTTTGAATCCTCTAAAACTGAAATGGGGTTCGATTACAATTGGAGTATGAATGCAGCACAGGCCTCTTGTGGAACTGAGGGTAATTTTGGAGGGGAAGGAGAGGAAGATGGAGAAGAAGCAACCATTGATGTAGGAACGTCCATGGATTTCCAATTTCTGGATGCTGTTGGGAACTGTAATTTCTATTCTCCATTTGAGATTGCTGAAGAGATTAATGCTGAACCAGTTGAATTAGAGAACTGCACTGATGAGCCATCAATGCTTAGGGCAGCAATGAAGAGGATGATATATGAAAGAAAGTTCTCAGCTTCTCTCTACGCCTTCAATGGGATATCTGAGTGCTTGAAGTTGAAGCTCATGAGTTCAGGAAATTTAAATGTGAAAGGAAGATCGGGAATCTCTGACCAACTTATAAACAATCTACAAGAGGCATGTCACAACAAAATGGAGAAGAATGCTCAAGAATTTGAGGAAATGATGGGAAAGAGGGAGGATATCCCACAAAGTTCAGTTGAAACGGAGTCGTCCTCTTCCAACAATGATGGTGAATTGTCACTTTGGAGCTCGCTGGATCTTCCACCCATCTGCTATGTTAACTAATTGATAGAGCTTTTTTAGTCCATAAGATTTCATGCTCTAATTAAGAAGTGAAATAATTCGCACTTAATTTTATTTAATGATGATCTTCTGATGTATGCCTATGCCCGAGGAAAAATTGAAATGTAACGCTATTTGTTAGCCAATACGATGAATTAATGTCTCATTTTGTATTCTTCTCCTGCTTCTATTTAGTACTTTCTTCTTCTTTTGGTTGTATACAACCGGGGGTTAAAATAAATGTGCAAACGCAGAGCTCCAGTCTCCAGTAGCCACCGGGGTAAGAATGCAAGATTAGGAGGCGAAGCATGGAAGAGCAGTCACCAAGCCATGATCTCTACACGAGGAAGCATTACCAAGACCGCAGAATGAGATGAAAAGAAGACGTCGTCTTCCGCAATCATCAGTTGACAGGACCGTTAATTCAACTACAAAGTCGCTCCATATAAATTGATTTAGGGAAAAAACTAGGAACAGGATGGATGTAAAAATGGTTTTGACACCCACCAATAAAATTGTGTCACATAGATTTTTCATGAAAAAATATAATAGACTTGGTTGCATTAAAAAATAATTTTTTATATTTTAGTATATTTTGACAAGATATAATGATCTTTGATATTTTAGTATATTTTGACAAGCTATAATGATCTTTAATATCTTAGTATATTTTGTATATGAGTTGGATGTTAAAAATAAAATAAAATTATATAAATAGGTTGATCTTGCAGACAGGTTAGCATGTATGGATAGGTTAATATTATTTGAAAACTGATGTTTCTTGAGCCACGATTAAGAAAATGAAAATATATATATAGGTTGATTTCAAGATTAAAAAAAGAAACAAAATGAATAGATTAATATAGCATCTCAAATAAAATTAAATACATTCATGTATTGATTCGGTGCAATCAAGTTAATTGTATTTCTTAATGAAACGTCTACGTGGTACATTTCTATTGATGGGTGTAAAAGTCATTTTTACTGACTTCTATACCCATCCTGTTCCAAGTGACTCCCATTGATTTAGACAAGGTATCAAAGCAAGGGATCACAAGTTATACATCCTAGAGTGGAAGCAGTGATTTCATGTCAATCAGAGTTGATTACATTAAGGATAAATTGATTATCCAGGGGAAAGGGCATGCTACACCAAATCCTGGATTGAAAGCAAGCCACCAATTCCAGTATCACAGATTGGTGGCTTGAACCAAACATCACCCGATAAAAAAAATGGGACGAAAGGTACCAAACTAAAAGGATATTATATACACCTTAGATTTTATTCACAAGCAAAAACAGATTCGCTGGCAAAGTTGTGAAATTGGGAGCCTATGGTTCTTGCTTTAAAGGACTTGGAGCTGTGCTAGGAAAGCAGCACAAAGATCCAAGAAGAGAATCTGTGGGCCATGGACTCTTTGAAGATCAAGCAGGTACTTCTCCTCGCGAGTTTTGTAGAGCTGATAAGAACATCGCATAAAAAATTTATCAGGAGAAATAACTTCGTACCAATTGGTGTCCATCTAATTATGCTCGAGATATTAATAGAAAGGATTTACAAAAAAAAGAAAAGGGTCCTCTGAATGATCTCTCTCTCTCTCAGAAGAATGCTTTCTTGGAGCCCATTGATCTCACGTATCCAAGCACAGAAACCACAAACGCAAGGAGGAACAATATGGCAAAGAAAATTACCTGCACTTCAAACTTCACAACTTTTGTTGAGTTAATAAAACCATCATTCTCAATAATAGCAGGTTCATCCCCAAACTGGTGATTGTTGTGCACGGGATTGTTCAGCCTGCCATCGTGATGACCAGGAATGCCAGGAATCCACCTGCATTTCATATTGTAGTGCCCAATCTTCTTCCAACACACATTTAGTTCTTGGAGAGCTTTAAGAACTTCTGTCATTATTTCCCGAGGATGAGCTTGCGACTGCCAAAATGAAGACCAATACATAAACCAATATAAGAACAAGCAAATACAAAGAAAGAATCAGTGTCCAGAAAAACTATTCACCCTGCTACTGCTGCCCACATGTTATGCAGTCAAGTGGGTCAAATAATTCGCTAATCTGTTAAAGGCAGTAATAAATTCAACCAGACAACCCTAATCATCGAGACACAGCATTGTCTAAGTATTGACCTTTTCAACATGCCACGCAATCAAGTTCTTTAAGGCCTCGTTTATACACTAGAATATCTATGAATAGAAGAAAAATGGTTATGTTTTATTGGGTTTGAAAGAAAAAGTTGAATAAGAACATTATAAAGTCAAAAGATTATTTCATTATATTTTTTTAATATTATTTTTGTTTTAAAATTTAAAAAAGTTGTATTATTTTTTGTATTTTGTTTAGAAGTTTGGAAAAGTTGTATCTAATGTGCCTACTTGATAGGACACAAGAACTATAAACCTGGCATTTATGCCCATTCTTTAATTAATAATACTTGTTTACATAAAAAAAAAAAAATTGGAAAAGTTGTATTGGATTTTGTATTTGAATAATGATTAGGTAATGATTAGATGAATAAGCTGAAGATTTAAAATTGAAAGTATTTTTTGTTTAAGTGATGTTTGGGAAGGAAATATCTGAAAATACTTGATAATACCTTGTTCCCCAAACAAGGGCCAACTACATCAATAATATGCCCAAGAAGAAAACCAAAAAGAAACCGTTGCAAAGCTTAATAACAACATTTTTTATAGGTGCAAAGCTTAATAACAACATATACATGCATACGTATGTGTGTGCATAGAAAGAAGAAAGAAAGACAGCATAATAGCAACTTGACAACTTGAGCCCTATGGCCACGTCAAAATGACTTATAAAAACTTATCTTCAAATGGCTTAAAATTAACCTGAAGTCCAAGAGCCCATTTCCTCTCAACTGGGAACTGTTTGCTCATGCCCATTCCTTGAAACTCCATATATCCCGGAAGGCGGTGCCCAACAGCTGAAGCAGCAACTTCATTTTGATGCATTCGATTGAAACCACCATCCTAGGAAAAATAAAACCAAAGTAAGATCAACAGATCTCCTAATTTAATGGAAGTATGTGTTGTGGAAACGCCACACCCACAAACAATGATAATGAGATAGACAGTGAAATAAATGTGGAAATACAGGAATCAAGCGCACGCAATTTTTTTTTTTTGACTATTAAGCAAGTTTTATTAATCAAAGAATTGGCAAAATGCCCAATTATAAGAATGGAGGCCCTAGCTAAGTAGGGGCATTAGACAAAAGAAAATCATGTAGGTCCACGCCATTAAAGTCCACGGCTATGGCCCACGTACATAGAATTCTAAAAAAGAAAAATTTGAGCTCTTCCCCTGATCTCTCCTTGTTCTCAAAAGTCCGGTCATTGCGCTCCTGCCAAAGGCACCATATAGAAGAAGGCTTCCAGACCCTCGTCAAAAGCTTCAAGTTTCAGGCCACCCTTGACAAAGGCCACCCTTGACAAAGGCCACCCTCATTGGAAGAGATTTAGGCCATTATCAAACGAGCTAGATAAAAGTTCAAAGAGACGTTTTTTTTCCTTTTTTTCCAAGACTTGAACATTGCTGAAGAACAATCACAGTTCGCAGAACAAGACGAAGCACAATTTCATCCCTTTCTCGTTATTTTCATACTCTTCCTTCATTTTTTTCCACAAATTAGAATTTCTAGAGCTCCTAATTAAATCAATTTTGCAATTCACTCTTTTTTCCCAATCCATCTTCTTCCCTTTCTTCCAACAAACTTCTTCCCTTTCATCTTTATTGTTTTGGTTTGAATATAATTCCACAAAATCTGAAGGAATTATTGCACAAAATATCGTGCTTTTTATTTATTATTGTTTTCGGTAGTTCCATGGCTTTTGTCTTTATTGCAATATCTGAAGAAAGAGTTATAATTCCACAAAATCTGCAACCCAGCAAACAAATGAAGCACCATTAAACCTGCAACCGAGCAGACAAATGAGGAGAGAGAGAGCGAGCAGGAGAATCGACTGGACATAATTGCAGAGAATCGGGGGAGGAGAGAATAGGGGGAAGTATCTGATGATCTAGGTCAAGGGTGGGGGGATGAGGGGTCGAGTTCTTGTAATTTTCATAATCTTGTAAGTGCAGGTGTAGGGAATTATCTAGAAAAAAGCTGATGTGTCTCTTTTTAATAGATGTCCATTTTGCTTATAACATCGGGTAATACCGGTCCAAAGAGGGACTGTTATATTAAACGGCACTAGAAATCCTAAGACAGCGAAACAAAGTTATTCTCTCGAGCGAGCGGAGTGTCAAGTGCACCTCAAGTGAATTCTCTGTCCAACATTCGCTCGAGCCAACAATTGAGCGAGCCTCAAGCAAACTCTGTTGGACATTCACTCGAGTCAACTGTTGAGCGCACCTTGAGCGAATTCTCTGTCTAAACTTCGCTCAAGCACCTTGTTGAGTGAGAGTCGAGTAAACTCTTAGCTTAACACCCTCTCAGCTCAAAACCAGGCTCCATAACCCAACAGTATGTATAACAACGAAAAATATCCGACTACCCTTAACTATAGATGATACAACTTCTAGAAATGGTACAGTACATTCTATAAAGACATATCCAGGCCAATGACAAAAAAAGTTAACAAAGTATAATCATCTATCATGCCCAACAGGGATTTCAAACCAGGAAACATACAAGGTCAGGTCCATTTCATTTCAAATGGGGATATATTTGCGGCAAACCCAGAGAAATGTCATCCAAGAAACAACAAAATCCAATAGACCACAGAAGGCTCCAAGAAAGTGATCCAACAATAAATGGACATACCATAGTCTCTTGGAACTCAGCTCCAAGATAGCCACTGGAAGGACGGAACCGGTTATCCAACAATAAATAGTATGCAACAGTAGCCTGAATATATCACAAGCAATAAGATACCATTGGAGAAGAGTAGGAAAATATTTAGTCCACAAAATTCAGAACCTTATTTTGTATTCTGTTGCGAAGTGATTCAATCAGCTGGTTCCTGTCAAATCCCCTATTAACCACTTCTTTTAGAATCTCCTCGTCAATCTGAAAAAGTGTCAGTAGCAGAATTAAATACAACCAATGTAACAATAAAATCAACTACCAGATTATAAACCTAACAAGTATGTTGCCCAATTCTCATATTATTTATGGCTACATATGGGTCAATAAAGCAAGAAGTTCCCCAATTCCATACTAAGAGAAGGCCCCTCAAAACAAAACAGTGTAGTTACTATACCTCAAGTTGATATGTGCAATCAACGAGAGAGAGAGAGAGAGAGAGAGGTGTTGGTTTTTTTTTGGGGGGGGGGGGTCAGCGAACCTTTTTTGCTTGTTGCACTGTATCTGGTGGGGCAACAGCTAAATAACGTGGAAGACGAGACTGGAACCATAGGTGCTGGCGAATCTCAGGAATGGTCATTCGCTTCATTGGGTCAACTACAAGCATCCTTGGGATCAAGTCTCTTGCACCAGCTGATAAATGACTGGGAAGAGTGTATATCCCACCCTAAAGGAAAAAGTAAGGGTCACTTCAAAGTATTTTTTATCTATTAGCAATAGTATGAGCCCAATTTGGATATGAATACAGAGCAGGGGAAAAGATTCAACAAAAAACATTAGAAAGAAAAACACAGCACAGAATCTGGACTTATCACTCAACCAGTGACACATGAAATAGATCTTCAAATAAAATAATGAAAACACTAATGGTGAATTTGAATAGATCTTCGTGAAGATACATGAAATTGAATAGCATGATTACACATCAGATTCCCAGTCCTGCTTATGGCAAATAGGAATAAAATCTTCCACATAAGATGGAAAACAACCAACTGGACTAGTAGATTCCAATCAGAGAAATATAACCTCCAAAGATTTTTTAAATTAATATCTGCTATTTAATTCCACACTGCAAAATAAGCCAATATGACGTGTATTAATTATCACAAGCATAGCAACACCTTTATCTTCTTAAAAAGATTGGGAATGTTTTCATCATCGAAAGGAAGAGTGCCGCAGAGAAGGGCATACAGTATAACACCACAGCTCCACACATCCACTTCAGGCCCAGCATACAATTTCCCAGAGATAACCTATAAGAGATTGAAATGGTAACCCTTAAGATTGAAACCATGAAAATGAGCGCACATTAGTTGCTTAATTTTACTATGCAAAAAATACCACATATCCACACCTCTGGGGCAGCATAGTTTGGACTTCCACAACTTGTCTTCAGAAAATGACCATCACGCATTATGTTGCTTAAACCAAAATCGGCAATCTTCACATTGCATTTGGAATCCAAAAGCAAATTCTCAGGCTTCAGGTCTCTATGAACCACCATGTTCCTATGGCAGTACTCCACCCCAGAGATTATCTGGCTTGACACATAAGGATCAACCTACTTCAAATTATCTGAGTAATGAATGGTACGAGAAATCTGAGAATTATTAGCCAATCCTACCTGCTGAAAAAAATTACGAGCTTCATCCTCTTGTAACCTACCCTTTTCCACAATGTAATCAAAGAGCTCTCCAGACTTCACATACTCCGTGACAACATAAATGTCCGCTGGTGTGTCTACAACCTCATAAAGTCTTATTATATGAGGATGCATAAACAATCTCAATATCTTGATTTCTCTTCTCACTGCACCAATTTAAAGGGAAGATGAATGAAGGAAAATTTTAAATAAAAAAGAAAAAGAAAAAATAATAAAAACTAGATCGTCTCCAAGAAAATAATACCAACCTTTTTCTTCCATTTCCATGTTCCTTATCTTCCGACGGTTAAGGATCTTTACAGCTACTTTATGCCCAGTCAAGATATGCTCTGCAATTTTCACTTTGCCGAAGGAACCAATGCCAAGGGTTTTTCCAAGCTTATAATTGCTTAAAAACATATCCAGGTCATTGCCACCTAGACCAGTTGAAGCATCCATCTCCTATTTAACAAGCATTGGTGTAAGATGAGACAATGGGAAAGAGATTACATGCACAAAAGCAAACATATAGAATGGCAACATGAGTATCAATCAGGCCAAGACATCCCCAAGAAAGGGAGACATCCCAATATGAAGAACATCGAGCAACAATGTATGTTTACAGTCAACACAGTGAAGCAAAATCCATAATTCAGAAGAATTTATCCAATAACAAGAAACAGAAATTTAAGGAGCATTCTGAACAGCTCTTAGTCACAAGCAATTCACCAAGACATTTTCCTTTAAACTATTTTGTTGTTACAATCAAAATTTAGATTAGGACACTTTTTATAAGAAAATTTATAGAGGAAACACCACCTCATAGGATAAAGATAGTAACATGTGAAAAAATTGGAGAATTTGGTCACACACCAGTTTTATGTTTTTTATGATAATAATCCAACAAAGTCAGACAGGAAAACTAAAAGTAAGAACTATTTATGGGGGAAATTTTCTATAATTGGTGGCTGTTTCAATGCTTTTTCAATAATTCACATAAATATGCCTCAAAAACAGATCAGAATCACAATAACAGCTACAAAAGAAGAAAAACAAAATTTCTTAGCGTGGAAGGATCCTTGCTGTCATGGTTGCAAAACAAAACTCAGCAAGAACACCTAGAGACCAAGCAAAACAAAGAATCTTATTTTCCCAAAATAAATTCATCGCAGATTTCAACCTTATGGTCCTTAAATGCTAGAATCCCTCAAAAAGAACATAGAAATCAAGCTGTGGAAATTTTGTAGAATTCTAGACCTAAGAAGGCCATGGATCACTGAATAAAAATGCTACAGCCAAAAACCATAAATTGCCTAATTCAAAGGTCCTCATGAGAAAGACTAATACTCGACCACCCAACTTTAGGATAACCGTTTTGCTACTTTGAAACCCAACTCAAATTCTTAGAGACATCATTAAATCTCCAATTCTTCTACTCTCTTTTTTCCCCATTTTTACTGTTCAAAATTGCATTTTTCAACATTCACAATCTTTGAGAAACAGCTCAAACCAACTACAGTCAGAAAAGTAAATTTCAGAAGAATAACTTTTCAATCAATTCACTCAGCCATCTAGACATTAGTGAATCATATGAAAGAATTTCAAAGATAAATTGCCACTTTAAACATGTACTCTTACGGAAAGTTTTGTAGGTGAAAAATTCACAGTAAGGCAAATAAATTAGAGGGGAATTGCAGTTAAACAGACCTATCAAACGACAACGCAATCGAAATTAGAGAAAATCCCATATGAGAAAGCTTGAATCACCCACAACTCCTCAAAGCCCAAATAGTAAAACAAAAAAGAATAAAGAAAATAAAATCTACCAATCCAAGCGACTATCTTCAACACTAGCTGAGGCAGATCCGAAAACCCAAAAGCAAAAAAGACCAATTGAAAAAGAAGAAATCAGACTATTGACTTCGATAATCGTCTTGGGCAAGGCACTAACGCGAGGGCCAAACTCAAAAGAGGGGCCTGATTGGCTACGTTCCCGTTAATCCTTAGCTCTTCGTCTGTTTCCCTCTTCACGCTCGCGCCGGAGTAACTTTGTCTGTTTCAAATTTCCCACATCTCGTTCACGTCGGAGTTACGGGCTCGGACAAAGGCCAGCATCTAGAGAAAATAATGCTAGTTTGACTTTTTTTTACGTTTCATATATTTTATTTTGTTAGTTTTTTTATTTAATCGTTAAAAAACAATTATTTATATTTTTTTATATTTTTTAAAAACATTTTAAAATAATATAAAAATATAATATAATTAGCGGTAGGCTGGAGCGATAAGCTCTAGGCGACATTGTAATACGTGTTACAGGTCACTTTGAAAGAATAATTCCTTTACATCCTTTTATTATTATTTTTATTATTTTATAATTTTATTTAAATTGTTTTATTTAATAATTAAAGAAATAATTTTTTAATTTTTTTAATAATTAAGAATGTTAAAAATTATTTAAAAATAATAATTAAAATATCAAATATCAAATATACTAGAAATAGTAAATGAATGATAAGAGACTAGTTAGTTTATCATTACCAATTACATAGTTTGAACGTGTAACCTTTTATAAATTGGTGAGAATAAACACGAGTCCCGTAAAACTTTGGGTTCGTACAGTTAAAAGGGACTGTGACGAAAATCATTAATGGAAAGTAAGAAATTGTTATAAAACTAAAAAGAAAACTACTACTATTGCAAGAGAAAAGAAATTCTTAAGAACTGAAACTTTATTTTTCTCTCTATATTTTCTTATGAATTTCATTACAACTGAAACCCATATTTATAGGCGTTGAAATTACTATGCAAGTTACTATGCAAGTTACTATGCAAGTTACTATGCAAGTCACTATGCAGATTTAAAATAATAGTGGTGGGGTCATTCACATAATTTAGTGGTGGGCCATAGGGGCGGCGGCCGACGTTTGTTTATAACACTCCCCCTTGAATGACCACCCATAAAAAATCTGCCTCGTTAAAACCTTGCCAAGGAAAAACCCAGTGGGAAGAAAAACCAATGGCGAAGGAAAAAGAGTACAGTCTCTTTATGTATCCACAAGTGCTTTAAGATTGCCTCATTAAAACCTTGCAAAGGAAAACCCAATGGGATAAAACCTTAGCGAAGGAAAAAGAGTACAATCAGCACAAGTCTTCAGGACTTTTACTCCTCCTGGAAAGTGCATGACAATAGTTTTTGAGTCTTCACATTTTAATATTCTGCACAATTTTCTTGAATGTCGCAGTTGGTGATGTCTTCATGAATAAATCTGCCAGATTATCACTTGATCGTATATTTGATATATCCTCCTTTGATTTGAGCGATACAAGTAGCATTATCTTCATATAAAATTGTTGAGTCATTGATCTCAGCCAAATATACTCTTGACTTGTTTCATGAATTGCAATAATCTCTGAGTGATTTGAAGATGAAAAATAATATCTGGTTGACAAACTTAATAGAAATCTGATACCTGCAGTAATACTTAAATTCCCCCTTGATAATATGCGTTAGTGTTTCAAGTAATAAGCAAATATGATTTCAGTATATATAACAAGTTAAGAATTCAAACATGATCTCCAACTAAATAATGCATTAGAGAGAGTATGATAATATTTTCATGTAAAATTTTCTCCCCTTCATTCGGCGTTATTAGGAAGAACTTGTTTATATACGGCGGAAATAATATTGGAAACCATCTATGTATGATAAAAGTTGTAAAAGTTTTGAGATTTAATATTATCGGTTCGGCGGAAAATCAAATCCGCTTGACATTGTGGACAAACGAGATCTTGAAGAGATTTGAAGGCTTCGGGTTGTTGTTTTAAATATAACCAATTTTACCATTGGTTTACTCCAGCAAAAAGATCTCGCATTCCTCATAGATTCAGTTGTTGTTCATCCAGAACAATATTATGTCTGATAGAAATTCTAATGTTCCAGATTTAAACCATGAACCTTTTATACCTCAACCACTTATATTTTCTCCCGAGGCTGTAAACACCATGATAGGAGCAGAGATATATCTATCTAGTAAATCTGATTCTGAAATTGTTGCAGCATCAAGAACCCTCAGTGCTCAATATGCTGCCTCTCTTACAACCATGTCTCAGAGGCTATTGGCGAGAACGAGTGAGGTTGATCATCTTAAAAATCAAATATCTGAGTTGCATCAAACGCTTGCAACTAAAGATAGAAAAAACAAAGATTTAAAACAAGATAACAAGGAGCTGAAGAAACTTGTAGACTGGTATTCTCTTGACCTGAAAACACGAGTAGAAGAGCTGGAACGAGAAAGAGCTCAGATACAAAGTCAACAACAGCAGCTAACGGCAGAGATTCAGCGTTTACAAGAAAATAGGGATAGCTGTAATTAATCTCGCTGGCTTTTGAAATTATGCATCCAGCATATCTTGTAAAGTGAGATTTGAAGAGATGATGGTTTGTCTTGTTCTTATTTCCAATTCTATAAGAACCGTCTTTAGTTTCATTTAGTACGCATCAAATCTTCTTCTCATATCTATAATCCATCTGTATTTGTATTCTTATTCTACAAATTTCCAATGGCTCATCAATTTCCTTTTACTATTTCTCACAATCAACATATGAGGTATCCTTCACCTCAATTACAAGTTGATCCTGCATCTTCCGCAGGTGCAATGTTGCAGCAAGCAAATGATCTGGCTAATAAGTCAGATCGTGAAGCTGTTTATGAGCTGGTGACTCTCGGCACCCGATACTCCTCCTCTATTGTTGGATTTTCCAACCGATTACAATCCAAAAATCGTGAGATTGAGGAGCTTAACGAGAAGGTTTCTGTACTTCAACGACTCGTTCAAGAGTCTGACAAAAAAATTGCAGACTTAAAGCAGGAGAATAAGGATTTAAAATCCTTACTTGCCTCTTCATTTCGACTGCCTAATCCTTTAGATAAGGATGGTACGTTGCTTTATGAAAAGCAAATGCATTTGAGAGATGAGGCTAGAAGTCTCAAATTCTTGTAACTCATCTATGAATTGAATAATAAGATTTTTCCTTTTCAAATGCATTCCTTGAATTTATAGCAACCCTTGTAATCTTTTCAAGAGTTCTAACAAGGTAAATCATCAATGTAAACTGCAATAATGACGAATCCGAATTCTAATAAAACACATGAACATATAGGATTATTCTTAAATCCTTCTTTCAATAGATACTCGTTGATTCAATTATACAACATGTGTCCGGATTGCTTTAATCCATATAAAGATCTTTGAAACTTTATAAAGTACATACTTCTAAATGTACTTGGATTAGATGCTTCAAGTATCGTAATAATCTAATGATGCTTATAAATATGCAGTGACCACATTCATTAACTGCATATCTAATCCTTTTGCAATAACCAAATCGATTAAAAATATGAATGTGATTGCATTCATAACAAGGAAATATGTTTCCTCATAATTGCTCTCGGGTTTCTACAGGAAACCTTGTGCGACAAATTATACCGCATAATTTCATTTCGCATTACGCTTTCGTATAAATACTCACTTATATCTGACAAATATTACACCCTTTGGTGTTTGGACAACAGGTCTAAATGCATCTCGTTTCACTAGCGAGTTTAATTCAGTTTTAATAACTGCTTTCCATTTTGGCCAATCATTTCTACGTCGACATTCTTCGACGGTTTTTTGGCTCATTACTTCTGGTAATATCAAGTGTTATTATATATGTTGTCGACAACAGTTTTATTTTTATCCATAAATTTTCCAGTACTCATGAAATGTATTGAGATCTCTTTGTTCCTCTCCAGGGGAAAACATTTCATGAAACACCTCTACAGGAGGTTCCTTTTCAGGAGGTTCCTTTTCAGGAGGTTTATACTCTTCAGGAGTTTTCTCTTCAGGAGTTACACTCTTCAGGAGTTACCTCTTCAGGAGTTACCTCTTCAGGAGGTTTCCTCTTCAGGAGGATTATATTTTGTACAGAAAATACGGTCTCTTCATGAGCACCGATTTTTATTTTTCTTGTGCACCAATAAGTCTTCAACGCTTCAGGTGTATCTTAGACTCATTTATTTCTGTTTTAACAACTCGTCCTTCAGGGACTTCAATTCCTGCTTAAGCATTAACAGCAGTAATATATGATTTTACAACACCTTTAGTGTCAGTAAATACATCATGTAATTGATTTGCAACATTTTACAGATAAATAATCCTCTGAACTTCTGGTTCACATTTATTTGTAAGAGGATCAAATTTAAACAGGACTTTATTATCCCAAGTAATTTATTGTCGTGCTTCAGGCACCGATATTTCATTATTTCAAAACATGATGAAATATTAATAAGCTTATATATAAAAACTTAGTATAAGTAAATCAAGTGCTTGGCCGTACAACAGGTACGTGACTACTGTTTAGTCATATTACATCTATGACAAACATCTTCATCTTTTTATGAAGAATTATTCTGAGGACCTTTACCCTTCTCTGAGTTTGATCACTTCTGGTGATACGATATATTTTTATCATCTTTAGTGTTGTCGCTTTTGGGACCAACACTTCTATAATTTTTCTACCACGTCTACGCCCTTAGTTTCCATTCACTTCTGGGAATTGTGTAAATTCGATATCATTAATAGGACGTAACTGGTGTAACAAAAACTCATTATTTAGCTCAATCACTGGAAGACAAAATAAAAGTTCAGAATATTTGTTGAACTTTCACTCTCGATATTGCTACTGCAGGAGCACATTCGAGGTATGAAAAATAATGTCTTCTTTTATATATCATCATCAGTGACATTTTCACTGTATAATTTTAATATTGAGCTAATTTTAAAGAGTGCAGAATATTCAATACCACTCTTAAAATCTTGCAACTTCAGGTGCAATAAATCATAATGATCTTTTGAGAGGATTACATCTTCTGGTGCTTATATCACTCTCTTAATTTATTTCACACAGTATGATGATCTTTCATCATGAGATACACAGCACGGTCCTTCAGGGACACATGAATTCCTTCTATGATTGTATCTTTCAAGTTCATCATCATATCCAAATAGATCTCATCAAGGATCTGGATAAATAATATTTTTCAGAAATGTCAATAGTAATAAATCTCAATATTTGACATTATATTACAAAAATAAATCTGTGAATTTAATAAATATATTCACATTATCATGAGAATAAAAATAAAATTTTATCAAGTAATATTCAGCAATATTACCTTTAATATTTATCTCAAGGACTGCAAATAATATATTGAAAAACTTACTTGAAGTAGAAGACCATTAGCTTCAGTATCGGTAGAATCTCGTGCTGATAACGTGTTATAAAACTAAAAAGAAAACTACTACTATTGCAAGAGAAAAGAAATTCTTAAGAACTGAAACTTTATTTCTCTCTCTATATTTTCTTATGAATTTCATTACAACTGAAGCCCATATTTATAGGCGTTGAAATTACTATGCAAGTTACTATGCAAGTCACTATGCAGATTTAAAATAATAGTAGTGGGGTCATTCACATAATTTAGTGGTGGGCCATAGGGGCGGCAGCCGACGTTTGTTTATAACAGAAATGTATTAATAAGTAAAAGAAATTATTAATTCATCACATTTCGAAATTATTTAGTAATGAAAAACTATTAAATTCATCACTTTTCCAAATTATTCAATAATTTATTTCGTATTAAATGGCAAGTTTTTAGGATACACATCTAGCCAAGTTGTATAATCAACGAGTCACGAATTCGTAATGTGTTTGATTGGGATTAAAAAATAAAAATTTAATCTATAGTTTGGTTATGAATGTTAATATTATTCCACACTTAAAAACAAAGAAAAAAAAAAGCTACACAACCTTCCCAACTTCCATACATCATACTTTTTTAAATTTTTATAATTTTTTTTATTTAATCAAATATTTGATATATAAATAATAAATAGAAAAAATCATTTTGAAAAAAAGTAAAATTCACATTAAAAATTAATTTTTTTTCGGATCAATCCTTATTTATTCATTTTTTTAAAGCAATTGCATAGCGCTTGCCTACTCAATACTACCAAGTATCACTTCTCATTGTAGAAAGAAACCAAAACAACCCGAAAAAATACAGGGAATTCAAAGGAATAGGCATGTTTTACACTATGTTTGAAAATACAAACAAATTGCGTATGGATGTGGTTCTATACAAAACACCAGGACAAGAAGTGGCATCTATTTGAGGAACATCACAAAAACAGGTACTAATAATCAGGAATGGAAGCAAACCGATATCCTTTGGCATTCCTCCATGCATAATATGCAATTCGAGTCTCATAAAAGCCTGCAGTCACAAGCGATCAATATAATATAAAGGTGGTCGATTAGTGAGAAATGGATGGCAACTTTTTAGAAGATCCATACACAAAACGCTACTCAGAAAAGGCATTCAAACACAACTCACTTGCACCATACACGCTTCCGTAGTGGACAAATTAAGACTGCCAACGCATATAAAAATTAAAAGGCACTCACCCAAGTTCAATCTGGAAAGACTTCAACTCAAGTCTCGAAAAGAAATCAGGATGCCAACCATAGGACTGACTACTACTAAATTAAGTATTGCTTTGATTTTACTTTTATTTTTCTTGTAAATAAACTAAGTTGAGTAATACTTGAAACATGAACATGCATTACATGCCATAGCACAGATGGGACAAGTCTACAGCAGACCACACAATATCTCATGCCATGATGGGGTTATTCGCTTACATTTCGTACGTGACAATTGGCATTTTACGCCAATGCAAACCCAAACCAAAAAGTATTTGCAAGTACCAGAATTTTCATTACCCTCCATTTCACAAATACAATTTTGTCTTACTGAGAAAACAAAGCATTGGATAGGTATCAAACAAGTTGATTACTTAGTCATGTCTTTATATTGTGCAAGCTGATAATTGTGTTAATAATAATAATAATATGAATACCTGGGAGGAAGGAGAGACTTCCTAAGGCCAAAAGGCCGAAGGCCTGGGAGTGATCCCCTCCCATGTGACCTGTGAAGATGAAATATGAAAGGAAGAGAAGCACCGATCCAAGAAAAAGCAGGAAAAGGGCAAGGGCAATGGATTTCCATGGGATTTTATCTAAGGCTTTGGGTGTATAGTCGAACCGCGCGTCGTACTGTCTTCTCGCAATACCATCATAATTATCATCTTCATCGGTAGGAAGAGCATTGTACTGAACATTGCGTCTTGATGCCATATATGGCAATCAAACTCAACTCTCAATTAATCCTAGAGATGCAAAAACAACACAATCAAAGTTGCATAATGAAAATTTTGAAAGCAGAAAATGGGTACAAAAACAGTTAGCACAAACTAACATGTTACTAACACCTTAGCAACTGCATAAAATTAGATTCACTACCCCACCCATTGGCATTTAAAAGCAAGTAATCCTAAAACAGAATTTAGAAATGCCATGTTTCAAATTAAATAAAAATCTTCTCAATTAAACATGCATGGCAACTTTGTTGGCTGAATACAAGAAGTAACACATCAGAGTAGTGCTTGTTCACATAATACCTGTATCTCACACTGACTCAAACCAAGACTTTAGATGGGGGTGCTCCTCATCAGAGTGTCCAGAGAAATTTAGTGCACCAGACCAGAAAAGATTGAAAAAAGAAATCTACCATTGAAACTCTTCCCAATATCAACTATATCCATCTCCTTTACTCCAAATGATATAGAAGGATCAATGAATTCATGTCAGTGGGGAACAAATGGGTCACTCCACTATATACAAAAGAGATGGTACTTTAACTCAAAAAAGAAACAATTGTGCTTACCTTCTTGGATCAAATTCACGTATATACAGAACAAACACACATAAAGAAATGAAAATTAGCTTGGAATAGAAGAAAATACCATCAAACCAACTTTCATACAAGAAGAGTATATTGAAAACCTAAAGAGACTATTCGGGTCTCAACCATAGACATCAACACGTTCGAACCAAGCTTTCTTAAATAAACACGTACGGGTTTATTAAAAAAAAATCTGTAAACCATGCAAATTACACAGGATGCCGACCCCTTTTAGACCCCAATAACTCCACCAGAATTCAAATTATTTTGGGTGATTCCATTGTCTTTAGCCAAACAAAACAATGTTACAAATCAAACGAAATGCCAAGCAATGGATATGAAAACCCATTATGATGAAAAGACTTTGGAAGCCTAGATCCGGATAAGACAAATTTCTCTGTTCCACCATTTTCAAAGTTAGTACAGGACGGATAAATGGGAACAGAGAAATGTCAAAGAGAAACCCAAGAAACCAAGATCAGGAGCTACAGATTAAATTCACAAAACCATAGCATCTGCCAGAGCGCAAATAAAAGGGTTAATATTTAACATAGTTCGATTAGAAGACTATACACAGTATGCATATGTTCAGCAAAATCCATTTTAACAGTCTCTTTATGAGCGGGAAAATTGGAAACGTCATAGAGATGATAGATTAAAGGGAATGACTGGGTAACAGAACTAGAAGACTTACCAAGAGGCAAGAAGAGTAGGCCGCAGGGGATGAGCTTTCCTGGGGGTAGAGGAGGATCAGGGAATCAGAAAGCGCGAGCGTATGGGTATGGGATAGGAACAAAGCATCTGGGCAAGGCAAGTTCTCTGTGACAGATCTGTTTGTCAAGATAACATGAGAAAAAAATTAAAAAATAAATAAAAAGTTATTATAATATTAATTTTATTTAAAAATTTAAAAAAATAAATAAATTATTTATTTTATTTTATATAAAAATTTTAAAGAATATAATAATAATTTAAAAAAAGTAAACAAGGTCTTAATTGTTCACAATGCTAATCCAGGCCGTTGATGTGAGTCTCACCTGAGACACGTGTTTGGCAACTGGAAGCTTCAAATATGGCGACTGATGTCTATCCGACTTTTAATTTTAGGACAAATACTTACAAAAATATCGTATTAAAAGAAAAAAAAATACAACAAAAGTATCCTAACAACAATGAGTACGATCTGTGATATAAATTAACCCATTATGGATCTGCTTAGATAAATAAATAAAAAAAATGTTTATCTCTTTTATTTTTTTTTTCTAATCAAGTTGATAATATAAAAAAAAGAATCTTATTACATGAAGATTAATGAGGATCTTTTTGCCATCTAGAAAAATAAAACACCTAGAGAAAGATTTTGTAGGTATGCTATTAAATACAAGATTTGTAGCTGCTCATTGTGCTACAGAATGCGCACACAAATTAGCAATTCTGTGTAATTTTATAAAACTCCAATTAAGTTGAGTTAAAGTCTTAGACTGAATATCTTCTATAATTGGTGATATTTGCCACGAGATATCTCTGCCTTTAATGGCATCAAGTACCTTTTGTGAATCTCCTTCAAACATTGCATGCCTTTGTTTCTTGTTGAAAGCCATCTGCACTGCTAAAAAAACTGCCTTTGCTTTTGCAACTAGGGGAATGGAAGTGTTGAATTTTTCTGTTTTAATTTCTAGAATTGTTCCATTGTGATCTCTGCATATTACCACCGCTACTAAGAACTGATCTCTAATTGCTACATCATAGGAGAAACTATGTTGATTAAGAAGTGGCGCCTTCCAAGTTTCTTTGATTTTCTTCTTTGTTTGCCATGCTTCTTGATATAATTGGTATGTCCTTTCCAGCTGCAGTTTTGCTTCTTCCATAGAAAAGATGGTTTGATTGTGGACAATTTCATTTCTTTTTTTCCAAATGTAATCTAACAAAATAACAGTAAACAATTGGAAATGATGATATTCATTCTCTTTCAGTCCTAATTCTTTTCCTGGATAGCAAATCATTTTTATCCAGTCCACCATTGTTTGAATAGGCAAATTCCCTATGTGAAGGGGCCATGAGCTTTGAAGTCATAAAATTTGAGTGATTGGACACTGTATGAAGAGATGAAAAGCTGTTTCTTCAACTGAATTACATAAAGGGTACTCTTCCGTTTCTCCTTTTTGTATTACTGCATTGATCCTTGATTTAGTTGGAAGAATATTCCATAACAGCTTTCATAGTAACAATTTATGGCGGTCATGAATTTTGAGCTTCCACAATGGCTTTAATAAGCTTTGAATTTCTTGCAGTGTTTCTATTTCCTGATTTTGGAGTAGACTTCTATAAGTTGTTTTGACTGAGAAGTTTCCACTTGAATTCTGAATCCATAATACTTTATCTTGTTGCTTTGTGAGAGATGAAAGCTGAAATTTTTTGATTTCATTTATGCTATCATAATCAAACAGTATATGCATTTTTGTATCATCCCAATGTCTTGGATTTTCTCTGATGATTTCTGAAACTTTTAGAGAAAGATTTGTCAGGTTCATGTTTTGTATGGCTCTCGACTTGAAGCTTTCCAAAGTGTGTATCCAAGGATCTTGCCATATGTTGGTGTTGATGCCTGTATTGATTTGTATACACCTACCTTTCTTTAAGATATTTCTTGTGCTAAGGATCCCTTTCCATAGTATTGAATCTGATTATTTCGGTTGTGCACTCTATAAATCAGAATTTTTTGAAGTATTTCTCTTGAAGGAGCCTATTCCATAGTTTTGTGTTTTCACTCAGTTTCCAACCTATCTTTGCTAAGATAGCTGTGTTTGCATTTGCCATTTTTTTGAGTCCCAGTCCTCCTTTTAGCTTAGGAGTGCATATAGAATTCCATGACTTGAGGGTTAAATTGTGCTTTTTGTCCTTGGAGAAACCCCACCAAAAGTTTTTAAAACTAGTGTTAAGGATTTTACATATTCCAATTGGAACTTTAAAAGTTGACATATAATAGGTTGGGATTGTGCTGGCCACTGTCCTTATCAGAGTTGTTTTCCCCGCTTGAGAGAGTAACTTTTGCTTCCAGCCTTCTAGTTTCCTATCCACTTTACTAAGCAGCTCTTTGTAGTCTTGCTTTTTTTTCCTGTTGAAAGAAATAGGTAGTCCCAAATATTTCATTTTTCTTGAAGATGCTTTATAAGGAAGCCAAAAGGATATTGCTGATCTCACTGCTGCATTAGTGTTTTCAATGATGTAGATTGAAGATTTGCTCATATTTATAGTTTGACCTAACCATATCTGATATTTTGTTAAGCACTCTGCTATATTCTGAGCATTTTTTTCGTAACTTTTGCAAAAATGATTGTGTCATCTGCAAAGAAAAGATGAGAAACTGGGGGACTACTTCTGCTTATTTTTATTCCTTCAATGCTTCCTTGAGCTTTAGCTTTTGACAGAAATCTGGAGAGTGTTTCTGTTATAAGAATGAAGAGGAATGGCGATATTGGATCACATTGTCTTAAACCTCTTTGTGCCATGAAGAAACCTTTTGGTGATCCATTGATTAAAACAGAGAATGTTGCAATTGTGATGCATTCCTTGATCAATTGTATCCATTTATCACTATATCCCAAATTCTCCATTATCTCAAAAAGGAAACTCCATTCCACTAAATCAAAAGCATTTTCCATGTCTAGCTTTATCGCCATTAAACCTTTTGTTCCTCTTCGTTTTTTCATATGATGAAATAGCTTATGAGCTATTATAGAGTTATCATTAATATTACAACTCGGAACAAAGGCTGTTTGTAATGGGGATATGATGTTGTCTAGAGTGACTTTGAATCTGTTGGCCATGATTTTTGTGATGATCTTGTATATAACATTTGTGAAGCTTATAGGCTGGTAGTGTTCTGGACAGTTTGGGTTATGGATTTTTGGGATCAAAGTTATATTGGTATGGTTTAACTGTTTGGGTAGTTTTCCACTTCTAAAGAAATTTTGCACTGCTCCTATCACTTCCTTTCTTATGATAATCCAATAATGTCTAAAGAAAAGGGATGTCATCCCATCTGGGCCAAGTGCTTTATGGTTCGAGATTTGTTTCAATGTTTCATAGATCTCATTTTCTTCAGGTATGGCTTGTAACATAATATTATCTTGAGCAGTAATTTGACTATCGAATATGCATTCAAGCTGATTTGGGAAAATTGGATTTGATGTGGAATATCTTGTGTGGAAATGATCAATGAAAGCATTTTCAATGATGTCAGGATCAGTTGACCAGTTACCTGGGTTTAATTTGATGAAGTCTATTGAGTTTCTTCTTCTTCTAATTGTTGTTGATAAGTGGAAAATTTTGGTGTTGAGATCCGTTGTTATTAGCCATGCTATTCTTGACTTCTGCTTCCAAAGTGTTTATTCATTCTTTCTTTGTTGGTGGAGATCATATTGTGTTTGTCTTTCTCTTGCTTGATCATATTGATTCATTGGTGCACTTTGAATGTCTAGTAGATCATTTTCCAGCCTTTTGATATTTTCTTGTATTTTGCCAAAGTAAGATTTATTCCATAATTTGAGTGCCTCCTTTGTTGCTTTGATTTTCTTGCAAAGAATGTATGTTGGATTTCCGTGAAAATTTTGACTCCAAGCTTCTTCGATTATGTTGTGACTTAATGGTTCGGTTGTCCAAAAAGCCTCAAACTTGAAAGAAGATGCTCTGCCATTGTTGTTTGCTGTATGTAGCAGTAGTGGATGGTGATCTGATGCAGGTGAAGGTATATGTTGTAGCTTGGCATCTGGAAAAAGTAATCTCCATTCTTAATTTGTAATAGTTCTATCCAATCTTTCTCTGATTAAAGCTTGTCCCTGCCTATTATTTGTCTATGTAAATTGTGGTCCCGAGAATCTTAAGTCTATTAGTCCTTGTCGATTCATAAATTCCTTTAGACTGCTTTATTGATTAGCTTGGATTGGCCGTCCTCCATGTTTTTCATTGTGGTATAAAATATCATTGAAATCACTCATACACACCCATGGACCTTGAAAAGCTTGCTGTAGATAATCTAATTGTTTCCAAAAACTTGCTTTTTGGTTCCATTTTGTTGGGGCATATACACATGTAAACATCCATGGATGATGAGTAGGATCCAAATAAACTAAAAAGGTGATTGCATTAGTATTTACATTAACAGGCTCAATATCTACACCCGGTCTCCATAAAAGTAATAAGCCACCTTTACTACTAATAGTTGGATATCGTATGAACAGATGGAAACCTAAACTAGTAACAAAAGAGGTGGTATTATCATTAGTCACCATAGTTTCCGATAGAAATATTATATCAGGGTTATATAATCTAATATTAGCTCTTAGGTTTCTGAGTACTTTTGGACGAGCTAATTCTCGACAATTCCATGCTAGTGTCTTCACTGAGGGGGGAGAGGCCACTTATAGCTGACCTCTTTTGCTTTTTTGGATTGAGTGGAGGATGACTGATTCTGCTTTCCATATGGACTGTAACGGATTTTGTTTTTGTTCTTCTTTTTTCCCACTTCTAATGGTTGTGCTTTTCCTTGTGTGATTGTATCTCCACAGTCTTCCATTTCCTGATTTGGCGGGTAATTTGTCTTCTCTGAGTTTTCATCCTTTTTTTCCAGTTTTACCTTTTTGAGAAGAATTCCCGGGTTTGGTTTTGTTTTCCCTTCTTCTACTTCAACGATGACTCTCTTTAAAGGAAGATTCCCAAGTTTCAGCTGAGTTTGAGGTGTTAAACTCTAGGCTTCCTTTGCATTATCACTGGACTTTTGTGCTAATTGTGCGGTCTTTATCAGCGTTGGAGTAAAAGTTGAATGTTCAGGATCATGCACAAATTTAGTATCTTCATTAATCTTCTTTGGCTGTTGCATCGACTTTAGGATATCTTGTGCTTTTGTAGAAGAAGATCCTTCTGTTTCCTTTGCTTGTGTTAAGAGTTCTTTCACTTCATAAATCTTTGTTGATGGCGGGTATTGAAAGAGGGGGAATTTGAATATAGGCTCAGTATCAAGTATTTCTTCTCTCTGACTCGGATCTTTGGATATTGGATTTTTTATAACTGCTGCCAATTTCTTTTGAAAGCCCATGAGAGTTGGTCCTTTATAGTTTGAAGTAAAATGTTTTGGTTCTTTATCCCATGTTTCACTCGGATTCATTTGTGAGAATATAAATGGATTTGAAAATTTAGACTGACCAGGGAATGAACCTGATTGGGCCAAATTGTGAATTTGAGTAGTCGAACTTTGTGAAGAGTCTGGCCCAAATATTGCATTGTGACTTTGAAGTCCACTTGTTTCAAGATATAGTTGCTTCCACTGTGCTTTCCAAGATGTGAGGTTTGACTGAGTCTCTTACTTTTTTGGAGTATATCTTGATTCTTGCGGAGTTATGACATCCATATCTTCTAAAAACTTATTCTCGATTGCCGGTGTGAGATATGAGGTGATTGATGTTTCTGCATGTTGCCCCAATCTCTTGATAAGGTTCGGATGCATAGTGATTGTATTTATTTCGGTCGTTGACTGCATTAATGTGCTTTCTTCATTGTAGTTGAACAGTGATTTCGAACATGGGAGTGAATCTCCTTTGTTGGGATGATCTGTTTCTTTCATCCTTGCAGCTATCTCCGGTAGAAAATGATGCATCTCCAAATGATTCAGAGCAGCTTCCTTTTGATTGTGAAAACTCTGTTTTACTGAACTTGTGAATTGAAGGGTGTAGTTCTTTTTCTGAGCTTCATCATATATCTGCAACTCCTTGCCTTTTGTTCCATGACGCATCTGATTTCTGTGATGTTCTGCTTCCTTCGGCATTCTTTCTCTCTCTATTTTTCCTCCTTGCGTGTAATAAGTTGTTTGGGAAGAATTTGGCTCTATGTATTCTGAACGTAACCAAGAACCATATTCATTTTTAACTTCAATACTTTGAATGAAAGATTGTTATATATTATTGTTAAGACTGTTTTGCAATTTGTAGGAGCAGTTTCGAAGAAAAGAAAAAGTCATTCATGATTCATGGTAACGATCAAAGTTTTGGTTGGTGACTTGGTGTTGTTCGGAGTTTCCAACTGTAGTCTACAATTTAGAAATAAGTATATTCATTTCAATAAACAGAAAATAAATACAATAAATATAAATAAAAAATGAGACAAACTCTTAAAAAAAAATATACAAATTTATGTAATTCGATTTAAAATCTACATTCATGACCATTTAAAAGATAAATTCACCTTATTTTACAATCTCTTATAATTCATTATATAAATAAAATTCTTGTAACTCATTGTACAAATGGGATGAGCCCCACTGTTCGAAGAAAATAAAACTAAACATCGGGGTTGAAAAAGCGCTCTCATCAAGTCGGGCAGAAGTCCTTGCATTTTTTATTTTAGGCCTTATTTATTTTTAAAAACAAGATGAAATAAAAATTAAAAAAAATAAAAATTTCTTATAATATATTTTCTTTAATATTAATTTGTTTTAAAATTTGATAAAATTATGTTAATATTTTAAAAAAATAAATTGTTTATTTTATTTTATATAAAATTTAACAAAATATAATAATAAATTTAAGATAAAAAATGAGAAAAATTTAAAAAAAAATAGATAGACCCTATTTAAATTCAGAGATAAAATGAGTTAAGTTAAATTTATTTTTTAATATTATTATAATTTTAAGATTTAAAAAAATTGTATTAAAATTTATAAAATTATATTAAAATTTATATTTTATATAAAAATATAAAAAGTTATAATAATAAATTTAAAATAAATTAAGATGAATTTATCTAATTTTCAAATATAAACGGGACAATCTCCTTTAGGCCCCGTTTGAATTTGGAAGTGGGTTGAGTTTATCTCAACTTACTTTCATTTCATCATTATATTTTTATAATTTTTTATACAAAATACAAATTTTTATATATATTTTTTAAATTTCAATACATAATTTTCAAATTCTAACACACATTTTTAAAATTTTAAAATAATAATAATATTAAAAAATAAATTAAATTCATCTCAATTTATCTCATCTTTAAATTCAAATAGAGCCTAATTGATAAATACCTTGATTTTTTGTCAGTTCGTCATCCCCTCTCTCTCTCTCTCTCTCTCTTTTTTTTATTTTTTGGCTTCGTCATCCTCTCTCACGTAATTGATCTATTTTCCTCTCTTTTCTCTCATTTTACGTCACTTCTTACATTTTTCCTTCCTCAATTTTTGTCTTTTCATTCCCTCCCCCTCTTCCTTTCCAGTCAGATCTCCTCACTCCTGAGTTGGTTTGGGTCTGAAATGCCATATTGAGGACATTTTTATCGATTAAAAGTTAAATTTAATAAAAATTTAGTCATTAAAATTAAAAAAAAAAATCAATATTAAATTATCTAAAAATTATAAATTTTGATTTCAATAAACAATAATATTAAATAAAGTTCTAAATTTGGTTGCTTCAAATGAATTGCTAAATTTTTATTTTATTAGTTGCTCTTTTTTCCTTTCCCCATCACATAAATATAATTATTAAGTAATTTTTTATTAGTTTATATCTCTTGTCAAACTTTTATTAGTAATTTAATTTAAATAAAATATGATTACTAATTAATCTTCTTAACTTATAATTTAATTAAAATATGATTATTAATTAACATATAATAAGTAGAATGCTAAAATATGATAAATTAAATTAAATCAATAATTATAAATAATTAAATATTTTTAATTTTTAATTATTCATTACTATATATTTTCATAAATAGATAATCAAATATAAAAATTTGATTTAAATAATTAAAATTAAATTATTGTTATATTATTTCATTATTATATAATTAATAAATAGCTATTCGTATATGAAAACTCACTCGTATAGAATGACTAGAAACTAAATTACTCTTCACAATAGTTAAAATTATCATTTATCTTTAGACAATATAATAAAAGTATTAGTCTAGAATCCCACAATGAAATACAATGTAATGTTATAAATAGGAAACAATCCCACAATGTAATACAATGAAACAGTTATGAAAATATTCATTTTTATCAAAAAGTACTCTTAATCTTTTCACTTTTTTTTTTTTTACCCCTTTCCAGTATACACTTATATCGTTTTTATTTTATATACATTAAGTTTGTACCATCTATCTAATCCTAAAATTTATAAAAATGAGACTAATAATGGAATTTAATATTTATAATAGACTTTGGCTTTTAATTTCGTCATTTCAATTCTCAATCACACATATAAATGTAGCGAATTTCTTGATTAAAATACTAATGCAAAAAACCATTCAACTGGATTTTTAAAGACGCATCGACAAATGTGGTTGAACTTTGAAGACAATACATTCGTGATGAACAGTAATATGATATACGATCCAGACATTCGTTTTCCTCAAGGTAAGGCCACAAATCTTCATTGTTTGCATCGATTATATTCAAGAACCCATTTCTAGTACTGCTTAATTACTTTGATGGTTACACTTTCACGCCATGAATGTCCTTCAACGGAAATATGATCCACGAGATTTTAATAAAGTTAATTATTTCAGTTGATCTTCGTGGAAGCTACGTAATCACCCACTAATGACTAGACAAAATCATAGGATAATATATAGGATAATTAATAAAAGGAGACAAATAGTCTGTATTTGCATCAGCATTTTAGCACCAGTAGTGATCTGAGAGCCTCTTAATCTCATCTAAATAGGCATGAAATTAGTTGAAAACTTGAAGCAGCACTTCCATCGTTAGAAACTAAGAGCTCAAGTAACACCTAGGCCATCTAAAGCCATAATTAACCTAAAGAAAAGAAGCCTCTTGCCTTTGGCTCGTGTTAGCTTGAGGTGGTTGGAAGTTGCAGGAAAATAAGAACCTAACCATCATAGAATTCTTGACATCAAAGGTACTGAAAAAACATGTCCCTCTAAATTTTCTCTCCCTCATCTTAATTCACTCGAAAATGGAAGAAGCCCCATCTTTTACCATGGAAAAGGCAGGAAAAATCATCAGGTTGTCGATCCATACCTTTCTCAAAGAGTTTCAGTACTTCACCACCACCCCAGTTCTTCTTATGCTACCTTTCTCTGCCTCCGTTCTTCTATCACTGGCCGTTTTCCCATCTTCTTCTTCCCCACCTTTCTCGATCATTCATGCTCATCTCAAATCACTTCTCCATGCTGCTGGATTTTCTCTATCCTGGTTATTGGTTTCGCTTTTCAATCTGAATCTTTCACAAACCATTTGTAACTATCTTATATCTCTCCCTTTGTTACTCTCCTCTTTTGTAATCGCGAAAGCCTCTATAATTCAAGCTCTGAATGGCCATGGCCATGGCCATGGCCATAGACGATCTCTTCCACTACCCTTTTCCTCGTTCAGATCGCTTTACAAGCCTCTCCTAATAACCCATCTCTGCAATTTGATCCTCAACATCACCATCAACATGGCTGCCATGAATACAATCACAACTTTTGTGTTCTTATCCAAAAATCCCATTTTTTTAATGGTTACCAGAGCTGTTTTCTACATCATACTCGCCAACATGATGGTTATAGGCAACTTGGCTTTGGTTGTGGCTGGGATGGAGAATTGCATCGGCATCTTTGCCATTAGTAAGGCTTTTTTGCTTAGAAAGGGAACAAATTCAATAGCCCTTTTGTTGGCTCTCCCTCTGAATTGTGGTCTAGCTGCTATTGAGGCCTTGTTCCGCTTTCGGGTTGTGAGAGCTTATTACCTTTACGAAAGGCTTACTGCATCTATGGCGGTGGAGGGGCTTTTCGTTGCTTATTTGTATTCAATCCTGCTTGTCCTTGAAACTATTGCTTGTTGCTTGTTTTTCAAGAGCTGTACATCAATCTTCTGGACAGATGAAATAGATGGGTACTTCGATATCGAGCTTCCCAAAGAAGAAGACGAACATCCCACTCCCACTACAAAGTTGAGAACTTTAGAAGAACTTCCATGAATTGCTTCCTAAACTCTTGTACTTACGAATGAAATGCAGAGTCCTGTATATTAAAACGGACCGATCTAGGAGATTAAAAACAAGTATGTCACTCATTCAATCTCCGTTTCTTGTTATTTATTGTAGAGGAAGCTCTTTCATGGACTCCAGTTTTTTTCTTTTGCTGTTCCAATGGAGTAAAAGTAATTGCAAAGAGCAAAAATGGCAAGAATACCATCATTTGTATGATAACTCATGTAAGATGAACATGTAAATTGTAATGAATGATAAGTTGTATGCACCATTTTTCAGGGGTTTTGTTAGGACGTTTGTGGGAATTGGAAGTGATTCTGTATATTAATACATGCGGGCATATATCCGATATGATAGATTAAAAAAATCAAAATTTAATAAAAATGGTGTAGATTTAAATTGTAGACATAAAGACAACAGCATTAATATGCATTTCGGTCTCTCCCTTTTCTTTTTTCTCTCCTTTCTTTTCTTTTTTTTCGGCCATCATGATTGTTTTAGGTTGACGGTGGTTCGTTTGTTTTTTAGTATGGATTCGGCTGAAGTAGATTGAGGTAAATTGAGGTGGTCTGAGGGTCAGAAGTAAAGTCTTAAATTTCGTTGGGACGATGGTTCTGATTGAGGTACTAAAACGAAATATTTTGATATTAGTCTATTTCGATGTGCCGTTTCAGAATTAATTATATATTATAATATATAAATATATATAAACAAATAACTAATAAAATAAAAACATATATATGTAAGTGTATATCATGTATATGTGTACATATTAGAAGAATTGAAAATTTATAAAATGATTATACGTTGAAAAAATACAAACTTGAATTGAGATATAAAAATAAATAAATATTAAAAATATTAAAAAATAATGATATTTTAAAAAAAGAATTATTTAAAATTATAAAGTATATAAATATATTTTATATTCTATAATTAATTAAATACCATATAAATTTATAATTTAAAAAAAAAATTGTCATTCAAGCACTAAAAAATTATAAAAAAATTTAAACCGAAATAGGGATCGGAATGGCCAGAATTTGGACCGGAACAGTCGGAATTTGACCGGAACACACCGAAATGGGCTGGAATTTGGATCGGAATGGAACAATGAGGTATAATGCACTGGTTGAGGCACTGGAACGGAACATTCCAGTCATTCCGACTGAAACAGAACGGAATTTAAAACTATGGTCAGAAGTCCACCATGCGCCTTGCCAGAGTGTTCCTCGTCTGCCGATCTTGTTGTCAACCAGGGCTTTTGATGATTTTTGGACAATGTTCTAATGCACCTCACAAATTGAAAGACATTTTCATCGTGCACGGCTTCGATTTGATTCCGTGTCGCCGAGCTACCTAATATGTGGGTTTTCAAGCTTAGAGTGACATGTGTTGTCCACGCGCTACCACAATCGATTTTGATTTTTGGTTATATGTATTTGTTGTATTTTGGTTGTATTTGTTTTATGATTTTGTATCTAGTGTTTGTATAGAAATAATTGTAAAATTGAAAAATAGTCTTCTAGACTTTATGTTCGTTAGAATTTTAGTTTTCTCATTTGGAGAAGATTAATAAAGCCACCTCTAAAAATAGTATTAGTTTTTTCAGATTTTGTCTAAGAGATGTTAGAAGTTATACGTCAATATAAAATTAGTTGATCATTTGATCACACTGTAAATTTTATGTTCAATAAATTTTAATGAATGAAATTATTATTTTTTTAAAAATCTTAAGAATATAGTCATCGAAACGCTAGGCTCCGTTTGGATTCGAAAATGAAATCAGTTGAGATGGGGTTTATTTATTTTTTAATATTATTATTATTTTAAAATTTGAAAAATATATATTAGAATTTAAAAAATGTGTATTAAAATTTAAAAAATATGTATAAGAATTTATATTTTATCTAAAAAAATTATAAAAATATAATAATAAAATAAAAATAAATTGAGATAAATTTTAAATTCTGGCTAAGATTCTTTCCCGAATTAGCACTTGGCAGAAACTGATCGATGGAGTTAAAAGCTTGGATTGAGCCCTGAGCCATACCATCATCTCGAAGGGCGCAGTTTGCTTGATGTCAATGTCGATACAATTATTTCAATTCATTTTAATTTATCTTAATTTATTTTTATTTTATTATTATATTTTTATAATTTTTTATATAAAATATAAATTTTTATACATTTTTTTAAATTTTAATATATTTTTTTTTAAATTCTAATACATATTTTTTAAATTTTAAAATAATAATAATATTAAAAAATAAATTAAATTTATTTCAATTCATCCCAATTCACCGTATTTTCAAATCCAAACAGGCCTGTATGTAAAACCATATTTAAGAAAATTTCAGCAGCACCACCCAATATGACAAAAGTGATTGACGTGACCATGGAGAAAGTCTCGGGGCAGATAAATTATATCCACTCGCATTTTAATGCCTATTATTATTATTTTTTTTAAAGAAATGAAAAGATTAAAATTTGATTTAAATTTGATTTGTATTTAAAATTTATTTGTATTTATTTATTATATTTTTAATTTTTTTTATATAAAATATAAATTTTTATACATTTTTTTAAATTTTAATATACTTTTTTTAAATTTTAATACATCTTTTTCAAATTTTAAAATAATAATAATATTAAAAAATAAACTAAATTTATCTCAACTTATCTTATTTCTGAATCTAAACAAAATCTTAATTTTAAGATAAAATAAATTAAAATAAAATTTAAAAGTTGAATAATAATTATTATTATTATTATAAAATTAAAAAAATAAAATTTAAATTTAAATAAAATGATTAGAATTTTAAAATATTATATTAAAATTTAGATTTTAATGTAATATAAAAAAAAAATCGTCTTTAAATCCAAACGGACTAATACTTACATTTGTGTATGACGCTCAGACATTGCTCGAATAAGAACAAAGTGGCCCCATCTCTTATGGGTTGTCAGCTCAGCTGAACATCAAAATTTTCAAACTGTTAAAAAATAAAAACATAATACTAATTGTTATAAACGATTATAATGGAGTCGGCAGCCGCCCCCCTTGGCCCACCACTAAATTATGTGAATGACCCCACCACTATTATTTTAAATCTGTATAGTGATTTGCATAGTAACTTGCATAGTAACTTGCATAGTAATTTCAACGCCTATAAATATGGGTTTCAGTTGTAATGAAATTCATAAGAAAAAAATAGAGAGAGAAATAAAGTTTCAGTTCTTAAGAGTTTCAAGAGAATTTCTTATTTCTCTTTTGCAATAGTAGTTCCTTTCTTTAAGTTTTATAACACGTTATCAGTACGACGGTTCTGCCAATTCTGAAGCTAGTGGCCTTATTCCTCTGTAAGTTTTTCAATATATTATTTGAAATCTTTGATATATTTTATTGATGATTATCTGTGTGAATTTATAAATATATTTTCTGAGATACGCATATTTATTATTTATATGTGTAGAAAATGGCAAATCTTACAAAATTGGAATTTGTTGCTTTTGATATATCTGGGAAAAATTATTTATCCTGGATACTTGATGCTGAAATACATCTTGATGCAATGAACCTGGGAGAAACTATTAAAGAAGGAAATCAAGCATCCCTGCAGGAACGTGCTAAAGCAATGATTTTCCTTCGCCACCATCTTCATGAAGAATTGAAAACTGAATATCTCACTGTAAAAGATCCCTATATTTTGTGGAATAATTTAAGGGAGAGGTATGAACACCAGAAGACTGTCATCCTCCCAAGAGCTCGTTCTCAATGGATGCACCTGAGGTTGCAAGATTATCAAAGTGTTAGTGAGTATAATTCCGCACTTTTTAAAATAAGCTCAGTATTAAAATTATGCGGTGAGAAAATCACCGATGAAGATATGCTAGAGAAGACTTTTACTACATTTCATGCCTCGAATGTGCTCCTGCAGCAGCAATATCGAGAGAGAAAGTTCAAGAAATATTCTGAACTTATATCATGTCTTCTAGTAGCTGAGCAGAATAATGAGCTCTTATTAGAAAGCCACCGTACACGCCATACTGGCTCAATATCATTCCCTGAAATGAATGGTAATAGGTTTGCATCATTCCCAGAAGTGAATGGTGCATCCTTTAGAAGAAATCGGAGGCGTGGACGTGGTAGGAGAAATTATAGAAATGTTGGTCCCAGGAGTGACAACATTAAAAGGGATTATAATATACCATATCACCAGAAGTGGTACAATTCAGAGAGGGGTAAAAATCCTCAAAATAATTCTTCAAAGAAAAGTGAAGAGGTGTGCCATAGATGTCGAATGACTGGACATTGGTCACGTACCTGTCGTACGACCAGGCACTTAGCTGATTTATATCAAGCTTCTGTTAAAGGAAAGAATAAAGTGCATGAAACAAATTTAGTAGAACCATCAGATGATTTATTAGATTCAGTAGATGTAGATGTTACTCATCTTGATGTATCTGATTTCTTTAATCATCCTGATGGTAGTATTGAACACTTAATTGGAGATGGAAGTGTTCCACTCAATTAATGTATTTTCTTTCTATCAATAATAAAAGTTTTGTATATTTTGTAGAATCATGGATCACATTGATGAGCTTTTTATCTCTGAGTTGAATGATAAAGATATATGTCTGGCTGACAGTGCTACAACTCACACAATTCTCAAAGAAAAGAAATATTTTCAAAATCTAACACTAAGTAAAGCCTATGTCCATACCATATCAGGTTCATCGGATTTAATTGAGGGCTCCGGAAGAGCTTATATTGTGTTGCCTAATGGCACCAAATTTTGTATTGATGATGCTCTATTCTCTTCACAATCCAGAAGAAATTTATTGAGTTTCAAAGATATACGTCGTAATGATTACCATATTGAAACGACCAATGAAGGCAGTAAAGAGCATCTTCTTATTACTAAAACAGTATCGGGCCAGAAGCTCGTATTAGAAAAACTGTCTGCTCTATGTTCTGGATTGTATTATACAAAAATGAGAACAATTGAATCATATGTGGTAATGCACCAGAAGTGCATTGACCCTAAAGTATTTATGACTTGGCATGATCGCCTTGGACATCCGGGTTCTATAATGATGAGACGAATTATTGAAAAATCGCATGGGCATCCCTTAAAGAATCAAAAGATATTTCTACCCAATGAATTTCCGTGCTCTGCATGTTCTCAAGGTAAGTTAATTATTAGACCATCTCCCTTAAAAATCATTGTTGAATCTCCATCCTTTTTACAAAGGATTCACGGAGATATATGTGGGCCTATTCATCCATCAAGTGGACCATTTAGATATTTTATGGTTCTAATTGATGCATCTAGTCGATGGTCACATGTTTGTCTTCTTTCCACTAGAAATGTTGCATTTGCTAGACTTCTTGCTCAGATAATTAAACTACGAGCACAATTTCCTGAGTATCCAATTAAGACCATTCGATTGGATAATGCAGGTGAATTTTCATCTCAAGTTTTTGATGATTATTGCATGTCAATAGGAATAGATGTTGAACATCCTGTTGCCCATACACACACACAAAACGGTTTAGCTGAGTCTTTGATCAAAAGGCTTCGACTAATCGCTAGACCTTTACTTATGAAATCAAGACTACCTATTTCTGTTTGGGGACATGCTATACTTCATGCAGCATCTCTAATTCGTATTAGACCATCTGCATATCATAAATATTCTCCATTACAGCTTGCATATGGTCAACAACCAAATATTTCTCATCTTCATACTTTTGGATGTGCTGTATATGTTCCAATTGCACCTCCACAACGTACAAAAATGGGCTCTCAATGTAGACTTGGGATATATGTTGGTTTTGATTCTCCATCCATTATTAGATACCTTGAACCCCTTACAGGAGATATGTTTAAAGCACGTTTTGAGGATTGTCATTTTGACGAATCAAATTTTCCGTTAATGGGTAAAGAAAAGTCGGTGCCTGAAGCACGACAAGATATTACTTGGGATAATAAGACCCTGTCTCATTTTGATCCTCCTACAAATGAATGTAAACGGGAAGTTCAAAAGATTATTCATTTGCAAAATGTTGCAAATCAGTTACCGGATGTATTTACTGACACTAAAGGTGTAGTAAAATCTTATATTCCTGCTGTTAATACTCCAGCAAGGATTGAAGTCCCTGAAGGACAAATTGTCAAAGCAGCAATAGGTGAATCTAAAATACGCCTGAAGCGTGGAAGACCTATTGGTACAAAAGACAAAATTCCCAGAAGGAAAAGAATACAAAATGAATTTGGTGTTCCTGAAGAACACGTACCCACAATACAGGCCACAAATATAATTGATGCTCCTAAAGAGCTTAAATCTTCTATTCCAGAACCTCCTGAAGAGGAAAATCTTGAAGAGTATAAATCTCCTAAAAAGGGACCTTCTGAAGAGGTGTGTCATGAAATGTTTTCCCCTGAAAAGGAACAGGTACCTGAAAATAATGAGATCTCAATACATTTCATGAAAACTGGAGAAATTCTGGATAGAAATAAAACTGTTGTCGACAACATATTTTCATATAAAATGGCCCTTGACATTACCAGAAGTAATGAAGAAAGTGAGCCAAAAAGCGTCGAAGAATGTCGACGTAGAAATGATTGGCCAAAATGGAAAACAGCTATTGAAACTGAATTAAATTCGCTAGCGAAACGAGAAGTATTTGGACCTGTTGTCCAAACACCAAAGGGTGTAATGCCTGTTGAATATAAGTGGGTATTTGTACGAAAACGTAATGAGAAAAATGAAATTGTGCGATACAAAGCACGGCTTGTTGCACAAGGTTTCCTGCAGAAACCCGGGATTGATTATGAAGAAACATACTCTCCCGTTATGGATGCAATCACATTTAGATTTTTGATTAGTCTGGTTGTTACAAAAGGATTAGAAATGCGGTTGATGGATGTGGTCACTGCATATTTATATGGATCCTTAGACCATGACATATATATGAAAATCCCTGAAGGATATAAGATGCCTGAAGCATCTACAAGTACATCTAGAAATATGTACTCAATCAGACTACAAAGATCTTTATATGGGTTGAAGCAATCCGGACGCATGTGGTATAATCGCTTAAGTGAATATCTATTGAAAGAAGGATTTGAGAATAATCTTATATGCCCATGTGTTTTTATTAAGAAATCAGAATCCGGATTTGTCATTATTGCGGTTTATGTTGATGATTTAAATATTGTAGGAACTCCTGAAGAGATCTCAAAAACCGCTATATATTTAAAGAATGAATTTGAAATGAAAGATCTTGGCAAAACAAAACTTTGTCTCGGCCTGCAGCTTGAGCACTTGCCAAATGGAATTTTTATTCATCAGTCCATGTATACTGAGAAAGTCCTAAAGCATTTCTATATGGACAAATCTCATCCCCTGAGTACTCCAATGATTGTTCGAACACTTGATGTGAAGAAAGATCCATTCCGTCCTTGTGATGACGATGAAGAAATTCTTGGTCCTGAAGTACCATATCTCAGTGCAATTGGAGCTTTGATGTATCTTGCAAATTGCACTCGACCAGATATTACATTCTCAGTTAATCTGCTTGCAAGATATAGTTCTGCACCAACTCGAAGGCATTGGAATGGCATTAAACATGTCCTTCGTTACCTTCATGGTACGGTTGATATGGGATTATTTTATCAACGTGGTTCAAGTCCAGAATTGATTGGGTATGCAGATGCAGGTTATCTTTCAGACCCACATAGAGGTAGATCTCAAACTGAATATTTATTTACTTATGGAGATACTGCCATATCATGGAGATCTGTTAAGCAGACACTATCTGCTACTTCTTCAAATCACTCAGAAATCATTGCTATTCATGAAGCAAGTCGAGAGTGTATTTGGTTGAGATCAGTTATTCAACATATCCAGGAAAAGTGTGGACTTCTCATGATCAATAATAGCCCAACAATCTTATATGAAGATAATACTGCTTGTATCACTCAAATCAGAGGAGGATATATCAAAGGTGACAGAACCAAACATATTTCACCAAAATTCTTTTATACTCATAAACTTCAAGAAAAAGGTGAAATTGATGTCAAGCAGATACGATCTAGTGATAATCTGGCAGATTTATTCACAAAGGCGTTACTAACTTCTACATTCAAGAAGATTGTGCATAACATTGGAATGCGAAGACTCAAAGATCTTTTGTCATGCACTTTTCAGGGGGAGTAAATGTGCTGATTGTACTCTTTTTCCTTCGCTGAGGTTTTGTCCCACTGGGTTTTCCTCTGCAAGGTTTTAATGAGGCAATCCTAAAGCACTTGTGGATACATAAGAAGACTGTACTCTTTTTCCTTCGCCATTGGTTTTTCTTCCCACTGGGTTTTTACTTGGCAAGGTTTTAACGAGGCAGATTTTTTATGGGTGGTCATTCAAGGGGGAGTGTTATAAACGATTATAATGGAGTCGGCAGCCGCCCCCCTTGGCCCACCACTAAATTATGTGAATAACCCCACCACTATTATTTTAAATCTGCATAGTGATTTGCATAGTAACTTGCATAGTAACTTGCATAGTAATTTCAACACCTATAAATATGGGTTTCAATTATAATGAAATTCATAAGAAAAAAATAGAGAGAGAAAGAAAGTTTCAGTTCTTAAGAGTTTCAAGAGAAATTCTTATTTCTCTTTTGCAATAGTAGTTCCTTTCTTTAAGTTTTATAACACTAATCTAATATTATCTTCAACACTCAGAAACTTTCTTCTTTTTGTTTACTATCTGAGTTACTATCTGAGTTATGGGCTTGATAAGGGCTGACTCGACCAAGCCTGCGTTTGGGCTGGACCCTAATATGGCTCTTGGCGTTTCACCATATGATTAAGCTTGCCCAAAAGAAAAAAAAAAAAAAATCATCAAATGGATTAGTCTGAGAAGTTTTCTTCGTTACTCTGTAATAAATAAACGAAGTAAAAAAATATTAGAAATTAACAAATTCATGAATTCTTTCTCGTTATGTTTGGATGAATCATCATGTGTCTGTTATTCTTATAGGTCCAAATAAAATTCACACAGAATTTGTATGCATGGTGGCAACAATCACGGGAGCAAGTTTGGGGGAGATTTCACTTTATTTGGTGGAAGGTATGATGTTAAATGATTGCTAAGTAGTAGTACTAGCTCCATACATTAATTTTCCTATCAAGTAATAGATTCTCTGTTAAGTGTTTACGGTTTAATCTTTAAAAAAAAACAAAAAAAAAGTGTTTATGGTTTAAGGTTGCTATCTTTTTAAGGGAATTATTAAAAAAAGAGTATACAATTAGTTTGGAAGCTACGAGGAGGTGTCTTCTCACAATTTTATTTACTTCTTTATAAAGAAACAGACTTGTATTTGTTTGTTTTATGGTTTGTTAGAAAGCTCATTTCTCACATGTACAGTATATATGTGTTGTTGTTATGCATTTTTTAAATATTGAACAAGCTATTGCATTAAGTTTGAAAGCACTATTTTTTAACTCATTTAAAATAAATGAGTAATGTTACTGATCTTAATTTTTATTATTTTATGATGTGACATTAGATAATTAAAAATTATTTATAATATTTTATTTATAGACATATCATCTAGTATCACATCATAAAACGATATAAAAAAAATGATGAATATATTTTTTTCAAAACAAATATATAGCTTGGTGTTTGTTCCATCATAACAACAAACTCCACAAAACATAGTAACTATATATATATATATATATACAAGTGTCCTTCAATTGATATGAGATAACTTTTTTACGAATCAAATTATATGATGTCAACTGTATGAATTATATGTCTTGTAAACCGATTAATTAACAAATAGACACACTTAAATAAATAAATAAATAAATAAAAGAAATGATTAGTAATACAACAATGTCAAAGAACAAAGGTATGTGGTGATTGTAATTATAAGCTACTTGAGAATATTGTATTATGGGATGTCTAATTAGTGCATTGTCCCTATTATTATCTAAGCAAGGTATAGTCTTAGCATCATGCATGCTAGCAACTCCTAGATCCACTTTCTTCTCGAGAATGCAATAATTTCACTTAATTAAATGATAAGCGTATGTGTGCCCACGTGCTTGAATGTGCTTTTCCATGTTTGCAGATCAAGCTCACTCTTTAATTTCAGTCTTGAGAACTATTAGAATCTCAAAGTCAACGAAACAATATATTAGTTTCATGTGATATGTATAGATCCTGGTTTTAGTCAAGCATAACAATAATTAAGTTATGTGCTAATATGGCTTTTAATGTCTTTGAACATCGTCACGAGTTGCTTTAAGAAGACCAAAAGGACGTAAATGGACCCAGTCCCAACTCCCAACATTAAAATTCTCACGCCAAAATTATAATGTTCCCTTCTTAATTTATTCCCCACACAGTATTCCAACCGAGATGAATTGCCGCTCCTAATTTGGATGTTTTGGCCCTTGTAATGACAGTAGCCTGATGAAAGCTTAAAAGACGAGAAACAGGGGTTGAAGAAGACTGAAAACCGAGCACTTGAATGTATATTTTGTATATGTGCATGAACTTTACATGAGGAATGTGCTATTTATAGCAACAATGATAAATGAATAAAATAAATGAAAAATGAATACAATGTCAGCGTGATGTAACAAACTCTAATTGAATTGTTTCATAGACTTTTATCTGATAGAATCTTGAGCATCTCACGAGGGTGAGCTTCTTGTATCTTCAACATCCTCCCTCAAGATGAAGAAGAAATGTTAATAGCTTCTATCTTGAACAGCAGTAAATTAAACATGGGAGAATGCAACGGTTTAGTTAGCAAGTCTGCAATTTGAGCCAAAGATGGAACATGGGCAATGACAACTTGGCTAGAGATGACTTTGTCGCGAACGAGATGACAGTCGAACTCGATGTGCTTGGTGCATTCGTGAAATACAAGGTTAGCCGTGATATGAAGAGCAGCTAAATTATCACAGTACAAAGTTGCAGGCCCTGAGATGTTTACATGCAAGCCATGAAGTAGGTAACAACATAAGTTCATAGACTACCGAAGTTATGGCCCTATACTCTAACTGTGCAAATGAACAAAAGATAATGGTTTGCTATTGGATTTCCAGAAGATAAGGGAGTTGCCAATGAAGACGCAAAAACCAATCATGGAGCGACGGGTGTCCGGATAGTTTTCCCAATTAGTATTGAAATAAGCTACAAGATTAAAGGAAGAAGAGGAATGAAAAAATAGACATTGACCCAGCGTACCTTTAAGGTATCGAAGAACCTTAATAACAACATTGTAGTGAGGAACTCGTGAGAATTCCATGAATTGGCTAAGCAAGTTAATGTTGTAGCTTAAATCAAGTTTGGTGTTGCAAAGGTATGGTAATTTGCCCACTAGCTTTTGATACAAGGTGGGATCATGAAAATGTTCTCTGTCATCTTTGCTTGGCTTGATGTTGGGCTCCATGGGTAGAGGGGATGTCTTGAATGCTAACAAACCGACTTCGGATAATATATCCAAAGCAAATTTGCATTGACAAATCTGAATACCCTTATTTGAACGTGCGATTTCCATACCGAAAAAATACTTGAGTGGTCCGAGAGTCTTAGTTTTGAATTTTGATTCCAAAAAACACTTGACAACAACACTTGAGGCGTTATCAGAGTTCATTAATATAATGTCGTCGATATAGATAAGCAAGGCGACAAATGAGCTTCCTGTATGTTTAGTGAATAAGCTGTAATTAGCTTTGGATTGGATGAATCCAAATTCAAAAAGTGTAGAAGACAACTTGATATTCCATTGTTTGGACACTTGACGAAGGCCATAAAGGCTCTTTTGAAGACGACAAACTTTGTTGGTTTTGGTGGCATAGTGACTAGGAGGAGGCTTCATATAAATTTCTTCATCGAGTTCACTGTACTAGAAGGCGTTGTTAACGTTTGATTGCTTAAGTTCCCATCCCTTGAGGCTGCAATAGCAAGAATGCAATGTATGGAAGTGATTTTGGCAACCGATGAAAAAGTGTCGTGGAAATCAATTCTATGGCGCTGAGTAAAACCTTTCGTCACCAATCGAGCCTTAGCTTTTTCAATGGTTCCATCAGCATTAAATTTGTATTTATAGATCCACTTGCAATCAATTGGCTTCTTACCGAAAGGAAGATCAACTATGAACCAGGTTTCATTTAACTCGAGAACAGCTAATTCTTGTTCCATTGCTTTGCACCAAATAGGTAATTTGACAGCTTGAGTGTAGGATGATGGTTCGGGGTAAAAGGAAATGGATACTGTAAAAGTTTTAAAAGTGAGTGACAGAGAAGCATAAGACAAGAAGGATGAAAGAGGAAATGAGATAGGTTTACCTGTAGTGATGTGCACACCAGGAACTACCATCATGGATGTTGAGTGGAGTGAGGTCGTGGTTTGTTGGCAGTGGAAATCAGTAAGGTAGGCAGGGGTTTTTCTTGTTTGATTTGAACGTCGTAGGGGTAAAGTGCGAGATATAGTGGGGGAGGGGGAGAGAGAAGGACATTAATGGTTGTTGTTTCAGGGTATGAGAAGTCATTGTGGCCGCAATTATAGGTAGGAATTGAAGGAAGCGAGGGTGATGGATTATATGTGAGGGGTGGTTGTGAGCATGAGGAGGGTGTAGAGGATGTAACATGTATGGGTTATGGATTGGCCATTAGGGAGATTGATGGAGTGAGTGATGGGTATTATGTTGTGATTGAATAAGTGTGAGCTACAAATCATGTGATTTGTAATGCTTGTGTCAAGGATCTAGGAGGTGGTGAGGTGTATGGGTTTGGTTTGTCCATTGGTGAAATTTCAAAAGGCAATACCATACATAAGTGAGGTGCTAGAATCGAAAATACTAGCATGGACATGGTTCACAACTGGAGCAGCAGAAGCATTGAATGATGGATTGAGCAAAATAAGGAGCTGATTATATTGTTCCTAAAAAATAGGCGGGCCAATTAGAACAATTATGACCCACTTATTTTTGGTGTGTGCATTGGTGAAATTTCAAAAGGTAATACCAGACATAAGTGAGGTGCTAGAATCGAAAATACTAACATGGACATGGTTCAAGACTGGAGCAGTAGAAGCATTGAAGGATGGATTGAGCAGAGTAAGGAGCTGATTATATTGTTCCTAAAAAATAGGCGGGCCATAATTGTTCTAATCCTGCTCGAGAGAAGATTGATTTGCCAAGAACTTGGATTTGGAGTGGCTTTTGTGTCCAAGAGGCAAACTATTAAGCTTGTAACATTTAACTTTGGTGTGTCTTGAGATGCAACAATGGGCACAAGTAGGGAGGTTCGGGTTAGCTTCAAAGCAACGTCAAGAGAATGGCCTGGGATGTTACAGTGCAAGCAAAACAATTGATCCTTGTGGGACGAAGTTTATGAGCATTGGTTTGGAGCTCGAGCAACCATAGCCAGAGGCACAGGTAGAGCATGAAGCTGTCTGCATCATTCTGATCCTGCTCGAGAGAAGATTGATTTGCCAAGAACTTGGTTTTGGAGTGGCTCTTGTGTCCAAGAGGAAAACTAATAAGCTTGTAACATTTAACCTTGGTGTGTCTTGGGATGCGACAATGGGCACAAGTAGGGAGGTTTGGGTTAGCTTCAAAGCAACGTTAGGAGAGTGGCCTGGGATGTTACAGTGCAAGCAAAACAACTGATTCTCGTGGGACGAAATTGATGAGCGTTGGTCTGGAGCTCGAGCAGCCATAGCCAGAGGCATAGGTAGAGCATGAAGCTGTCTGCATCATTCCTCTTGTTGAACCATGGAGAGGACGCAATTTAAAGGGGGAAAAGGGTCCTGAAGTAGGATCTACGCTCGAAGTATATCATAGGAATCTTGAAGTCCCATTAGAAACTGCATAACTTTGTGCCGATGAGTATATTTCGTTAGGGTCTTGAGGGAACCACATGTGTAGGTTGGCATCGGTTGGCAAATCTCCAATTTGTCCTAAAGGCTCTTGAGTTGGTTGTAATATTGGTTCACTGAATCGTTGTCTTGGATTAGTGAGAAAATTGATTTGGTAAGCTGAAAGATGTGTGGAGCATTTTGAATGGAGAAACGTTCCCGAATATCCTTCCTAACATTTGCTGTCGTGTCTGCATGTGCGATGCTCGATCGATGTTCTGTACCAATAGAGTGTTGGATCCAGGCGATAATTATGTCATTACAGTGCTTCCAATGAGCAAATAGAGGATCAAATTCTTGAGTGGGATTGAGAATTTTATCATCGATAAATCCAAATTTGTTTTTGATAGTGAGTGCTCGGCACATGGTCCTTGCCCAGGTCACATACTTCTCAGTGGTGAGTAGATCCGGAACTAATAGAGACAAAGCACCTTCACTGGGCTAAATGTAGTATGAGCTTGCGGGATAGTGGGGATCGGTTTTAGGATTGGGTGGTGGCATGTTGGAATCGGTATTTGAAGGTGTCTCAGTCATTACTCTGATACCATAATGACAATAGCGTGATTACAACTTAGAGGATGAGAAATAGATGTTGAAGAAGACTGAAAACAAAGTGCTTGAATGTATATTTTGTATATGCTCATGAGCTTTACATGAGGACTCATGTGCTATTTATAGCAATAATAATAAATGAATAAAATAAATGAAAAATGAATACAATGACAGCGAAATGTAATAAATTCTTACAGAATTGTTTTATAGACTTTGAACTTGTAGAATTGTGAGCATTTCAGGAGGGTGAACTTCCTTATCTTCAACGCCTTGGGGGATGAAAAAGTGGCACAAATATCATGGGTTTGATACAGAGGCTCTATCCCCTTTGTAAATATCATGGGTTTGAACTATTTATCATATCAATCTTTAATCTACTTAAACCATAACAGCATTTATGATAGAAAAGAGGGGGAAAAAACCTTATTTACATATCGTCATTTGTATATATATATATATATATATTTATGGACCATCGGTTGGGTTAATTAAGGGTTATTTAAAAAAATAAAGGACCCTTTGGATAATTTGATCTTTATAATTATAAGGGTTGGATTATCATGAACTCCACACATGATATTTAAACTTGACAAACTTTTAATCTCAACTAGTAAATTGGACACACGAATACAATATATAAAAATAAGTTTTATATATCATATTTAATCTTATTTTCATCCTACTATATCAAATGTGTCACATTTATAATTATTAAATAATTTTTTATGGAATGATTTTTATCTTCTAATAATAATAAATATGTCACATCTTACGTGTGAGATGAAAATAGTAATTTATTATCTAGAAATTTGATATGTTTAATTAAAATGATTGGATTAAGATTTTATCATATTCAATTTAAATCCTAAATCACATAACAAGGCATCCTTATCTCAATACGAAGACTCACGCGTGAACATGAGGATATAGATATTTATAAATGCTTAGTTTTTATTGTTGTTTTTGTTATAAAACTTAAAGAAAGGAACTACTATTGCAAAAGAGAAATAAGAAATTCTCTTGAAAGTCTTAAGAACTGAAACTTTCTTTCTCTCTCTATTTTTTCTTATGAATTTCATTACAACTGAAGCCTATATTTATATGCGTTGAAATTACTATGTAAGTTACTATGCAAGTTACTATGCAAATCACTATGCAGATTTAAAATAATAGTGGTGGGGTCATTCACATAATTTATTGGTGGGCCAGGGGGGCGGCTGCCGACTTCGTTTATAATCGTTTATAACACTCCCCCTTGAATGACCACCGATAAAGAATCTGCCTCGTTAAAACCTTGCCAAGTAAAAACCCAGTGGGAAGAAAAATCAATGGCGAAGGAAAAAGAGTACAGTCTTCTTATGTATCCACAAGTGCTTTAGGATTGTCTCATTAAAACCTTGCAGAGGAAAACCCAGTGGGACAAAACCTCAGCGAAGGAAAAAGAGTACAATCAGCACATTTACTCCCCCTGAAAAGTGCATGACAAAAGATCTTTGAGTCTTCGCATTCCAATGTTATGCACAATCTTCTTGAATGTGAAAGTTGGTAACGCCTTTGTGAATAAATCTGCCAGATTATCACTAGATCGTATCTACTTGACATCAATTTCACATTTTTCTTGAAGTTCATGAGTATAAAAGAATTTTGGTGAAATATGTTTGGTTCTGTCACCTTTGATATATCCTCCTCTGATTTGAGTGATACAAGCAGTATTATCTTCATATAAGATTGTTGGGCTATTATCGATCATAGGAAGTCCACACTTTTCCTGGATATGTTGAATAACTGATCTTAACCAAATACACTCTCGACTTGCTTTATGAATAGCAATGATCTCTGAGTGATTTGAAGAGGTAGCAGATAGTGTCTGCTTAACAGATCTCCATGATATGGCAGTATCTCCATAAGTAAATAAATATCCAGTTTGAGATCTACCTCTGTGTGGGTCTGAAAGATAACTTGCATCTGCATACCCAATCAATTCTGGACTTGAACCACGTTGATAAAATAATCTCATATCAACCGTACCATGAAGGTAACGAAGGACATGTTTAATGCCATTCCAATGCCTTCGAGTTGGTGCAGAACTATATCTTGCAAGCAGATTAACTGAGAATGTAATATCTGGTCGAGTGCAATTTGCAAGATACATCAAAACTCCAATTGCACTGAGATATGGTACTTCAGGACCAAGAATTTCTTCATCGTCATCACAAGGACGGAATGGATCTTTCTTCACATCAAGTGTTCGAACAATCATTGGAGTACTCAGAGGATGAGATTTGTCCATATAAAAATGCTTTAGGACTTTCTCAGTATACATGGACTGATGAATAAAAATTCCATTTGGCAAGTGCTCAAGCTGCAGGCCGAGACAAAGTTTTGTTTTGCCAAGATCTTTCATTTCAAATTCATTCTTTAAATATATAGCGGTTTTTGAGATCTCTTCAGGAGTTCCCACAATATTTAAATCATCAACATAAACCGCAATAATGACAAATCCGGATTCTGATTTCTTAATAAAAACACATGGGCATATAAGATTATTCTCAAATCCTTCTTTCAATAGATATTCGCTTAAGCGATTATACCACATGCGTCCGGATTGCTTCAACCCATATAAAGATCTTTGTAGTCTGATTGAGTACATATTTCTAGATGTACTTGTAGATGCTTCAGGTATCTTATATCCTTCAGGGATTTTCATATATATGTCATGGTCTAAGGATCCATATAAATATGCAGTGACCACATCCATCAACCGCATTTCTAATCCTTTTGTAACAACCAGACTAATCAAAAATCTAAATGTGATTGCATCCATAATGGGAGAGTATGTTTCTTCATAATCAATCCCGGGTTTCTGCAGGAAACCTTGTGCAACAAGCCGTACTTTGTATCGCACAATTTCATTTTTCTCATTTCGTTTTCGTACAAATACCCACTTATATCCAACAGGCATTACACCCTTTGGTGTTTGGACAACAGGTCCAAATACTTCTCGTTTCGCTAGCGAATTTAATTCAGCTTCAATAGCTGTTTTCCATTTTGGCCAATCATTTCTACATCGACATTCTTCGACGCTTTTTGGCTCACTTTCTTCATTACTTCTGGTAATGTCAAGGGCCATTTTATATGAAAATATGTTGTCGACAACAGTTTTATTTCTATCCAGAATTTCTCCAGTTTTCATGAAATGTATTGAGATCTCATTATTTTCAGGTACCTGTTCCTCTTCAGGGGAAAACATTTCACGACACACCTCTTCAGGAGGTCCCTTTTTAGGAGATTTATACTCTTCAAGATTTTCCTCTTCAGGAGGTTCTGGAATAGAAGATTTAAGCTCTTTAGGAGCACCAATTATATTTGTAGCCTGTATTGTGGGTATGTGTTCTTCAGGAACACCAAATTCATTTTGTATTCTTTTCCTTCTGGGAATTTTGTCTTTTGCACCAATAGGTCTTTCACGCTTCAGGCGTATTTTAGATTCACCTATTGCTGCTTTGACAATTTGTCCTTCAGGGACTTCAATCCTTGCTGGAGTATTAACAGCAGGAATATAAGATTTTACTACACCTTTAGTGTCAGTAAATACATCCGGTAACTGATTTGCAACATTTTGCAAATGAATAATCCTTTGAACTTCCCGTTTACATTCATTTGTAGGAGGATCAAAATGAGACAGGGTCTTATTATCCCAAGTAATATCTTGTCGTGCTTCAGGCACCGACTTTTCTTTACCCATTAACGGAAAATTTGATTCGTCAAAATGACAATCCTCAAAACGTGCTTTAAACATATCCCCTGTAAGGGGTTCAAGGTATCTAATAATGGATGGAGAATCAAAACCAACATATATCCCAAGTCTACGTTGAGAGCCCATTTTTGTACGTTGTGGAGGTGCAATTGGAACATATACAGCACATCCAAAAGTACGAAGATGAGAAATATTTGGTTGTTGACCATATGCAAGCTGTAATGGAGAATATTTATGATATGCAGATGGTCTAATGCGAATTAGAGATGCTGCATGAAGTATAGCATGTCCCCAAACAGAAATAGGTAGTCTTAATTTCATAAGTAAAGGTCTAGCGATTAGTTGAAGCCTTTTGATCAAAGACTCAGCTAAACCGTTTTGTGTGTGTGTATGGGCAACAGGATGTTCAACATCTATTCCTATTGACATGCAATAATCATCAAAAACTTGAGATGAAAATTCACCTGCATTATCCAATCGAATGGTCTTAATTGGATACTCAGGAAATTGTGCTCGTAGTTTAATTATCTGAGCAAGAAGTCTAGCAAATGCAACATTTCTAGTGGAAAGAAGACAAACATGTGACCATCGACTAGATGCATCAATTAGAACCATAAAATATCTAAATGGTCCACTTGATGGATGAATAGGCCCACATATATCTCCGTGAATCCTTTGTAAAAAGGATGGAGATTCAACAATGATTTTTGAGGGAGATGGTCTAATAATTAACTTACCTTGAGAACATGCAGAGCACGGAGATTCATTGGGTAGAAATATCTTTTGATTCTTTAAGGGATGCCCATGCGAATTTTCAATAATTCGTCTCATCATTATAGAACCCGGATGTCCAAGGCGATCATGCCAAGTCATAAATACTTTAGGGTCAATGCACTTCTGGTGCATTACCACATATGATTCAATTGTTCTCATTTTTGTATAATACAATCCAGAACATAGAGCAGGCAGTTTTTCTAATACGAGCTTCTGGCCCGATACTGTTTTAGTAATAAGAAGATGCTCTTTACTGCCTTCATTGGTCGTTTCAATATGGTAATCATTACGACGTATATCTTTGAAACTCAATAAATTTCTTCTGGATTGTGAAGAGAATAGAGCATCATCAATACAAAATTTGGTGCCATTAGGCAACACAATATAAGCTCTTCCGGAGCCCTCAATTAAATCCGATGAACCTGATATGGTATGGACATAGGCTTTACTTAGTGTTAGATTTTGAAAATATTTCTTTTCTTTGAGAATTGTGTGAGTTGTAGCACTGTCAGCCAGACATATATCTTTATCATTCAACTCAGAGATAAAAAGCTCATCAATGTGATCCATGATTCTACAAAATATACAAAACTTTTATTACTAATAGAAAGAAAATACATTAATTGAATGGAACACTTCCATCTCCAATTAAGTGTTCAATACTACCATCAGGATGATTAAAGAAATCAGATACATCAAGATGAGTAACGTCTACATCTACTGAATCTAATAAATCATCTGATGGTTCTACTAAATTTGTTTCATGCACTTTATTCTTTCCTTTAATAGAAGCTTGATATAAATCAGCTAAGTGCCTGGCCGTACGACAGGTACGTGACCAATGTCCAGTCATTCCACATCTATGGCACACCTCTTCACTTTTCTTTGAAGAATTATTTTGAGGATTTTTACCCCTCTCTGAATTGTACCACTTCTGGTGATATGGTATATTATAATCCCTTTTAATGTTGTCACTCCTGGGACCAACATTTCTATAATTTCTCCTACCACGTCCACGCCCCCGATTTCTTCTAAAGGATGCACCATTCACTTCTGGGAATGATGCAAACCTATTACCATTCACTTCAGGGAATGATATTGAGCCAGTAGGGCGTGTATGGTGGCTTTCTAATAAGAGCTCATTATTCTGCTCAGCTACTAGAAGACATGATATAAGTTCAGAATATTTCTTGAACTTTCTCTCTCGATACTGCTGCTGCAGGAGCACATTCGAGGCATGAAATGTAGTAAAAGTCTTCTCTAGCATATCTTCATCGGTGATTTTCTCACCGCATAATTTTAATACTGAGCTTATTTTAAAAAGTGCGGAATTATACTCACTAACACTTTGATAATCTTGCAACCTCAGGTGCATCCATTGAGAACGAGCTCTTGGGAGGATGACAGTCTTCTGGTGTTCATACCTCTCCCTTAAATTATTCCACAAAATATAGGGATCTTTTACAGTGAGATATTCAGTTTTCAATTCTTCATGAAGATGGTGGCGAAGGAAAATCATTGCTTTAGCACGTTCCTGCAGGGATACTTGATTTCCTTCTTTAATAGTTTCTCCCAGGTTCATTGCATCAAGATGTATTTCAGCATCAAGTATTCAGGATAAATAATTTTTCCCAGATATATCAAGAGCAACAAATTCCAATTTTGTAAGATTTGCCATTTTAGAGGAATAAGGCCACTAGCTTCAGAATTGGCAGAACCGTCGTGCTGATAACATGTTATAAAACTTAAAGAAAGGAACTACTATTGCAAAAGAGAAATAAGAAATTCTCTTGAAAGTCTTAAGAACTGAAACTTTCTTTCTCTCTCTATTTTTTCTTATGAATTTCATTACAACTGAAGCCCATATTTATAGGCGTTGAAGTTACTATGCAAGTTACTATGCAAGTCACTATGCAGATTTAAAATAATAGTGGTAGGGTCATTCACATAATTTAGTGGTGGGTCAGAGGGACGGCTGCCGACTTCGTTTATAATCGTTTATAACAGTTTTTTTTTTTTTTGGGAGCAATTTTTAATGTTGTTTCACTAGTGTCACATGCCTGTTTTCATGTCAATATCTGTATCCTCATGATCACGCGTGAGTCTTCGTACGTGTTAAATAATGCATACGCATCATGTTGTCGTTGAAGCCTTTTCTACACGTACAGTGACCTTAATGTCTAGACCTTACTTTAGTCCCTAATCATGTGTACAAGTTTCTGTTCAATTTTTCAGGATTTTTATTTATTTATTTATTTTATTTGTGTTTTGGTTTCAATGTATATCACTCAAACTTGCTGGAAAAGAGAGAGAGAGAAACAAACGCAGCTGTAATCAGCTGTATTCTGCTATTTACACACGTTGCGATCTGTATTTAGGCCATCTCACGACAACGTGAGAAGTAATGTGGTCCATGTTATCTCTCAAGGGTTGACCCATTTGAAATTTAAGTTGGCGTATTTGGTTGGGGCCAATTCAATATATCTTGTATTTAAAAAAAAAAAAATTAGTACATAATTTGGCGTATTTGGTTTTGAAAGATGTATTATTGTATTATTTTACATGCAAAGTGAAAAATTACTCTCTAGCCTATTAGTTGAGGTGGAACAAAATTTAGTACATTATTTGGTGATTCAAGCCAGTTTTCTGTTCTACAATCAGATGGAATTTTTCGGAAGAGAATATATATATATATATATATATATTTTTAAATTACATAATGACGAGTGAATGGGAAAATGATAAATAATGAATGTGGCATTTTTAAAGTTTTGTCCGAGCTAGGATTAAAAAGAACACATAAAATTATTTCATGATATTTATTAATTATTTTAAAATTTTGATAAATTTAGATTTTTATTTTTATAAGGGAAATACCTTTATTCATATAAAATGAAATGTGAATCCATAATTCAGTCATATCGATGCATCTAATAAGTTCGACACATTATATTAAATTAATGGATCCAAACAAATTGACATAATACGACATGTTATATTAACGAATCGTGTTAAATTTTGAAATTTTAACATAATAAACTTAACGAGACAGGTTAGAATTGACCTATATAGTAGATTATGTATATTTTGATACAATTCGAACACGACCCGTTGACACGATTTGACACTCCTAATTATATCTAATAACATAATTACAACTTTCATCGGACATCTTACTCCGATGACAAGTCGCTATAGGTAGAGTATCTTTTTGCAACAAATTCAATTTGGTGGGTTAACTATCAGTTCATGCTATCCATGCTAAATTCTTCACTTTGTACACCCCACTTTATTCTCATTCCATCCAAATTGATCATCATTTCTCAAAGTAAAGGAATCGTCGAAATATTGGCAGCAACATATGGAAGAAAAACATTATGGATTAGGTTAGGACCTCATTCCATGTACTAGAATCCCTCCTAAACAATGCACAAATAATGGAACTTTCTTGTAAGCTTGAGTCATTTGTCATGCCAAATATTGCTAGAATCACCTCATCCTATTTTCCAAATACAGCCTTAGGCAAAGAAAGTCCTTGGCAGCAAAGATATTTTGCCAAACATAAAGATGGACGGTTGTCCAAAGTTGTCTTTAAAAAGGTAAGAGTGAGAAAACAATACTTCGCCTTAAAACAAAATTAAGCAAACATTTTCTCCAACTCTTTACGAAGTAATTTAGGTAACTGAAAACAACACATTCTATAACTAATGCCTGCACAACTGCCTGCCTCAATTAGAATTCTCCACCTATCAGCTTGTGAAATTAATTTCTCGTTCTAACCTTTCAGTTTATTTTAAGAGTTATGCTTTACAGGAGTTTTATATCTGATATACGATAATTTTTTACATATAAATTAAAATATAATAAAAAAAAATAAAATCATACATTTAAATGGTGTAAAGAGCGTAAGATTTATGTTTAAATGGCAATTCTATTTCTGATGGTTTATTATTATTATTATTATTTTAAAAATACAATATTTGAAGACATGCATGTAAAATCAGTTCGGGACAGAACGTGGATCCAACGACCGGAAAATATGTTGTACGGATATTTGTGAGCGTAAGCGTTCAACTTAAGATCAACGAAATTATCGAAAAAAAAAAAACTTAAGATCATCGAATAACAAAAAAAAAAAAAAAAAACTTAAAGATCAACGACATCAACGACAACCACACACGGACACTCTCCAATGTCTCTCCCTCCCTCTGTTCTCGGCAGCGAAATCTCGGACGGAAAGCTAAAGTCAAGGAGAAAAAGACGACGACGAAGAAGCCCATTAAAGTTCGTTTATTAGATTTCGTATTAGAAGTCATTCCATTTCTCATCGTATCATCATCTTCTTCTCCTTTCCAGATTCTCGTCAAGAGGACAAAGTAAAGGAGGAGAAGGTTTGTATTTAACTTCTCATTGCCCTTGGACCAGTCATTCTCGGACCCGCCCATTCTCTCCGTCCGTCTGTGTCGGGTTCTTGCGCTGGCGGGGGTGGTATCTATTGCAGAGAAACGGAGAGAAGAAGAGGATCGCCCTCTTCTAGATTTGTCCTACGTACATTTGGTATGACTTTTCTTAATTATTCAGGTCGTCCCTCATTCACTTTTCTGAGTTTTGCTCCAGCATTTCTAATTATTCTGTGTGAATTTCTTTCTTTTCTTTTTTAGTTTTGTCTTTGAGTTTTCAAATATATGTTTTTTAATCTTAGTGCTTGTAGATGTATCTGTCAATGATCGTTATTTTGTTTTTTTCCCAAATTGTTGCGTTCCCAGAACATCCTGTTTCTTATTGCATTGCAGCTTGTAAAAAATGTTTTGCTGCTTATCTGTTTTCTTTCGAGTTTGAATGAATATACTTATCATTCTTCTAATTGTTTTCTATTATTTCTTTCAACCTCGTCCGTGTTCTAAAAAAACCTCTCATTTTTCTCTATTTTCGTTCTCATGCTGTCAATTTTCTATTTTTTGTTTTCTGGCACGCTCTTGATGTGGACAAACCTCCGGTCTTTCTAAAATTGTGTATATATATTTTTTATATAGATTTCCCATCGTTTTTATTATATTATAATGGATGTGCCCCCTTCGCCGCATTTTCTCCCTTTCTTAGTTTATACTTAAGAAAGTAGAACTAGGAGTTTCTTTTTATAAACCGAATAGGAGGGGACCTCTCTCTCTCTCTCTCTCTCTCTCTCTAAACAAACACAGATTGGAACATTTGAAGGAAAAGTGGTGAATGCTTTTTGGGTAACATATAATGCATTTCGTTTTTCTCCTCAACGTTTGATTCTCTTTCTTTACTTTTTTTCCCCTTTTCGTTTTTGGGCTGTTTTACGTTTTTGAACTCTAGTAATGTTATTTTTTAGTTTCAGATCTGCAATTTTTTATAAATGCCCCCTGTAGTCGTCTTCATTTGTCTGAATAGTGAATTCTTCTCTGAATTCGCCAATATTTTTCACATCATCATCTCTATCTATCACAAGACCCTAATGGATTTTTACTGAAACTTGTTGGTTGATCCGACTTGGGAAGATTTTCCTCTACCGACCATAAGTGTTCACAAGGTCATGAATTTTAGTGTACAGTGTACTAACTGTGTTTTCCAGGAATACAAATTCAGGTGCTTCCCTTACATTCATTTGTTACTTTGAGCGATTTATATTCTAAACCCCTCATAAAAAGTTTAATCCTAAGCCATATATTATTCAATATGTGGTACTAGTTGACTGCTGAGATATTGTCTTTACTGGATTACGATTAGACTAGATGTTTTTAACAATGCATTTTGTCAATGGAAACTGTCTTTTTTAACATTTTGGATAATTCTTTCTGATATACTGAGTTTTCGATAATTTATTTTTGTAGGAACATCAGGCTTCTTGCAAGTGTTCTTGGGAAATATTTGATTCTTATTCTGAGTAGGGAACACCAGGCTTCTTCCAGGAATACTATCATTATAATATAATAATGGGTGCTTGTGTATCAACATCTTCAAGAAACATACCATCACAGAAAAAACACCAAAAATGCCATGGAAAGATTTCTAATTCAATCCCTAAACTCGCAAAGAAAAGGAATAGGTATGCAGGAAATCGGGTGAGAGATTTTGCTGTTAGTAATTTTGTTCACATGGACTTTGAGAGCGGTGCAACAACTACTTGCAGAAGATCTGAGGTTTCCAACTCAACATTCCATCTCACCCAGCTGCAATGGCACCACAGTCAGTATGATGCGGATGGTGTGTCCTTTTATTCTATATTCTATTTCCTCCATATTGGATGTCATTAAACCTTTTCGAAACCCTTTATCTTCTGGTGGCTACACATAATTGTTTCCCTGTTCCTAGTTTGAGATTTCTTGTTCTATTTCCATATTGGATGCTCATTAAACCTCTTCCATACCCTTTATCTTTTGGTGGCTACGCAGAATTGTTTCCTGTTCCTAGTTTGAGGATTTTCCTCCTCTTTCTTTTTTTTTTTTAGATGTTTCTCCTCTATACTTCCTGTATACTCGGCTACTACCCTTTTTAATTTTTATAAAACTTCCATTTATCAGGGAAAAAGAATATTTGAAAAAAAAGGTTATGGAATATAGAGATATGATGTATTATTGAAGGAAAGGAGTCCATACTTCAATTTTATCATTATGCATTTCACACTTCAATCTTACTGAATTGTCTTTTTTTCTTTCATTCTTTTTTATTGCTCAAATTTTAGATTATGTATTTAGGATGTCTCAAAATTCAAATATGATTGCTTATAGTGGATTGTTGCTTATATAACATGCTTACTTCCATCACGGCACAGATAATAACAATAAACTGTTTTTCTAATTGGCATATTTTTTTCCATTCTGGATTATGAGTATGTGGCATTATGTTTTGCATGGGTTATTGATTAAGTGTCTTATGCTATTCTTAAGAAGGTCATATTTTTGGTACTTTTCAGCAAGAATTCATTTTTAAATTTTCGTGCCTTGTACCTTCTATGAACCTAAAAAAATTGTTCTTTGTTCCTTTTCTTTTCAAGTGTTACAATTTTTATTTGCTGTTGCCCTATGATGTAAGGAAAAGGTCCAACGACTTATGCTTGTCTCAGTTTATAAACTTATGCATCCGGTTATTTAGTCTTAGTAATTGTTTTGCTTTCCCATTGATGTCAATGTTTTAATGCCATTTATTTCAGTTTCTGCTGCTGTTTTATATCAATATATAAAAACAATGTGCTTGGTTTATAAGTAATATGACTTTATAAGTAATGTGACTTTTATATGACTTTATAAGTAATGTTGTTTGCAGTAATTGGCCAAGACGATGCTTGGTTTGACTCAGTTAGTATTCTGGAATCTGATTCAGATGATGACTTCAGTAGTGTAAATGGAGGTAAGGAACATAACCAGTGTGCTACTTAGTTGGTGGACAGGATGATATGGGACACAACTTTTGTTATATTTTGTTAGTATATATGTTCAACAGACGTACTGGCTAGGATAGTGGTGTGTTCTCTTGCCCCATGTGTTCTGCACCAATGGGATCGTCAGATCCTTGGGGCCAATGAATCAACTGCTTTTAATCTCCTAGATTTTCGTTTTTGTGCAATTCTTGGTGGTTTATTAAATCTTTTACTCGGCTATCTTGCCAATGGTACAGAACTGACAATTTTGCTCCCCAGCTATATAACTTCTAATTCTTATGAAGAATGTGAGTGCACGATGTTTTGTGAGTTTGCTAATTTCTTTATGTTTTATCTTTTTAGAAGCAGCAGATGGATTTCCCTCTGTAAGCAATGCAATTGGGAACATATCTAGTGGCCAAGTGCTTCAGTTTGAAAGATCAGCATGCTTTATGGATACTAGGTGTAAGTATGAAGAGTACCACGAAAGCTATCTCAAAATTGATGGAGGTAAATCAGAGAAATTTCGTAGCCAGGGTTATGAGCTTTCTTGCTCGGGGAAGGCTGATGAAGTTTGCAGCAAGAGGAAGAAAATGTTGGATCATTCTTATGGAAGCTTCAAAGGTCTTCAAGAGGATAGACGTGATTCTGAAGAGAAAATTCAAGGGTTACCTCGGTTGGTTTCTTCTATGAGTTTCAACGACAAGATTCTAAACCCACCAAGTACAGGTCGACTGTCTCAGCGGAAGCACTCAGCAGTTTTCAGGCTTTCTTTCAAGAGAAGATCCTGTGATGGAGAAGAAACCATAGAACATTGTACGTGTCAAACTAGTTTAATTAAGCATTAATGAAGCAATATGCAATCTACCATTTCTATGGCATGACCTCACTTTATGCCTTTCAATTCAAGTAACAGTCCTTTGGCATGTTTTATGACAGCTTACAATTCTGCTTGAAGGTTTAATTTGGTTGAGATATATAAGATTATATTTTGTAGTTTGCATTTTTTGTTTTCTTCTAATTACAAACTGAATTATAGAATTCGATTTTACAATTTCATCCACTTTATGAATGGGAATCTTGCTGTTGTTCTCTGACTCATGCTTCATGCTTAAGTATTGCATTACATAAGAATTTTGTAGCATTGTAAGCAAAATTTTCTTATATATATGCAGGTCAATCAAAAAGATACATGTATCGTCCCAGAGTGGGACATACAATTCCACGTTGTGCTGGGGAGAAGTTAACCTCAGGATGTTGGTCTGAGATTCCACCCTCAACCTTCAAACTCCGTAGTGAAAGCTATTTCAAGTATGCTCTTGGGTTTATCTAACCACTGTCAACTGCATATGTAACATTTGTGACAACTAGTTATATTTGTATGTCTTTGTGTTTCCTTATGGGTATATAATTTTTTTTATTATAATCATCTGTGCAGAGATAAGCGGAAGTCACCCTCTCCAAATTACAGTCCATATACTCCAATAGGTGTCGATTTATTTGTCTGCCCAAAAAAGATACAACACATTGCCCAATACCTTGAGCTTCCTAATGTGAAAACGGATGGCGAAGTGCCTCCACTTCTTATTGTAAATATCCAGGTACCTTTTTCTCCTTTCTAACTCAGTGAATTTGATTTTCGTTTGTCAATTTTGTATTGATGGTGGATTGTGAACTTGTGAGGCTGTCAATTCCAACAGTGTATGCAGAGAGAAAAGAACAGTTTGGACAGTATATGGTGGTACTGAACAGTTCTCATTCTATATTTAGTTATCTCATCTTGCACCTTGTGACAGATGCCTACTTATCCTGCTGCAATGTTCCTTGGTGATAGCGATGGGGAAGGGATGAGTCTTGTGCTATACTTCAAAGTATCTGAAAGTTTTAATAAAGACATCTCTTCTCAGTTTCAAGATAGCATCAAGGTATTCATTTTTTAATTATAATTTGCTTCATGGACTGACACTTTGTTTTGTTTTATTTATTTTAACGAGCTCATACTGCTTTTAAGCAAGAGACTGAAGAAGTGAATTCTTTAGTTTGCATCTTTTCAGCTCATCTTATTTATGGCAATGATTTTAAATTATTTTTTTAGTTTGTTGTCTCCATTTCTTCTGAATTGGTAAGGTTTCACTACCTTCCCTCTTTGGGCTTTGCCTCTGAACCTATGCACTTAATTAGCCTTCATTAGGTTGGCAATTTTTCTTCCATGCATACACTTCTGGTAACGAGAGGGACATCCTACCTAAATATCTTCCTATGTGTTATCTATAAATGCCTTTGTTTCTGAATCATTCCGTTTCTTCCAAGTGTTTATGGATACCATTCTGTAAGTGGGAGTTGCCTGCCCTTTCTGTCCTGGCCGGCAAAGTATGCTTTCCTTTATTGGTTTTATAATATAATAAGCTGATGCTAGAGATTTCACACTCACTGACTGGGTTATACAAATTAAACTAGACAGCTGCTCTTAATAGATGTTATCTCTAATTTTGCATTAGTTTGAGTTCTTGGTGTTTCTCTACATATTGAGATCATCAGATTCCTTGCATGTTGCTATTCCATTTAATCTTAAAGGAGCTGAAATATTGCAAAGTGCTGTGGGCAATCTCTAGCACAGAAAGGTTTTTAATTGAAAAGTTTAGGGCGTTTGATAACTTGTCCAAAAAATGTCAGAAGGGTTTTTGTAACAGAACATAGTCTTTCAACCTTTGTGGTTTTGTTTGTACAACAGATCAGTTTGAGCTTTTCTGTTTATGTTAACAGAAAATGGTGGAAGATGAGATGGAGAAGATTAAAGGGTTTACAAAAGACTCCACTGTTCCTTTCAGAGAAAGGCTGAAGATCATGGCTGGTGTAGTTAATCCCGAGGATCTTCACTTGAGTTCGGCTGAAAGGAAGCTTATACATGCCTATAATGAAAAACCAGTACTTTCCCGCCCTCAGCACAATTTTTTTAAGGTAATAAACTCAATGTTTTGAATACCTTACCGGTACCAGTACTAGTCAAGTCACTGAAACGAAATATTTCGGTACCGATACCGTTTTGTGTACCGTTTCGGAATAATTTATATATAAATAAATTATATATATAAATACATATATAAATTATATTTCAAAATAATAGTCAATACATAAATAAATTATATAGATAAATATATATATGTAATTAATTTAGTCTAAATTGAAGTTAAAATATAGTAAAAAAATTTAAAAAAAAACACACATGGGGCCGAAATCTGGTATAGCCAAAAAATCGAGCGGTACGAAATTGCACTTTTTTTGTACCAGCCAACTGGCAGGTACAGTACGATTTTCACAACACTGAATGAACTTACTTTATTCACTACGACATTCCCATTGCAATGCTTGATTTATGTTAAAATGGTCATCCTATGCAAAATTTCATTTAGGATAAATCTTTTTTCATGCTAAGGTGGGTACAACAAATTGAAGTAGACAAGGCCTGATGGGATATATGATTTTGTTGAACTATGGACTCTCCATCATGGATAAATCACTGCCACATGAAATCATGGACTTTCTGCCAGCTAATGCTAGGCGTTTTTGTTAGTAGTTCTTTCAAACAATGTATTTCACTAGATCTTTTACTGCACCTCAATTCTGCGTTAAACTATGTTAACCATATTCAAGCATTGCTGAGCTTCAATAAAAGTTAAAGCTAGAAGTCTTGTTACTCAAAATTATATATTGCCTGTAGAATAAGTTTTGGTCCTAACATTGCCTATTTTGGCTCGGCTACAGGGTTCTAACTACTTTGAAATTGATCTGGATATTCATCGCTTCAGCTACATATCAAGGAAGGGGCTTGAAGCATTCCGAGAGCGCTTGAAAAATGGAACACTTGATTTAGGTTTAACAATCCAGGTAATTCAATTATCTCGTTACATAGCCCAATGTTGGGAATACTGGGTTAATGTTGTTTGGTGTCATTTCACAATGAAAAGAACTGTACTCATGATCTGGTTGAGTTAAACCAGTACTTTACATACTTTGCTTATTTACTCAAGCTTTGAACTCATTCTGAACTTGACATGCTCTTGACATCACTTTTAACAGGCACAAAAACCAGAAGAACTGCCAGAGCAAGTGCTGTGCTGTTTGAGACTAAACAAGATAGATTTCATTGATCAGGGTCAAATACCGATACTAGTGACCCAATGACTTGTATGAATGCTGAAATGCAGGAAAGGGCACCTATGTAATTGGCGATCATCAGGACATCCATTCTGTGCGCAACCCCCTGCATATGCCCAGCCTTCTTTGAAAGGAAACGAAAATCCAAAATGACAAAAAGTGTCATTTGTGTTTAGAATCAATAATGATGCTAATATCAGCATGTTTGTGCAACCGTGTATATGTTATATATCGTGTTACCATGACTCTCAGCCATGGCTTGTCTTGAAAACAAAACCCATTTAGGACACGGATTTGACATTGGATCACATACACTACCTCTCTCACAAAATGTAGCATTTTATATATATATAAGAAATGTTGGCTAATGATTATTTCCACCAAATTATATATATATATATATATATATTCCCATGATGACTCTTGATGGAAGTACATAGAAAATGTGCTGCAATAACCCCTTTTGGGTACAAATAGATATATGAAGAGGCATTAGTGTTTTCCTTGATATAAATCCTAAATAGACAAGTCTTATCTCGGTTTTTTGGATTCTACTAAAGAATAGTAGTTTTTTTATTTTTAAAATTTTGTGGTGGGATTTTTTTTAATATAGGAATTGTGTGAAATTTGTTTATTTGAGATTTGTATAAATTATTATTCTTTTAAGAAAAATATTCCTCAAATTGAAGGCCGCCAAGACCGCTCTATCTTTTTGCAGAACAAATCGGATTTGTTTATTTCATTATTAATAACTAGTAATGTCACGTACAGTCCCAAAATATTTTGGGGGACTGCATGTGCAATGCTAAACTGTGAGTTAATCTATGTACAATTGTCATTTGGGACTGCTCATACAAGCTTATTTTAATTTTTTTTTTTAAATTATAATAATATTCTTTTTAAGATTATATTTTTTCACCTTTTCCCCCTATATATCAGTGAGTTTGCAAATTCCCATTCTGAAACCATATGTACAAACCCTTCATTAAATGAAAAATATATATATCATTTTGATAGGGATATTTTTGTAATTTAAAAAAAATATTTAAAAGACAATTATGTATGCTTACATAAAGAGTCTTCAAAAATAAAGATGGTACATAACATTACTTTTCATAACCAATCTAGACTATGTGACAATAGCTCTATTAGACTAATGTAACTAGACCTGGACAATTTAGACTGATGTGACAATAGCTCTATTAGACTAATGTAACTAGACTTAAGTGTTTTTAGTTTCATCTTAACTCATATCATTTTATCTCACCTAAATTTTTAATTATTATTTTTAAATTTCCACGAAATAATTCAATAATTTCAAATCTTAAAATAAAATTAAAATTAAAAAATTATATTCTAATAATATTTTATTTAATTTTTAACTTTTAGGTCAATTCAACTCAAAAAACAAACTTCATCCCGAAAAATCATTATGTAGTCTCAAAATATGCATGTCGTAGTATTCTCATCATATAGCAGTATACTAATTAATTAAAATTACTGATGCAAGTATGAATTTTAATTAATATGACATCATGTGATAGTAGGAATACTACCTACATATGCATATATCAGACAATTCTAAAAATACTACATTCCGTGTATCGTCCTGCAACGAAGTCGCTATTTACTTCGACATTTTCAGTTGTTAGGAGTTTTGGTTTTGGACCGCAGATGCCATTGCCAGTCTGGGTTCAGCTGGGCCCAAAGTGTTCAGGTGGATTCAACAATTTATCAACTAGTTGGGCAACGGGCTCAAAGAGAGCCCGGCCCAGATTTCTTCTTACCTTTGGTATTCCTCCCACCCAAAGAATAGTAAAAAACAAAACGAAACTGAGGGTTCAAATTGGGAGTGTGAAGTTTGAAGCATAAGCAAAACATGCATTTCTACGTCGTCAAGGCACCTGGTTCCTGTTTTTCTTTTGGCATAGAATGGAAACACTGTTTTGATACAAGGGGAATGAACACATCATTTGGGTTTGAAACTGAAGTGTGAGGTAGAACCGTCAGCAAGATTAGCAATTTGAGCTTGTGAAGGAGGTGTTGGAAGCAATGGAGGTCTCACTCATGGAGATGACTCCAGCATTCGCTTGGGAAGTCCACAACACAAGCCATTGCCCTAGAAACCTTCCATCATCAATCTGTAAAAGCAAGTTAAAATCAAGTATTTATTGATGCAATTGAAAAAAACACAATTATATACACATTAGTGACTCTTGTCTTGCTACCTTAGAGCATTCTCATTGAATTAGCTAAAAACTATCTTTCAAAAAGTACAATTTTGCACAAATACTAAAAAATTTTGGTCATATTTGATCAAATATGGCAATGAAGTTTGTGGGGGAAAGGGAATAAAAGTACTTTTATGAATGGTAAAACTAAAACTTTGTCCGGCGTTGATCAAATATGACCAAAATTTTTTAGTATTTGTACAAAATTGAACTTTTTGAAGGATGGTTTTTAGCCAATCCATTGAGAATGCTCTTAAAACATGCTTGATGTGCACAAATTTAGGTTATCTCTAGCAAAGTCTCTAATCGATAAGGTAGAGTCTAACAGAAAATAAAGACAGCGGGTATCTTGATTAACTGATGTTACACAGTAAAAGTGGAAGTTAATCTGCCAGTACCTCTTTCAATCCTTGATCTGCGATCTGCTTGCCGTATATGACTTTCATTCTTTTGCAGAAGTTCGTCAAATTTACTTGGTTGGGATAACAATGGTCCTGAGAATTCAATATGCTTGCCTCTGCTTTTATAACCCTAGTACATCGATAGAAGAATAACTAGTTTCAGCCCAACACGTGACGAAAATTAAAATAGTTCTACACAAATTTGAAAAGTATCTTGCTTGTTTTAAAGCAATAGCAAATTAAAGATCGGTTTCCAAATTTAAAACCAACCCAAAGAACTGGTGTTCGGTAAGTTCACAGATTTTGCTTTGTGGAATTGGAGCCTTACCACATCGTTTGTCAAAGCACCTGTTTCTTCCTTTCTTCTAAATGTCATCAATACATCAGAAGAATGTAATGCATCAGATGCTTCGTAAAAATCTGGCCCATCAAGTTGGTGTTGCTGCTTCTTCATTTCATGCTTGGCAGTCTCAATCGAATTGATAAGAACCCTGCTCAAGAGATCATTCTCTTTTTTGGTTATGTAAGACGATTTTGCAAAGGATGGATCCAACGCACTAATTTTGCTCTTTGATCCATCTGATATTGTGGATACGGCATCCTCTTTTTGCCTTCTTGCCCATGCAAAGCCGCTTGACGCCGAGACTTCTGTTGGGCCTGAAAATGTACCGTCTCCTTGAGATGCATCCATCACTTGGGATGTCACTGACTGTGTATCAAATGATGGCTTTAGTGGTGCTCTACGCACAAAACCATCTTTTCCTTTAGGAGTCTGTGCATAAATGTCATTATTTCTATCCGCAAGTTGAGTAGAATCTTGCATTTTCTGTATTAAGGACAAACAAAAATGTTAAAAGTACTTTTCTTCAGTTAACCACCCACTCACCACAGAAACAATACACAAAAAGAGACCTCTTTTGGAGCTAATTTACTGATGCGGTTTGTTTCTTGCAAAGTTTTACGGGGTCTTCTAGGCTTTCTTGATGCTGCAGGCTCTCGCACTTTAGCACCAGAGTTTTTCCTGTAAGTACGATGGCTACTCAGAAACTTAGCTGTAAACATAAAACATTTGCTTGGAAGGTAGCCACAACGCTCAAATCCAACTATCCAGTTTGACATGATAGCACGGCTCATAGACTCAAACCCTGATTTCATCTAGCAATATAGGCCTCTTTGATTTTGTAAGTACTCAACCATGATAAGTTCACTAGATTATAAAGGCGGGATTTTCATTTTTGTTCCATAATCAAGCACCAAGTATTTTTTAGAAACACAAAACATAAAAAAATAATTAGTTGTAGGCATTACAGCTGCGTTGCATATATAAATTAGGAATAACTACTGAACAGGACCCCATAAACTAGTTCTCATGACATATAAGATAGACTTAAATTAGGTTCAAACAGCTCAAAGAATTTGACTAAAAAGTGCGAAAGCAATTCAAATCAAAGCTGCATGAGCAGTATACATAATCAAGTTTTTTTTTTAAAAAAATACCTTCTTCCATCCTCACGATTTTTAGCATCAATTTCCTTGCTTGGGGGATACTTTGGTAAGCTTGATGGATCACATGCAAAAGGCTGTGTGTTGAAATACTGAAAAATAAAAGAATGGCATACACAACAAATCAGTCGGTACAAGCTAAAAAAACAGTTAAGGTTTTATTCGCAATAACCACTTTCCATCAAATGATATATGAGATTTCTTGGGAACTAGTTAATTTATAGGTGTATAAAGGAAATGCTATGTACAAAAAACTACCAAAAGCTAACTCAAGAGACCACATAAACAGCAATGCCCTAAATTGGGTTAAAATTGCAATCATCGAACTTTACTTAGAAGAACCTTACAGAGACTACTTTTGGTAAAAGTCACCTCAGACATAAGGGCAGAGGATGCAGTCCCACGCTTTTGAGGTTCTATGGAAAGTAGAGCATCAATGAGCTTCACAGCTGTTGTTGGACAATCTTTACACTTCTCCCCAATTGAACTTTCATAATTATGCAGAGGTTTAAACATAGCTGCATGAGGAAGTTCAGACTTCTTCCAAAACTCATCAGGTGGAGAACCACAAAGCTTGAAAATTTTGTGTAATTGCTCAACCTGCAGATTGGAGAGGAACACTAGTCAAAGTAACTGCTATATAAAAAAAAAATGTTTTAACATAAGCCAATCAACAAGTCAACTAATTGCAATTCTAACGTTCTCTTTATTCCTTTTTGATGCTAAAAAGCCAGTCTCAAGGTTTATCTCTAAGCCAAGAAATATTTATTGTTCACTGCAAGATCAATGAAATTAGATCAGAAAATATTACCATGTGTATACAAGCAATGAGACATCTTGAAATTTTGAATACCATAGCAATAACGGGGGTATAGAGTGGAAAAGTTTCACATGTTACAGGGAGTTTTTGGTTTACTTCAAAACTCTTCTATATATCAAGAGACCAAGTCTGATACAAAGTGAAAATAGAGAAGACACTACACATCTACCACTCTTCATCAAACTCCCATTAGACACTTGCCATGAGCTATTAGATTATTGAAAACAGTTATGAATTGTGTGGATATGGAAATAAATGCATTTCACTAGTGTTATCACCTCAGTTCTTCCTTTAAGGATAGGCTTTCCAATAAGTAGCTCTGCAAATACACAGCCCACACTCCAGAGATCCACTGATACTCCATAATTCATCGATCCCATCAAAAGTTCAGGAGGACGATACCATAAAGTAACCACACGACTGGTAAGTGGTTGCCTATTCTTTGGGCTAATGATATTTGCAAGTCCAAAATCCCCCAGTTTCAGAATTCCTTCGTTGTTTACCAAGATATTGGATGCTTTAATGTCTCGATGCATTATACCTCGTAGGTGGCAGTGCTCAATTCCACATAATAGCTGTGTCATGTAACACTTGACCTACAGAGAAGTCAACCTAATCTATTTAACTTCCGGAGGAAAAAAGTGAAGGAGACAAACAAAAACAGACCTTCTTATAGCTTTTGCATTGTACAACAATATAATATCTCGATAACAAACCTGCGCTTCACTAAATTTGACATCAGGGCTGGATATCAATCCTGACAGATCATGTTCCATGTACTCAAATACAAGGTATATGCTACTTGATAACCGAGAGGTAATAAGCCCCTCCAACTTTACAATATTGGGATGGTCCAGCCTGCGGAGGATCATTATTTCTCTAGCCATAAACCTTACGCTCTCTGGCTGAAAATTGTCAACTCGAACCTTCTTCAGGGCAACCATTTTCCCAGTTTCAACTTCACGTGCTCGAAATACACTGCTGTATGTACCTTGTCCAATCTATACAAATGGAAGGAAGAGGACAAAAAACTTCTATAACAAAATGGAATATGTGGCCAAGAAAACACCTAGTACAACAACAACAGAAAAATATTAAAGAGTGAAACAATCAAAAGGAAATGCATTGAGCTCCAGGTAGGCAATAAATTTGAAAACAGAGAACTCCTTGAAAGATGTTAAGCCTAGATGTAGTTTTCGGATATCTGCACATTGAACCAGATAGGCAGAGGTTCCTACCACCCAGAAACTGATATCCAGTATTTTGACTGGGCAAACAAGGCTTCTGATATCCAACTAAGGTTCTTATTGTTTAAAAAGGAGGATCCTATTGAGCCTGTTATTTGAGGTTCATCCCAAGGTAATGCTCATGGAAAATTCCTTACATTCTTTGTTTCTTTTCTAGTTCCTGACTTGCAACTAGGTTTCAGTATTTGTATACTTCTTGTGTACTTAGACTTTGCTTTTTTACTTTTCGTAATAAATTTTTTCTTATTCATAAAAAAAATCCTTAAATTCTTTCTACATAAATGTTGTCGTCGAAGGATGTGCCAAACTTTTCCTAAGCCAAGTGATCAAATATCAATTAGACCCTTTAATTGCACCTTACAGAAATTTGTTCTTCTATAAAGCTCACCATACTTCAGTCCAACTTTAGAATCTAGACTGCCTCAAACTTGCAATGGGGTGATCATTTCTTGGCATCCGTACAAGAAATATGCCATACGGGACCAACTCGAACTATTTCTTAAATTATCTATATTAGCTGCATCAAAACATTTGTAGGGGACGGGTCCCCCACCGTTTGTAACTATTATTCATTTTTATATACTCTTGGTTGCCCCAAAAAGACCCTTCTCTCCCCTTTCAGTCCACTATGTTAGAAATTAGGACAGTGTGCAGTACCTGTAGTTGACATTAACCTGTAGTTGACATTAATAATGAATAGGAAATGTACTTTGGTTCAAGCATGAGGCATATCTCTCCAAAGCATCCATCCCCAAACGGCCTTCCTGTCCGTTCCGGAGTTTCCCATAAACTTCAGCTTGTACCAGTCCACAGTCCACCGTCCACATCTTCTCAAAGTGAGAAGGCCCTGTCAGGAATCTCTCTCTTGGTTTCGCTAAAAAAGCTTGTTGAAATGGAATTTAAGATATACGACCGAAATTTCTAGCGCACAGCTTGTTTATTCAATGTGATGATGTGATCTGATAGTATTCATAAACGCATTACCATCTTCCTCCCTTTATCTTCAAACACATACATACCTGGCGCCCGCACACTTGCCCTAGGAGAACCACTGTCGAAAACCTTATTCTTTTTATTGGCAACTCTTGAAAACCTTATGTTATTGACAAATGGATAAAATGAACACGTGAGGTCCTTAACAGGCTACCCTTAAGTTTTTCCCCGTATGTTTAGCAGATACAATTCTCAGATCAAGGTCTGAGACGAACAAACAAGAAGAATGAATTGGACACTAGCGAATAAAAAAAAAATTAACCTAGAGGCTAGAAAGGAGATGTTGAAGTTTGTAAACGAATGAAGAAACAAATAACCATGCTTACCTTCTCCAATTTCTCAAAAGAATCTGCTCTGAGAGGGACCCAACCATTGATGGCATCGCCGGCGACAGAGCTGAGCCAGGTGGGCCACCCGGCGGCGGTTTGTTCTGCTTGAACGTGCCTGTGGGAGAACCCGATCTTGAAGCTGAAAGAGCCTTTGGAATTGGAATGCAAATGGGAATGGGAGAGGGAATGGGAATGAGAGCTCTCCTTCTTGGACTTCTTGAGGTCACGGCCACGATCCGGGGACCTCTCCTCCTTCGTACTTTTACTATCGTGATTAATATCCCAATCGAACTTTCCGGATCGGTTCTTCTTCAACAAGTGTGGCTCCAGAATAATAGTGGAGCCATTGTTGTTGTCAGCCGGGTGGACGAAAACAGAGGACGAAGCATCCCGCGCCGCATGCTTGGAGCTAAAGCAACCCATTCAGCATGGATCGAGCGGGAGAATTCCAGATGTCCCTCACATATGTTTATGAATGAGATTGCATCGTCTCTCTCTCTCTCTCTCTCTCTCTCTGCGTCTGTCTCTATCTGTATTCTTCCCTCCCCTCCTGGCTGTCAGAGAGAAATGGGGCTGCTCGCTTAAACCCCCGAAAGACAGCCCAATCCAAAACTTCGCTTTGCTGTAGGTTTTTAGGATGATCTTATCGCTTCTTTTCTGGGTCTCGGCGAGATCTGCGGGAGGATTGGGTGGTCTTCTTGGGACAAACGGTCCGAAAGCCAAGGAAGAGAGAGAGAGAGTCGTAGGTCCGAATTGGCACATATTTTCCATGGGGAGTACGGATGGGATGTATGTATGGGTGTGTGTTTCTTTCTTTCTTTCTTTCTTAGCTTTGCAAAAGAAGGAAAAAGGTGAAATGTAACCGTTTGGAAGCTCTGTCATTGTTTTCTGTTGGTTGCTTGCTTTTGTTTGCAGAGACAGAGAGAGAGAGAGAGAGGGGCCTTCAGGGTGAGTGTGGCGGTCGCAACCTCTAGTGTTGTGGATCGGGCTTTTTCATACAATCATGTTTATTTATATTTTTTTATGGTTTCTAATTTCTATATTTAATTTAATTTGAAAATATTTACTTATATATTTGGTTTTAAATTTCATTTATTTATGCAGATGAGATAAAATAAAAATTAAATAAAATATTATTTTTATTTATAAATTAAAAAATTAAACTATGTATTATATTTTATGAATTATTCTACTGAACCTCTCTAACTTTCATATACTAATATTTTTTAATATTTTTTAAATTTTTAATATTTTTATTTTGAATTTATTCTTTTTAAAATAATTTTATTTTTTTATTCATTATTAATATATTAAATATTAATAATAATAAAATAAAATAAAATGTGATATATGAAGATTGTGTAAATAGTAAGAAATTATATAAATTTTTTCTTTTACTTATAGTGATTTCAACCTCACAAAATTACAGTCTGCACGAGTTATTTTGCATGTATTGATATAATTTCTGACAAAATGTTCTCGTTTAGGTAGTAAATATATTTTATCTTATTATTATAATTATTTTAAATTCTCATATAAAATATAATAAACAACTCAATATTTTCAAATCTCAAAACTAACTAATCTTATCTCATCATCCAAATCCAACCTAAGTGAACATATTATTACTCTTTTGATAACCTTCCAATAATTTTACTAAATATGTTTACGTGGACTGTTGCATGGGGAAAAATAAAAATTCAAAAGCTTTCAAGTAGTATAAAAATAACCTGCATATATATACATATATATATATATATTAAAAATATGAAAACTAAAAATATTATATAAAATTATAAATATAGACGAGAAATGGAAATATTGACTAGCATTTTTAATATATATATATTATATATAACATATTTTCTGGATCATGACAATTTATTTGTATGTGCTAGGAGGGTTTGGAATTGAAATAAAATCCAAAACCAGCAACGCTCCCCTCCCCTCCCCTCCCGTTTTTTCTTTACAACTGAAAAGGCTACGACCACGCATCAACTAATGAAAATTTCATCTTTTGTAAGAACAAAAATAACAAAGCAAAAGCAAAAGCAAAAGTGAAAGTCTCTTAAGGAATCCATAAACAGTAAAAATTCATTTTCATTGACTCTATTCAAAGATCCATAAGTAACCATTGGGTCCTCCCCAATATGACATATGTTCAACATCTACCTTTTTTTGCCAATCGATGATTTCAAAAAAAAAAACAACAACTTTGAAGTGTGTGGAACAACAGAACTTCATCCATCCCTGAACAAATGGTACTATATGCACTAAAAAATGTAACATTAATTCTATAATACCAAATTAGATAACAGATCAAGAGTTGCCAAGCTGCTAGGAAGATTGGCTGCCATACATAAATATATCACTATGGTTCTTTGCTTGGACCTCAAATTGCCTGTGAGAAGAATTAAACGAGACCAATAACAGCCAAGGAACTTAAACGCTACAACCATATGTAACTTCAAATTATCTCCTATTTTAGGCGTTAACAAAAATCACATGGGAGATCAAATCTGAATTTCAATTTACAAAAGCAAGTGGAGGAATATAGACAGGAAGTGTCGTCAGCCACTTACACAGGAAGTACCTATGTTAGTCTGCTGAAATCAACCGCCGACCTGATGGTTGCAAAAGAGATTTTGGCAGAGCACTTTACACAGTGATTTGCTCTTCTTTTAGCCGTAGAGGCACTGGCCTTTGGTCATTATTTCCAAAACCGATGTCTTTGAGCAGTGAATGTTTCTCAGACATCACCTTCTGCTGTGCAATTCTATTGGCTGTGTTATGGCTATTGTTTCGAGCTGCCGGGATATCGTGATTGTGCTTCCCCTCATATGTAGTTACGACAGCTTTGGGATCTGTTGAAGCTCTCTCAACATGTTTACGGACATTGCATCCAGAATTAGTGCATTTGTAATAGCTCCTGTTACAGATTGTAGGGCATCAAAATGATTCTCACAAAAGATAAACATCAATACCAAAATCAAAATTATTAGCACCAAAGCTGACAGAACTAAGCATTTAATTTATGAAAAATAAAACTTTTTTCTCTATATTTTTTAATAATTTTTTTTTTCTTACCAAATTTCTTTTATTAAAAATAGAGACAAAAAAAAGTTCGTTGAAGTCACCACTAATAATGTAATTACCATATAGAAGGTAAACCAATATCTCAAACTGATAAATTAACATTGGCTTATCATAACCGTCTCAGCAAGAAAATGGGGTTAAACCAATAATGTGGCATACAAACCCAGACAGAAATTGACGTGTATCTCAGACATGATAGCATTGACGATTTGAGTGACAAATTGATGCAACAATGAAAAAGCATCTAGATTCTATATTAACTCATATAGCGATTATTATGGTGTACATTTTATCAAGTATTTAGGACACAACATAATGAGAAGAAAATTTTTTACAAGATAAATTGAAGGATATATCTCATACCCCACGTGAATGCTCTTATCTCATGATCTAAACACCTACATGTGGGGGAATGAAATTTGGTATTGGGTAACTAAGAGATAATAAACAGAGTCTCATATTTGTGCCGCCATAGTTAGGATGTCCAGTAGATACAGCACAGAAAATGAGTAAAATGGCAAAAGAAAGCTTTTTTTTTTTTTTATCTTGGATTTTAAAATTTCTAGGAAAAATCAAAGTTCATAAGTGAAGTATTAGAGTAACACTTGTATCAAAGTCATATAAGGTGGCCTAAACCAATAATTTTTTGTAACTGAAGTTTTAGCATAGCGATCTTGGCCACAGTTTGCTTGATTTGTGCAGTTTTCACGATGCCAACTCAGAAAAATAATTAATGCAATATTTTAAGAATCCACTTGCACCATGCAATCATCGGAATAAAACACAAATGAATAGAAATGTAGACGACGTTATCACCTTGGATGAGGATTGCCTTTTACCACCTTCTGGCCATACTTGCGCCACCTGTAGCCATCATCTAAAAGATCAACTTCACTTCTTGTTTGCACAATGATTTTAGGTTCTGTGACAGTCTTGTGTGGGAAAGATATCTCAGATGTGCCAGCATCTGTGACCCTGCACGCCAAGGCAATGATTATTGAACATTAAAGTAAAAAAAAAAACAGAAACCAAAACATAGTTCAAAGGATGATGAGGTAAAGTACTAGATTGGGAACATGCCTTCTCTTTGGATTTGGCTCCACAAGATCCCCGTCTTCTCTTGCTTCCGCATCACCTTCCTCCTCACTGTCACTTGATGCAGGTAACTGAAGGGATCCTGCTTGAGTAGATTCCTGATCACCCTGAGGAACTGAATGATCTGGTACCAGTTCATTTGCTGGGTTCCAATTTCCAGCTTGACTTTGGAAATCCAGATTTGCTTTAGCCTGAGAATTCATATTTCCATTTACATCACCACCTTCTTTTGCACGCCTATTGGGTAGAGGCAGTTCATGATTATGCTGGCCTTTATAGATAATTTCAGTTATTTGCCCATTAGGAGAACGCTCAACCTTTTTCTTGACAGGGCAATTCAGATGTGTACATTTGTAATAGCTTCGTGGATATTCACTGCCCTTTACCTGCTTCTGCCCATATTTACGCCAGTTGTAGCCATCATCAGCAGGCTTATCAATGGCACCGTAAGGGGGTTGGTATTTCCTATCAGGATGAGAGGCCTCTGATGATTCCGTCATTGAACTTCTGGGGTCTGCTGTGGATGGTACCATATGTTGTTGTGAAGCTTCATTTAGAGTAAAGGGCGGATTATGGATCAGTGACTCTGTAGGAGCAGCCACTGAAGAAGGCTGATATTCAGCTAGAAGTTGGGATTGGGCAAATGCAGCTTGAGCTGTAACCTGTGCCAAGGCCTGTTGATGGGACATTCCAAAGGGGCTCTGCATGGTTTTGAGGAACAATAATGTGAAAATTGTTACAAAAAGGCCACTGCCTTCGAGAAAATTAATAAGTACTGTTACACTCAACAATAAGGTGGCAAGCAGAACGCACGCTGCGATGCAGGCATATTGTCAATATTTTATCCACTGGGATGGTTCAGGTAATTATTTCATTCTTAACTGCAAGATCTCCAAGATGACACTAAATCTATCCACAGAGTTCTCACTTCTCAACAATCCAACTTGTCTAGAAGAAAATAGGGATCAAAGGAAACTTCCGGTTTTCAACAATCCAATAATGCATCGATAGCCACTAAGCTACTTTATTTACATTAGTAATAGTTCCTTAAGTTTAATTTTTCCTTTCAGATGGCCATAACACGAAAATTTGTTATCAATGGATGATTGTAAGCACCACAAGCTGAAACCAAACCTTGGTTAAAAAACAGAGGAAATCAAGTCCAAGATTCTGGAAACCTATATGCCTGTTTGCTTCCAGGCTTGATATCTTGGATTTTATAGGTATGAATAAATGAGATAGTCTAAGGGCCTTTTATTTGCCACGCAGAACTTGAATTCATCGATGTTCTTAACATTGTCAGTAAGCAAGATTTGCATCTATCCAAACCCTATCGCATCCCTTCACCACCAGCATGTCAAACTTAAATTCCTTCTAGGAGTACATATCTCAATAAACTGCATTACATATAATACAGTTATTGAATTGACAAACTCAAATACATATTTCTAAGAGACAACATCCACAGCCACCCGCATCTTATCCTTAGCTCTCAACCTCGACAAAATACTCTTAACAAAACAAGCATCATGCAACTCCTTAAAACTCACTTTCCTCCTAGTTTAAGAAACCATCAAATTACTACCAAATTAAAGAAAATACGGGGCTAATCCAAGAATAATTCAGGAGAAATTAGAATATGTTCGAATTACCAGCGGAGAAAAGAACCCTGGCGAGTTAAGCAAGCCAGAGGGGCTCAACCCAGGTGGAATTGTGAACATTGGCGACTGCGCAACCACCAAATTCATTGGCCTACTCTGCTTAAACCCAGAAGGCGTATCATTAGTACCAGGTTCCTTAACCGAATTACCAGCGGAAGTGTCGGTATAGAAGCTGGGCCTGGCCAGCGGAGAGGCCATGGCTCCGGCGAGAAGCTGAGAGAAGGAACGGCACTCAGCGTCCGGATAGTTATCGGAGAAGAAGCTGGAGACCAGAGTCATGGGACCGGGGCTGGCTCCTAGACCACCGGTGAAGAAGGTATCCAAGGATGGACGTGGTGGGAGCGTTATTGTAGGACGTAGTTGTGCTGGCGCCGAAGAGACTGTTGCAGAAACTTCCTTCTTCGCCATGGTCCCTCCCTCCTCCCTCTCTATGTTGTGCGTGAATTAAATTCGACTCCAAACTCTCTGTCTCTCTCTCTCTCTCTCTCTCTCTCTCTCTCTCTGCAAATCTCAAACTCTGTGCAATGATCTCTCAGCGTTAAATTCCCTCCAACTCTCCCTTTCTCTCTAAGCAACCTCTTTCTCTCTCTCTCTCGATGGATGACTGCAACTACTTTGGTTTTTCTTTGTTGCGCGCTGGCGAGAAATGGGTTAATCACTTTCCCAAATAGTAGAAACAAAGAAAAAATTGGAGTAATGATGATCCTTTTTGTTATCTTCAACTTTCGTTTTCATTGCCGTCGAAAGTCTCGAGATTAGAAGCGGACATCGACCATTTTTTTTTTTCTTTCTTTCTTTCTTTCTTTAATTCTTTTTCATTTGCCCCATTAAAAAAATAAATAAAGAACATATTTTTTTCAGTTAATTTTATTTCCGTAGCTGATGAATCTGTTTTGTTTAGTCAGTTTTAACGTTGTCTTTGAAACTATATAATTTTTTTTCTTTTATATTTTTTAGCTTTAAAATATGTATAATTACTAAATTACGTACGGATGACATGTGAGCATACGTGGACTTTTTGTTTTGACTTTGCTGCCCATCGTGACCGGCACTATGACGAAATGGACAACCTTTTCCCATCTCAAACACGTACTTTCCTCCTCCTCTCAAGTCTCAAGTTTATGTTTTCTTCTTTTTTATTATTTAAATTTACAAATCTTTAATTTCAACCAATTTGAGGGATTTATGGTCATTCTTTTTTCTCCTCTTTGGAATCTTGGATGTCAAGAAAAGTATGTTAATTGAATCGTGAATTTGATCATTCTGATTTTTAGACTTGTTTGAATAGTAAAATAAGATAAAATGATTTATGATGAATAATAAATAATAATGTTATATACAGTATAAATATTATTTCTCACTTAATTAGTGTTGCAAATATCAGTTTTTAATAATAAAATTATTTATAAATAGTAATGAAATAGTTTGATTTAAGAAGTTTTATAAAATTTTGAGAAATGAAATCAAAATTAAATAAAAATATTATAAAAAGTTAAAATTCTTTTAATATTGTTTTTATTTTGATATTTAAAAAAGATGAAAATTTTTATATTTTGTTTAAAAGATTGAAAAAAATTATAATGATTAAATAATAATTAAAAAAATAAAATTAATAAATATTTTTATTTATAGTATTTTGATGTTAAGATGAAATAAGACAGGACTTGGGAGGCGCTTGCTATCTAAACCAGACCTTCATGTAAGTTTTGAATACCTATACCCTTCGTGAGAAATTCTATATTCTATCTTAAAACATGTAAAACATATTTTAAACATATTTTAAAAAATATAAATTTGTATATATATATAAAAAAATTCGTCATATTTGATCAAATGTGGAAAAGAGAAAGTGGATAGAATAGAATAAAATTATTTTTTGTTTAATTTTTATATAATGATCCATCAAAAGTGTAATTGATCAAATATAATAAATTTTTTTTAATATGTGTGCAAATTTCTATTTTTTAAAAGAAGATTTTGATAGTTTTATTGCAAGTATTCTAATTATAAAATATTAAAAGATTATTTATTAGACTGTAGAATGTGTCCCTAATATTTTATAATGAGATTATTTTAAAAAATAAAAATTAAATATTTCTAAAATGTATTTTTATATTAATACTTTTCAGATCCACATTTTATAAATTAAATTTAGGGTGATTATATTTGAAAAAAATGAATATTAAAGCCACTAGGATTGGGAACAATAAATATTGTAAGGTATGTGCAAGCTGGAAGAGAGAGACATGGTGGCAACCGCAAGTTGAGGGGCGGGAAAAGTGCGTGGATGCACTGAACGGAGACTGGATAACAACAACAAAGTACACGTGCGTGGACAAACTACAAATCACAACTTTAGCAAATCCACTTGCCCCAATAGCGACAGGACACGATTGCATTTCGGGCTGGAGCCGTGTACGGCGTTCACCCCTAACTTACATCAAATTAAATTGCAATGGGTCCGGCCATCCTGATCCATCTCATGCGTACACTGATAAATGTTTCTCTTCGTACCCACTTATTTATTGACCCCAACCGCAATTTATAATTTAATGAAGGGAAATAATAAATTCAAAATAATTGTTATAATATATTACAAAAATATATGTTGTAAAATACGAATATTTTTATAAAGCGATGTTATTTATATAAAGTAATTTATAAAAATATTTTTATTTTATAATTTATGTTATATAAATATTGTGAAATATGTTATATGTGTATCACTTTTTATTTATGAATATATACTACCCACTCTCAACAAAGATATAAAATAAATATATTTATAATTTTTGAATGTATATATTTAGTATATTTTTTAAAAATAAAAAATAAATTTGAATTTTTTATAAAAGAAAATAATTTTTGAATGCTATATTTCATTTTCTTCAAAATAAGAGTAAGAAATTTTTACACTTTAAATTACGTGTAAAATTTTGAGAATATAATGTAAGCACTAAAATTTGGATCCACGTCACCAATGATTGGTGCTTGGCTGGAAAGATAATTGGGGAGAAGAGTGGGTCCATCTCCATTTGTTGGATAAGGATGTATAAAAAATAAATAAATACTCATTTCGGATCTCATTCTTTGGCTCAGTTTATAGGAGTTCCTTAATTTTATTTTTTATTTTTAAATAATGTCCTATCATTATTTTAAGAAAAATGTTTGGGATAAACCACACTCAGAGCATCCTATCTCACGTGTTACTGTTCACATGAACAGTAACACGTGAGATAGGATGCTCTGAGTGTGGTTTATCTCTGGCATCCCTCTTATTTTAATTAGTAAATAGTTTTGTTAAGTGATTCTTTGTGTGAACGCTTCTGTTGTATTAGGGATTTCTTTTCAGCGATTTTATAGGGACATATTTGTTACATTTAAACCTAAGTCATGCCTTCATTCCTAAATGTACTTAGTAATTAAATATTGCAATATTTCTCTATTTTTTGGATGAACTACTGTTTTTTTTTTTTAATATAAAAGAAAATAACAAGTGCCTACCAGAGAAGACATTAAAACAACAAACTCCAAAGTTGTTGATAGTTAGAGCACTAGTTATGGATTCATCAAAATGTTTATTCAAAAAGTACAAATTTGTACATATATTAAAAAAATTCGTTATATTAAATCAAATGTAAGAATAAAAAAATAAAAGAATAGAATAAAAAAACTTTTTATTTAGCTTTTGAATAATGATTTATCAAAAACTTATACTTTTTTTTTCAAATGTTAGATCCATTAAAAGCAGCTCGCCGACGAGAGTGGCGGTGGGCAACACTGCCGGTATCATCAAGACTGGCGGTCTCCGATGAGTCCACCCCTGCTAACGGACCCATTTCAAATTTAAAGCCGTCGGGGCTTCGTTGGAAATCGTCGTGGGTTGCCGTTGTAGGGGTGGACTCGCCGGAAACCGCCGGCCCCGATGGTACCGGTGATGTCACCCACCGCTTTCGACTGAGGGTCGAATCTCTCTAAAATTCATCTTTATTTTATTTTTTTTATTGTATTTATTGTATTTATTTTTTATTTTTATTTTAGTGTATTTATCATCAAAAAAACAATTCAACTGTCGTTGGCTGTTTTTGACTTTGAAGACAGCCCGATCGACACTAAGCATTTCTCATATTCAAATATCCACTTGTCGGTTGGAACTTGGTGGTCAATTCCGAGTTACTCACCATTAGTGCTGTGTTACCAACAACATGGAGGGTGAAGAAGGGTCCTAGCAAGTTGACGAATAGGTAAACGTCTAATTGTTTATGTTCACACGTGCTTATTTTAAGTTGATGTATTAGTATATGGTATGTAAAATTACTGATTAAGACTAGTCCTAACAAGTTCATGATGAATATGTATTCGTGTACTTGTTTATTTTCACACGTGCTTATTTTAAGTTGATGTATTCACACATAGGAGTTGTTCTTTAAACTGCACTCACATCTCATTTTATTGAATTATCAGTCAACTATTAGAATTTTGGTTATAAAATTAATGGATTGAATAGTACCATTTCAATACACCAGGATGAATAGAGTGAGGATATAAATTGTAATACATGACATTTTCCTTATAAACAATGGACCAATTACGATTATAGAAAAACAAAACACTACAATAGAACATAACAAGTGGTAGGTATTATTGAGAAAATTGGTGTAAATCAGGAAGCATTTATCACGGATCAACACTGCAATATTTGGATTCCTAAGACTCTGTTCTACTACGACTTAGTTGGGAAGACGTGTCTGTTCTGTAGTAAAGTAGTAGAACTTCCTTTGGGTCTAGTATGTGTGTTATGAGAAGTAGCTGTTAATGGAGATTGTTTTGGTTTCCAATGCATTATGTTAGAAGCAAACACCTTGTAAAAACAATTCATTCAATACGAATTCTTGGCAACTAAATTGTTAGCCAAAACACTCAACATTCTCTTTTTTTATTATGGTATCAGAGCAAGAGTTTTAAATCTCTCTGTTCTACCAATCCTGATCTCTCAACTTCACCTCAAAAATCCCTTCCTCATCAATCTTCATTATGGCCGAGTTCCACCAACTTGAAAATGAATTTTCCAATCCCTACTTTCTACATCATGGAGAGAGCTCTAGACTTGTTCTGGTCTTACAGCCATTAAATCATCATAATTATCATGCTTAGAGTAGAGCTATATATGTAGCTCTCTCGGCCAAAAATAAATTAGGCTTTATCAATAGCACCATCACAAAACCTGATGATACAAACGCCAAATACCCACGATGGCAAAGATGCAATCACATGATCCTATCTTAGATCACCAATGGTCTCTCACCCTAGATTGGAGGATTTATAATGTGGTCGGATTTCGCATCTGTAGTATGGAATGAGCTCAAGAAAATATTTGCAAGATCAAGCAATAACAGAATCTCTATGCTTGAACAACAGCTCTCAGCAACCAAACAAGATAAAAATCCAACAAGTATTTATTTTTCAAAGTTGAAACTCATATGTGAGGAGATAATGAGATATGAAGAACCCTTCAAGTGTTCGACGATAGATTGTGTTGTTGTTTCGGTGCTCAACAAGAGGCTTAAGAGGAGACAAATCATGTCGTTCCTCATGAGATTGGATGACACTCACACAGACTTGAGCCACCAAATCATGTTGAAGGACTCACTGCCCCCACTAGATGATATATTCAACCTTATTCTACAAGGAGAGGCAAACCATGAGCTAACTAACCCGATCCAAAGCATTCCCGAATTTGCAGCAATGGCAGTCAACAACAACAGACCTCAAAATCCAAAAGGAAATGATAAGCGAATAAGGGGAAGCTACAGGGGATCGAGTCCAAAGGAAAGAGAATCATGCTCGAAATGTAGAAGAACAAACTACACTATGGAGACTTGTTGGAAAATCTATGGATAATCTCCAAACCACAAACTCTACAAGCCAAAAACTGGTGGCACGAACTAGCAAAAGGAGGCAAACAATGCGTCTTCAAATGAAGGCCTAGGAGTGACAAACCTGAACATTTCACTAGACCAAATACAACAACTCATATCTCTTATGCAATGCCAAAACTCCACTCCATCTAACAACAACTTAGAAAACCAAGGTAGAAATCTATCAAACAGCAATGATAAGCATCTCACCGCTTCATCTATTTTTGTAAAACACTCTCTGAGCTACACAAATAATATCACAAATAGAAATGCATGGATTCTAGACAGTGGAGCAACCGATCATATCACAGGGACACTCGATCTACTCACAAAAAAAAGGCTTTCAAAAAATATTTCGATTAACCTACCTAATGGCACTACGGTACCAGTTTTACATATATGAACAATTTTTATTTCATCTAATTTCATTTTGAAAAAGGTTCTATATGTGCCTAACTTCCATTATAATCTCATCTCTACAAGTCAAATTAGCCGAGACCTAAACACTTGTTTCATTTTCTTGACAAAACATTGTTTCATTCAGGAGCTAGACACTTGGAGAACGACTGGAATTGCTAGGGAAAAGCAAGGGCTCTATCTTTTGGAGAAGAATCAGCTTGTCCCCAAGCTGCCATTCCACCAACCCGTGGCCAACTTTTCATCTATTTTGACTCCAAAATTGTGGCATACACGTCTAGGACACCTCTCCGATCAACACTTCAATTTGTTGCATAGTATAGAGCCTAGTATCCCTCATTTTGTGGATAAGCATCAATGTGAAACTTGCCATATGGTGAAACAAACTCGTTTGTCTTTTTCCAAGAGTAAAAAATTTGTTGATGCACCTTTTGATTTAATACACATGGATATTTGGGGCCATTTTTTCATTAGTTCACTCAATGGTGCTCATTATTTCCTAACAATAGTTGACAACCATAGTAGAATGAAAATGATTTATCTTATGTGTTCTAAGAGTCAAACAAGACAAATCATACAAAGTTTCTTCAATCTCGTTGAAAATCAATTTCAATGTAAATTAAGGGAATAAGATCCGATTAAGGAAAATAGTTCAAAATGACCGAATTGTTTGCCTCAAAGGGGGTTGTTTACTAACAAAGTTGTGTCTATTCCCCTCAATAAAATTCCATTGTTGAAAGAAAACATTTACATTTATTAAATGTGGCGAAAGCTCTCAGATTTCAAGCCAATTTGCCATTAAAATTCTAGGGAGAATATGTTGTCACAACGGCCTATTTAAAAAATTGAATCCCTTCTCCAAATCTTCAAAACTGATCCCCATATCAAATCATTTTCTCCAAAAATCCTTCACACTCTCATCTAAGGACTCTAGGATGTCTATGCTATGCAACAAATCTTGACTCACATCGAACCAAACTTAATTTGAGGGCACATAGGTGCTTATTCATAGGATACCCAAATGGGATTAAAGGTTACAAACTCTTTGACTTGAAGACTTAAGAAACCTTCATTAGTCGTGATGTAATCTTCTATGAAGATACATTTCCCTTTCTCAACACAAATTAACTACCCTCACTCTTACAAACGCCTCCTCTTTCTAAACTAAATGACTTACCCGTAATACCCAATCCTATCTCAGAATATTGTGACCCTGCACCAGCATCACCCATTCAAACCAGCCATGATCCCTCATTCCACTACCCAACGAGACTTCTCATCCTAGTGACTTATCTCAACCTAAACCACAATTACCATCATCAATACACCATAATTCTGAGCTGAGGTGATCCACCAGACAGGGATGGCAACTGGGTTATCTCTAGGATTTTCATTGTCGACTTGTTACTTCTCTAGCAATGCCACATGATCCTTCTATTGCACAACACATGGATGAAGGTAAACCTCATTGTCTTTCCTTTATTCTCAATTATGATAATTAGTCTCCTGCTCACTGTCACTTCAGTCTGGCTATTACCATGGAACCCAAACCAACATCCTTTGACATGGCTAGTCAACAACCCCATTGAAAAATAGCCATGCGAAATGAGCTAATGGGACTTGAAGAAAATGATACTTGGGAGTTAACTGCACTACAGAGAGACAAAAAAGTTGTGGGATGCAAATGGATATTTAAAACAAAATACAAAACTGATGGTACTATTGAATAATACAAAACACGTCTTGTTGCAAAGAGATATACACACAAAGCAGGGGAGGATTACTTCAAGATTTTTGCCCCAGTTGCAAATATGCCTACCATTCGTTGCTTGCTGGCCACTGCCGTCTTTAAAGGTTGGTCCTTCTACCATCTCGACGTCAATAATGTTTTTCTCTATAGTGATTTGAAAGATGAAGTTTACATGTCATTACTACCGGGATATGGTAGAGAGGAGGAGAATCGTGTATATAGGCTGAAAAAGTCCCTCTATAGTTTGAAATAAGTTTCAAGGCAATGGAACTACAAATTAACTTCGGTCATCACCAAAATTGGATTTACACAATCCAAAGCCAATTACTCCGTATTCTTCAAAAGAACAAGCACTTATTTCACTGTCATTTTTTGTTTATGTTGACGACATGGTGATAGGAGGAGATAATGATACCAAAATACAACATTTGAAAAAATTACCTTGAAAGACACTTCAAGCTAAAAGACCTTAGGAAGTTGAAATTTTTTTTAGGGACAGAAATAGCCCGCTACTCAAAAGGGATTTCCATATGTCAAAGGAAATATGCATTAAAAATCTTGCAATATTGTGGACTAATCGGAGCAAAACCCGTTCAATTTCCAATGCAACAAAACTTGAAGCTTAATGAGGATGAAGGACCCGAGCTTGCTGATTCAAGAGAATACAGAAGATTAATTGCCCAATTGTTGTACTTGACAATCACGTGTCCAGACATCTCTTACTTAGTACAAGTTTCAAGTCAATTCTTAAACTAACCGAAAGTAGCTCACTGGAAGGTAGCAATTAGAGTTGTGAGGTATATTAAAGGATCTCCATCACAAGGTCTAATTTATCCAGCCAACAAACTACTACTGTTGACCACCTTTTGTGATGCTGGCTAGGGAACATGCTCGGAGACAAGAAGATCACTCACTAGGTTTTGTAGTTTTCTAGGAGATGTCTTGGTCTCTTGGAATTTAAAAAAAAAACAACAAATGGTATCTCGATCGTTAGCGGAGGCTGAATATCGTTCAATGACCCCCACTACATGTGAGTTAATTTGGTCTCGAAGCTTGTTACAAGACTTCGAAATAACTCTCAATCAACTAATTCAATTATTTTGTGATAATCAAACAGTCATCTACATTGCATCCAATCTTGTTTATCACGAAGGATTGAAGTATGTTGAAGTTAACTGTCATATTGTTCGGGCAAGGATCCAAGAAGGTTTATTGAAGTTGTTTCACATTTTCACAAATTTACAAGTTGCTGATATTTTAACCAAAAATATCGGGTCCAAACAATTTCACCATTTATTGAGCAAGATGGTAATTCACTCCATAGCTTCTCCACCTTGAGGAGGAGTATTGAGCACAGTTATAAATATCGTTCCGTTTCGGTCGGAATTGACGACAAATTCCATTCCAGAACAGTGGCCAGAACGGTGAAGGCTTGTATTCCGCTCTGGCCTGAATTCCAGTCATTCCGATCCATTCCGAATAACGACCTTTTTAAAAAAAAAGTAATTTTTTTTTTGTAAATTCATTTATATTTTTGGGCTGTAGCATTATTTCAATATTTTTTCTTCATTTATTTTTTATTTTTTGAATCTTTTATCATTTATTTGGTTATTTATTGTTATTAATTCCAGACATCTATGTCAATCAAATTAGTTTTACTTTTTAATAATTATTTTTAATAAATCTAAATTTTTAAATTTATTAAGTTTATCAGATATGTATGTTTTTAATTAGATTTGTATTAGTTTATTTTAGAATATAGTTATTATATATATAATTTATTTATATAATATCTATCTTGAAATGCCAACGGCATCCGAAATGGTATTGGTACTGTAATTTTCTGTTTCAGTGCCTCAATTGAAATGATCACTGGAACAAAATTCATAATTTTGGTATTGGGAAAATTGGTGTAATTCAGGAAGCATATATCACGGGTCAATACTGCACGATTTGGGTTCTTTAAGACTCTGTTCTGCTATGACTTATTTGGGAAGACATGCGTCTGTTCTGCAGTAAAGTAATAGAAGCCGCTGCTTCATTTGGGTCTAGTATGCGTGTAATGAGAGTAGATGCTACTGAAGATTGTTTTGATTTCCAATGCATTATGTAATTTTAGTTTTCTGTCATAGTTTACTTGCATATATGTTAGAAGCAGACACCCTGTAAAAACAATTCATTCAATACGAATTCTTGGCAACTAGGTCGTTAGCCAAAACACCCAATATTCTCTTTTTTGTTAGATATATCCAAAATTGAACTTGCTATCAGAATGAAAGAAGCAAGCAAAAATTAACACCGCAATTTGGGTATTTTTCTTAATCATATGTAAGTTAACATGGGTAAATAACCAACTCTGTGTTCGACTTAAAAGTACATGTAGAATAAAATTGAGGTATTCATAGTTTAATCTCAAAAATATAAGTCGAGGAAACAGCCAAGCCTTCTACATCGTAGGTGCGAACCAATCTTTGTCTCTTGGTAGGTGATTCAAGCCAACAAAACTCCAAATGGAATGACTTTGAATCTGCAACACTTTTAGCCACATCACATGGGCATCCCATGTACATGCCACCAGGCAAGAGCATCATCTGGTAGCCTCCATTAAACGTAACCAAGTTGTTTGTCTGGGTGCCTATCCAGTGTACATTTGTGGTAATTTCACTCACAGAAGACGTTGAAGTAATATCCTGATTTTTTCATGTGAGACAGTGAGAGAAGGATGAATAAAAAGGAATTTAGAACATGAGTTTCATATGTACTGTTTCTATCGTGTTATAACAGTCATTAGCCAGTCATATCAAGTATCGTAACATATCACTGCAATATTACTAGTTAATCGTATTCTCCCTTACATGACTTGTAGTGAATGTGCTTTATCTTCCCAAAACAGTAGGTAATGAGCACGCTGATCACATTAAGATTGATTGACCTATCCACGGATTGTTTAACTTATCATTGGGTATAACCTTATTATTTAAAACCTCTCCAAATATTTTAAGTTTCAATTCGTCCAACAATTCATATCTATTGTTTTATAATAGAAAGTGAAGGTAACTTATCTAAGTGTAGGATACCTGAATAAGGTGACCCTTGTCATCCATTTCAAGTGATGCAACTGTATTGGCTTCAGCAATTGTTGCTCCATACACACCACTGCGTTTTGTGATTGAGCGACCTTTCCAGTTACCAAGGTATGGGACAATCTTGTTTGTATTTCCTTGCATCTGACAAGGATATCTTATGTGACTATAATCACAATGGATATTATCATTGCAGTGCCAACAGAAAAGAGAAAAGAGTCTGAAGAAAATAATTTTTTTTTATAGAAACTTCAATCAAGGGTCAATGAGAATTGCATAAAAGTTTCTCATCATCTGCTGATCAATAAGGATTGCAATTCAAACTCACGATGGTGGTGTCAAGTGAAGGCGAAAAACTCAATGCGTCGCCTCTTTGCTCAAGGAAGACGACGAGCATTTCTATGATTCCCTTTGGGTTTATAATATGGAATGCTCTTGCTCTTATATCTTTCTCCAGTGAATAGAGGCAACTCTCACAGACAATAGAGGGAAGACGTGACGGAAGCTTAAGATTCCTACATGGTGAGAATAATTGGAAGGAACAAGTAAGCATATGGTATGATAGACAAATCTAATTAGAAAATAGATAGGAGTTCCACATAGAGATATAAAGATGATCCACAATAACGCAAATGATAAATACCAGAACTCCAAATAGGATACTAATTGAATTGATTATTATAATATTTTAAACAATGAGTAAGGTCTTTCTATTAGGATCTCCTTTTAATCGATAAACTGCTAAACTAATTTATGTCTTAGGACACAAATTGCCAGCTAGGTAATTGTTGCTATAGTTCATCGTTCCAAAAGTCTAGACAGTTGAATAGGTTGATGACGTCCTGGTTTGACACTGTAGAGACAATAATACAGCAAAAGCCTTTGTCATCATCTACCCTCTTGTCTTCAAAGCAGCTAACTTTGGGCATATGTGCATGTCAGATTCATAAGATATCGTCCAATACTGTTTTTTATAATTCTAAACTAAATTTAAACGGATTCAGCTTTATAGAAAATTTTGAAAACGAACTGTATGCAATAATTACATATCCATGAAACACCTGAGCATGCCTCATTAAATGCAACGTGCAATTCTAAGCAGTAGAGGTTGATCCATAAAATGCTGGCTGCCTATCAGCCAGGTAATATATCTTTTCATGACTATAGCTATACAAACACTGTTACATGAAACTCTGTAGATAATTATCCAATAAATGCAGCCTTAGTTCTACTCATATATGGTTAAAGTCACTCTATTATTTATATATGCACAAATCTTTACAACACATGATTAGTGTTACTGCATAGTCCCTATTAATTATCAGCAATGCATGAAGAAGGACATAAGAAGAAATAACTTACTTTGGTGATTCTTCACCAATGTCATCTTCCCCTAAAACACCCTGTCTTAAAACAGTTTCTAACATTCCAGCTGTCTGGTATCTCAGAGCAAATGCTCTCTCCTTTGGGAAATAACCTATCTGCAGACTAGTTGCAATGGATATTCAGCTGAACAAAAATGGGATCCTAAACACCTACTTTTTCCATAGATAAAAGAAGATAAATAAACTCAAAATGTTTTGAGGGTTATAACGCTCACCTGTTGATATTTGTCTACAGTGAACATGTTAGTTTCTTTAATTTTGTACTCTGCCCATTCCGGCCCGTCATTGTATCCTGAAATTGAAGTGCTTGGGGGTTGCTTTATGTATAGCCTATATTATAAAAGAGGATTAAGCCGATAGGATCATAAGGTGATTAAATGAGTAAGATCAACAACTAAGTTTATTTTCAATGATATTAAAGACATTGGTCTCTAGACCAAATGGCATGCATGTTACAAGACATGACCCACGGTTTTCAAAACAATCAAACTCCATTTTAATTTCCACCCAAGTTGTCAACCAAAACTTGGCCATCTAACCCAATTTCATAATAATACTCTGCAAAATCCTATTACCCACAGCCATCATTACAAATTGTAACAATAAAAATGCAACATCATGATTTCAAGAAAAATATAATTTTATTCAATTACCTATGGTGTTAGATTCATTTTTTGAATCCCCAATTTGGACGAAATATTTCACTTTAATTTCCAATTCTCTATGTTGGACACAACAAAAAAAAAATCACCATATCCATTTTCATTTGCAAATACGTTAATCATCATCATCATATCGATCTCAAAATTGTGGGTTTCAGTATCATTCATGTAAGACTTTTGCAACAAATGAAAACAATATAGATAACATTTTGAATATGATCAGTTGCCCATAACATTTTTCTTAACAATAACTGAACCTTACGTCTGAATGAGACTCATGAGTTCATCTTCTCCATAAGAACTCACTGCAAGCTTTGTGCTCACTTTATGCAGCAGATTTCCAAAAGCATCGAATTGCTGGAAGATTAATTTATTTATTAAAAAAAATATCTATCAATCAATATCCCAAGAACTTAAAAAAAATAAAAGAAATGTAATGAAAATAAAGATGCTTAAACTAAACATAATTGACATAATACTTTTCATTTAGAATCAATATGATGAATTCTTTATACTTACAAAGAAAGAACCGTTCCAGTTGCCCAAATTGAGGTCAAAGAACTGGCGAAGATTTTCGATACTCATGGGTTCTTCGTTTGGTTTCTGAGCTCCTGTTTCGACAGTGTTGAACGAGGGGGAGTTCGTGGTTTTGGTTCTTGAGCTCCGGAATGTGGGAACGGCAATCCGACATGGATTGAAGTTGGAGAGGTATACGGGGAAAGGTCGAGTCCCATTGGAGTTTTGTGATTTTGGGATGGGAGGGAGTGTAATTGAGCGGCAAATGGAAGCCATTGAAGCAGGATTATGTGCTGAGGATGCAGCTACAGACGAGAGGTTCTAAGGCCGATATCTATCGTTCTTATCTACGGCGGCAGAGGACAAAGCCCACACTTTCCAATGGCATTTCTTGAATCGATTTGTAATAGACCCATTTAGACGTAAGAAGCCCATATCATTTATCAATCATGGGAAATCCGAAAATGAATAAACAAATAAATATGAGATTCAGATTAAAAAAAATTAAATTAAATTAAATTAATGTTTTAATTGTGAATATCACTCTTTTTTTTTTTAAATAATTACATGACATTTGTACAATCTATGACTATGTATAATATTATTGATTTTAATATATCTTTAAAATGTACTCTGATATCATAGAGTCAAGATATTTTCTGTGTATAACACATTATCTAAAATATTTATATAGTATAATTTTATTTGAAAAATAAATTTTAAAATTCGAATATAACAAATTAAAGTTTATCATTTAAATGAGGTGAATGATATACTCTGCCCACTAACTTAAATAGAATAACTCTTGTTTATGAGTTTCAAAAACCTTTATTAAAGTATGATTTTAACTTTCAAAAGCTCACTTTCAGAACTACCATTGTTGCAATAATCATTACTGCCCAAATCCTTTGTAATAGTTCCAAATTGTACTGTGGCCGAAAATAATATACGTGGGAAGAGCGTCTATGGGGGTTGAGGTGGATAAAATAAGAACAAAGCTCATCAAAATGCTAATATTTTATTATTATTATTATTATTAAAAGGCTAACACTTCTAGAATTAGAGATATTTGTATAAGAGGCATGCCAACAATCACTACTTTTAATAGGTAATTGTTTGTCACACGTTCTATTTCAACAAGCCATTCTCATCTTTTTTTGTGATTAACCCAAGATAAGTCGATGTATATGCATATAGATAAATGAGAAATATCTACTGCATTTTACAGCAATATGAGGAGCCATGATTTCCCCACAAAAAAAAAAAAAAAATGGTAAACAAACACATGGCTTAAGGCCCCACATATTCATAATCCATTTGCCTCGTAAACTCACAAGCAGATCCACAAATTACGCGGAAAAGAAAATCCACAGATTTAACAGTTGAATCCTCAAATAAATTCAAAATAAATAAAACCCATTTCGTAATGTTAGTCATCATATTGGACACATTTGCAACTCAAACACCATTCACTCACCACCTAATCAGTACACCACCCAATTGCAGGTCAACTACCATGAAGAAAGCACCACAAAAGAAAATAACTCAATTCCTTTTACCAAATGATTAAAGAATGTCTAAAGCAATCTTGACACCCTTGCGAAAAACCCTGAATCTTGAATATCAACATCGCTACCAGAACCGGAGGAATATATCCCATACTGCACCAACGGCAAAAACCATCGGCAAAACAATCTTACCTCTGGAAATCAAACTAGGAGAACTGTTGGTATTGTTCAAAGGAGAAGATGTGGGTGGAGGTGGGGGGTTTTCCACAAGTATAGCTAGTTTCATACCACTATAGCAGAACCCCTTGCCACTAATGATGTAATAATGTCGAGTCACATTTAGTGGAACCACATCCCTTCCAGCTCCGGTAGTCCAATTGTGAAGAGGATGATCAGAATTGCACGTCTCGTAGTCCGTTTTGTTCACCTCTAGCACGTTCATCTGGTTCCTATCATACACAAAAACTGGAGAAAACAACGAAGAGTCACCTGGCAGCTTTAAATGGCCAGGTAGCCAAATCTTGGTAGGTATAGAGTAATGGAATTCAAATTAAAAAGTCCTGGATTTAATGAGAACAACATTGTAGGTGGATCCCTAGCTTGCCAGGAACCACAAAACATATGTTGACCTTCAATAGGGGTGGCTCAATATATTTTGTGGCCTTAGGCAATCGTTCAATATATTATATTTTAATTTAAAATTTTAAAAACATAATAATAATAATATTTAAATATTAAATAATAAAATTTTATTTAAAGATTTTGATATGCAAATATAATATACTTCTTTATAATTTAAATACTTACTTTTATTTTAAGTAATATATATTTCTTTTAATATTAAATTTTGAAAATAAATAAGGCCATCAACATAAAAATTACACATCATTTTACTACTTTTATTCTAATTTTACTATTGTTTAAAAAATTTATGCATTTTGAATAAAATAAATTTTTTAAAATTTATATTTATTTTATTTTTTTATCAAACCTTTAATCTTTTAGACAAAATATGGGGCCTATTTGAGATAGGGGGCCTTAGGCAGTAGCCTAATTGGCTACCCCTTTGAGCCGGCCCTGACCTTCAAAATACAAAAAATCTTTGTGTAGTCATTTTTGCTAACTCATTTGTACACTCTATTAAAATAATTGGCTGCATCAATTTTTTTTAATATAAAATAAATACTTTAGCCAATCACATGAGTGGAGTGCGCAAAAATATTTGTATATAGCAGAACTCTTCAAAATAACAGCAGGATTACACAGTTGTGCTACAAATCGAGGTGAGCTGACCAAAAGAATCTAGCAGAACAGGATAAAGAGCAAACAACATACTTAAGAGATAAAAAAAACTATTGTGAGAAAATATCCTCTTACCCTAAAGTAAGCATCATTAAGTTAGCTAGGGGTACATCATCAGCAGATGGCAAGAAGTTTTCTTGTGTAGGTTGGTAAAGAACTTGGCATTACCCTATCAGAGGCATGATTGAGTGAACCCAACAAAAGATACATTTTTTTCTTATGGGTTATCAAGAAGTTTTATTCATTCAAAAAGAAGGCTTGGCCCAAGTACATAGGATGTATACCTGAGAAATACCTAAAAACACAACAAAAGATACAATTCCAATGGCAAGGGAATGCTATAGTAAAATTTGGGAGATAGAGTTCCACGTTTTGTTTCATTTATTTTTCTATTGTTTTGGGGACCAAAACATTTCATTGTCTGTCTTGGCTTAAACCTTAAAGTTAAGAGTGCTGGAAGTTAGGGGAGTTATCCGGAATCCAAATCTGAAACTTTCTTGAAGCTTTTAAATAAAAATGTTTAAAAATAAATAAAATTTTAAAACTGGGCCGGGTTAAATTATTGAAAAATAAATAAAATTTCATAACCGGGCCGGGTGATGAACAGGCCTACAGTGGCAGCATGGTCGACCTTTTCTCCCACTTGCCTATTATGCCCACCAGGCAGTCAATAACCGAATCTTATAACAAATAAAATCAATAGTGAAAGTAATATCAAGATCCAAAAATAAAGATTTACCATCAATGATCAATAAAGTACCTAAAAAGAACTCATAATAGTAAAGGCGAGCCCTTTATAATTATAAAACAAACAGAAACCACGAGAAAGTTCGAGAAAATAACGAGCTGCACCTCACACTAATCCTTAACTAAGCATCCGAGTCCGTAGATCTGAGGAAGAACAGCTAAATAATAAAGCAATGAAGAAATCAAAATCCAGACAACAGACAACAATTTCAATAAAGCGTTCCTTTCTTCGTTTCTTATCAGCAGGGATACCGAACCTTGAATGCAAGTTTCATAGATTAAGAGACAAAAATTAAGCAGAAACTGGCTGTTAAAGAGCCAAAAAAAGAACCAAAATTAGCAGCGCAAGTTTCATAGATTAAGAGACAAAAATTAAGCAGAAACTGGCTGTTAAAGAGCCAAAAAAAAAAACCAAAATTAGCAGCGCAAGATTAAAAGTAAAATGCAAAAGTTCCCCCACTCAATTAGATCTATCTCATTCACCAACAACATCAAGCCAAACCGCACAAAAATGTGCAGGACGTAATATGAACTAGGAACTACTTGGAAGCTGTACTTGGGACAGAGTAGATCTAAACACATGCATGCGCAAAGAGAGTGAGAGAGAGAAGGGGGAGAGAGGGAGAGGGCTTACAGAGCCAGTCGCCATTGTAGAAGTGTTTATCCTTGGCCCAAGTAGTGTAGTTGACATTGGTTTGCCAACCCATGTTGGCTCCCACGGTCCACCGCGTAGCTGAGACTCCCGGCACCATTACCACCGCCGCGCACATCAGCACCACCACCACCATGGTCAGCGACACATACCCACTCCTTCTTTTCACTCCCTCCATTGCTCTCTCTCTCTCTCTCTCTCTCTGGAACTCTTGTCTATTACAAGGTGAAGGTCTCTGCTTTTAGGCTCTATTGGATTCGGCTTAACTTGCTTGTTAGCAGAAAGTATTCTGTAGATCCGCTTTTTTGGATTAGTTAATTTAAGTTTTGTTAAGCTGTTCATTAGCAAATTTTAAGCTTGTGTAAAGCCGACGACTCCGCGTGTCGTGGGGAATGGAATTCCCGAATCGACAAACTTCAACATTTCCAGCTACGAGCCATGTGCGCAACACTGCCCAATGGGCTAATTTTCTTCTAAATATACATTATGCCTTTAAATTATTATATCCTATATTTCAATTCCGCGAATAATTAAATTGTCATATCAGCTTTAAAAAAAAACAATTTAATAGTTTAAAATTCATATATTAAATCTTGCAAAACAATATTAACAGTCAAATATTAACAAAGGGTATAAAGTTTCAGTTTTTATTGTTTAAATGATAAAATGCGAAAATTCTAATAATTTATAAATGTAAGTGTATCTATCTTTTTTTTTTTTTTTTTGAATCTTCATGAAGATCATAAGATAAGATGCTTCTTAAACATTGTATGTTTACCTATTGTTTTATTCTTTTAACAAATATGAAAAATGATACGAAATATGTATATTTAAATACGATGCACAAATCATGATCCGATCGAGATTATCATTGCAGCAGATCCCAAAAGAATGGCCTCTTCCGCCAAGAAATTTGGTAGGTTTGACCAAATTCACACGGTACCAATTTAAATTAGAGATTGGTGAGAAAGGGCAGCAATGAAGAAACATCTTTTCATTGTGTAGTTGATGGCATCTTTTCAATGTTTCAAGAAACATCTTCATGATAATGGTCGCTATCGCTGAACGAATAATGTAATGGATTTTAATAAAAATCAAACAAAAAGCGCTATTAACTATCTGATTGGCTTTTACTGTGATCTTTAATTTATTATTAAGTTTGTCTCTTAATTTGATACAAACTTGTGCTCATAGAACATAAGCCACAGTAGTTGTTATCATTGTGCTGGGCACGCCCAGAGAAGTTCATTGTGGTTGTCTACAAACGACAAAAGATGGCCGGAAGAATCTCAATAGGAGTGAAAAGAGAATAGAATGGGACACATTTACTTCTCAATCTCACTAGGAAAAATGAGTTTAATGTTCCAAAAACCAACTTGGGGAGGGAGGAGTTGAGCTCGATGCAATGAATTTTAATGGATTTTTACTCATCAGATGTCAAATTCGGTTCACATATTCTAACACTAAAACTTGTGTTAGAATGTGTAAATCAGATTTAGGTGCACGTATGATCAATAAAAAGTCGATAATTTACTTGATCTGTGTGATAAAAGATCAAGTTAATTTGTACACTTAAATATTTGAGATTCATAGTCACAACAAATATCGAAAGACAGAATATTTGAATCCCATTTTGTTCAGTTTGTAAAATTATAGAATGCGTTACACTTGAATCCCCTTTGACTCCAATCCTTGCCACTTCAGAAGTATATCTCCCAACACAACATCTTAAGATGACCTTCAACCAGTATACTTTAAGAGGTCTTAAAAGAGACGAGGGAAGATTTACAGTAATGATAAAAGAGCAAACACAGGCTGGCAATTAGGAAAACCCATTTCAAATAATTTATAACATAGTTCATAAAGAAAAGGCGCCTCAACAGGCAAGAACCTCTTACCTACAATACTTACAAAGACATTCATACAAAGCCTCTATCCAGTGATTTTATTCCTATGTCATGCAGGCAGTGGCAGACCGTAAGAGCTATATTCAATTAGCCAAGGAGGGACCGATTGTAAACTCTATATAGTATATACTCTTTCTTGTTGGAGAGACTATAAAGTCTATTCAATCCAACCTTCTAAGCAAATACTCAACTTGAACTTCCTTTGTCAACGGCATGATCCAATCACCATATAGATCAGCGACCAAGCTTGGTACTATTTTGTATACCGGTTCGGCTTCATCCATATCTTCCTCTACATTTGATGTCACCTCTCGACCATAAGCTTTGGCTTTCATTTCTACTCTCCTTTTAATGGAGTCTTCCACTTTTGGATATGTCAGCATATCCATCAGTCTTTTCCTATCCTGCAAAATCCAACACGGCACCATAGAGGGGGAAAATGAGCGCAAGATTGAGAAAAAATTTGAGATATCCAATAATAGCATCACATAGGTGAAGTACAGCAAAGCATCTAAGAAAAATATGTACCTGTGCTCTGATGGCAAGTTCATAGGTATCTGGAGAGGCTCTAAATTTGGCCTCTGCAACAAATTTACCATAATGGATTCGTTTTGAAAGAGCCTGCAATCACAACAAGCATACATCAATGCACACACAGAGAGAGAGAGAGAGTATTGATCATAGTGATGCAATGATAATTGATTAATGTTCATTGATTTAGACTCCTACACACAATAATATGCTATGAACATAGAATTTGCATAAAACACCATGCAGAAAAGAAATACATATGTGAAGATTAAACATTCTACGTAATTAGGCAGCTCAAGCAAACAATGTCTTTAATGGGATGAAGATTAAGTTCCTTGGGCCTACCCACCATCATTTTAAATTTTCCATTAAAGAATGTTTCTAGAGAATGGTACTATATCCACATTTTTTTTTTCAGAACTTTACATATAATATACATCTCTGCCCATAAGGCATGTAGGTAAATAGTATGTCAATATCTAGATCTTCAAAAATAAAATGAATGAAAACAAGGAGCATGTGTTGTGAAGAAAGGTTTCACCAGAAGGTGCACAAGCAAAGGGACCTATCTTGATGGTTCTGTGGTCTGAACTAAAAATGGCCCAAACTCAGGGAAAGGTATATGCATCTGCATTAACTTGCAGTTTGACTTGCAATGCTTGATTTACCAATGTAAAGAAGCGGTAACAATTTATTCTTACATGAATGAAATTAATACCAAATGAAGTATACAAGTGTACACAGAGGGGGGGAGTTAATATACAAGGGGGCAAATACTGCAACTTTGCAAGAGATCCAAGATGGATAAGATCATTATTTCGAAGGACAAAAGTCATCCCTGATTTGTTCTTAACACAGAATTCAGAATTCATAACAACTAGTCATCCAGATTAATTTTGAAGTTTGTTAAAACTTCAGCGATTCTAATCAAAATGCATACCTGCAAGCACATTGTGTCACAAACAGCAGCCGATCCACAGTTTCCATCATCTCCTTCCTCAACCAATCTTGGGATAAGATCTCTAAAATACATGTCCCACACTTTGTTATTTATATTAATTGAGTCAGCAAAAGGATGTAGCACCTGTTTGAAGTCAGAAAAAAGTTCAAAATGGAGGGAGGATAGGGAGAAAACACAAAAAATACTATCCATTTTATTGACAAAGATCTAACTTCCGAGAGAGAGAGAAAGGAGAAGTACGTTAGCATGGTGAAATATCAGGAAAACTTTCATCAACTATCCCTAATAGAATAGAGTAATTTACTTATCTTACATATATGGTACTAGCTAAACAGAAGAAGTTCGGTTGAATCTTCATGCAGCAATCAAACCTGCCTGTGTTTAACTCTCTATTGTTTTCCCTTCTTCCTAACTTCTAAGTAATACATTTTATTGGCTCCTTCATACTATGCTGATCTAAAAGATATTAAGGACAAGTACCCCTAAATTCTCCATGTTACAAACTTAAATAAGATACCCATTGAGAAACGATTAAATTATCTGGGTCCAAAATTAAAAAAAAAAAAAAACTGATTGTCCCCCCAAACCACAACCCAAAAATAAAAGGCCCATAACGAAAATAATAGTGGAGGGAGGGAGGGTAATAAAAAGCTTCTATTACCTGTGGGTATTGCAAAGGTGGCAACAGTGGATCTGGCAGCTCATCTGGGAAAAAGGGATGTTCATCAGGACTCTTGTATCTGCCCACCTAATGTGCAATAAGAAATTAACCAGAATGCCTTCACTAATCATTCCTTTATCACAACCATTCTTTCTTCCAGTGGTTAACATACCTGAGCGTGAAGCTTTTCAGTTTCTCTCACCATGTATTCTACTAAGGAGCCTTGAAACCCATCCATGGAGAAAGCGCTGGGGTCATATGTCTCGACATTAAAACAATACTGAGCTCTCTCCAAAAGGCTAAATATAATACTATCCTCTTGTCGAATCAAGGAATTCCTTATACCCTCTAGTGTCAATTTATCGCTCTCATCCACCCTTTTCTTTATTGCCAATGACCTACATTAAAAGACAGCCTAATTTAGAATTTGAACCACCAAAACAGAAAGGCAAATTCCTCTCCCTGTGTCTTCTACAATATGTTAGATAAACAGAAAAAATTTGGTATGCATGATTGCAGGAAGATGAGCAATAATATCAACAAAGTGAAGCATCACAAATAATGTGAAGCAAGAAAAGCTGTTATCTGGTTATCAAGAAGTCCCACAAACAAATCAGACCCATTAATAAAACTCCAGCAAGTAATTCAAGTAGAGTTTATTCAATCAAGGCCAAATGATGAAACCACTTTTTTTCGTGCATTTTGATTCATGTTTTTCTTACTGATAAATTATAAGTGAGCTGCTATATTCTACTTGATAAGATCCTATCTTGTACTCTCACTTTTTCTTTTTCTGTTTCGTGAATGAAATAAGTACATGAAAACCCAAAAGTAAGGAGCACCTGCTGCCTACAAGACTGATTTACATACATTTTTTTTATAAGTAATAATGAATTTTATTAATCAATGAATGGGCAAAATGCCAAGTACAAGAACAAATGCCCTAGCTAAATAAGAGCATTGGAGATAAGGACATCACGTAGATCCATGTCATGAAAATCCACAGCAATGATCCGCGTACAATGTTCTAATTTTTTTTTTTTTTATATAAGTAGTGTTCTAAAAAATAAAACTTTAAGTTCTTCGAATGATCTCTCCTTGTCCTCCAATTACATACATTTCTACTTGCTAAGGAAAAATAGTTGGAAACAACCAAATAAACCAATTAAATCAACCATAAAGCACGCCTAAAGTATCCAATGTAAGTTCGAACATTTGTCTTATTGAATTGGTACTTTCTCAGTCATCAGAATTTCTTTTTCTTGTTTTAAATTAAGAGTACTTCTACACTTACATATGGGGGGATCCCAATCGGGATCCCGCCTAGCGTAAAAAGTTTTTTTTTTTTTTTTGTTTCTTTTTTCCATCTATTTTTTAACACTTTTAAATATCTAAAAATAAATAAATAAATCACAACATCACAAAAGGCAAAAAAATATTTTCAAAATATTTTACTAATATTCATTACTTTATTATTATTTTTCACCTACTTTTTTATTTATTTATTACTTTATTATTATTTTTCATCTCTTTTATATTACTATTCAATATTCTATTATTACTTTTTCACTTATTTTTTACTACACTTCTCAACACTTACCCCTAACCAAACGTAACCTTATTCACTGAGTAAAAAAATAAATAAATAAAATCCCACAGTCTGGATTCCCAGTCAGGAATCCGTCTGTGGGAGTTGTTTCTCTTAAATTAATGCAACTAATTGGGATGCAGATCTGATCATTCACCATAATGGTTGGTTGCCACTCATGCAAGCAAGCAGAAACTAAGACTGTAAAGATGCTAAAGCAAAACGTGCAAGACAGATTATAAGGCAAATATACAACTATTGTCATGAACCGTACTACAATAAACCCTCGATAACCAAAGCAGACAACAGAATGAAATAATATAGGTCTGTGCAAATAATGGTAACAAACCCGGAATTAGGAGCAAAAACCGATAGATACAGGACGAATTCGAGAGACCCACAAGCTGGATTTTAATAATTAGAAGATTTAAACAAACAAGGTTGCTTTTTGGTACCCAAAGGAAGTAGCAGTAGCTTGCACTGATTGAATGTCTCTCTTCGTCAAGCTTGAACCTCTGGACCAGAAAGAAAAATCCTGCCTAGTATGGAGGACCAAAGGGGAAATGGGTCTTGGAAATCTGGAAGCATGAGGAGATGTAATGGCATGCCAGGCAGCTCCTAACAGCTTTGCCTCCATTGAAAGGAAAAGAGCTTGGAGAACAAAAAAACAAGAGAACAATATAGAGAACCCAAGAAGGAAGAAAAGCAGACGCAATTGAGAGATTGGGCGCTTTGGGCCTTGGCACTTTGAGTTGGTAAATGGGCGGATGGTGAGTGGGCATATACATATGTGTTGGAAGTACGTAGGTCAAGAGTTTGAAAGCCATACGCTTCCTTGACGCACTTGTGTCGTACGTCACTCCCTGATTTAAGTTAGGCTTCGTTTGAATTTAAATGGGAAAAGAAGAGTTGAGTTGAGTTGAATTGAATTTTTAATATTATTTTTATTTTAAGATTTTAAAAAATTAAATTAAAATTTAAAAAATTTATATTAAGATTTAAAAAAATTATATTAAAAATTATATTTTGTATAAAAAATATATATATAATAAAAAAATATAAATAAATGGAGATGAAGTTGAATTTTTTTCTTAATCCAAACTGGGGTAAAAGCGCCTGTGTACGCTTTTGTGCGGTTGGTTTAGTGAGAATAGATAAGGTGGGCGTGGCCCCCACCCAACCCACCCCAACAACCTCATGCCCTCTTTTTTTCCATTCAAGTTTCAACCACTTGAAGCCTGTCGTGGCCAGTTCCGGACTAATGTTATTATCGTTTTATCATTTAAGATTTAATATTAAATGCTTAAAAAATAATTTTGAAATTCACTGGTGCCAATATTAAGAGAAGTATGTTGAAAAATATATATCAATTTTCAAATGGGTGACAATTATATAAACTTTCGTTTGTGTTCAATTTGTTTCTCATATGATTCGTTTGAATTTAGATATGAATTGAGATGAATTTTAAAAATTAAATAAAATAATTTTAGAATATTATTATTTTAGAATTAAAAATTTTTAATTTTTTTTATTATATTTTGTGAGAACATTTGAAAAAATATGATGATAAATTCAAGTTGAATTGAAATAACAAATCTTCCTCCAATCCAAACCACACCTATACGTATATATGTTAATTTAGAGGACTAGTAAAATAATTATAGTCAAATTTTGATCAAAGTTTAGTTAAGTTACATAAATTATATCTACATTATTCTTAACTAACAACAAATTAATTGACAGAGTAGACTTAATGATAAGGTCATTTAAGTTATTGTCTAAGACCTCCACGCTATGCAAAATTTAAAAATAAAAAAGTGACACATTTTTTCCTATTTTTTTAAACAAATAAAATCCATTTCATTAAATAAATTTTTGAATGATTTTAATATTTATCAATATATGCAACGCCTGAAATATTAAATTTAATATTTAATATAATGAATTATTTATATTTTTAAATAGTTTTTTAATATCTTGCTAAATTGAGACACAGGATTTGGATTGAAGCTTTATTATAAGTTGTTGTATTAAATATAAATTGAAATAAAATTAATTTATATATTTTAAATAAAATTACATTTGATTGAAATTTTTTGAAATATTCTATATAATGATTTATATTTTATTATATTATAATTATGAAGGATTCCTTTGAATTTTATCTTAAGCCCTTAATATGTACTGAGCCGCCCTTGCTGACCGACCAAATCTGACCATCCCAAATTGCTGACCAAATCATATTTTGTATTCATAGCGCGCCAAAGAACACAAAAACTCCAAAAACGGTGCATCACATTCCTTAAGTCTTAGGGCTGCTTGGATTGGCATCACATTCCTCAACTCACTTTCATTTTATCATTATATTTTTATAATTTTTTATACAAAATACAAATTTTTATATACATTTTTCAAATCCCAATACACATTTTTTAAATCCCAACATACATTTTTCAAATCCTAAAATAATAATAATATTAAAAAATAAACCAAACTCATCTCAACTCATCTCATCTCCGAATCTAAACAGAACCTTAGTGGTAGGTTTGAAAATAGAAATATTGTTACATATTCTTATAATTTTATTTTAATATTTTATTTATAAGACTCATTTGTTAGTTTTCTTTTTAAAATTTAAATTTTGAATTTTATGTTTTCAATATGTCAGTCATTGACATATGAAAATTAAATTTTTATAAGTCTTTTTTTAAAAAAAAATTATATTTAGCATTTTCCTGAAACATGTCCTTTTGTAACCTTCCAACACGCTTGAGCTGTGTAAGTCTGTAACTCCACCTACAGTGGGTCCTTTACCCTTGCCTTCTATTTTTTTCTAGTAAATTTACACTGTATTTTGTATCTGAATCAATGAGCATCATTTATAAAAAGCGAATGATGTAGTGGGAGAAAATGAAAAAAAAAAAAGATTTTACTTGAAAATTTGACCTGAAGTAAATGAAATTGTTGAAATGTTATGTTTTATAGTGGAAAAATAAAACCGTTAGGAAAATATAATCATCAGAAGAATATCATCCTTACGAAAAAAGACCATTAAAATTAAACGTTAGAAAATTAATGCATATTTTATTAATAATGGATGAATATTCCTATTAACATTATAATCCAAATAAATGAAAGTTTAATACTAATATTTTAATATAATGGTAATAGATTTAGGGAGTTTGTTAGTTGATGTTGTTAAAAAGTAACTAGTTAAATTTATAAAAATAAATTTTATAATTAAACTTTAACTAAACTTTAAATAGGTCTAGTGACAGAATCAACAATTTGTTTTAGGGGGGTGAAACAAAACTAAAATTATAATAAAACATTTTTTATTCTATTTTTATATAACTGTTTTGTGGTATAAAACAATCTAATAGTAAAATCTAAAATAAAAATATAATATATTTAATATACCTATATATTAAAAAAATATAATATATCAAGAAAAATATATTATTGAAATAACATAAATACTCTCATATAAATATTTTAAATGAAAGAAATAACTTGTACTCTTTTAAAAAAACAAAATCATAAATATTAAATCTCAACTTTCTTAGCTATTGTAACGTGTCATCATATTATTAAATTATTTATTTTATTTTATTTTTAAATAGTTTTATAGAAAGAAACTAAGATAATTTTTTAGAAAAGAGATTGAGATTAATATAATCTTATTAAATTATAAAAAAAAAATGATATATATATATATATTCCAAACTTTTGGGGCCATGTTCCCCTTCCCCATGTGTTCCACCATTGAATAGGCCACTATTAGTGTTCCTAATGATAATATTATATGAGCTGAGGTATTAGAAAGCCACTCGATTCTCAAAACAATGGGGATGAACAGCTCATACACAAACTAATCTATACTTATTTAAAGTTTAATTGCGTAAAATTCCAGGCCGGCAAATACTTTGACTTTTCAGTTGTCGCCGTTCATCTCTATCCAGAAATTAGAATGCTTGGATTGAACTCACTTCTATCCAGAAATTATAAAAATTATTATATTTTTATAATTTTTTATATAAAACATAAATTTTTATATATCTTTTTCAAATCTCAATACGCATTTTTCAAATTTCAACACACCTTTTTTAAATTTTAAAATAATAATAATATTAAAAAATAAATCAAACTCATCTCAACTCATCTCATTTACGAATATAAGCGAACCTTAATAAGTTGCATAATTGCATTCACGTTGTTATTTTGTGTGACTACTTCTATACCTGACACGCAGAATAGCAATTGTCCTATTTTATTCGGTACTCCGCAGTCCGTACTGCTAATGTTATGACATCATGGATGACAACAATCCCCAAAAATTTATAAATCATTGTATTTTTGCGTTAAGTTTTAAAACTCAAATGAAAGACAGACAGCTTTCAGTGCCGTTTAGATAATGATTTGAGATGGAGGAATTAAAATAAAAATTAAAAGATAAATAAAAATATTATTATTTTATAATTTTATTATTATTTTAAGATTTAAAAATTTAAAATTATTTATTATTTAATTTAAAATTTTTAAAAATTTATAATAATAAAATAAAATAAGATGAATTGAATTGAATCACTTCACAATTTAAATGTGACCAATCTTAATTTTAATTTTTAAGGAGAGATGTGGAGTGGATGGATGGTATGATGGTGCTATTTCAAGGGGAATATGCGGCACCAAATTCTCCAGCCACGCCATCGCGGACTGCCAAGCACTTGATTCCCACCCCCAAACCAATCAAAAGATAGAAAGAAAGATGGGCTTGGCGCGTGCTTTGATTGCAATGTCCTACCGGTTGAGATGGAACTGCCAACAACTCTTTTTTTTTTTTCCTTTTTTTTTAATATATGGGAGAGGAAAAAGTTTAGTGGTAAGTAAATTTATGCATTAATATGCATACTAACATTGAGGTAGAAATATAGATTTTAATGAAATATTTATATTTAAAATAAAGAATATGAAAATAGTCAAAAGGTATGTATTATTCTACATATTGACTCATAAATTTACTTGTATATAATATCATCCTTCTTCCAATAAAAAACTAAAGTGTTGCCAATTAGTCTAAAGAATCTTGGCAAAACTGCCAACAACTTTAGGTGGGGGTGAAATTGAATATTCTACCGGCAGGCTTTGATCGAGAGGTTTTAGGGGTTTGGATTCGGCCCTTATGGCTGCTGGCCCATCCGTCATCCATGGCCCAACATCAATATACAGAGTTTTGGATTCCTATTTTCATGGTATCCGGATTCCGGACCGGCTATATTATTTATTAATACAGCCGGCTATATTATTATTCCTATTTGCACCCACGTCTCTCTAACTTTCGTACTTCTTGCTCATATTTGATTATTGTTAAAATTGAGATTTTTTCCCTGTTGTTCAAGGTTTCCAATATAATTGATTGCTAGTTCTTTTATGGATTTGAGGAAGATGATGCACAGTTACGTAATTTGTTGGGCTTTTCTTTTTTGCACAATCTTGATTAAATCAGGTTTGGCCCAAATGAGAATCATAACATACACACCTGCCCAAAGAAATTAATCAAATTTCAGAGTCCTATTGTTTGGCTCCAATTGTTCTCTATTCATCAAATGAAATTTTCAATTAATAAATCAAACGCATTTTCATTCGCACTCAATAAATATGTTAAGCATCCTTAATAATGCTCAATACAAACAATTTCAACTGGTTTTCGTATGACATTACAGACTTTGAAAATATAAATCTTATAGATCTCGGTGCTTTTCTTCATTCTCTTCTTCTTCGTGAGGTTACTTTTTTATTCTCTTCTTCTTTTTGAGGTTGCTAGCGCCGCCTTCCTTAGATATTCTCTTCTCAACTTTGACATCTACTTTTCTAGAACTTTATCAGCAACTATGTGAGTAGACAGAGGGGGGAATGGGGTCTTAAGAAGGGTGCTACGATGCGAGTAAACAGAGGGGAAATAGGGAAGAAGGAAGGCAAGGTAGAATGCACCGTTTCATTAAATTTCTCCATATCAACTGAAGTGCGTGAGGGGTGCCCCAAATTGATTACAAGTAGCATTTTCCTTAAAGATGAGAGATATGGATCTATTTTATTTTATTTTCTAAAATATTCTGAATAATTTTCTTTTTTCTTGAAATTTTTATTTTCACTTTAGTCTCAATCCGAGTTGACCGTGATTATTTAAACTTTGAAATTCCAGTAAAAAGGGAATATATAGCCATACTTTGATCCTAATTTTATGGTGTTACTCAGTTATATGGATATCTCATATAGACAATTAACAGAATTGAACATGCAACGTGATGCAGTTTTTCAAGCCAACTCAATTAAACTCCTATACAAAACCTTAAACAAATCTCTCAAAAATGGAAATGTGGCTCTTTCTCAAAATTTTTCAAAGCTTTGGTTTGAAATACTTGCCAATGCTAAGCTTCATCCGATTCTGGTTCATCTAGTCCTAATTTCGTTCTAACCAAGCTAGCTCGTGGCTTGGTTTTCAGTGACATGATCTTCTCTTAGGTGACTTTTCTGCCTATTGACAGACTCCCCTGCATTGAAGTTGATTAGCTTTATGTTTAGTTACATTTTATCTTCTTGATAGTCAAATAGTGAAGAAAGTCGAAATGAAAGTAGATGGTCCGAAAAACAAGTGCAACCGCACAAGCTTTTAAAGAAAGCATAAGATGATCCATTGACCAATACAAAAAAGTCTTATTATGAGGAGTCTAGTCATAAGATAAGTATGGACCTACACAAATCTTTTCAGGAAGTCATTAGCCAGAAAGTCAAAATAGAGGAATACGCGCATCGGAGTCTCAAGGGTGGAGGTCAGGACTCATTGATTTAAGATTATGCTTTGAACATTTCACGAGTCAGGTAGGTTTCGGGTAGCATTTCAATGCGAAGCACACCCTTCACCCATTGGCACGAGCCAAACTAGCTAAGCGCGAGGAAAGTTTCACCACCCTCTTCCAGTTCGAGCTCATAGACCTCTCTGAGTCAATTCCAAATGGAACTCAAATCGAAAGGTTTTGACTTTGAGTTATATTATCAACTCAAGTAATTGAATTAGCTGAAAGTAATCTTAGTTGTTGTTGTTGTTGCAGTAGTAGTCTCTCCATTGAGGGGAGATGAGCGAAGCAAAAAGGGAGAAACGTTCAAACAGTTTTTCTAATGAAAATTTATATATATATAAGTGTACAAAGGAACACTCTCCAATAAACAATGCTAATAAATAAATGAAAATATGCCAACGAGGCACGTTTCAGTTACAGGACAACCATCATCATTCACAAAAGGCCGAACTAGGAGATCATGGATCAACAAATTGAAGAGACAAAGATATGGTACAAAAAAAATTGTCCATAGAAAAGTTAATATAAAATTGAAAGAATAATGCCAGTTACAAGCTCCATTCTAAGTCTTTTGTAAAAAAAATAGATCCCACTCATAAAGAATAGTTGATTTTACACTTTTGTAAGATGAGATCTACTTTTTTATAAGATTAAGGACTTGCATGATGCAAAGTCTAAAGACTCAGAGAAATGGCAAAGAAAACTTGCTTCGTATTAAACTGTAGTGTTCTGTACAAAATGAATTAACAGAGGCCTTTTATACCATGAGATAAAAAATACTTAAGATGCTTAAAGTAAGCTGGAGCGTGGATGTCCATCAGACCCAGCTTGGAAACCAACGAAGAAAACAGAGGAAATCCGAGATACAAGTCTATTTGAAACTCATATAAATTATTTCAAAAAATTGATAATGCCTTCAATTCTAACAAGTGTATATATATGAACAATAAATAATCCCATCCATATCGTTTCTTGGCAAGGAAGGATCTGTGCCAAAATACATACGGTAGATACAAGTCTTTTTTGGAACTCTTACTGGAAATGTTCCCCAAAACAAGGGGTTTCACAGAAGTGGCACTGAGGCTTAAAGTGAGAGTACGGTAGCAATAAAGGCACCAGCTCAGCAGTGCATCAAAACCACCATATGCATCCCCTGTTATTGGTATGCTTTTGGGACGTATCCAACCTGCTTAAGGTCCTGAACCAATCTGTCAATCATCTGATATATATTCTCAGATTTGGGGTGTGATCTATCAAATACCGTAAATTCATGGACCTCATCATCGACCTCTATAGAACTAGCCCCTGATGGTTTTTGGATTCCTGTATTCCTCATTCGCAGCCTTACATTGGAAACACTATCCCAATCTCCAGCTGCAGCATATATGTTTGACAACATAGAAAAATTTCCAGGATCTGATGGTTCTAATTGAATCAGGCGATCCACAACCTGCCTGGCAAGATCTACATCATTATGCATACGACACGCTCCCAAAAGGGTTCCCCAAATAATGGCATTTGGTTCCATTGGCATGCTATTCACAAGCCTAAAAGCTTCCTTAAGACGCCCCCCACGACCCAAAAGGTCGATCATGCAACCATAATGCTCAACTCCGGGAACTATCTTATAGTTACTCTCCATTGTGTAGAAGTATTGAACACCCTCCTCCACGAAGCCTGCATGTGTGCAAGCACATAAGACACCAACGAGGGTTACTTTATCCGGTTCAAACCCTTCGTGTTTCATTCTAGAGAAAATCTGAAGCGCTTTCTCACCATGTCCATGCATAGCAAATCCTTGAAGCATGGCATTCCAGGATACCACCTCTCTATTTGTCATTCCATTAAAGACTATGCATGCCTCGTCTAAGCTACCACACTTTGCATACATATCGACCAATGCATTTGATACTGGAGCACTACACTTATACTTAGTCCTCTTAATAGAGGCGTGAACTTTCTGACCCAATCCAAGCAAACCAGACTCAGCACAAGCAGCCAAAATGCTAATAAGAGCCCCATCATCAGGCTTCAACCCAGCTTCCTCCATTTTATTGTACAAGCTAATAGCCTCATTTGCAAGCCCCTTTTCAGCATACCCAGATATAATAATTGTCCAAGGAACCAAGGTCTTAACTGGCATCTTATCAAATAACATTCTTGCCATATCCAAATCCCCATCTTTACAGTAACCTGACACCATGGTACACCAAGATACAACATTCCTCTCAGGCATCTTCTCAAACAATTTAAACGCCCTGTTCATTTCTCCAGCCTTTGCATAGCCGTCTAATATTGTATTCCAACTAACCGTATCCCTCTTCGGCATTTCATCAAACAATCCGCGAGCCTCCCCCAACTCGCCGGCTCTAACCAAACCACCAATCATGGAATTCCAAGACACGATATCTTTCTCCCCCATCACCTTAAACAACTTCCTCGCCGCGTTAACACCAACAGTTCCACATTTGGAGTAACAATCAATAAGCGAATTGGGCACAAACATGTCGGAGGAAAATCCAAATTTTTTAATATGGGCATGAATCATTTGGATCAAACGCAAATAAGATTGACCAGAACACGCTTTAAGAAGAAATGGGTACGTGAAATTATCAGGATAAACCCCACTACTCTGCATTTCGAAGAAAGTGGCAAAGGCTTGTGACGACTGAGAGTTCTGAACATGGGCTCTAATCAGCGTATTATACATATGCACATTGGGTTCTTGGACTTGATTGAAAGCATTGATTGCCAGCACCATTTGGCGGCACAAAGAGAAAGCCGCTATGAGTTTTGGAGCTACAAAGAGGTCCCTATGAAGATCAGCTTTGAGAATTTGGGCGTGGACTTGCTTTATCTGGTTGAGGTTGGTGCACTTGTGGAGGTCCGAGAGCTTTTCTTCTAAGAGTCTTCGTCCTGACACCCATGTTGGGGTTCGGGTTGGCATGGAAGTTTGCATTTGGGTCGACGAGGACACAAAAAGGGTACCTGGAGTTCCTTAGCAGAGGCAGGTTAAAATTTGAAACAGGAATGAGAATCGAGATTGCAGCTAGCAAAAGGATTATGAAAAACGAGAGAGAATGTGGTGGTTTCCAAACCAAAAAAATAAAATAAAATTGTAGAAGATAAGCTCGGGAGTTTCAACATCTAGCAGTAATATTTACCAAGGAGTCCTTGGGAGCAGTAAAATTAGGAGCATGGGCGCCTTGGATTGTACCTAGTCTTCTACTTGTGTTGAACTTCATCCCCAAATCGACTTTGATCAATGGAGATTTGTGAAATTAGCTCCAAACAATGCTGTTTATTTATGAGTGCCCAGGATCTATCAATTATCTGTTGTCTTGGTTTTCTCAAGAATATGAGGTGGGCATGGATAATGGTAGCATGTGTAAAGTTATATGGCTTATTTAAATGCTTCTTCAGTATAGTTTTCTTTTTCTTTTTTGTTTTTTTGTTTTTGTTTTTGGGGGATTCGGGAATGTTTGGACAGTGAATATAGATTAAATAAATTGAAATGAAAGTTAAAAATTTAATAAAATATTATTATGATATTATTTTTTAATAATAATTTTATTATGAGACTTGCAAAAAATAAATTTTTTATTATATTTTATAAGAAATTTTGATAAACTTATGTTAGAAATGAATAACAAATAGAAATTTGCAAAATAGTTAAGTGATTGTTAATCTGTCTCTTAGATAAATCTTGTCTCCCATGCACAAATTGAATTTTATAAAAGAGTATATCGCAAGTTTGTCCTCAAGATACAATATTATTTATATAATGTGCATATTATAAATTATAAATACTAACCTTAGAACAAAAAGATGTAATAGCAAAAATTGTGTTGTTTCCTTTTGAATTTAAATAAAACAATTTCTATCATAAATGTGCGAAATAATTGTCAATTGCAATTTATAAAAACTGTCAAAAAAATGAAAAAACATGTCAGTACTTTGCACTTTGTAGTGCTATTTTTGTAAGTCTACTCTTATATATTTTAATTTATATATCGTAAAACTCATTTGCTTATAAATTGTTAAAAATTTGCTTGTCTTTTTAATATGTGACTAACAAAAAATAACATTAAAATAAAATTTCAAAAGAAGTCAAAGTCAAATTAGAGGAAATATTTAAAATAATGCAATAAATTATAATGATAAGGTGAATTAAAAGTCATTCTATATTCGAAACTCTCTAAGTTACGGAAGATTCCAAAATGTGAACCTCTTAATTTTTACTAAGCACCGCTTCCTATGAAACTATTGTATCATATTTATTTTGTACAATCACAATCACAATCACAATCACAATCACAATATTTTTACTAAGCACCGCTTCCAAAATGTGAATTAAAAGTCATTCTATATTCGAAACTCTCTAAGTTACGGAAGATTCCAAAATGTGGACCTCTTAATTTTTACTAAGCACCGCTTCCTATGAAACTATTGTATCATATTTATTTTGTACAATCACAATAAATCACAATCACAATATTTATTGAGTTATGCAGGTGTCGTGGGTTTTTCTTATTGTGATTGATTATTTAATTTCTCCAAAACCATGAGTCATTTTTTGTTTTGATTTTTCACTTTAGTGCCATTACTGGGTTTTTCTTGAGTAGTTGCACTCAAACTCAAATAAGGCTACATTTGGGTATTAAGGTGATGTCAGATGATCAGTGAATAATAACAAATAATATTAATAAATATTAATAAAAAAGTAAAAAATAGTTTATAAATAATAATAAAGTAGTCTGACTCAGTTTCTTTTAGGCCTGTCTACAGAGAGCATGGATCTGACCGATCCGATCAACTCGACTCGACCAAGCAGCCAAAAAGCGGATTCAGCGGGTCACCAGTTCCTGCCGGGTCGAAACCGACGACCCGTGAAGTGCGCGTCTCGCCTATTCTTCTTTTTTGTGCACCCAAATGAATGTGTTCCAACAACTTCCAAGCTCTAGCACCGCCAAACCGCTCGCAGTCAGAGTTGCTCACACTGCTCCAGCTCCCTCAGAATCCCACCATGCCAATTCTCCATTCAATTGTCAGAATCTCACTCCTCTCTTTTCCTTTATTTTCTTATATTTTTTTGTATCTAACGTCAATTTCATTATTAATTTATTTATCTTCAATCTCGCATTCAAGTTTCAGGTTCTTGTTCGTAATAATTTTTTGTAGCTTTGGGAGACGAGATTTACTTGCTAACTTTGAGCTAAGCTGTACCGGACCCAGTCTTTGCCTGCATTTTCTTGGCGTCCAAATGGGTACAACTTTCACACTTCAACAACTGCATTTAATTCTGAGAAAATGTAATTTATATGAATCGTATGAGTTATATATATATATATAATAAACACGTATATGAAGAATCCGATCAAGAGGTTCTCCAAAAGTGACAAACAAATTAATTCAATTAAATGAACGTGGTTCTTGCAGGAAAAGTTGAAGGAAGATTGTTGTCCAACTATAATATGGATAAGCTATTAGAGTTTGGGCCATTCTATGCGAGCGTTCTTTCCGGATATGAAGAGTGGAGAATCCGAGCATTCAGGTTGCAGCTTGAGAAGCGTATCCAGCAGGTTTTGGTTATAAAAAAACAAAAAACAATAAAGAAGAAAAAGAGGCCCGACCGACTACGGGTCTGTTTGGCTCGGATTGGCACCAAGTTGCCAACACAAAAAGCGGGTCGAGTCGGATCTGGTCCAGGCCCGAATTTTGATGCAGCCCTAGTTTCTTTGAAAAAAGTTGGCATTTCTCTTGGAGTCATAAAGTTAACATTTCTCATAATGCTAACCTTACCAAATGTGTTCGTGAGTGCGCGAGATACATGCTTAGTTTCAATGCGAGAGGGGGAGAGAGGGAGGGATACATGATACATGTCTTAGTTTCAATGAAAAAGCATAGGAATCCATCCGAGCATATTCTAAGATATATCATCCTACAAATTTTACGCAACAAGGCTCAAAAAACTACCGGGAAAAAGGCTCAAAGACAGTCGTTGACCTTTTAGAACATGCATCTACATAAATACATAACTTACATACAAGCAGCTTTCGACATCTAATCAAAAGCTTCTACCTAAACATACATTAGCACTTAAAACCTAAATAAAATAAATGCAAGAAAGCGATCAAGAACGTGGAGCCGCCATCTGCTGCTTCTTAACCCGCTCCCCTTGTTTTACCATGCTGTATCAAAAGTACCAGAAAGTATTACTACATTTATCATCCGGATTTAGTTGGATTTTTGTTTTGTTAGGCTTCTGAACATAAAACCAATTCATGACTTCCATTAGACCGAAACCATACGGAACAAGGCAAAATATAATAACCACCAAATAATTTCAATCGAATTTAGACTTAATGGCATCCAAACTATTTCTGCCATGCATGGCATCACTCAAGGTCAGACATGGTTAAAGACATTACGCAAATATCACTAGTCACCAATACCATTGAGTAAATTCTCCTGCCATTGGTAAATTCTATGGCATCGACAGGAGAATTGTGGCACCGGATACACACTCAGAAGTACTTTGACCAGCTGAAACGGGACTCAGTAATCTTTTCTCACATTCAACCAGCTGAGATGGGACTCAGTAATCTTTGTGCTACAGCCATAAACACAAGAAATTCTACAAACTGATGTGGTTTGACGTGGTCCATCAAATCTGTTTTATAATAAAAGTAACTATACAATCTGATGGATCACGTCAAACTACATCAGTTTGTGGGATTTCTTATGTGGAATTTTTTTGTGGCTAGAGTATTTCTCTTTTTTTATATATAGGTATAAAATCTTATTAATATAATAGAGAAATTTCATAGCTACATACATAGATACATATGTTTTTTAATATATCAAACAGATGAATCATATTTGGATGTATGTCATTCAAGCCTATTATTTTCCGTGTAGAACTAGCAGCATTCTTGAACCAAGGCAAAATGGAAAATGAAATAGACTAGCTTGACCACAATAAACATCCAAGCCCAAAGCAATCAGCCCAGTAACAAGATAGTGATTGGAAGTATGCAGAAACACCAAATGTTAGTAGGCGAAGTGCAAAGGGACATCAAAAGATTCCTATCATCGAGTAATGACATCAAATCAGGTACCCATCAGAAACCAATACCTGACATCATGAGGGGTGATAAATACCCACTGGGATCCTTGTGCCAATGCAAAATCTACAAGGGTGTCCAAGCTGATTTTCCTACTTACGGCATCCTGAAGACCGAATGTGAAGCACTAACATTGTCAGAATTCCCAATCATTCACATTCTTTTTCAGGATAAATAAAAAACTTATTACAAAGTTGGAAATATAAACTGCATTGGGTTTATATTAGAAGTACTCTGAAACAACTACAATCTTAAGGCTAGGTTTAGCAAGCAGGGTTTTTAAAATACTTCACTACTATCCATTACTTTATTATTACTTTTCACCTACTTTTTACTACGATTAATAACTTTTCACTACTATTTAATATTTTATTATTATTTTTTCATTACTTTTTTACTATAATTCACAACTCTTCTCAACATTTCTCACTATCCAAACGTACCTAAATTAAAAAAAAAAAAGTAAAATTGTCACTTCTGAAAAATGTTATGGATTTCTTAAGTTAAATGGGCACTGCCTAAATCAGTCATCCAATCATACGGTTGTCTAAAAAATTAATACTAGATCTCATGCCAAGGAATCTCACTTTCTGGATACCCACCAACAAAGCAAAGTGATGGATTTCTTATGCCCAGTGAGAAGAAAAAAGAAAATGCCAACAATCTTTTAAACAGAGGAAAATAAACCTTTTTTTTTTAAAGTACAACAGGAAAATAAACTTTACCATAAACACATCAAACTCGTCCATTGCACGAAAAGGGGCTTCAGTCATTTCATGGAGAGCTAACGCAAAGCATAGTGTTGAAAACGAGCGTTCACCCCCTAATTAATGATCAATTATCAACGTCAGAAAATTACTTGCTTTCAAAGGATACTGAGTTAAACCAGACTTCGACTGAAAAACTATTTAGTATTTATACAATATCCTAAATAGAGCGAAAGGAGTCCTAAATGAATATCCAAGTTATTCTGACATCTGGAAGAAAATATTTCCACTTTCCACAAAACTTATAGTAATTAAAGAAACCCGTAGAGTTATGTTCTTGAAGCCTTCAAATGAAAAAGAAGTTTGACAGTCTAATTTGTAATTTTATGTAGGAAAATAAAACCTGAAAGTCCTCTAGTGTCACGAACAGTGCTGCTCGAAGCATCTTGAGGCATTTTAACCTACCAAAGAGAATAGGACAGTGAGATCTAAGAATTTCCTACATATCTAGGTCAAAGGTATGCTAAAGTGGTTTAATAAAACACGTGCCACTAAAAAATTAGTTGTCCAAAAGAGTAATTCAATACAAAGCAAGCTGCTAACCTCAACTGCGAGGGTCTTTTCTTCATAGCTAATTTTAATTTGTCCGCTGATCCCTTTTTTTCTCAAATGGCCATTGAACCTAATTGGGGAGATATTAAAAGGTAACTTCAGAAAAACAGAACAAAAAACGTTTAAAGAATGCAACCACATTTGAATCAGTGCAATTCGTACTGCCAAGTCAACTGGCGCTTCAAAAGAGTTGCATTCCTCTGAAACTTGCTCCATCGCAAGTTTAATGCTTGCTCACAAGCCTGCAATTCGGTACATTTTTTAAGAACACCCCCCCCCCCCCCCCCCAAAAAAAAAAAAAAAAAACTCAGTTATGAGAATATGTTATGGCAAGGAGTTTCAGTAAATAAAGAAGAGACAAGGACAAGGAACAATCATGACAAGTTTACACTGATGGAATATGCTTCCAATTGCAGAAGCAAATAAAGGGAAAACCGTTTTAGAACTTACATTCAATTTTTCTCGAAATGCTTGATAAGTTTGCTCCTTTCTTCGAATCTTACGTTCTTTTTTCTCACACAACATCCTAAGGTCATCAATTGATTCAGAATATCTGCAAATGCAAAAAAAGAAGGGAAGATATTTCACCAAAGGCTGGCACTTGGCTGTTCTTCAAGCGATACAAAGATGCCGGTTTCCTTACCGCTGGCTCTCATTTCTAAGTCTCTGACTTAGTCTAGTTAGCTGGGCACTTAGTTGCTCTGGGGTGCTCCCATTACAACCTCCTAATGCTTCAATTTCAGCCTCAGGACAAATAATGGAAGCCTTTTTACAATTCTCCTGTTTCACCCAGTGTATAATACATCAGCCAAATTGATGCTAATATTTTAATGTTATACAATCTAAATTGTTATTCGAGAATACAAAGTACCACAAATGCTAATAATGACAATGCTACCGACGTTCCTCTTTTAGCTTCATGCACTTTAACTCTGAGCAAATATAAATTTGAAAAAACAAAAACTCTCGTGTTGATCACAAACAAAACACACAGGAGAGAGAGAGAGTATCTTCTAACGGTACATTTATTCAAAACCCATAAACATTTCTCCCTCTAGCTTATTGGAATTACAGAGCACACAACTGTAGCAGCAAGGGGTAATAAACTTCAACCAATAAGAAATCAGAAGAGAATCTAGGGGATAGGGACGGTGCTCAGGGCATCATTGAAATAATTCACTACAACATCTTGAAAAGGGCATCAAATCTACCAGCCGGTCCTTCTCAAGTTCCCGGAAATGTGCCTCTGCCTCTTTGATAAGAGAAAGGACCTTGTTATTCATTAAGCCTTCATAGTGCACCTTTTTCTGAAATAGAAGTTCATGTTTAAATATTAAAAAAATGTAGAGAAAAACATTGTGCAACTGCAATTTTAAGCTTTGAAAAGAAAAGGTTCATGTAAAATGAGACGGGACCGATTCTTCATCATGCAGCGCTTGTTCAAGCGCTATAAGATCATTCTCTGATTTGTCAAATGCATCAATGTCCCCTTTTGCTGACTCTACAATTTATTAGGAGATACAAATGTAAAATTGCAATAGTTTACAATAAAAACAATATATGAAACATAAAAGTTTTGTTACTACACCACAGAGATTCTCAAATGATACTTTAAGCTCATTGGCCTTCATTTCAGCTTCATTCATTCTGATTCGGAGCTTTTCCAGCAAGATTTCCTTCTCTTGCATCTCCTCACAGACTTTCTAGAAATTACTCCCAACAATACCATAAGTAAGAAAACATAAATACATGGATGTATATCAATAAATGCAAACATCATAATCAGTGAACAAACTGAGATTTCTTGACGAAGCTCATCAACATTTGATGCAGCTGATGAACTAGCTTCAGGAACATATGAACCCTTTACATCTTGCAGTGTGAGTTTCTTCGCCATCAGATCACGCTCGGCATCCTGACGTCTCCTCTACACAAACAGCAGGAGCAGATGATGATGAAATTCCACTAAAAAGGGAATATATAGCCCTACTTTGATCATAGTTTTATATTTTTACCCTGTTACATGGATATCTCAAATAGACAATTAACAAAATTGAACATGAACGTGATGCAGTTTGCCAAGCCAACTCAATTAATCTCCTACACAAAACTTTAAACAGTTTTTAAAACAAAATTTTATTAAAAATTCTAAGAGTGCTAAGTACAAAGGAATACTCTTCAATGGACAATGCTAATAAATAGATGAAAATATGCCAACAAGGCACGTTTCAGTTACAAGACCACCATCATCATTCACAAAAGTCGAACTAGGAGATCATGGATCAAAAAGGTGAAGAGACAACGATATGGTATAAAAAAAATTGCCCACAGAAAAGTTGATGTGAAGTTGAAGTATAGCAATGTGAAACTGAATTTAAAAAATATATAATATCCGTGAGTTCCCAATTTTGAAGAAATCCCTACTCACAAATAGTAACTGTCATAAACGTGTAACTATTAGCACCTTTACACTTTGTAGATGTCCCTGAAGACCCTGCATACTCTCCTCTGCATCCCTTTTTCTCCTCTTACGCTGTTGAGCTTCTTCATTTACATTTGATTCATCTCTTTGAAGGTCCAAAATTTGATCATCAAAAGAACTACAAAGACGGCCACTTCTTTGTTTCTTGTTTGGGGGAAGAGTTGTCTGGACTGAACCACGAGAAAACCTAGACAGAAATCATAGGTCAAAAATTGAGCCATAATTCATATTTACATTGTACTAGTTGGAGAAAGATTAAATTCCGGAGCATCTGGAATCTGAAGGACCAAGAGCTATGAATTGAACAGCCACAGAACCAGTTGAAAATTTTCTTTTGATAAGTAATTTTTTTTAAGAGTTTGAGTGCTACTCAAGACCCAATGACCTCAAGAGTGAAAAACCAAAAAAAAAAAAGACTCATGGCTTGGGCGAAGTTAAAGTAACCATCACGACGACAAGAAAAACACACAACACCAGCATAACTCAAATATTTATCTCTGATCCCTCTGGTGATTGTGCAAAAACATTACACAACGGTTCCATAGGAAGCGGTACTTAGTAAAAAGGTCCACATTTTGGGACAACAGATAATTGATAGATTTTGGGCACTCATAAATAAGTAACATTGTTTGGAAGTAATTTCACAAATCTCCATTAATTAAAGTAAACCAATTGGCGAGGAAGTTCAACACAAGTAGAAGACTTGGTATAATCCAGAGGCGCCCATGCTGTTCTAATTTTACTGCTCCCACGGACTCCTTAGAATGATCTATTCTATTAACTTATGCTGATAAGATGCATTTCTCACTCTTGTAAACTCCATGTAATACTAACACCAAGAGCGAATGCGAAAAGTAAACTGAAAATGAATAAAGAACCTAATTTTAGCTTACATTTTATATCCATCTAAAGTGTAAACCTCCTTCAGATTCAAGATCCTTTGCTCAAAAGCCACTGCTTTTCCGGCGTTATAGTCCCTAACAAGCACTTGCCTCTCAGCATCACCCTGGAAATGCATCATACATGTTATTTAACTTTTTGGAAATTAAGAGTATGTCAAAAGGGAAGGAAATTAAAACAGCAAACCAAAATCTGCTGATGACAAAGAAATTAAGATCACAACAAACAAGAATTCAATAGGAATCATCTGAAAGAGTGCAAGAAGATGCACAAAATTACCATATCCACCAAAACATTAAAGACAATGTGGTTTTCAGTATGTAGAACAGAAAGAGTAGTTGGGTGACTTGTTTGAGGAAGCATGTGAGGTGGTATATTCAACCTACGCCACATGGTAAGAAAACATCAAAGAGAATTAATGCAGTCAAACACAAAACATCGTCCATATGAAGAGACTGTTCATCAAAATAAAAAAGTTGTGCATCCACCTTGGTCTTGAAAAGTCATATATGAGAATCTGGAGATGGTTATAGTTTGCTTCTCTAGCACATCCTCTCAGAACAAGAGCATCTTTATGGTTGGTTACGATGAATGCATTAAACAACTTCCCAACGGCATTTTCAACAGCACGGGCCCATGTATCACCATTAATCAAAGTCTGGAGAATATAGTCGTAATAACAAGAGATTTTAGTTAGCAAAGATAATTTCACAACGGTTAATGGGAACATTTTTTTTTTTATAAGTAAATCGATATGGTTAATGGGAACAAAATTGATCATCAAACATGACCAAGCTAATGTACAAAAATTAACAGGATCACAGTCTTACTCCCTAACCATAAGACCATATTAATAACAAAATAATTTCTAAAACAGGTGCTTCGATATCAACTATTTCAGAAAATAAAACTCTCAAATGAGATTGAAGATAAGACAGCAGAATGTACCTCGAATTGAGAAACTGTATCAGGGTTATTCAAACAGATTCTTTATTATAATATCCCGTGCCTTAAGTTTTGACATTTTGATAAGCATTGAATTCGAAACCAAGTAACCCAACGATCAGACACAAGAAGGCATAGTTTCATCTACAAACAATTGCTAACTCCGTTTTTGAAGAAATAGCTTACAAATGCCAATTTAAGAGATATTTGACGAGCACAATAGAGACCTTATTTCAGATCTGAATCAGGAATAATATCTGATGCCCATTTTAACAAAAATTATGTATTAAAAAGAGAGACGCATTATAAACCAGAGCTGTATATCCTTAAAAATATAGAACAAACATTCCTAGTATTAGCATGCATGCACGCTTAATCATGTTTGTATATAAGATCATTGTAATATTTTCAATATGCAGACAATTGTTTTTTTTTAATCAATCAAAATACAGACAACTATTATCAGTCACTCACCAAATGGGCTCCAAGTGGACCAACAGGCGGGTTTTTGAACCTCTGTTGATGTCTCTCAATTGCACGTAATAGATTAATAACTCTATCTCCACCAAAAGCTGTAATCTGTCAATAAAGAAAAAAAAATCATTATTAAACAATATGGTAATCTGCTCTCAAAATGATGTCACTAATATTGTTTCAGGACAAAGAAAAAAGAAAAACGCCGTAAACATGGATCAACAACTGCATATGCCTGCATTGTAAAGGCTATATCATTTTCAAATGCATCTAAGATAGGACAATAAGAGTGCATGCACCTTGTTGGTTTGATGTTGATGAAGCTCGCGGATGGAATGAGCAATTTCATGACGCTTTTTTTCAAATTCTTCAATCTATAAATACAATAGTATGATAACTTATTAAGGAGTGACAGGATATTAAGCCAGCTAAACAAAACTAGAATACTCTTTTACATCCAAGCAAAAATTGCATCTGGCCAAAACCTTTACAAGAGACATAGCACATGCTTAACGGTCAAAGATTCACCAGTTAGACCAATTAACATTTTTTTTTATAAGTGTTAGACCAATTAACATATTGCCCTGCCAATGTCCAACTACAAAGTTATAGAAAAACGAGATTAAGAATATCACAAAAACTAAAGAGTTTGGTCTAGCATAAGGCTGGCTTGATCTAACCAATCCATGAAGACAGAACATTTTGCATGTAGTTTTAAAAGACTCAAAGTAAGCTTTCAAAAAGTTCAACTAATCATTACTGGATGGCTGTTACAATTTCTAAAGGACCCCATCCCACAAAAGGTTTAGGGTAAGAAAAGTTATGTTCTTAGGGTTTAATATGATGAGGAAAGGTTTTAGGGCATTATGTTTACAAAAATGCTAGGGACAAACGCCAACTGAAAACTTGTGGTGCTTGGTATCTATTGTATGTTGCACAATATTTATGAGTTGAGGAATGAAGAAATTGATCCGAAGCTGAAAAAAATGAAAATTGTGTGTTTTGTTTATCATACCATATCAGTTGGCGTTTGTCCCTGACGATTATCCCTAGCATTGCTATTTTGTTTATGGTTTGATAAGGAGTATATATTGCAAGGAAGGCTTGTGAAATTAACAAAAAAGTTGCAGGATTTCCTGGACAGCAGCAAATAATCAAACTTTACAACATGAGAATTCAAACCATTTTTTTCATAAACTTTATATTAAATATTTAATAACCTGTATATTAAAAAATTCTATAGGGGGATGATAAAAATACCCTCCCCAATTAACTGCTTGAATTGGATGGTCAAAGTAGAAGAGAGAGAGAGAGAGAGAGAGAACATATGAGGCTCATTCAAGACCACCCAAGAGTCCCAAATCATGTTAAATGTAGTAAAATTCACATACTGTGTTTATAATAGCATATCCTCCCCGACAAGACAGTCTATGACAAGTGTCTCTTACCATGTTTGTAAAATGAAAAAGGAGCCACTTGTTCCTTTTAATAATGAAAATTTGATACTTCGAAATTATTTGAAAACAAAATTAAAACTGTTCCGATATAAAGACGCTACTTGACCTTGTATGAAATTCTAAGCTCACACAAGATTAAAAAAATATTTAACCTTCTCTCAACATGTTATCAGCACATATAAAATTCCGAATGGGACAAATGAGCCAATCAAATGTCAATTTGATTACTAGCCATATGAGGCACTATGAAGGTCACTAAGTTAATATGGAAATCCTGGAACAAGGTGTTGCATATATTGTTTTTCTTCATTTCACTCTATGCATAGCTTGTTAATGTACTAAGTTTACAAGATGAGAATTGTTTCCCGTTCTAACCAACACGAGACACCAAATCAGCTTTCTAAGCAGCATAGAATTAGACACATTCAACCAAAGCCCCAAAGCCTCATGCTCAATATGTAGAATATCTCAATTAAGCAATTACTTGTGTCATTAACAATTCCCCAATTGCTAAGATCAACAAGGGGAAGAATCCCAAGGTCCCGTTTGGTTTCATAGATGGTCTCAATCAATCTCATCCAATCTTATCTCATCTCAATCTCAACATCCAAATACCATTCAAACACACACATTTCAATTTTAAATTTTCAATTTTTTTACTTTTTCATCTAATCATTACAACTTCCCAAACTTCCAAAGAAAACAAAAAAAAAAAAAACTTTCTCAAATCCAAAAAATAATAATAATAATACTAAATTTGTTTTGATATAGGTAATAATAATTTTATTCATGTAAATAGGCAGAACCAAGAACACAGAAAGTGTACAAAAGAAAACACCTAGATTCAAGCTAGAAAGGCAAAGCTAAGACAAAACATTATAGGCAAAACTAAAAATTATATTCTAATTTTTTTTATCAGTAAATAAGAGTTTTATTATATATTGGCGAAACATATTCTAACAATAATTTAACAATCTTGTAACTTTATAATGCTTTTATTCAACTTTTTCTCTCTCATTTTCTAAAACACTATAAAACATCTTAACTCAAATCATTTCAATATTCTTCACAAACTATTTCACTAGTATTCACAGATTTATCATCTTATCTCAACATCCAAACAAGGCCTAAGTAAGAAGAATGGATGACATCAAAAAGGCTTTCATGTGCACAACCAACAAAGCATTGGAGCAAAAAAAAAAACATATTAATGAGGCCTGCTTTTTCATGAAAAATCTGATAGAAACAGGGTTTCTAAAAAGTGCAAGTACTAGAACTTTTTCGATTCTTTTTTTTTTTTTGATAAGTAATAAGAAATTTTATTGATATGAATATAAGTAGGCATAGCTCAAGTACACGGGGAGTATACAAACACAAATGCCTAAATACATTATTAGGACTTTACATCAACGAAAAGAAATCATGCACAGTGCTTCCATTAGGGACAATGGCTGAAAACCAAAGAAGTAAAGTATGCAGGAAATAATTCTCAAGCTCCGCCATTGTTCGTTCTTTATCTTCAAAGCATCGCGCATTCCTTTCTAACCAAATATACTACATCAGGCACAATGGGATCATCTTCCATGCTGCTACTACTTGTGAGCATCCTTGAATACCCCTCCAACACACTAGCACATCTACAACCTTAGGTGGCATAACCCACGCAACATCCACTATACTAAATATCTCATTCCACAACATTCTTGCCACCTCACAATGTAGTAATAGATGGTCCACTGATTCACCGTACTTTTTGCATAAAAAGCACCAATCCATCACTATGATTCCCCTCTTACGTAAGTTATCTGTGGTTAGAATTTTCCCAAGAGCTGCAATCCACACAAATAAAGCCACCTTGAGAGGGGCACAGGTCCTCCATATACTCTTCCACGGAAAGGTATTACCTTGGGAAGTCAACATTTTATAGTAAGCCTTAACAGTGAATTTCTTACTACCTGCAGAGCGCCACTGTATCCTGTCTCTCTGTGCGGTTATGCTTCCTATAGAGTGTAATAGACCGAAAAAATATGAAACAGTAGACAATTCCCAATCATGGTTAGCTCTGGTGAGTAGGATATTCCACTAGGGTATACCATGAGCCATATCAAGCAAGTCCACCACCGACGCCTCCCTATTAATAGCAATGCTATAAAGAGTTGGAAAGACTCTTTCCAACGGACGCTCTCCACACCACACATCCTGTCAAAATCTGATTCTGGAGCCATCACCCATCACAAAACGGATATTATTTTCAAAACACTGTCATTCTGCCCTAATATACTTCCACAGACCCACCCCATGGGCCCCTCACTGCCTTAGTACACCAACCCCCCCATGCCTCACCATATCTAGCAACAATAACTTCCTTCCACAACGAATTTCCCTCCAAATTATATCTCCTAAGCCATTTTCCCATTAGTGCTTTATTTAATATTCTCAAATTTTGCACTCCCAAACCTCCACTAGATATTGGGGAACAAACTTTATTCCACTTAACGAGATGGATTTTAGTTTCCTCCCCCAAGCCTCCCCATAAAAAAGGTCTGAAATAACTTTTCAATCCTATACCCCACCCCTACAGGCAACGGAAATAGGGATAGAAAATACGTCAGAATGTGAGATAAAGTACTTTTAATCAAAGTGAGCCGCCCCCCCTTTGAAAGATACAACCGTTTCCATTCAGCCAACATTTTCTCCACTTTCTCAATGATCCCATCCCAAATAACTTTAGGTTTGAAAGTTGCCCCTAGCAGGAGACCCAAGTATTTCATAGGCAAATAGGACACTTTGCAACTCATAAGATCTGCTAGGCTATTGATACTAGGCACCTAACCCACTGCAACTATCTCAGATTTACCAAGATTTATCTTTAGCCTCGAAACAGCTTCGAAACATAATAAGAGTTCTTGTAAGACTTGAATATGGCTCTGATCTACATCACAAAAGAGAATGGTATCGTCTACAAATAAAAGATGTGAAATCATGATTGAGCCATTAGTGTCATTACCCACTAAAAATCCATCTAGGAAACCTCCATCAACAGTTGCCTTCACTATCCAACCAAGAGCTTCCATAACAATGACGAATAGAAAAGGAGATAAAGGGTCCCCTTAACGTAGTCCACGAGAAGTGTTGAAAAAACCCGCAGATGTTCCATTAACTAACACTAAAAAACGGACAGTGGTGATGCAATGTCGAATCTATGAGATCCACTTATCGCCAAAGCCACACTTCCGAAGCATATAGAAGAGAAAATCCCAATTCATATAATCATATGTTTTCTCTATGTCCAATTTGCATAGAATACCAGGTATACCTTTCTTCAATCTATGATCTAAGCACTCGTTAACTATAAGCACTGAATCAAGTATCTGTCTCCCCAGAACAAAGGCATTCTAAGGTTTAGAGCTGATTTGTCCCATTACCAAACTTAGTCAATTGGCAAGCACTTTTAAAATAATCTTGTAAACCCCACTTACCAAGCTTATACGACGGAAATTCTCAATTTCAACCACCCCCTGTTTTTTTGGAATAAGGGCAATGAAGGTTGCATTGAGGCATTTCTCAAACTTTCCAAAAGCATATAGCTCAAAGAAAATCTGCATAATATCCTCTTTCACTATCTCCCAACAGTGTTGAAAAAAACCCATTGAAAAATTGTCCGGTCCAAATGCTTTGTCTTTGGCCATACTCTTAATGACCTTATAAACCTCTACTTCTTCAAAAGGTCTTTCCAACAAAGTTGCACTCTAAGTATCAATAGAGTCAAAAGACAACCCATCAAGCTTTGACCTCCAAAAGGTTGGCTCCTCAAGCAATTTCTCATAATAATTCACAACATAAGTCTCTAATTCTTGGGAGGATGAGAGAACTTGGGTACTAGCAATGAGCGACTCAATGGCATTGTTGTGCTTATGTGAATGAGCTATTTTGAGAAAAAATTGCGTACATTTGTCACCTTCTTATAACCACAAGGCCCGAGATTTTTGTCTCCACGAGGTCTCCTCCATCAATAGTACCCTCTCCAATTCCGTCGTCACCACACTCTTCCTCTCCAACGCCTCTTCTGAAGGGTCTCCCTCCAACTCTTGTAACTCTTCCAATAAAGTAGTTTTCTGCCTGTCAATACCTCCAAAAGCTTCCATGTTCCACTTCTTCAGGTCTTGCTTCAATGCTTGTAGCTTACCTGCAAGAATGAAGCTAGGAATACCTGTGAGCTGATATGATGACCACCAATCCCGAACCCTATCAACAAAACCCTCTACTGCTAGCCACATATTTTCAAACTTGAAATACCGACAGCCCCTATGAATACTATCAAAATCAAGCATAATGGGGAAATGATCCGAACAAAGTCGACTCAACCTTTTCTGACACAAGCCCAGAAAGTGTACTTCCCATGAAGGAGAAACAAGAAATCTATTCAATCTTGACCACCCCCTGTTATTGGACCATGTGAACTCGCCTCCAACAAGGAGAAGGTCCATGAGCTCCAAATCAAACATAAATTCAGCAAACTCCTCCATCGCTGAGGAGGTTCGATGGTTCCCCGATCGTTCGCTAGGGAAACGTGTAATGTTAATGTCCCCACCCATACACTACGGTACCTCCCATAAACAATACAAACCCGATAATTTCTCCCACAATCTTCTCCTTTTACTGTCCAGATTAGGTCCATAAACACCTACAAAAGCCCACTCCCAACCATCAATTACATTTTTAAAAGAGATTGGCAACTGAGAAAGTCCCAACACATTCGTGTACCGCCTCTACTACTCTCTTGTCCCACATTAAAATAATACCTCCCGAAACTCCAGAAGAGGCCAAATACGACCATCCCACATAAGAGCACCTCCATAAGCTGTGAATAACTCTTATGTCGACCATCCGCAACTTGGTTTGTTGAACAAACCACGACAACTTTCCACATCCGCAATAATAATTTAATACGGAGGCGCTTATTGCGATCATTAAGCCTCCATACGTTCCAAGAAAGGATCTTAAGGTTCATGGACAACTGTGACTCCCCTTCCCTTTGATCTGTTCCCGAGTTCCCAAACCTTAAGATTCTATGTGCAACTTTAACAAAAGGTTTGGGGACTCGGGAAAAACATAAAACAACCAGGTAGTCCTTTATTTTTATTGACACCGGGTGTTCAAAATAGCGTCCTAACTAACCCTGTGGGTGTGCAGGTCCTCGGCAAGGAATTTCTCACAAGTGCACCTCAGTTAAAATAACTACATACTCCCAAACACAAACAAAAGCCTAATCATGCAAATCCATTCGTGCATATATACCATCAGGGGCGTCACCACATCTATCACTAAGTCCATGAAGACTTTTCTAGATTATCAATTGATTGCAAACATATATGCAAGAGAATCAAGAATTAAAGTTTAATAAAGACAAAAAGGAAAGATTTGTCAGGAAAATTTATGCTACACACCTCATTAACAATCCTTGCAATCTCACTTGATCCCAGGTTAATGTTTTCTAATAAGACGCTTTCTTCTTCCTTTAACCTGAAAGATTATTGAATTTACAGGCTTAAGTGGACATTAAAAAAACTAATTTGCAAGCAAGGTACAAAAAACGGACTGACAAAATCATTTAAAAAAAAAACCATAACCTTGAAAGAGTTGAATTAGCAGCATCAATTTCATCTTGGAGTTCCTTCATTGTTTCCTTAATTTCAGATTCTTCAGCCTGCAGCACATCAGAATGAGAGGCCTAAGCCTTTTTTTTGGGGTTTTGTGGGGGGGGGTGGATATGACACAACTTTTGGCAGACATATGGAACTGTAATTTTCAAGGCCCACTCATACTTAAAAGACTTGTGTGGTAAAGAACCAAAGCCCATAGAACTTCTCATTATCTTTTAATTGTTCACGCCAAAAAAGAAAGGAAAAAGCTCATTTTTATATATGGATGGCTTTAAAGGCAGATCCAACAGGTTTGAAGCCGGGGATAATCAATTAGATATACAAACAGCAGCAACATGTTAATATTATCTTTTATGTAGGACACTATTGAAGTTAGCTTAAACTTATATTAAGGTTGTATGACCAGAAGCATCTTTAAAAAAATTCCTCCTGGAATAATATAATAAAGATTGTGAGAATGTAAGTGAAAGGGAATTTCTGACCAAAAGAGTAATGAGACAGGGGACTCTGGTACCAAAATGTTTCAGAGAGATTGTTGGCCCTTATAAAAAATATATGTTTCTACTAATGTATCAATAGATTTCACATTACTTAAGAATGCAAAACTCGTTACATGAAAAAATATCATGCAAATGAGTCTTTAAGAGATTATAATTCACCTGTTCAGGAGTGGCCATGTATCGAACTATATGTTTATGACAAACAATTATCACATCAATAGCTATGTCTAGTAAAACAAAATCTTAGGAAGAACAATGCAGATGCATGGTAAAAGAGGTATTACTCATTTATAAAATAGAGAGGAGTGGGCTTTAATTTCTTTAAATATTAACATTAATGATAGCTAGGAAAAACTGGAGAAAGAAAATTCACAATTTTTTTTTTTTTGATAAGTAAGAGGTAAATTTCATTAATGAGAGTGAAAAAGGCAACGCCCAGAAAATTAACAAGCAAAGATGAACTGAAGAAAAACTATTTTCTGTATTTTGGTAAGTATATCCGTGAGAATGGAAAAACCTGTGTAGATTGAACATGCCGCTCATGGATATCCTGAACTTGTTGTTCAAGAAATCTAACCCGCTTCACCATCTTTTGCACATGATTGGTCTTGCGGCCATACTCTTCTTCTAGCTCAAGCTTCTCTTTAGTTGCCTATGAAAAGAACTTTACATCAAGAAGTTATATATTGAGAAAGTCAAACAACTAAAATACAGATTACGATTATCTACTAATGAATATAAAAAACAAAATGGCTATAAAGGCAAAGAAGGGCAAGCATGGTAAGTTCCAGAAACCTTGAATTGGTTTCAAGATTTCTTCCCATTCTCAGTATTTTTTTCTGTTGTAACATATTACAAGTTTAGGACAGAAAATACGGAGCGAAGGAAATAAAAAGGTAAAATACAAAAACATAAAGCATGGCAATAATTTAGATAAAATTTCACCATGGAAAGCATCTGCTGCAATTCATCCTTCATTCTCCTCACTTCTGATGTCTTTTCCATCATACATGCTATTTGAGCTTTCTTCTTAGATATATGCTCCTTCAGCTCCTCCAGCACACTCTGTAAAAAACAACAGACCACTTATCTCTCCTTCCCCATCATGATAAAATCATTCTTGGTCCTGTTTTGTAGCGTTTTAGTAAAATAAATATTAAATTTGTTCACTATGTTTATTTGCTAATTCACAAAATCCACTATATTTCAAACAAACATGTTTTAAACGAAAAGTATCCCAGCAACAAACTTTTACTGATGAATATACGTAAAAGGTGATGTGACAGAATTCAAGTATGAATTCAGCATTCCTGTGGAGCTAAGAGCAGTAGAAAGTTTCTGTACAACAATCACTAGGTCTTCAATCAATCCTAGTAGACAATAATTAAAAAGAATTAGACAGAATTTTCAACTTTGCAGGAGTTCATTACTTACTAGTTGCATATCAATCTTAGCTTGGCAAGCTGGTATGCGATCTTTTAGCATCCCAATCTTTGCATTTTGTTCCACCAATTGCTTATCAACGTCATATACCCATGACCAAGCAAGCTTCTTCTTCAACTGCTGTACCTGTTGAGATATTTCCTCCACATGCTCCATGTTTCTAATCTTTCCTTGCAACTCTTCAATTTCCTTTTGAATGGGTTTTATTGATTCCTCCAACTCACAAACGAGTGCAGTTGCAGACTTCAAGTGTTCGTAAATGTTTTGTAAAAGATCATTCACTTGTTGAAGAAGTGTGGCCTTGAAAAAGAACTGAGTCATCAAGTGTCAGTATTGCATCCATAAAGTGTTTCTTTATAGATTCAAACAGCTGCAGAAATTACCTTAAATTTGTCTTTGTCATTCCCAGAATGCAAAAACTCTCTACTTTTATCTTGACTCATTATTACACATGGATTCTCAACATCAATCTGCACTGCAAAGCAGATCATTAATAAATGTTCATGGAAAGTGTTTAGCTCCATTTCTTTGGATAAATAATGCAACGTACTTGAAAGCAAAGAAGGGCAAAACCCAACTAGACAAGAAGTATTACCAAAGCATACACCCAACTAATGAGAAAATAAAAAATAACAAAAAGCCTTGAGATCTATCAAGCTAGAAAAATGAGAGTTGTTTATTTACCAAAAGAAAGGAAAAAGCAAAAAAAAAACCAACACAGAGAATTTCTAAGTGTAGGAAAGGAGAGAAGAATTTTACAAATACAACTTCGGTTACACTGCTTTTTATGACTGCATAAGTTGATATTGAAAACCAGTAGAAATAACACTTGGCAACGTCTTGCCAACCTACAATGCCACTTTCCTAGGCCTAGAGGCTTCAAATTCAAAAGTTAACATTTTTGTACTTGGGGAAAATTTAAGAATCTTCTTTATTTTCTATAAGTGGAGCTAGTGGGCTCTATTTTAAGAATTTATTTCCTTCTTAAAGGCTGGCTTAATTTAGTCTTGGACAAATAAATAGTTCTAATATGTTTGAATGAATTACATTTCATACACTTTTTTTTTTTTTTTATAAGTACATTTCATACATTATAACTTGAAGCTAGAGTTATTTTAAGGTTTAGTGGTCAAGTTGTATATAGTCGCATTATTTCAAGGTCTGTCTCTGCAATCTCACTACATTATATTATCTAAAACTAAGAGTTAAGAGTTCATTTAAGGTCTAGTGGTCAAGTTCTATATATTTGCTGTCGGGGATCCCAAGCAATTTCAGAAAGAGAAACTAAAAAATGGGTATCATCTTCTTGAAATTCTTTTGATTTTAGCCTATCAAGGCTTCTATATAGGCCCCATTTGAAGCCTTATATACAATCAAGAAAATTCAGATCTGCAACTTTAAGCCTTTAATTCAAATATGTTTCAGTTCTCTAGCAATCTATAATAGTGGAAACAGCCCGCTTGCATCAGCAACCAAACCTAAAAACATAGGAAATACAGGAATCATCTATTATGAGCAAACAAAATCATCAAAAGCCCACTATAGTATAATAAAAACCCTGGACCTTCAATCACTTTTGGCCAATATCAGTATAAATTAACAACGGTAAAAAGATGTTTAAATGAATGCTGCTATGAGAAATAAATGCTAGCTGGAAAAGAAGGAAAAAGAACAATAAGAGATTAAAATGTCAGGGTAAAATAATAAAAAGGATAGATATCAAAGCATCCACATCAAAAGAAAAAAATTGGAGTCAAAGACATACAAAATTCCAGATCAATAGAGTTTCAAACTTAAAAACAACAACAAATTGAACAAATGTGCATCAACATAGGGAAAACCAAAATCACATCTAGACTTATTTAAAAAAATACATGTTACATTGAGAACTCCTTGGAATAATATTAAACTGCAATAATTCCTCCCTCCTACGCAATGTAAGATCTCATTCACTGCCCTCTCTTACTAAATATGAGGTAGTATAATCTCTTCGCTTAAATTCATGACATTCTCGTCTGGCCATTCCATTGTAGATGGCATGACTCAAAGTCCACACTTTTGGTTGTGAGCTGGTTCCAATACCATTTGTAACCATCCAAGAATTTTTTTTTTTCCCAGTAACAACCTAAGGATATTCAAGCCACATCCAGACTAATACTCCAGTAGACTAGTCAATATACTCATTTGGGAACTCCTAGAAAATCATTATAAATCCGTATGAGCCTCTCCTTCCCAGTCAATGTTGGATTTCATCTACCACCCTCTCTTACCAAATAGGGTACCAGATAAATCTTGATTTGAATTGCTGACTTTCCTTTGACTCTTTCTTTTTAGTTATCTGGGAGACAATCCAAAATAAACAGGTATGGAAGCTATAAATGTAAACCACAATTGAATCCATGGAAGCATTGGTTTATACATTCCTCATAGTCTCAACTTTAGGAAAAATATTTTTCGCTATCTTTTTTAGGGAACTGCCTAACGTTCCAACTAATAAGATGAAATGATTTTTTTTATTAAAAGTAGGTGTAGAAGAAGAACCTGAAGTCAAGAAAGAAAGATGAATCAAGCTATCTAGGAAGGAGGAAAACAAAGGCCTTTCATCAAAAGCTTTTTTCACATCTCCAAGAAATCATCCCTTAACAGGGAACTATATCACAGCATAAGGATATTAGATATCAATTTTCCAGCTTTTGGCGATCCTATATTATCACTAGGGGTGCTCTCGCATGTTGCGGCGCAGAGTGGACCCAACCTTGCCCCCGGAAGGCAGGAGTGGGGTTGAAACCGCACCACGCCCGCTCCCCGCTCAACCCAATGACCCATTGGGTTTATAAATTATTTTTGGGTCTAAAATTTTTTTTAGACCATAATTATACTATAAATTAAAATTTCTATATTCAAAAAGAATATAAACTCATTAAAATTGTATTTTGAATTACCTGGGCCTCCTAGGCCAACCTTCATACAGGAAGTCAAGACAATATAATAGTCATACTTAAGCAATGTGGGACTTACTGCCCCCGCCGCCGCATGGTGTCTTCCATGTGGGGCGGGCTAGCGGGGGGCGGGCCCCCATTGCCCACCCATAATTATCACGTATCCAAATGACATGAAAACTTAAGTTGGACATGTTGCTCCCTGAATCATAACACTAGCACAGAAACAAAAGTTACCAATTCGTTACAACATAAATAAATAAAGAGAACTACTACATGCACAAAGGGATTATACAAAATAAGCCCACAAACTGATATAATTTTTATGGGATCCGTTAGATTTCCTTTACAATAAAAGTAACTTTACAATCTGACTTGTCACATCAATCACATCAGTTTGTAGGTTTAATTTTGTACAATCTCATTGTCTAAAGTATTTTCAATAAACATATTATATGTCAAAAGATTGAAACTAAGAATAATGCCATATAGAAGTAGGTTCAAATTGACTATTCCTGATTATTTCATAAAGGTATTTCATAAAGGTAGTGTTTTGTATTTTACCTGAAAAGTTTGTGACAGGTGCACTATGTATTTACATATAAGAACTTATAAGCTCCATGTATTAACACCTAAATTGCTAGAACACAACATCAATACTAAGCATTAAGTTGTGTAATTATCAGAAGAATTTACCTATCAAAAATTATCGAAGGGTTTATAATATATACCTAGGAGGCCCAATATATGTGAACCATACGCAAAAAAAATGCAAATCTTTGTCCTAGTAATAGGAAAAATGCTTACATTAAAATGTTCTACAAGCTCACGAAGGTCATCTCTCCGACTAGCAACCTTCCTTCCTGCCAAATTGCTCAAATGCAGAACAAGATCAAGTGAATAACACAACCTCATTTACCTTTTTTTATAGGTGAAGAAGAAAAGGGCATCGACAAAAAATAAAAGAGATTATGAGAAATATTATTTACATAAATATGTCATCAAGGAGAAGCAAATGATCTAAACCTTGGTGATCCTTTAAATTAGTGGAGCTGGTAGAATCAGAAATTCTGCGTTCTAAAATTATGATATCACCAAATATTTCTGGCTTGAAGGCATCTTCCCCTTCATTTTTTATTTCAATATACACAAAGGCGTAACTGCAAGAAAACAAATTAACAAACTAAGAAACTTGATAAACTAATATATAGTCTCAACAGATATACTAGGGGGGGCACCAAATCAAAATGCAAAGTAATTCTAGGCAATATCTTCTTTTTATAAGTAATTCTATGCAATATCTTCAATACATTATACGAGAGAAAATTGTAATGGCTCGTATGGAAATAAACATCATAGATACAGTTTCCATTTTGATTTTAAAGGCTCTTTTGCCTTCTTATTTAGACTTTAAGCATCCTCAAAAGCAAAAGCTTACATCTTTACAGTGCCAACAGACAATTTAATCCTATTTTCCCACGCACATGTATTATATACAACTGCATAGGTGTGAGAATATATGCATCCAAAAGCCCTATATTTGGTCAGCTTGTATACCATATTTCTTTGTAGATAAGATGTTATGATCTCTATCAAAATTTCCTCAAATTCGCTAGACCTGGATGAAGTTTCAATAAAACAAAAGAAGCAGAATATTGATCACCGTTCTCCATTAACATAACCACGTCCTTTTCTAGCATTGAGTCCATGGATATAAGCTTCCAAATATATATGTCAATCGATTCTGCAGATCACCTCACCTATTTAGGAAAATAAAAACGAAAAGCAAAAACCACGATCACAAACCTGCATCCAGTTTTTATAAAATCCTTCAAGGAAGACGCTCTTTGCGTCCCTTTAGCTCTGCAACCGAATGCAACACACAGTGCAGTCAGAACTGCACTTTTACCACCTGTAAACGCAAGAATCAAGCAACATTACACGTGTATTAATCCAAAAAACGTCTTAGCACTTATAAACACCATTAATCCCAATCCTAAAACCCACACAGAATCCTAGTTCAGAATCAAACAATAATTTACTGATTTGTTGCATTATGCATTCAGTTCACAATTGAAATAAGCATATGGAGTGGGGGTGGCGCGTACTTCCATTTTGACCGCTGATGAAATTGACCCACTCGCCGAGCTCGATCTCAAGATTACTGTGGCACATGAAGTTCTCCAATCGGATCCTCTTAATAATACCCGCGTTTGACCGCCGAGGTAGAGTGAATATGGGATCGGGAAAAACCCTAGCATCGCCCATGGCTGGATTAGACCTAGGTTTTCCTCTGCCGGAGAGAAACAGAGAGAGGAGACGGAGTTTGGCCCTTGGGTGGCCTGATACAGGGGTTAAAAGTGGGAGCGTATATAAGGCGGGAAGAGGGGTTTGCTGCGTGCGAGTGAGGAGTACGACAAGTCCAGGGTTCCACCTATAGGGGAACCATTTCCTTATTTTAACCATAGACTGATAGAGTAGTGCTACATTTAGCACAAGTTTGTCCACCAGAATCAAAAAATAATAATAAATAATCTTTTTTTAATTCTTAAATATTTTTTTAAAAAATGTATAATATATATTTAAACACACACGCTTAATCATAAAATCAAAAATAAAAATTATATCGGAAGATCATGAGATTTCATAAGGTAATTTAACCAAAATTTTAAATTTTGTATCGTTCTGACCGAAACGGCCGGAAATTACCTTTTCGAAACAGTAACTAGATCGGTTGGATGCTTTATTCCACGCCGAATCATAGTCAGAATTGTGATGTTTCGAGCGAAATTCTAGTTCCGGGCGATATTATGAGTTCTAGACCGAAACGTGTAGTGTCTATTTCGTAAATACCAATTTTGTAATTATACCACTTGCGGTTTATGCTTATCAGGCCCTCAAATCTCAATATTAGCGGTCCAGTAGTCAATCCTGGTCCTGGTTCACGTTTCGCGCATAGTAGTGGAGATTTTGCTAAAGCTCTATTCACGAAATCACTTCCGGCGTTTAATCATTTCATTAGCTTATCTCCATTGCCGACCACGACCCACTGGCCCCAACTCCTTCCTTCACAACGGCACCACCTCCGCAGCTCTGACTTCCGAACCTCAGACTGCCTATGAGAAGATCCTCTTTTCATCACTGTCACTGTGTATCGATTTAGGTTAGTTTAATTCCTAATTTCCTCTTTCATTTTATAATTTACACTATTAATTATTACTTATTAGTCTTTATTTGTTCATTTAGATGTAGATCTACCATATTTTTTCTTTGTATTTTGATTTTTGAGATTGAAGTTTTGTCCATTGCCATTTGCTATTTTGATTTACACTTTGTAGTTTTTAATTTTTATAGTTCATTACATTTACACTTTGAGTCTTGATTGCAATTGTTAAAAAACACAAAAAAAAAAAAACTTGAAATCAATAATCGCAGATTGTATATTGCAGCAGGTCCCTTGAGGCTTGAAGCAATTATTGAAAACCATAGAATTTCTTAGGTTCCAGAGCTAAAAATAAAAGAAACAAGATCTACTTCATCTTTATCCAATTTTGTTACCATAAAAGACTATATAGCAATGAAATCAGATAAATCATTAACTTCTTGGCTACTTTCTAAATTTGCTTAATAAAATAAATTCTTGATATTACACTTTCACAGTTCACTACCATTTGTTTTTTTTTTATTTACACTTCATAGTTTTTAATTTTTATATTTCATTAGATTTACACTTTGATTGCAATTGTTAAAAAAATAAGCTTGAAAATCTGAAATTACACTTTGTAATTTATATAATAGATTTAGTGATTTACACTCTGTCATTGTTTAAAAAAGAAATTTGAATTTATTGTTGAAATATTAATTGTTTAGTATTATTAAGAGTTACAACTTGCAAGTCATAAAAGAAGTAAAAAAAAATGGTGCTTGACTTGATGGTTCCTATATAAAAATATGCATATAAAAGTCTACATTTGGTGAATTTGGAGCTTGACTTATACATTTTTCCAATGATCTTGGATAATTAATGTATATAGATATGCATTTGATGGTTTCTCTATTTGGTGAATTTGTTATTGTTGATGCTTGACTTGATCCAGTTTTTTATAATTATGTAGGGATATATAAATATCTAATTGTCAATTAAAGGGTGCTACATCTATCGCAGTTGCTCCTGCTAGATCAGAGGATCCAGCATAGGCTCATGCATGCATAATGCCAGGAACAAGAAGTAGTATTCAATGTATCTATTGTAATAAGACTATTAGAGGTGGTGGAGTCAGTAGATTAAAGTATCATCTGGGTGGAATTCTAGGTGATGTAGAAGCATGTAAAAAGATTTTTGGTGACATAAAATAGCAAATGAAGGAGTTAGTCAATGAAATTAAAAAAACAAAGAAAATAAAAGAAAAATAAACTCACAAATTAGAAATCCTGTAAATTTAACATATGATGATATTGATATTGATGTTACTGATAATGATGAAGAACACATTCATGGTTTAAAAGTGAAGGGAAATGAGAAAGTAAGTAAAAAGTCAATAAGGGGAATAAATAAATTTTTCACTCCAAGAACAACTCCTGAGTCTCAACCTTCTATTAAAAGTGCTATGTGTTCAAGGGAGATGATTGAACAACTCCAGCGTCTCAACTCCTGGGTCTTAACCTTCTATGACAAATTGGTGGTATGATGCTAATTTACCTTTCAATACATCTCAATCTAAATTTTATAAACCAGCTATTGATGTCATAGCTGTCATCGGCAGTTTTGAATTTCATTTCGGTGGCCGTTTCAATTAAGGCACTGGAACGAAATATTTCGGTTCCATTCCGTTCCGATGTTCTGTTTCGGGATAGACATTATATGAATAAATTATATCTATATATTAATTATATTCTAAAATAAACATATGTACAAATCTTAAAAGCATACATGCTTGATAAAGTTAATAATATTTCTCAATAGTCAATACAAGTCTTAAACACACATTTAGAAATCTAATACAATATCATAAGTTCTCAATCCAATATATATTCTTTGTCTTCAATAAGATGATAAAGATCAATAAGTGGAACGTTATTCAAGACATTTTCATCAATATCATCATCATCATCATCATCAAGATCAATATTATCACAGTCTTCTAAATTTAGTGAGGCTAATGACTCCTCAATACATTCTCAATATAAGTCTTCTCCTTCAATAAGTTCTGGTTCTTCTTCAACCCATTTTTCCATCAAGTCAATATTTTCGAGATTGATTGGATCAGAAATATCTCTTCCCTTTTTTATATTTCTGCCAAAATAAAAGTCATAAATAAGTTTAAGTGGTGCATATTTTTCAAAAATAAATAAATTATTATTTTGGAAAAAATTTACCTTTCATGTAGTTTCAAGTAATAACAAATAAATACTAGGTCATTCAATCGTTTATGCTCTAATCTATTCCTCTTCTTTGAATGAATAAATTCAAATGTATTCCAATTTCTTTCACAACTAGTTGCACTACAACATTGACTTAGTATGCGAACTGAAAACTTTTGAAGAGTTGGAATCTCAATTCCACAATTAGTCCACCATGCATCTATAGCAAAAAAAGAAATCATAAATTATTAGTTAAAAACAAATAAAATAATTTAAAGATAATTTCACACTAATTAACAACGGGTATTGACGTTACCTGAACAAACTTTTATACGCTGGCGAATTGCTAAAGGTTCTTCAAAATCACCGTTTACATTTTTATACAATTCAACTTCTTACATGATTTTGTCTTGTTTATCAGTATCAAGTTCCAACTTTATAACACAACTCATAAACCCTCTATCATTTTTACTTTTAAAATAAGGATTGAAAAAATTTAGAGTTTTTTTCTAAATTTGAAAAAAAATTTGAATTTACTATTCATTTTTGAAAAATAAGAGTATTTTTATTCATTTTTTGTACTTTTTTTTTAAATTATTGATCAAATATGATCAATTTTTTTTTGTTATATGTGCAAAATTATATATATATTTTTTAAAAAGAATTTAGTTAATCGTCAGTGCTTAAGACCAACGAATATTGTCACCGATTTCAAAATTATACATAAAACTCGTCTTAAAATTATACATAAAAAATTCCAGGTGCCATTCTTTCACGGCCACTTCCTGCCATTGAACAATGGGAATGGTACTCTTTTGCCGTTGTTTTTTGTTTTTGTTTTTGTTTTTTTATGTTTTTAAATCTTTTTGTTATTTTTTGAATTTATAAAGCAAGGTGCGCCACTATTTTCTAATAATTTTTTAGTTTGTTAATTTTTTTAGTTCTTTATAAAGCAAGGTGCCTTGTAAAATGAAGATCAATACTTTAACTTCGTAAAAGAAATAAAAGGATGGCCTATCTTGTGCGTCAAATTCCAAATGGTGAAGTGGTTTTCACATTTAAGAGAGTAGAGATTTTACCAAATAAGAGAAGTAATTAGAATTGCTGATCGACACGACAAAACGTTTGATGAAATGCATTGAGACGGCATGGATGCCAAGTATCTTGCCAAGAAGCATAATTTCCGCACATTATTCATTTCAAAGTTGACGCATTTTATACATTCTTAGTATGTTACTTAACCGTCATTAATGCAGATTATCGCAGGTGATACCTCATACCATGATTGAATAATTAAAATCTATATAATAAAAATAGCAATCATCAAACAATAATGCCACTTAATTTGGAATATTAGTTTCTACATTAAATTATAATAAGCATGTTGCAGTTGCTCGGTAATCCACAACAACTTAGATACTTGTCCAGTGATAGGAGAGGATTATTATTATTATTATTATTTTAATTAGAACATGGATTAATTTTTTAATTAGAACAACAAAGCCTATGATTCATATAGATATACACACTCCCAAACCAACAGAATAACTTTCCACGAACAAGAAAGAAAGGAAGGAAAAGCACAAGCTTTCCAAAAAACAAAAAATAAATTAGATAATTTGGGATAATTATACTGTTCAAGTCAAGCCTTAAGTGGAATTAGGTCACTGTATTTGTTCAAACTAATTTGGTCAATTTTTAGAAAGTAAGAAAAAAGGAGATAATTTATGACAGAATATGTCAAGTTACCTTGTTTATTTTTTATAACTTAAGATTAAAAAAAAATATTTTAATATAAAATAATTTTATAATGAGTAATATTATATATAATTATAGAGTATGTAAATATTACGTAATTATTTAAAAAAAAAAGTGGAGTTAATTATTAAAAAAATTAATTTTTATTCTGTGAATCTTGCATTTTATTTATTAATTTCAAAAAGTATTACAAGGTGTTTGCATGATTCACAATTAAAAAGATTATTTCTCTTAAATAAAATAAAACGATTTTAATAAATTTAAAACTTTGCATTCACATTCTTATAGTGACTACTGCAAAGACCGGCCGTTTGATCACCGATCAAATAAGTATAAAACCCATCGAACGATCGCAGACGCAGACTCTAATTTGTATAATTGGCCACACCTGAACTTTTGCCACAATATTCATTCTGGACCTTCTGTTTTAGCGACCTTTTGCTTAAGGAATGCTTGTCACCTACTCCTCTAGGTTCCCTCACTATCCTTCTCTCACCCTGAGATAGAGCGAAAGAGAGAGAGCTAGAAACAGAGAGGAAGCGAGTTTTGAAACCATGGATCACAAGCTCAGAATCTGCGAGATCTGTAACAAGCGCTTAGCCAATGGTAAGGCCATGGGGGGCCACATGAGATCTCATCTCGCCAAACTTCCGGTCCCTCCCAAACGGCCAGTACAACAGCACGACAACTCGGCTGCCGCCGAGTCAACTCAGCCATCTCCATCTCCATCCTCATCCTCTTCTCTCAACTTCCACTCCAGAAAGAACCCCATGCATTCCTATCCATCCCTCAAGCGCAGGCTCCGCCTCGTTACAAACTCCGGTAGCGAAAGCGATGCCGAGTCTCAACCGGCCAAGAAACCAACTCGTAGAAGATCAAAGCGTTGCCGTAAAACAGTCGTACCTGCCCTCGCCGCCGAGTCGCCAATCGAGCCCGAACAGGTTAGTTCAGTCTCTGACACTTTCTCTGAAGAAGAGGGGGCTCTGTGTCTTATAATGCTTTCTAGAGATAAATGGTCGACAAAAGGGAAAGAAAAAGTTGAAGTAGTCGTCGAAGGAATCGTAGACGATCATGAAGACGAAGATCAAGAGGGTACTGATAATGATCCCTGCCATATTCGCACGTCACGGCCTCGGGCAAAGTTCAGTTGCGAGACGTGCACTAAAGTGTTTCGGTCTTATCAGGCTCTTGGCGGTCACAAAGCGAGCCATAAGAAGAATAAGAATCAGTTCCATGAAGAGGATTTCAAAGAAGGTAATGGACCCATAATTAGTGGCCATAACCATGGCGGTTGTGTGGTGGATCAGAGACGTTTTGAATGCCCACACTGTTCGAAGGTGTTCGAGTCTGGTCAAGCATTGGGCGGGCACAAGAAGGTCCACCTCTCCAACTTAGGTAACGCTAGAGATGCTGCTAAACGTCCTCGACACAAGTTGATCGATCTTAATTTACCGGCGCCGGTTGACAACGATGAAGTTAGCGGCCAGCTGGTTGACCTCTCAAGCACGGTGCCAAATGCGGAGTAAGTTCAAATTAGTTAATGAAAGTAAATTTCCATGCTTTGCTGTTTGTGTTCATATTTCTGTAACTGGGGAAATTTAAACGAGTTTTGGTACATGAATGGGTTTCTTTTGGCAATTAATGGTTGAGTTTTGATTGAGATTATATAATAATTTGTTTCTTCTCGTTTGCAGCTATTTTAATTTGGTTGTTTAATAATATTTCTTTGTCTATGACTGCATGATATTCGTGAAACTGACTTTAATATATAAGATTTTTGTTTAATAATTATCATAATATCGCATCAACTTCAACCAAAAGCATGATTGATCTGTGTTCCATAGGAGTTTCAAGGAAAGATGTTTAAGATGCGGCTGCAGTTGTTTTTGCTACTGCACCCAGCCGTTTAAGCAATATATAAGTTATAACTGTTCTCCCTTTCCCTTATTTACTCGTTAAAAGAACTAAAGAAGGAGACAAAAGGCTATAGAAGATCTGTGAGAAAATCCATGAGAAGTGAGAACCTCTTTGTTTTGTTTGTCTGGACATGAGTTTAGCTTGGACCTCAGAGTCATGTCATCACTCCACTTAATAGTTTTGAGCAGCTGCAGAAGAAGTCAAGAGGTCGGGTTATTATCCTGTCCTTATCTTCTTTATGCTTTGAATTTGATTATGTGTAGCGAAGCCCGCCCCGGTCAAGCATGCACTATCAACCAATTACAACATATAACCATCTCTTTCAAACAATATTCAAATATTCCACTCCCACCCCTTTCGCTTTCTATCTTCTTTGTTTCTTTATCAATGGTAGGAAGTAATTTAGAGAGGAATTTTGGAAACCAATACAAAAAGTAAATAAGCCACCTCTCATATTATCATTTTTTTTTTAAATTTTAAAGATAGAATTATTATAACCATTGATCCTATTTTAAAACATAAGTTATGACTTATTTCTTTCACTTATGGATGATACATATGTGATATATATGACAGTATTGATAGATGATATATATGTATACACACACATATTTATGAGATTTAATTGCTACATACACAACATAATCAAATAAATAATCGTAAAAACTGATTTGACTTTATTTGATTTAGATATACTTTATAATAAAAGTAATTTTATAATTTTACATATCACATCAAATTATATATATCAATTTATTTTATAATTACTTTGTAGCTAAAATATTTCCGTTATAATGTTATTCTAAAGTCCTTATAGCTATACCACACATCATCCACATAGTAATTGAGTTGATTACATTTGGGTTGTTTCCACTTCAAATATTATTAATTAAATACTCTTGCAAAAGAACGATCTTAGCAATTTTTTTCCAAGATACTTCATTCTTTTCTCTTTTGTTAAACTCAATCTCCTCTTTCAAGTACTATATATTAATTAATTCCTTGCTTTAAAAAACTAATCTGCATATAACTGGCTTTACGCATCCTTGGACTATCTTATCATTAATGTAATATATAGTGGGGAAGATATAAATATATATATAAATATAATTAATGTAATAAATAGTGGGGAAGATATATATACTTTCATCCGCAATGGTAGATTTCAGTTTGCACTTTCATGTTAACTGTATCAGAGTTTTGCTCACTACAAAAAAAAAAAATGAGCATTTATGGTCACGAGTTATTTGCGGCAATAATGATTTATTTATGATGAGAATAGACTCATTCTAACAATAAATAATTATTTTCTTAAAAAATAATTGTATAAGCAATTTTTTTTTTATACTGATCACTTTGCCACGCTAGTACAAATGTTCAAATTAATTAGATAGGAGTGACATCCAATGAATGACTAATTTATCATACGTGGAGAAACCAATTTATAAATATATGATCTCATTGCTCTATATATATTGAACTTGAATGTGGATGTGTATATATATGTATGTATGTATGTATGTATGTATGTATGTATGTATGTATGTATGTATATAATGTACAATGTGAATAAGGCTATGTGAATGCTACTATTTATTGCTATTCAATATCAATAATGATAGCATTACTACTATTTTACTATTTATTTACAATTTTTTTGTATTGATTTATTTTTTAATTTTTAATTTTATTTAATCATTAAAAAGATTAATATTAATAAAGTTGTATATATTTTTTATTTTTTCTTAATGATTAAAAATGTTAAAAAAATACTTAAAAGAAAATCAGAAAAAGATAAAAACATTCAAATATACTAATAAATTGTAAAATGGTAGTACTTGATCTATCACTACTCACTCAATATAGATATATATATATATATATATATATAATAATTATATAGAGAGTCGATTTTAGGAAGTTAATAAGGAGTTGACTTTGATTTAAAAAATAAAAAATCAACGAAATTTATTAGATCCATAAAAATGAGTTTGAAGATGAGAGAATTAAAAAAAATAATAATCAAAATTGACTCTTTAAAACCGACTCCTTATAGAATTATATATATTACAAAGGAAATGGTTTTTTAAAACTATCGTGTTTGATTACAAAAATAAGATTATATGATATGAGATATAAATTGAAAGTCGAATAATTACTTGCTCAAAGTCAAGACCATGTGCTAATTACTTGTCGAATAATTACTTCTCATGTGCTATACCTTTTAAGTAGGGGTGTTCATCCGGACCGAGTACAACCCAGCCATTTTATTTATTTCTTAATATTTTTAAATTTTTTTTGTAAAAATGTTTAAGGAAATTTTAAATCTAGATTTCGGATTCTCAAATCCGAAATCCAGATGAACACCCCTACTTTTAAGATAATTTAAAAAGATAGGCTTAGGTTGAAGGCCTGTGGCCTATTGATTTAACTTTCAATTTTTAAAATAGAGATTTAGAGTTCAAAACTTTCTCTTTTAAATATATAAAAAAAAAATAACAAGATATGATCAGGATACGCCAAACTTATCTAGATGGACCTTGAATTGTGAATTAACAAGGCCTGGACAGATGATTTCGAGATGCATTTATCTTTTTTATTACATTTTATAATGTAGATAGAAAAAACGTAGAAGTAGAATTGTATTGATGTGCTTTGTATTGTTTTTAATTTTGAATCTTGATTCTTGACTTTGAATTAGTTGTCTGGATAAAAAATTTTGTTGGAGTTGTTTTTTTCTGTATTTTGTTCAAGTTTTTTTTTTAATTTTAATTTTTTTGTATTTTCTTATAAACAAAACTCTAAACAGATGATTATGAAATGATTTTTTTTAGAGAGTAAATTCTTTTGATATGCAAAATGTTTGGATTGATGTAAAAGTTATCATTTAAAAAAAAAAACAAACATGACCTTTTAGGCTCTTATAATGTTTAGGCTAGATTATATTCTAGTAAAACATGATGTTAATAGTAATAGGCTAATAACCCATTCCATTTCAGAGCACTAAAATTTGAAAACTGACTAAAACCAGCGATATCAATTACTGTTTCATAACTAACGTGGGCCCGTGGGGATGAAAATAAACTTGGAGCAACACACGTACATGCCAGACCGTCTCTCAATAAGACTCTTGTCGACGGTCATGGGCCATTGCTAATTTGATAGAGTTTGTCAAGACCCAGACTTTCAACTGGATCGTAAAAGAGGAACATCAACTAATATATCACATGCATATAAAATATAAAGCAACACTCTTAACTGCAAATTGATTACATAAAATTAAACTTATAAGTTAATATAATTTATTTTGATTTATCAGATTATAAAATTACTTAATATAAAATAAATATAACGAATTATATGAAATCACGTTAGTTTATAATATTACATTTGTGTAATGTTTTGTAGTTGTAAGAGTATAAATTATAGTCAAACCCATTATTTGGCTAAAGCCGAAGTGTTTTTAATAGTATATAATCATTATTGTAAAGAGTAATTCTATGGGGCTGCTTGGATTGGGAAGTGGATTGAACTCATCTCAACTCACTTTTATTTCATCTTTATATTTTTATAATTTTTTATACAAAATACAAATTTTTATACACCTTTTTCAAATCCCAACACACCTTTTTCAAATCCCAAAATAATAATAATATTAAAAAATAAACCAAACCCATCTCAACTCATCTCATTTCCAAATCCAAGCGAGGCCATATATAACTATGAGATGCGTAATTGTTGCATAATTATTTAAAAAAAAAGTGAGTTCTACTATTAAAAAAATTAATTTGTTCCATATGGGTCTCATGTTTTTATTTTTTTAACACTTGTGAGTCCTATATTTTATTAACTTTTTCCAAAATAATATATGATGATTACATAATTGATTGTTTCAAATATCTTTTCTCTATTGTAAATGTACAAAAAAAGTATTTTTTTTATTCATCCCACAACAGTTTCGCAAAAAAATGACTTTCACGTTGAGATTTCAATATAAATATATATATATATATATATATATACTAGGGGTGATGCAACGTGCAAGGCACGTTGCCCTGTATCACAATTTTAGGTCTAGAAACATCTGATCATAAATGCGCGAAAAAAAAATTGATAGAGTTGTAGTAAACAAGTACATTTTGTTAGTAGTGGTTGTCTAGTGAAAGAACTTTTTACAAGTATCGTGAATTGCATTAAAAAATAGAAAAGGCGCAACCATGAGAACAACCTTAAAATTGTGAACCATATCATCTAAATCATGGATTGCATCCTTTACATCTTTATGGTAGGCTTTGTTCAACCCAAACACTGCATAGAAAAACATACTTTAAGAATAAAATAAAAGAAACGATCAATGATTTTTAGAACACGAAGAGAAGCAAGAAAGATAGGGAAAAAAAGATGAAAAAGAATGTAGGGAGAACAAAGAGATAAGAAAAAATAATTTACAGATGTTATAATGTGTTTCATGAAAGATACTTCATAATACAATACGTATGTGCACAATAGCAAAAACATGGAATTCCAAATCAGTAATTTCATAAGTTATTTGCACTATAAGAAATCATTTTCTCATTTTTAAATGATCGACATGGAGTACATGGAGGAATTTCACCACAAAATATATACATGCAATTTTCAATGCCAGAAGCACTCAAAATTTCAGCCCAAAATCTTTTATAGATTTGAAATTTTCTTATAAGATCTAAAATTGTAACCTCAAAAAGTTTTTAAAACTAAAAAATTAAAATATTTTTATGTAGAAAAAAAGAAAATCATAACTCAGATATTACATAACTCCAAAAACTATCAAAGACAAACCTTCACGTTGACGCCATTTGGTACAATCCAATTCTCCTTTTTGAACCTCAAGTAACTGGTCCTACTTAACTTGATGAAACCCTTGAACATTGCAACACATAAAAATAGGGTCTAACTCAGTATACCTGGAGAAAGTGGGTGTTCATTAAGCCATCTAATAAAATATTGCAATCTATATGAACAAAAGCATTACATTAACAAAAGTGCAACTTAAAGAAGACACAAAGTATTAAAGATATGACAAATTAACAACACCTAAGAACAAACCTATTGCAATAAGGGTAGAGTTACTGAAAATAAAAAGCAATCCTATAAAATGAACTATATTTAACTTCACTATTCAAACCAAAATTATAACGAGCCTATAACTCGCACAATGTGCGGTCCATCATTTTTTTTACTTAGACTTCATTTCACTCGGTATCATCTCAAATGCATTTTTCGATTCTTTTTATAGGAATATCATGCAAGAGAGTTGGAAATTTACTTTTAAACGGTTATTTTTCCAACGGCTGCATATAAGTGGTGCCATATCACTTGATGCCATATCCATTTTAATTTTCACTACACTAACATTTGGGAGTCACGACTTTACATCGATGTTTGAACGTATATATCTACAATGTATATATCTATTTAATCTTTATTACACCAATTGATGTTTGGGAATCAATTTTGATATGAATAATATTTTAGTCCCAACTGCTTTTCTATAAATACCACGAAAAGGATGCTAAACAAATGGCAGCCAAAAACCATACTTTAAGAGGAAATTTTAAATAAACCTATATGGCCAAAAACCATAGTTTCTCTAAAGTTTCATGCTAACATAAGTAGTGCTTCCATTAAAAGCCTAAGAAAATGGGTAGATTACATGTTATTTAAAAATATATGAGAAAAGTTTATCAAAAAAAAAAGAAGACGAAAAACTATAAACCAATACAACGATAACACCATCAATCACTAATATAAAATTAAATTAAAAACAACACCACCAATCTCCAACAACTACTTCCAAAATAATAATTTACATGAAATTCATAAACCATTACAACAATAGTGCTGCTAAACAAAAAGCTCAAATAAATGAGAAAACTAAGACACAAAATCGACAAAACTCACAAACTCACTAAATTCAAGAAACTCCCAAATAAAGAAACTACAAAACTATTTGCTAATAACTTTACCTACAATTCCACTACACTCATAATCATAAACCATATTTCAAACAAAACTCATAAGAAAATATCAGCTAATGTTTTCAGATCACAATCATTCGAAATGATAGCCGGCAAAATTATAAAAGAGGTTTTAAATGTAAGCATACCCCATGCGACCTTGCATTATATATGCATGCATGCCTTCCAAACATTTTAAAACCATTGTTTCACTAAATATGTGGGTGATGACTAAAAAAATGACTTACTGCATTAATGCAAATTAAAGCTGATTCATAATACTATATGCATATCAGTTATCATACCACACTAAGCCGATTATGTAGTAAGAATGCTTGCAATTTTTAGAAGTACTGTACAAATTATGCTATTCTATTAACCAATCAATACAAGAACAAATCCAAGGCTACATTCTATTATAAAATGAAACTGCTATTATATGTGAACCTAATACTTGGTACGGTTTTTCAACCATTGGGAACACACCTCTGTACAAGCCAATTATTCCATCATGAGTCACAATAACTGGACAAAAACATTTGTGTATAGTCAATCAAATACAATGATTCTGACAATAGACTGAAAATTTCAACTTCCCCACAAACAAATGACCACATGGCTACATAGGACTCCACTTTTTACAGAGAGAATCAGCATCCTAATTCCCTACAACCACAAAAATATAATCCTGGGATTTTTATCTCTAAAAAAATCTGACATACCATGGTAACACATGAACTTTTGCCACATATACAATTTCCAAAAATAACAGCTACTTCAATGGGGACATGATGTCCATAAGAACAATATGCAGGAAGTTATAAATATAAAACCTAGGCGTCCTTAACTACCTGCCATCATGATTAAATATGCTGCAATGTTTCTCCACAATTCTCTGAATCTCTTTCTCATTGGCTGCAATTAGGAGTTTAATAATGTAAAAGACAGTAAGCCTAATGCTACAGTGGGACCAAGAGGGAAAACAATTTATCATGTTCAAAGATCAACAAGAGAGAGGAAAACAAAAAACAATTTTTTTTTACAAAATAAAGACTTCAAATGTAGAAAACACGAAAAACATTCACAGATGAGAAATCTTATGTAGCTAACAACCATAACATTCACAAACAGCCATACCATTCACCAAAAAATATAAACAAATGCATAAGTCAAGAAAAAATGCATAAAGAAATTATCTTTCTCTCTCACAAAAGTAGAAAAACAAAAATGAAAAATACAAGCAAAGACCACACAAACATAAAAGCATAAACGAGCTAAGGAAAAAAAAAACAGCGAGAATGTAGACCAAAAAAACATACCATGAAAGCACCCTCAACCATAGTTTATAAAAATGAAGCACTTGAAGAAAAACAATTCCCGTTTCTAGAAACAAGAAAATTTAACGATATCTAATCAATCATGTTATTTTCTTATTTTGAGTTTGGGCTTATAACTCGTCAATTTGGAGTACAATTTATTTTTGTTTGAGTCGAATAACATTGCTTAATATTTTAATTAAACAAATGCAAAAGCACAAAATCATAAAATAAGAATTCAACAAATGAAAAAATGAATATTTATCACCAAGAAATAAATAGCTATAATTTTTATGTTTTTTTTCCCACAAAATAAAGACTTCTAATTTAGAGAACATGAAGAATGTTCAAAGATGAACAAGAGATAAAAAGAAAAAAAAATACCAACGAAGACCACATATGCAGAAACACACAAACGATCTGAGGAAAAAATAAAATAATGATAAAGAAAACCATAAAATATACCAACGAAGCATCCTCAACCAGCCTTTCTCTCTTTAATCCTTTCTCAAACCATTGCAAAGGAGCTTTCTCTCTTGCACTACAAACAATGAAGCACAAATGCATAAGCACAAAAACATAAAATAAGAATTAAACAAATGTAAAGATGAATATTTATTACAAAGAAATAAATAGCTATAATTTGTATGTTCGTTTTTTTTTTCACAAAATAAAAATCAAAAATACCAACGAAGACCACATAAGCAGAAACACACAAACGAGAAAAGAAAACAATAACAATGAAAACAAAAAAAGATACCAACAAAGTACCCTCAACAATTAAACAAATGCAAAAATGAATATTTATTACAAATAAATAAATAGCTATAATTTTTATGTTTGTTTTTTTTCACAAAAAAAAATGAAAAATACCAACAAAGACAACATAAGCAGAAACACACAGTCAAGAAAAAAAAACAATGATAATGAAAACCAGAAAAGATACCACCAAAGTACCATCAACCAACCTCTCTCTCTTCCAACCATTTCTCAACAAGAGATAAAAAAAAATGAAAAATATCAATGAAGACAACATAAGCACAAACACACAAACAATCTCTCTCGCACTGCAAACAACAAAGTACAAATGCATAAACACAAATGCAAAGGTGAATATTTATCACCAAGAAATAAATAGCTATAATTTTGATGTTTGTTTTTTTCACAAAATAAAGACTTCTAATTTAGAGAACATTATTTATCACCAAGAAATAAATAACTATAATTTTGATGTTTGTTTTTTAAATAAATAGCTATAATTCTGAATTTTTTTCCCACAAAATAAAGACTTCTAATTTAGAGAAGTTGAAGAATGTTTAAAGATCAACAAGAGATAGAAAAATAAAATGAAAAATACCAACGAAGATCACAAAAGCACAAACACAAATATGATCTAAGGAAAAAATAAAATAATGACAATGAAGACCAGAAAAAATACCAACGAAGCACTCTCAATCTTCCTTTCTCTCTTATAACCCTTTCTCAAACAACTGCAAATGAGCTTTCTCTCTCGCACTACAAACAACGAAGCACTCTCGCACTGCCAACAATGAAGCACTCTCGCACTGCCATCCATCAATAGCACACAACGTCACACTCGACTATTTGACTGACAACGTCACTATTTGATTGACAACGTCATAGAAAAAAAACAATAAATACAACCAAATGACTAAGCCTGAACGAAATGAACTACGATAATGAACTAAAGAGACTGGCAAAATATATTAATATTTGCTAAAGAACGAGAGCTCTAATATGCAAACTCGGAAACAAATTAGGTAGATGAGATATTATTTAAAATTTAAAACGATGCGTAGAGAGAAATCAAACAAATATATATATATTTATCTAAAAGGACACGTAAAGAAAAACCAGACAAACATTAAAACGCGCATCTACTAAACTTACCTAAAATGGTGCCTTTCCAGGTTTATGGCATCTTCCACAGTCACTTAAAAATGCCTAAAACGCATTGCATTACTCAATCGTGCATCAGTTCTGGGCCTTTGGCTTTCGTGCCCAAGCTGCGTGGGTTTTAATTTCCTGGTTTTCGTGAGATCGGCGCAAAGATCGATTTTGTGTTTCACGGCTGAGCTGCGTGGGTTTCGTGGGTTTGGGTTTTCTGGAAGATCGACGGTGGCTTTCATGGCTGAGTTGCGTGAGTTTCGTCGGTTTGGATTTTGTGGATTTCAGAGGAGTGATCGGCGGCGTGAAGATCGATTCGGAGAGGGAAAAGTTAGACTTTACGTTGAAGATCGACGAGGGAGAGAGACAGAAGATCGGCGAGGGAGAGAGAGAGGGAGATGATCGAGTGGGAGAAAGATCTACTGGGTATACTTTAGGTTGAAGATCAGCGAGGGAGAGAGAGAGAGAAGATCGACGAGAGGGAGAGAGAGAGAGGGAGATGGGTTGAAGATCAGCGAGGGAGAGAGAGAAAGAGAGAAGATCGGTGAGGGAGAGAGAGAGATGGACTGGGTATTAGATAAGATCGACGTGGAGAGAGAGATGGGCTGAATATTTTTGAGATATCAGAAGGACATTTTCGAAATTAAAAAGAGTTTCCGTATAAAATTAAGGATAATTTTGGAAATATAGAAGTTAAACAATTACTACTGTAGATTACTGTTTATTTAAGATAGATACTTTTTAAGTATAAAGATATATAGGATTTTCCATCGTTTAATATGTCACATATTGCGTGCTTGTTTATCATTCAATTGTGATAAATATATCACATATTCTTTAGTGAAATGCAAGTATGATAGTAGATTGTGTATAGAATTTTCTATTGTTTAATATTTCATTTAAACTGCGGGAAAATAATAGTATGTGTGTATGTCCCATATATAGTTTTCCATTATCACCATATTGCATGATTTTTTTATCATCTAATAGTAATAATGAATGTAACACATCTTACATAATAAAATGTAATTAAAATAGTAATATACGTAGTATATAGCATTACTCTTTCAATCAAAGAGGTTTTTCGTTCGCCTGATCAACAACGTTATGATGAATTTTTTAATTGCAGCGAGCTTGATCGAACGGACGTATGGTGTTAATATATACGATCTCCATCCATGCAAGTCATGATTGATCAGTACTTGCTTCTTTCACTACAAAAATTGGAGCTTTTTCGTGCTTTTAACACTACCAGTCCAAGGTTACCATCATTTACACCCTTGAATTTATAAGCAAGCATCAACTCACACCCAAGCACATGCATAATTATAACAACGTAGAAAGTAGACCGAGAAGACAAGAAAATTCAATTGAAAAACCCAAAAGAAAAATCACTTCTCTCCTATACCAATCCCCCCACAATTTCAAAAGTTTAAAAAAGAAAAAGAAAAAAAAACAAGTAAAATTAAATATCATATATTAACATTAATCCGCTACTGGCTTTTGTGCCAAAGGAATTTCACCACCACCACCTCCACCTCCATCGCAACTAACCACACTATCACAACCACCACGGTCGGCGCCCGCCAAATTCTCGAGTAATTTTCTCTTAGGCTTTGCTTCATGAAGCATCAACACGACATCTCTCATGGTGGGCCGGTCTGCCGGGTTACGACTGGTGCAAAGCAATGCAATTCTAAGCATTTGCATCATCTCCTCCCTGACAGGTGCACACGAAGCCCCTGCGTTCTTGTCCAAGACATCATTGATACCATCTTTTGTCTTTATCTTAGACCTCACCCAATCAACAATGCTGTTCCCATCTCCAAATTCAGCATCCACCGATTTTTTTCCGCTTAAAATCTCCATCAACACTACCCCAAAACTATATATATCACTCTTTTCATCAACTTGCAGGGTATAAGCATATTCTGCAACAAAGTAACAAACTTCAGTCCATCTCACACTCACTTTGATGTTATTATAGTTAATTTATTAGATAAAGAAAGAAAGAACAGGGAAAAAAAAAAAAAACTTGCACCGACCGATCGGGCCGGTTCATATCCAGGACAAGATTTTTACGTGGGGTCCAGTTAATGATGATAATCTTCAAAAAAACGACTTGTGGAAAAAGAAAAGTGAAAATAAAGAAAAAGGGAGAGGCACGCGCAATAGAGTGCAATGAGACAGAGGGTTGAGAATAATCCGCCCCGCCGGCACCTAAAGGAGAAAAGTCCACCGGCCTGATCGAGCTATTGCGCACCACGTCGATTCCGCAGGCGCTGGGCTGGCTCAAATGCATGCCAATCTACTTGACTTTATCCATTGCTCCAATGTACCGTACCTAAAAATTGACCATGCTTTGAAAATCTATGCTTAAGTTAATGTTTTTGGCTATCCTCATGATCTAGTACCATTGCACTATTTGAAAACGACCATTCTTTTGTCTGTTTCTAATTTCCTTATTGCTCTCTCCCCAAGAAATTAATCCTCGCGTAACTTTAGACTCTATCTAAATTAGAGTCTTACTTTAATTCATCTCAATTTATTTTTATTTTTTAATTTTTTATATAAAATATAAATTTTTATTTATATTTTTAAAATTTCAATACATATTTTTAAAATTTCAATACATATTTTTTAAAATTTTTAAATAATAATAATATTAAAAATTAAATTATCTCAATCCATCTGTCTCCAACTCCAATTGAAACTTTAAACATCAACTAATTGGCTTTAATATCGAGTACTCCTATGACATTGACAAGTCGAAGAAGCAAAAGCGTAACATAACCTGGCTAGATCTCGTCACCCCCAACATAAAGAATTAATCCGCCCAACATTCTAAAAAACTGTCCAACATGTCTCACCCCAACACTTATCAAGCCCAGTAATATATATATATATATTTGTAAATAGGTAATATATAGCATGCTTTGGTTACCCAACAAAAGGAACAAAATAAAATTAAAAATTAAAAATCAAAGAAAAAAACAGTAAAACCGACCAAAGAAAAAAAAAAGAAAACGCACCTGGAGCAATATAGCCATACGAACCGGCAATCACCGACATGGACTCGTCGCTTTGGATGAGCTTTGCGACACCAAAATCGGCCACCCTGGCTTCCATCTCAGCGTCCAGCAAGATATTACTGGGCTTCAGATCGCGGTGCACGATAACGGGGTCACAGTCGTGGTGAAGATAGCAAATTCCCTGAGCCACCCCGAGAACAATCTTGTACCTGGTAACCCAATCAGCCACCAAATTTTGGCCCTTATTGTTGGAGTGCAAAAGATCGTCCAAATTGCCATTGGGCATGTACTCGTAGAGCAACATGGTGCACTCCCTGTTACTACAGCACCCTAACAATCTCACTATATTTCTGTGCCTCACGTTTCCTAACACGTCCACCTCCGCCAACACTCCTCTGCTCCTCCTCACATTGTCTTTATGTTTTCCCCACAACTTCTTAACCGCTATGATCTCGCCACCTGGCATCTCCGCCTTGTAAACTGTCCCCGTGGACCCCATCCCCAGTATCTTATCCGTCGTGGACAAACATTCCAGCACGTCTTCCGCCGTGAAGTTCAACCTCTGGAACGCGGTCAATCTCCACGGCCCGATCTCCCGCTCGTTGTTGAATCGACGGCTGTAATTCGCATGGAAGCACCGGGTTCCGGCGGCCAGTACGAACAGGCCGATTCCAAACGCCAACGCAATTATCCACACTATCGCCCCAGCCGTCCTCTTGGGCTGTTGCTTCTTAGCCTCCTCGACGTGGGCCGCCCACGTGTCGGCCGCACAGGGCTTCTCCAACATCCCTCCGCAGAGACCCTCGTTCCCCGAGAATGACGACGGATGGAGGCTCGGGAATATCGTTCCAAAGGTCGGAATCGGTCCGGTTAGCAGGTTGTAGGAAACGTTGAAGTTTTCCAATGTGGTGCAGTTACCGAAATTGGAGGGGATCGTCCCTGTGAGGAAATTACATGCAAGGTCGACCTCAGTGATGGAGGGGAGGGTGGAGATCTCCCATGGAATTATTCCTGTGAGTGAATTATGGCTTAGATTGAAATACAGAAGCCTCTCGCAATGGCCGATGTCCCAAGGAATTGAACCGTTGAGGGAGTTTCCTTGCAGCTCGATCTTGTACAGGCTTTTGCACCCGATGAAGTCCGGGATTTTTCCGATGAGGTTGGCGGATCTGGCAGAGAAGATCATCAAGTTCGTGGCGTTCCATATGTTGTCTGGCAAAACGGAGTCAAACTGGTTTTGTGAGATGTTCAACTGCTGTAAATTCACGGCATTGCCTATATCGTGCGGGATTGGCCCAGTGAAATTGTTCGCGCTCAAGTCCACAAAGGAAAGGTTTGGCAAGGACCCGAAACCGTAAGGGATGGAGCCGTTGAGCTGGTTGTTTTGAACCCGAAACCGATACAAAGTAGTGCAGCTTGTTAACGTCGTCGGGAGCTGACCGACGAGCCTGTTGGAGAAGAGAATGAGGTTGATCAACTTGTTTCCAAGGCAAAGGTTCGGTGGGATTGGACCGGTGAGAGTGTTCGATGACAGGTCGAGCTTCTGTAACTTGGCGTTGGACCCCAGCTTTTGTGGTATAAAGCCGTTTAGCGAATTGTTCCACAAGAGTAACGTTTCGAGGTTCGGTAACTCACCGATACTTTCCGGTATTTCGCCGCTTAAATTGTTCTTCAATAGGCTCATCAAGGTGAGTCCCTGCAAGGCAGCCAGTTCTTTAGGGATCGTTCCCGAAAGCCGGTTATCGGACAAGTCCAGAGCCTTGATTGCTTTCAAATAACCCAAACTAGGCGGGATTACGCCGGAGATCCGATTCTTGAAGAGCAGCAAAGACTCTAACATCGAAAGGTTTCCGAACTCGGGTGCAAGAGTACCAGAGAGATTGGCGTTGGAAATGTCCAGGTACTTAAGATTCGACAACCGCGAGTATTCAACCGGTAAACCACCTTCGAACCCGTTGTAACCGATCTCCATGTGCTCGAGCTGCGTCAAGAAAGCTAACTGTGACGGTAGCGGACCGCTTAACAAGTTCCCATGCAGGTAGAGAAACTTGAGCCTCGGGAAATTGCCATAGATTGATGGGATACTACGTTCGAAATAGCTTCCGCCTAGGTTAAGCTCCTTCAGGTACCGGAGGTTGACGATGTCTTGTGGAAGTGGGCCGGTGAAGCTGTTGCTGTAAGCGTTGAAGATGCGCAAGAACTTTAGCCTAGAAATCCCAGGCGGGAATGTTGAGTTGAAGTTGTTGTGGTTGATATCTAGGGCCTTCAATTCCGATAACCCGAAAATGGATTGTGGAAGAGGTCCGTCGAAGTTATTTCGGCTCAGGTTCAAGTGAATTAAGCGTGACAAGTACCGGATTTCGGGCGGGATGGGGCCGGAGAGATTACGACAAGAGAGGTCGAGGGTGGTGACTTGTGCGGTTTTGGGGTGGCATTTGACGCCTGACCAGGAACACCAAACTGGGTCGGCTTGGGAATTGGCGTGAATGGAGAAGGCCGGAGTCGGGTCCCAGTCAAGGAAGGTGGAGAGCGGGTCTCTGAGAGAAGATTTGAGAGAAAGAAGAGAGAAGAGCTGGAGAGGCATAGCCGTGGGAGTTGCAGAGAAGACTGAGGAGATTCGGAACGACAAGATGAAAAATGTGATGAGAGATTGAAGAAGAAGAGGAGGAGGAGGAAGAGGAGGAAAAGGAAGTTTCATGGCCATGGAGGCGTCGTAATTGTTGGGGTTGATCAGATGATCTTCAGGGTGGTGCTATTAAGGGAGGGGAGAGGTTTAGGTTTTGAAGAGGAATTAGACTAAAGGCCAGAGGGCCTTCTTTTTTGGAGTGGTGAGTGTAGAGTGCAGAGGGTGTTTCATGATGATGATGATGACTTTGGGTGGGTTTTGTTGGAGGGCTGGCATGAAATTACAAAAGAAGAAAAGGGAGAGAAACTACAGAAACCTCTACTAGTGCTACGAACATATCTCTCTACTCTCTACTACCTCTCATGAGTCATGATCTCCATGCTGCTTCTCTTTATTTTGCAATTACAACATGTTTGGCTCTCTTTATTTTTGATGTCTTACCAGTATTCTACCTTTGTCTGATCTCCCTATACTTTTGGTTTCCTTGGAATTCTATTTACTTTTCTTTTTGCATCCACTTTTCATCATTCCTTGTTTTCCTTTATCCCTGGCTGCCAATTTGATAAATTTGGTTAACAGTGTCCCATGTCTCTCACAGGATCCAAGAAAAGTCAATTCAATTTCCCACCATAGTGAGAGAGAGAGAGTCATCCACGTCACAAACCAGCAATTTTTTAATAAAATTATTATTAATCTGTTCCTCCTTTATTTATTTATTCATTTATTATTATTATTATTATTATTATTTATTATCCTTCTTCAAGAGTTCTTCATTATTCAGGTGAAATTCGAGTCGAGAGCCTTAAAAGTGATAGAATCATGGGAGGAAGGCGCAGCTGCTTGGACCACGCCCTAAATTTTGGCATTACCAATACTTAGAGCATTAGTATTAATTATATCAAAATTTTATTTAAAATTTAATAAAAAATATAAACTTAATTAAAAGCCAATACTTTTATATCTATAATTTTATATTAAATTTATTAAAAAATAATATAATATATAATGTATGAAATTAATAAATTTATTTAATAAATACATTAAAAGATAATAAATAAATATTTTAATAAATAAATAATAATTTTTTAAATATGAAAAATTATATTTAAATATTATAACTCAAAATTTAAATTAATAAATTTAATATAAAATTATTTTAAATAAAATTATCAAATTATCTCTGACTGGAATTTAATGAGACAATTCCTCCTCTATCTTTATTTTTTTATTTTATTTTTTGAGAATCCAACTTTAAAAAATAAAAGATCGAAAAAAATGAGAGTGAGAAAATGAGAGTGAGAGAATGAGAGTACTGCGACTTGTCAAAAATCAGAGTCAAGCTGCAGGGACTGCACTCTATGATTGTGCTTCTTGGAGTAAGCAGGTGCAGTATTCCATCATCATGTTGGCGCGGATGTTTGAAATTCAATTAACCTCTGAAATTCCACTTGATAAGTAGGAAACAAAAAAAAAAAATCTATAAATATGAATAATATAAATAAATATACACCGAATATACGAAATGGAAATTGCTTTTATCCGCAAGTTTGACTTGAGTAAAGGCTTTGCCATAATGTGTAGCTACTTTGTATCATTAGTGTTGCTAAAGTAGTTGTTAAGATAAGAATAAAGCTTCACACACAATCATCTCCACTCGTTTTTAATTATCTCGGTTTTAACACACTAGCTTCCATCCGACATCTTTTCCCTACATTATTCATCCCATGAATCACCCTTCTGTATACTACTATTGTCAATGTCATGATCAATATTATATAGATTATATATATTATATAGTTTATGATCATCATCGGCTATATATATATTTATTAATTAATTTATATGTCACCACTTCGCGGATTATATTAATGGGTTTTACCTCATGCATACCTAAAGAATATTTTGGTACCGTTTTAATTATCGTTGGAGTGGTTCATACGATACTAATCAGCTCATGGCCGTTTGTGTTCCTAATTATAGATACGATGATTTTGGTTGAAGTAAGTGTAATAATAACACGATAGTGTCAAAATTTTATGATATGTTGCCTAAGGTTAGTAATTATTATTATTAGACAGTCTAAAATTTAGACAAGTACTAATAATTTATGGACTATGTGCATGTCTGTGACCGAACTATTATAATGGAAAAATCTATGCATTTCTTTCTTCTTCTTTTTTATCATCCTCTCATTATTTTATAATGTACGTAATACTAGATGCTAAATTCACAAGTAAAATATAATAAATAATCTCAAATAATTTAATGCAATATAGAGAAATTATGAATGAGTAGCATTCCTGTGACGCCCCCAACTTACGTCTGGGATTTAACGTAAATTAAGGTGTCTGGATGAGCAACACTCGGCTACTCACCCTCGTACTTAACAAGACTAAAAAGTATAAACAATTAAATCGTAGCGGATCAGGTCTTTCAATATAAGACTTTCTAAAGATCACACGGAAATTATATATATACAACATTCATTAAGCTTAAACATTGTGCTTTATACATATACACAACCCAACTGTAGCAAAATATATTACATTTATCCCAAAAGAAACTTTCCTTCACCTCACCCTTTCTCCCTCTTAACCTCGGGATATTCTTTCCCATAGCGAAACCTATTCATGCTAATACTAAAGTCTCGCTGGAGATGTTGTCCCTGTGGAGTCACACAAACTCCACACATGGACAACGAGCCGTCTACTCCTAAGGTTAAGCAGCATCCAGTACGTCTCCTCTCCTCGACAAAAGTGGATGCGTCAAGACTCCCAGCTCCGGTGGGTCTGATAGGAGGTCCGAAGGAAACAAAAGAAATGTCCAAAAAGGGACTGTAATCGGAAAGTCCCTCAGGACTCCCCGAAGTCTCCTGCCTCATCGGGGCTGTCCCCCTGCTGGTCATCGAATCCTGTATAAAAAATAATATGCACAAAATATATGGAGCCACAAAAGAGTGAGATTTCGAATGAAATCTCAGTAAGTACATAAACAGCTTAAAGGAAACAGGGAAAACAACCACAAAGTCAAAACCACAACTGACAAGGGAATATACCCTGACATACCCCTCACCAGGCCACTGTCTAACTGACACTTTTCTTAACTCACATACCCCTCACCAGACCACTGTCTAACTGACACTTTTCTTAACTCACACATTGTCTTATATTAAATTACATTATTTTCCCCTTTAAGATTTTTGTTCTTTCATATCACTGATGGGCGTTACGTATCGCCGTCCCCATCACATACACTCATCAATCATCCGGGCGTTACGTATCGCCGTCCCCGTTATGATGAGTCTGGTGTCAATCATCCGGGCGTTACGTCTCGCCGTCCCCGTTATGACACGAAATATATACACATAGTACTGCGGGCGTTACGTCTCGCCGTCCCCGCAAGGATCAATCACACGGGCGTTACGTCTCGCCGTCCCCGTGGAGATCACAATTTCATATCACGACAGGCGTTACGTATCGCCGTCCCTGCCGGCACGTCAGTCATACGGGCGTTACGTATCGCCGTCCCCGTCATGACGTGACTAACTCAATCTCGACAGGCGTTACGTATCGCCGTCCCTGCCGGCACGTCAGTCATACGGGCGTTACGTATCGCCGTCCCCGTCATGACGTGACTAACTCAATCTCGACAGGCGTTACGTATCGCCGTCCCTGCCGGCACGTCAGTCATACGGGCGTTACGTATCGCCGTCCCCGTCATGACGTGACTAACTCAATCTTTTATATATTATTTTCTTTCTTTATTTTCTTCTCTTATACACATGAGTCATCTCACTCACAACCCTTCCCATTTGAAACACCACTTCTATTCCAAGGAAACCCTAAGTTTAGGCAAAACAGGGTATCTCGCTCGAGCGGCCTGTCGAGCGAGTATCGAGCGAAGTCTCGGGTTGGGACTCGCTCGAGTGGGGTATCGAGCGACAGTCAAGCGAGGGTTCAGATTTTGCCTTCGCTCGACTCACATGTCGAGCGAGAGTCGAGCGAACTTACGGGTCTAAGGGTTTTTCCACTCAAAACACACCCATCTTTTTCAAACACTCCATTTAACTTCTTAAAGACTTAAATCTAGGTTCCCACAATTTTATTGAGCATAAAAGCAAGACAATTACCATCAACCCTACACATGTGTTCAATTTACACTTAAACATATTCACAAGTGTTCACTACTATGAAACATAACTCAATCATGCCAATAAACCAGTTCCATGCTTAATTTAAGCTAGAATATGGACTTACAATTTCTTCCAAGCTTAAGAGAATTGATCCAACCCACTTTCTCCAAGTTTGCTCCCACACACACTCACTTCACTCACAAGTGATCACTTTGAGGGTTTGGGGAGGGTTTTCTGATTTGGCTTCACAAGGCAAGTGCTCTCTCCTTCTAAAGGAGCTTAGGAAGCTCTCAAGGTCCTATATATATGGTGGTGGTCGACCAACATGAGGGAGAGAAAAGGAATTGCACCTAAGGTGCTCTAGTTGGCAGATTTGCATGTGATGAGGTGTCCATCTAGGCAAGATCTAATGATGAGGATTAAGCCTCCCAAATCCTAGGCTTTGCAGCTGGATTAGTCATCCAAGGGCTCACAATTGAGGTGGTTTGGCTGCCCATTTTGATCCATGGCTGAGAAGCAAGCTAAAGGGATAAGAGGTGAGGTGGCAATTCACCTAACCATGCATGCATCTCACATCTCCAGCTCTCCCCCTTGTGTCACACGCCCCTTCCAGATTTTCCTACCCCTTTGGTTCCTTCCCAACTCCCTTAGGTCTTCCCTCAACAAGTTCTAGAAGGTCACTTCATAGTTTAGTTAAGGTAGAGCCAAGTTTGATCCAATTAGTCACCAATCAACCAGATTTTTGGCTCCTTTGAGTTCCCATCACACTAACCATTCAATTGACTTCCAAATCAACTTTCCATTCATTCCTAACTATCCCTACACATGTCCTAATCCCAGAGAATCCTAAAACCAATTACCTATTTGGTTACATGCTCCAATCTAGTTCAATTACCCAACTCGGGTTCCAGTTAAGCCTATTCCAAAGCTGCCTACTTGATTCCCAATTAAGCCATTGATTCCTTCCGAATCTCAGAAAACTTCAAACATAAAAGTTTTAGATCTATCTCTTAGGGTTCTATATCAATTGGAATCACCTCATTTAGACATCATATGGCTGACTTATGATCATTTTCCTAAAACTCGACAGATTGATCCGAAAGTGCAAAATTCTCAATATTAAGTAAAATCTCACATTTCCTCAACTAAATCTCCCATTCTAATTTCCTAATAAATAAATACATTAAATAAATCTCTTTAAAATAATTTCTATAAAATAATTTACCTTAGAAAATTTTGGGCTATTACATCCTCCCCCCCTTAAAAAGGATTTCGTCCCCGAAATCGCTAGGAAAAAAAATAATTAAGGGTTTAAGGAATCTATACCTCGGTGACTAGCGGTAGATTCTTCTGAAGAGGTGGGTACTTTTTCCTCATTAATTAGTGAATCCTGAGAGTGATAAAATATCATGTCAACATCGGGATCATAGTACATGTTCACACTAATCTCTTGCAATCTACGGAATCTCTCTTCCTCTGTCCTTTCTATTATAGGTCCCTCTTCACACTGGCGTTTACGCTCTTCAGATCCATCAGATGATTCTATCATGACAGCTTTTCCTTTGTTCTCTCTTCTCAAAAATCTTTTCTCTGCTCTCAACCATTTTCTGGCGGGTTGTCTTTCCTCACCTGGTAACGCTTTTCTACTTATAGGGTTTCCTTTCTTGTCTATGTCCATAATGTGGGTTCTGTGCCTCTCACTTTTATTTAACCAGCTCAATCTCTCAGCTTTCCACTGTTTCAATTTTTCTCTACGAAATCTCTCCCTAATTCTTTCAGATCTTTTCTTTAACTGATCTACTGGGGTGACTGACATACGTGCAGTTCTTTTTGGAGCCATAATCCTGTATAAGGTTAAATATTAATGAATATAAATATAAAAGAAAACACGATTATCATACAAATGCAAGACAGTTAATTCAATTTATAAAATACATTATTACAACTATGTTTCAAACAAGTGGGGATAATTAACTCTCATTACATCCTCACGTTCCCAAGTGGCTTCTTGAAAAACAGGATTGTTCCAAAGTACTTTCACTAACACTATGGTCCGATTCCGAAGGGTTTGTTCTTTCTGATCTTCAATTCGTACAGGCCACTCTTCATAAGTTAAATTGGAACGTAAATTATTAGGACGCGGATCCATTACTGCCACTGGTTGATCATTCAAACACTTTTTCAGAGAAGATACATGGAAGACGTTATGAACTCCTTGCAAATCATCAGGTAGGGCTAAACGGTAAGCTACTGGACCTACTTTTTCCAGAATTTCATAAGGTCCAATATAACGAGGACTCAACTTCCCCTTCTCACCAAATCGCATGACTCCCTTTAGTGGCGAAATCTTCAAGTATACCCAGTCTCCTACCATGAAGTCTAAAGCCCTTCTACGATTATCTGCATAACTCTTTTGTCTACTTTGCGCCGTCTTTATCTGATTTCTGATCTTGATGATCTGCTCTTTAACTTCTTGTAAATACTCGGGTCCCAAAACACTACTTTCACCCACTTCATCCCAATAAATAGGAGACCTACATTTCCTTCCATAAAGTGCTTCATATGGCGCCATCTGTATAGTAGCTTGAAAACTGTTATTATATGCAAATTCAATCAATGGTAACAGACTTTCCCAATCTTTGTCAAAATCTAACACGCAGGCTCGCAACATATCCTCCAAGGTCTGAATGGTCCTTTCTGTTTGCCCGTCTGTTTGAGGATGGTATGCGCTGCTGAAATTTAAATTGGTACCCATCATCTTCTGTAGACTTTGCCAAAATCGAGACGTGAATCTAGGATCTCTGTCTGATACTATAGTCTTGGGTATCCCATGTAAACGAACTATTTCCTTCACGTAAATTTTTGCTAACTTTTCCATAGAATCCGTGTTGGAAATAGGTAAAAAGTGAGCACTCTTCGTCAATCGATCCACTATCACCCAAACCGAATTCTTTCCCGTAGATGTTCTTGGAAATCCTACCACAAAATCCATAGATAAATCCTCCCACTTCCATTCAGGAATTGGTAGGGGTTGCAACTTACCGGCTGGTCTTTGGTGTTCAGCTTTTACTAACTGACATACTGGACACTTGGCTACAAAAGTCGCAATGTCCTTCTTCATTCCTTCCCACCAAAACTTTTCCTTTAAATCTTGATACATCTTAGTACTTCCAGGATGAGCGGTATATGGTGTACTATGAGCTTCTTTCATCAACCTTTCTTTCAATTCTGGGGCATCCGGAATGATCTTCCTTCTCCCAAAGTATAACATTCCATCTCCTGAAAACATAAAGTGTGGAGACCCTTTTCCTTCCAGTATTTGCTGTTTTATCTTCTCCAGCTTGGCATCCTTTTGTTGTTCTTCCTTAATTTCTCTGTCTGTTAACGGAATAATTTCTTGAATCTCCATTAACCTAAGGTCCTGCAATAATCGGTTTACCAGAATTTCTCGCATCGCCGCCAGCACTGAAAATTCTTCTGTTTGAACTTTCCTACTCAAGGCATCGGCTACCACATTAGCTTTTCCAGGGTGGTATTTGATTTCGCATTGAAAATCACTTATAGTCTCTATCCACCTTCTCTGTCTCATATTCAAGGTCTTCTGGCTAAAAAGATACTTGAGACTCTTATGGTCCGTAAATATTTCACACTTTTCTCCATATAAGTAATGCCGCCAAATCTTTAGAGCAAACACTACAGCTGCTAACTCTAAATCATGCGTGGGATAATTCTGTTCATGATCCTTAAGTTGTCGGGATGCATACGCAACTACTCTTCCTTCTTGCATTAGCACACACCCCAATCCCATTTTTGAGGCATCACTATATATCACATAAGGTTTATGAGGTTCCGGCAAAGCCAAAACCGGTGCTGTAGTCAATCTCTTCTTTAGCTCTTGGAAACTCTTTTCACATTGTTCACTCCAAACGTATTTAGCATTCTTTCTAGTCAATGCTGTCAGAGGTGCGGACAGTTTGGAAAATCCTTCCACAAATCTTCTATAGTATCCAGCTAATCCCAAGAAGCTTCGTATTTCATGTGCATTGGTTGGTTGCTGCCACTCCATCACTGCTTCTACTTTTGCTGGGTCCACAGAGACCCCTTCACTTGAAATAACATGACCCAAAAATTTAACTTCTTGCAGCCAAAATTCACACTTACTAAGTTTGGCATACAATTGGTGTTTCTGCAAAATTTCCATTACTATTTTCAAATGTTCTTTATGATCTTCGTCGGTCTGAGAGTAGATCAAAATATCATCAATAAAAACCACCACAAACTTGTCCAAATATGGTCTGAATATCCGGTTCATCAAATCCATGAATACTGCTGGTGCATTCGTCACTCCGAATGGCATAACCAAAAATTCAAAGTGCCCATAGCGGGTTCGGAAAGCCGTCTTAGGTACATCTTGCTCCCTGATTTTCAACTGATGATAGCCAGACCGAAGGTCTATTTTTGAAAACACAGTTGCTCCTCTTAATTGATCCAACAAGTCATCTATCCGTGGCAACGGATATTTATTCTTAATGGTAACTTTATTCAACTCTCGATAGTCTATGCACATCCGCATTGTCCCATCTTTCTTCTTCACAAACAACACTGGTGCTCCCCATGGGGATGAACTAGGCCTGATAAATCCTTTTCTCAAAAGTTCCTCAATTTGCACTTTCAATTCCTCTAATTCCACCGGTGCCATTCTATACGGAGCTCTATGAACTGGAGTTGTGGCCGGTTCCAATTCAATAACAAATTCGGTTTCTCGATCAGGAGGTAGTCCCGGTAGATCATCAGAAAAGACTTGCGGAAAGTCTTCCACCACGGGAATTCCTTGAATATCTTTAACAACTTCTGAGGAGTTTAACATGATTACCCAGTAACCCTTAGTCTCCTTATTAATACTTTTCTTTATTCGCTTAGCAGTTACTATGGAGGAAACTGCCTTCAACATTTCCCCCTTGTAACAAAATTCCCCTTCCTTAGGTAAGCTAAAAACTATTTCCTTTCTGCGACAGTCCAGTTTGGCATAATACTTGGCCAACCAATCCATTCCCAAGATTAAATCGAACTCCATCAAATGGAATAGTATCAGATCAGCGACCAGTTGTGAACCTCTAATTTCCAAGGGGCAATTTCTCACCATCCGATGGCATCCTGCTACCTCTCCATTAGGCATGACTACTATTACTTTTTGGGTCAACAATTCCGTTTCTAAACCACACTTTTGGACACAATCATAGGAAATAAAGGATCTTGTTGCTCCCGAATCAAACAAGGTATAGACCATGTATTGCTTCAGCTTAAGCTTACCTAAAGAAAATTTTATTCTACTATTATTATATTACCACTCCCAAAGAATCCATTTATTAACTAAAAGAGGGGACTTGGAAATTTACCAGTAATGACGTTAGCATCTATTGCCTCGTCTGCCTCCATATCTACTTCTCCAGGCGTGATAGCATACACTTTCGCTTTCGCAGGAGCTTTGGCTTTTCCTCCGGGTAGAGCTACTCCTTGAGAGGTATTCTGAGGACAGTCTCTGATCAGATGTCCTGGCCGACCACATCTATAACAATTTCTATGATCCACTCGACAGTCTCCTTGGTGTCGACGTCCACATTTTGCACATTGCGGAAATAAAATCGGTGCATTCGGATTAATTGCTACTCCTTTTCCTCTATCCGTGGATCTAAAATTCGGTTTCCTCCTAGCATTACTTCCCCCATAAAATTGAAATTTTCTTTTTCCATATGCTTGAGTTTGCGCCATAACACTCCTCTGTTCAGCTTCCGCTATAGCTGCTACATTTACCAGTTCTTGAAAATTCTCAATTTGTAAACATGCCACCTGCATACGAATTCGTGGCTGCAGTCCTTCTTGGAACTTCTGGGCTCTCATCTTTTCAGTAGCCACCAGATGCGGAGCAAATCTCGCCAATTCCATAAATCGTGCCGAGTACTGTTCCACCGACATACTGCCTTGTATCAACATAGTAAACTCCAAAGCTTTCTGCCGCTTCATAGATTCCGGAAAGAATCGATCGTCGAACTCTTTCTTGAACCTTTCCCATGTAGGTACTACATTTTCTCCCAGTTCTAACTTTAACAGCTTTCGCTTTGTGTCCCACCACAGTCCTGCTTCTCCTTGTAACAGATGTCCAGCATACTGCACTTTCTGGACTTCAGTGCAACTACTAATTTCGAAAGTGCGTTCCAAGTCTACGATCCATTTATCTGCCTTTAATGCTCCTTCCGTTCCGATGAAGGGCGGGTATCGATACGCTAGAAACTTCTCATACGAACACCCTTGAATTTCTCTTCTGTTTTCATTCTGCTGATGATAACGGCTTTGTTCTATTTGGTTCTTCACCACTTCAGTCATTTGCCGAATAGCTTCAGCTATTGCCTGGCCTCCTTCCAATGGGGGGTTTTGTGCCATCGGTCCCCCTTCCAAGGGTGGATTCCGTATCCTCTGCTCTTCTCCCGATACTGGGTTCGGTGGTGTCTGCACTTCTCTCAATGGTGAGCTTGGTGCCGTTTGCTCTTCAGCACGTGGAGGGGTAACCAGAGAAGGACTCTGATTTACTGCGTCTACTCGTTTCAAGGGAGGACGACCTCTCGGCATATTGTTTTCCTGAAATATACCCAACTTCACCATAAGCCATACTCACTTTAGAAGCTTCCAAATTTCTAAAATCCAAACATTCATCCATATTACTCCAAACTCCAATCTGATAAAGATTCAAGCCTATACTAGTACCATGTGATCCATTTTTCCTAGGACACGTAGGTTTTACCCAGAGACGTAATCGCTCTGATACCAATCTGTGACGCCCCCAACTTACGTCTGGGATTTAACGTAAATTAAGGTGTCTGGATGAGCAACACTCGGCTACTCACCCTCGTACTTAACAAGACTAAAAAGTATAAACAATTAAATCGCAGCGGATCAGGTCTTTCAATATAAGACTTTCTAAAGATCACACGGAAATTATATATATACAACATTCATTAAGCTTAAACATTGTGCTTTATACATATACACAACCCAACTGTAGCAAAATATATTACATTTATCCCAAAAGAAACTTTCCTTCACCTCACCCTTTCTCCCTCTTAACCTCGGGATATTCTTTCCCATAGCGAAACCTATTCATGCTAATACTAAAGTCTCGCTGGAGATGTTGTCCCTGTGGAGTCACACAAACTCCACACATGGACAACGAGCCGTCTACTCCTAAGGTTAAGCAGCATCCAGTACGTCTCCTCTCCTCGACAAAAGTGGATGCGTCAAGACTCCCAGCTCCGGTGGGTCTGATAGGAGGTCCGAAGGAAACAAAAGAAATGTCCAAAAAGGGACTGTAATCGGAAAGTCCCTCAGGACTCCCCGAAGTCTCCTGCCTCATCGGGGCTGTCCCCCTGCTGGTCATCGAATCCTGTATAAAAAATAATATGCACAAAATATATGGAGCCACAAAAGAGTGAGATTTCGAATGAAATCTCAGTAAGTACATAAACAGCTTAAAGGAAACAGGGAAAACAACCACAAAGTCAAAACCACAACTGACAAGGGAATATACCCTGACATACCCCTCACCAGGCCACTGTCTAACTGACACTTTTCTTAACTCACATACCCCTCACCAGACCACTGTCTAACTGACACTTTTCTTAACTCACACATTGTCTTATATTAAATTACATTATTTTCCCCTTTAAGATTTTTGTTCTTTCATATCACTGATGGGCGTTACGTATCGCCGTCCCCATCACATACACTCATCAATCATCCGGGCGTTACGTATCGCCGTCCCCGTTATGATGAGTCTGGTGTCAATCATCCGGGCGTTACGTCTCGCCGTCCCCGTTATGACACGAAATATATACACATAGTACTGCGGGCGTTACGTCTCGCCGTCCCCGCAAGGATCAATCACACGGGCGTTACGTCTCGCCGTCCCCGTGGAGATCACAATTTCATATCACGACAGGCGTTACGTATCGCCGTCCCTGCCGGCACGTCAGTCATACGGGCGTTACGTATCGCCGTCCCCGTCATGACGTGACTAACTCAATCTCGACAGGCGTTACGTATCGCCGTCCCTGCCGGCACGTCAGTCATACGGGCGTTACGTATCGCCGTCCCCGTCATGACGTGACTAACTCAATCTCGACAGGCGTTACGTATCGCCGTCCCTGCCGGCACGTCAGTCATACGGGCGTTACGTATCGCCGTCCCCGTCATGACGTGACTAACTCAATCTTTTATATATTATTTTCTTTCTTTATTTTCTTCTCTTATACACATGAGTCATCTCACTCACAACCCTTCCCATTTGAAACACCACTTCTATTCCAAGGAAACCCTAAGTTTAGGCAAAACAGGGTATCTCGCTCGAGCGGCCTGTCGAGCGAGTATCGAGCGAAGTCTCGGGTTGGGACTCGCTCGAGTGGGGTATCGAGCGACAGTCAAGCGAGGGTTCAGATTTTGCCTTCGCTCGACTCACATGTCGAGCGAGAGTCGAGCGAACTTACGGGTCTAAGGGTTTTTCCACTCAAAACACACCCATCTTTTTCAAACACTCCATTTAACTTCTTAAAGACTTAAATCTAGGTTCCCACAATTTTATTGAGCATAAAAGCAAGACAATTACCATCAACCCTACACATGTGTTCAATTTACACTTAAACATATTCACAAGTGTTCACTACTATGAAACATAACTCAATCATGCCAATAAACCAGTTCCATGCTTAATTTAAGCTAGAATATGGACTTACAATTTCTTCCAAGCTTAAGAGAATTGATCCAACCCACTTTCTCCAAGTTTGCTCCCACACACACTCACTTCACTCACAAGTGATCACTTTGAGGGTTTGGGGAGGGTTTTCTGATTTGGCTTCACAAGGCAAGTGCTCTCTCCTTCTAAAGGAGCTTAGGAAGCTCTCAAGGTCCTATATATATGGTGGTGGTCGACCAACATGAGGGAGAGAAAAGGAATTGCACCTAAGGTGCTCTAGTTGGCAGATTTGCATGTGATGAGGTGTCCATCTAGGCAAGATCTAATGATGAGGATTAAGCCTCCCAAATCCTAGGCTTTGCAGCTGGATTAGTCATCCAAGGGCTCACAATTGAGGTGGTTTGGCTGCCCATTTTGATCCATGGCTGAGAAGCAAGCTAAAGGGATAAGAGGTGAGGTGGCAATTCACCTAACCATGCATGCATCTCACATCTCCAGCTCTCCCCCTTGTGTCACACGCCCCTTCCAGATTTTCCTACCCCTTTGGTTCCTTCCCAACTCCCTTAGGTCTTCCCTCAACAAGTTCTAGAAGGTCACTTCATAGTTTAGTTAAGGTAGAGCCAAGTTTGATCCAATTAGTCACCAATCAACCAGATTTTTGGCTCCTTTGAGTTCCCATCACACTAACCATTCAATTGACTTCCAAATCAACTTTCCATTCATTCCTAACTATCCCTACACATGTCCTAATCCCAGAGAATCCTAAAACCAATTACCTATTTGGTTACATGCTCCAATCTAGTTCAATTACCCAACTCGGGTTCCAGTTAAGCCTATTCCAAAGCTGCCTACTTGATTCCCAATTAAGCCATTGATTCCTTCCGAATCTCAGAAAACTTCAAACATAAAAGTTTTAGATCTATCTCTTAGGGTTCTATATCAATTGGAATCACCTCATTTAGACATCATATGGCTGACTTATGATCATTTTCCTAAAACTCGACAGATTGATCCGAAAGTGCAAAATTCTCAATATTAAGTAAAATCTCACATTTCCTCAACTAAATCTCCCATTCTAATTTCCTAATAAATAAATACATTAAATAAATCTCTTTAAAATAATTTCTATAAAATAATTTACCTTAGAAAATTTTGGGCTATTACAATTCCACTATTCTAATATATAGCTAATAATTAAATTGCAACAAATCTGAGTTGTCATCACTACAAGAAATTTTTTTATTTGTGATCGGTTATTTTTAATAAAATGACTATTTATAATTAAAATAAATCGTAAAGTCATAAATAATTAATCATAACAGCTTATTTTTTTATAGTACAATTTTATTTTATAATGGAATTGTGTGTCAATGGGATTTTCGTCATGCCAAAAAGAAAACACATAGGTAGGAGTCAATGAAGTTTGAGACGTTACTATTTACACTTGGAAAGTTGACAAAAATAAATGTGGAGAAATACATCAGAATTTTGAGGGACGTTACAATAGAGAAGCATGCAAGTAGGTACGTACAAACCAGACAAATTGAAGAGCAGCATGCAATCAAATTTTATATGGATTTTCTTCAGCATGCAGCCAAATAAATTGGCTCATGTTCTTACAGTTACAGTGAAAGGGACTGTTTCGAAGTTAGAGAACTAGTATCGACCTCTTCCCCTACCCTCTATTAATCCACAGCCATGTATATTAACGTACGTAAAAAGAACGAATAGGGATTTTATAAGAAAAAGCAAAAGAAAAAAGAGAAACAGTTACAGAGGTTAAAGTGCTAGCTACTGTTGTTCAGAGTCTGAAGGAAATGCTGGCAAGTCTGGTCGCTCTCTGAACCGCTTCATACATACGGGGCTTGTACATTTTTGGCCTGGAGTAACGGAGTTGCTTAATTCTCCACCATTCTTCTACACAGCTCGTACACTATTTTACACGGATCGATCAAATTCGTGAAGAAATTCTGATGCCGCGGTTTAATTTATCTTATAAAATTAATTAAATTTTTTTTATATATTATTTATAAATATATCTAAAATTTTATGTGTAAATAATGTGAGATCATTTATTTTTCAATATCTTCCTCCAAGTACAGGTTGATGTTTTTTCTAATCTTTATTATGAGATAAGTAGAGAAAATCTCGATTCGTCTTATGATAAGCTATAATATCATGACAAAATTTATAAACATAACTCATTTTATAAAACTGGTTTAATAATAAATGTTTGACATTATTAATAAAAATGTCCAAGGCCTTATTCACAGGTAATATAAAATTTATTTTTCAACACCATTCCTCAGGTATAATCTAATACTTTTCCTAGTTTTTGTCAATAAATAAGAAGTGCCCCCATTCTTCTTGTAATAAGTTTTGATACTAAGAAAAAATTTATAGGCCTAATTTATCTTATAAAATTAATTCAATAAGAAAGATTTGTATATTAGTTATAATTATAAAAATGTCTAAAATTTTGTCTACATGTAATATAGAATTTATTTCTCAATAATTCGTACACTATTTTACAACTAGCTACGATAATACTAAATAGTCAATTCTAAAACATTTTTAAAAAAAATAAAATAAAATGTACTGACGGTCAAACAAGGAAAACAAGCATTTTCCACATAATAATGCCATTTTATAAAAAAAAATACATATGCTTTAAATTTAACCCATAAATAGAGCAAAATTGATTTTCGGATTCTTCATTAACGCATATAATTGCAACGATTAAAGGTAATTTCTCATATATTCTCAAACTATTTAATTATTATTCATAAATTATTTTATTAATATTCACAAATATTTTTAATATCCAATTATTCAGCCATAAATGTCAAGATCACTTTGGGACCTAAGCAAATTAATATACGCAGCTTTGATTTAGAAGATAAATTTAAAAATATAAATGTTACGTATCAAATTTTGTTATGTAAGTAAAATGCATGATATACACTATATTATATTGACTTGATAATAAAATAATTCATATTAATATAAGATTGGGTTGCGTTTATGTATTTCAAATACACTTTTATATACTTTTTCTATGACGTTAAAGTACTATAATATTAGTGAAAAGTGGTCTAATATAGTGGGTATTTTTTTTGTCGAATTATCATGATGATTGCGTGCCCATTCGGAGACTTCAGGAAGAAAACAAAAACGTGAACAAGACAGCCTCAACAATTGGAGGGTTGTTTTAATAGATCTTCTCAATTAGAGATTAAATAATAAACTTTGATTAAACCATGCACAGAGTTACGTACGTGTTCATTGTACTTTGATTTCAATGATGTGTTTCCAGGAAGCCATTATGCATTAAGTAAGTTGTTATTATCGTCGCAATAAATATTCTGGTTTTCTCATCTTATCTCTCTCAATTTTAAAAAGAAAAAATCTGGGTATAATTCTAATTTATACAAACCTAATTGTAAAATTAGAAATTATGTCCTACAATTATATAAATATATAATTAATAAACATTATGACTGATAATTATATTATCTTAAAAGGATTTTTATTTTTATTTTTATTTTTATTTTTAAAAATATGTAAATCTTTATATCTATGATTGATAACTTGTCCTATTTTCTTTTATGTAATCGCTTTTGACAACAGTGGAACAGAATGTGAATATGGTATATGTGAATAATGAAAAAAATGGGATAAAAAAAAGATAAAAATAAAAAATGAAAAACATATGGGGAGAGGAAAGGGGGGAGGGGGGCCCGGTAGATAGGGCCCAGTAGTGATGGTAGGCTGTGGCCTTGGGTGTTGGAGTGGTGCAATAGGGGCCCACAATAACTTTGTCTCCCCCATACCCATCACCTGTGTTCCGTAACAGTTGGTCAGTCACCTCCAAATTAAAATAATAATAATAATAATACGTAGACTGGTACTGGTAGTAGTAGAACTGTAGAAGTCTGTTTGATATTGGTTGGGATCAGAGGCACGTGACTGACCAAGCATTCCTGCTAACGCGTGACGGGGCCTGACCCTACCACCATCACATTTTTCATCATGTCCTCCCGCCCCTGCGTCGCCAACGTCTTGACTCTTCACGGTTCCTCTCTTACCTTTTTTCATTACCGTTTTCTCCTTTCTTTCGCCCAAGAAGACATCTATACCCCCATCCTCCTTTTATAAATTAACAAATATTTAAAGATGATAGAAATGGATATTAGGTTAAATATTGGTAAAAGATAACTATTATAGTTATAAATAGATTTTATAACTATAAATTCATAATTAACAAGTAAAGCCATGCTAATTAATAAATTCATTTTTATATTTTATGATCAAAACAATTCTTTTTGATAAAGTTATTGGATTTTCATCAAGACATTTTCGTGCTCCAATAAATTTTGATGAATGATTAGGGGTGGGTAGAGGGGCACTACACCCCGCCACCCCATGTCCACTGGCATGAGCAACCTCATTTGCAAGGAAATCACCCAACGGTGGTGGGTTGTCCCCTTCAAACCTTACATAATATATTATATATATGCGGTGAAAAGACATTATTTTAGGGAGTTAAATTAAATTTAATCCTTATCCCTAGTCTCTAATTTCTCTGTCTCTCTCTCAGTTGCTCACGGCCCATATCCTCTCTTCCTCCTCCTTGCCTCATCCTTCTCAAACTCTCCCTCTCATAGCCATCATAGGCTCGTGATTTTTTAAAATCCTTTTTACTAGTTAGTTTTTTGTTTTAAGTGTCTTGTAGGGTGATACACGCTCAGGCGGGGGGGGGACACCTCTACTTCCGCCCCTTGCTCCCACCAGGGCGGGGGGCAGGAATTCAATCCTGCACCCCACCCCCGTTTACACGGGGGCGAGGTACCCTGTCCCACAGCGAGATAGTGGGGTGGGGGTCCATCCGCCTGCTCCTATAGGGCCTTGACCCATTTCACAATTTTGGGTATTTTCAGCCCCAGATCCAGTTTCCAAGTCATTTTTAGCTTAAAATACCATCAAAATTGATTTAAACACACAATTATATATTAAAAAAATTCGGTATTCCATTACTAAAATTTAAAATCACTTAAAAAATTCACTAAAATAATAAAATTTAAAATAAAAACTAAGTTATTACAAATTTACAATAATACAAATTAATCATACAAAATTATAAATTCTGCTATTAACTATTAACATTACAATTTACAAATACTATTTTTAACTTTCTAAGAATCTAAATTTTAAATTAACAAAATCATTTTACATAACATTAGTGATTTATTAATATATATAATTATAAATATAATAAGAAAAGTAGGGACGGGGTAAAAGCGAGGTTGAGGGACCCCTATACCGCCTCCGCCCCTGTCGTAAGTGTAGAAAGCGGACAGGGGAACCCTGCCCCCCATCTGCAGGACCGGTGACTCCGTCTCCGCATGGCAGTGTGGGACGGAATGCGGGCGGGATAACAGGTGCGGATACTCGCTGCCCACCCCTATTATCTTGTGTTTTGAATTTATATTTTTGTTGTGGATTTTCTATTTTCTTTTAATTTTTTTTTAATTGTTATCGTTGTAAGTGGACAATGGACGAATCAAGGGTCTGCCTCCTGCATCATGGCACACAAACCGCGGGGGGGGGGGGCGCACAACCCTTAGGATGTAGTGGCTGATTTAGGAGGACATTAACTCCTCTCTTCCCAGCAAGGATAGGGTACGGGAAGTAGACAACCCTATCCTAAGAGGTGCATGTAGATATGTAGATATGGGATGTAGGAATTTACTCTCCAAAAATAGGACCCATCTTTATGAAATTACAAGTCATAAAAAAATGTTCCAATCGATTTGATTCTTATAACAAGGAGAACAAAAAGAACATAGATAAAAAAAAAAAAATTGAAATGGACGAAATACTATTGAGAGGTGAGGTGTCGACACATGTGGATAATAAAGCAAGGATGTGAACATAAAAAGAATGTTGAGAGGTGCAAAGCACAGCCGACGAGGAGGCCCAAAGTGGTAAAAAAGGAATAAGCAGAGAGATCCAACATTCCGTAATAGAAAGTAAAAGAGTGGGGCACTGTTTTGGGTCCGTATTCCGTAAGAGAATGATGAAAAAGATTGGTTTACAATAAAAAGGTTGGAGTGAGATTGGAAAGCAGGCCCATTAAAGGGACCCACCCACACTCCATTCTTTTCTACAGAAAACTCACTCCTGCTCTTTGACTTGACACTCAAACGAGTCACTGAGTCATCTCATCACTCTCTCTCTATCACTCTCTCTCTCACACACACACCACATCCATGCACATGAGACATGCATGGTCATCCACAAGTGGAGAACAAAATAATTAGTGTTGGAAGGGAGAGTGAAATGAGCATGTGGCACCATCTCTTAAGTCAAAGATTTAGGGCTTTAATAATAATATGTCTATTAGCTAGACGTGTACCGTCTCCCTGCTCCCTCTTTAAGAGAGTGGAGATTACGGTCCACTCATATCATATGTCATTGACTCTCAAATCTCAGTGAGATACTCCTACAAATAATAATAATATTAATAATAATTAAAAAAAATGACTATCATTTGGGTGAGACACATGGTGCTATGTAATTGGTTTGTGGTTCTTCCTTCTCTTGGGATAGGCAGTATTTGTGTTGATAACACATACGATCGGCCAAAAATAAAAAATAAAAAATTGTAGTAAGATAGTTTCAAGCAATTTCTTTCAAGACCCGATATATGGCTCATTAGTACCAAATATAGCTCATTAGGTTCTTGAAGTTCATTTGGATATATATGACGGTGAGAAATGTTATAATCATAACTTCTGTTACGTAAAAATAAATTTATAAATTAATGTGAATTGATGTGATACGTTAAATTGTAAAATAAATTTAGTGTATTATATAAAACTTTCGCTAGTTTATAAAATTTATTTTATCGATTTTTTTATTTGATTGTATCACTTCTCGGTATGACAACTGTTGTTGTTTAATTAACATGAAAATGTAAAGGTAAATGAAACTAGCATTTCATGTCCCGTGATTTAGATAACTCCAAAGGATAATTAAGAGGAGTACTCCATCATCCATGTGATGAATGAACTATTACAATAATCACAAATTTGAAAACTTTATGTGTATGGGTGGCCTAAGTTAATTGGAGAGGATAACGAAAGGATTGAAAAAAGGGTCCCATATCATCATTACATGTCATGTTCTATCATTTGAGATTTTATTAAAGGAAAAAACAAAAGCTTTAACGCGAAGATATCGTGTAGAGGGTAATGCAACTTGTATTGAGAGTATGATTAGAATAAATAAGAACGGACAAGCAAATGATTTGGATCTTCTAAAGAAAAAAGGGAGATAAAAAAGATTACGGAAATTGCTTAATTCACTTCATTTTTAAAGAAAAGGGAAAACCCACCCCCCCATGATGAAATTACCTATAGTTAATGGAGATTTAATTTATTAGGAAAATCTTAATTTCTATTTGAGTGCTTGCAATGGATTCGATCTTGAATGGAAGAACAACTTGCTTTGGACACATATGTTTTTCAATTTACCTTCTTTTAGTCGGTTTGTTTTTTACCCTTTCAAGTAGAATCAATCAAATCGTTAATATCTAATGGCGATATCATTTTCTATAATTAATTAATTAATTTTCAATGCTCTATAACTAATATCTTAAATTGAGTTAGCTCTATGGACTCCTTAGTAGCTCTTGCAGATGTCTCATTGAAGACCATTTCAATGATAATTTTTTTTTTTTACACGGTTCAAAGTCCGGTGAAAGAAATAAAAAATGGTGTGAGCAATGATAGAGACAAATGTCAAGTACAAACGACAGATAAATTTTAAATAATATAGCATGATATACAAAATGTACCGTTTTTATTTCCTTCAGTTTCAGATTCATTTCTTCATTCCCTAACTCATAGATATTGTGTAGCACACAACATGCATCAAACGCTACATGTTATCAGTTGACATTTGCCTATCATTTTTTTCCTGACATTTGTCCCTAACATTTTTGGTGAAAGAAAAGGCTGCACAAGATGAAATAAAAAAGGGTTTAGGACTACAAAACATACATGCATTTGCATTGCCCAATTTATATATGAGAAATATTTTAGTCATAAAGAGATTATATAAAAATAAGTTTTCAAACTAATGTAACTTGATATAATACATTAAATTATAAAATTATTATTAATACAAAGCAGATCTAATACATCACATATTTAACTAAAGTGTTACAGTCATGAACTCGGTTTTCTCGTTTTATTTTGGGTTTTCCTCATGTTTTATCTTCTCCCATCCAATTAGTCCACGAGTTTTGCTCACTCGTGGACTCGATCGTTTCCGCGTCTAGTTTGAAGCAAAAGACTAATTGGAAGTGTGAAATCTGGTAAGGAATCCAAGCTAGTGAGCAAAACTCAAAAGTGATAATCATTTTGTTCCAGAATATGGAAGTTCACTTTATATCCATGTTTTTTTGTTGGATACTAACATCCTAGTCTACATCTTAATCATATATTCTTTATATTTTGTATTTCTACTTTTCTTTCTTTCTTTCTTTCTTTCTGAAGCATTGAAACCATACGCATAATTACACCATTGCTGGTCATTACTATGGACGTTGGAGGACAACCCTGCACACACCCGTGGATGTCCGGTTAATCATCACCTTTGTTCTTTTCTCACCTCTCTCTCATCACCCTTTTTCTTGGTAGGTCGGTTTTGTATGTTCACTTCACCCTTCTTTCTCGCCTATCCTTCCTCTCTCTGCTACCCTTTTTTAAGTGAACATACAAAACCCTCATGTACAACGGTTAAATTTTGATACAATTGTTATGATATTTCTGAGGTAATGCCTGCAGTTAAAGACATCCTCTTAAACCATGATTAAGTTAGGTTATAAATGAATATACTTGTGTTGCTAAGACAAGACAAAATGTAACAAAAATATTCCTCGATTCCGGATAAAAGCTGATGACATCCTAATAAAAAAATCCATCGTCCCATGAAGAAACTGTTGAGTAATTTTTGAAGTAATGTTTGGCAGCAGAATCGCATATGCAATGCGCACTATTTGTTTTTCTTGCTAAAACGGAACTTCTTTATACAACTTTTCAACTTGGTTTAAGGTTTAATCAGACTCCCCAGTGGTCATATACTTAGTTACACAGACATTTAACAAATAGAAATACTTTGGCATTTTAAAAAAATAAGGGCAGTGCCACAATGCCCTCTCAAGGTACCACTTAGCTTACCGCACAGCCAAATTGTTGTATTTATTTTTTTTTCTCCTTTTTTTCCCATTTTAAAATATTTTTTAAAAAAATAAGAAAATATCAATACACTAATAATCACTTCTTTAACAGTTAAATAAAAAGAAAAATTAAAATGCTTAAGATGTCAAAATTTATGGGGCAAAGTAACATTTTCCAATCAAAATACAGAATGTTGGTCGCATCATGATCACCCACCCAATCAGCAGTAACCCATATCGATCCGACTTCCGGTTCATAGAGATAACCACACACATATATATAAGGTCAATTTGTCAAGTGGCCTGTTGGGCATCATGCCTCCAAAATTTGCCCGCCTCACAAAAAAGAAAAAAAGCTGCCCTCTTGCTGGTATCTGTTATGCGTAGTTTGCTTCTTGTTGCAAACTCATCCGGAAGCGTTCATTAACAAACATGGTTCTGCAAATTGCATTTTTCATCCTCTTGTGTAAAATCACTGCATCAAAAGCATGTCCAATTTATCGACTGTATGAACAATTTTTTAATTTTTTTTTAGAAGTAAGAAATATCTTTATTAATGAGAATATAAATAGGCATGACCCAATTACACGGGGAGATCGCCTGTATGAACATATGAGATAGTAAACAGAAACTCACCTCCATGTTTGTTGGGCAAATGCCAATTCTTCAGTCCAAGTGATCACGAAAACGGATAATTTTGTTGATGAAAGGCTTCTCGCGCCGATAGCTGTTTTAATGTATATATTTTGGATAAGCAAACGAAACATGTCAAGGAACAAAAGCAATAACATGGAGACTGTTTATGGCAACTACAATTAAACAAAATCGAGAAAGAAAACAGTTTGCTGCAGATAATGACAGCTTTCAAATGGAGTTTTTTTTGTTTTGGGCGGGGAAAGAAGATACTTACATGACAAAAGATGACATACAGAAGCAAGCAAACCCAATGAAAAAGTGAACCAAAAATGTTGTCCAGAAATTTTCGCGATCCAGAAATATCTTCTCAGAAATGAGTGTAACTACACCTGAAAACAACAGAACTGTCCATCCAGAAGGCAAACAGCTGGAAAATGAAAATGAAGAAGAATCCTGTGGAAAGGAAGAAAGTATTTCAAGATCAAAATCAACGCCAGAACAAGAAACACCAACGCATGAAAGCCATACCTGGAAATACTTCTTTACGAATACTGTAGAGTATATAATCCTCAAAATCATATCTTTACAACGGTCAAGAACCACAGCTCAATTATTTTAATCTCAATTTGACAAGTAAAATCTGAATTATTGAAATATATATACACATAAATACACACACACACACACATATATATACATCACTTAATAGATCAAATTATAAAAAGGACACAGAACATTACCTGGAATACAAAACAAAAGGGCACAAAGAAGAATTCCCGTAGTCAGAAAAAGGATACTTAAAGAATTTGCCAAAATTAAGCCAATTGCACCAGCCGAGCGTATCAGCAGAACATTCAGTACTATATAAATCAATGAGAATACAAGCAGCGAATCATTTGAACGTTTGAGTTCACTTTCGGTTGCAACTGCATGTAGAAATGCTTCAGAAGTTCCTGATACAATCAAAATAATGAAAAATAAATTTCTGTTGTCCACTATGAAATCAGATATGTTGGATAAAATGTAGAATAAGATATATTTTTCTTTTTTGATAAGTAAATGTAGAATAAGATATATTGTATCAACAGGAATTTTGTAAAGGCTTTGTCGAATTCCAGCACACACAAACTATTTACTTTTTTATAAGACGGTTAATTTGGGGTAATTTTATGTTAAGCTGATTATGGATTTTCACTACAGCTGCCCCCGTCATCTTTTTTTCCTTTTCACCAAGTCCAGCGGTCCACATCATACTTGTAGATCCCGTAAGAAATATAAACAGATGCACAAGAAAAAGGCTAAAGTGCGGAAGAAAGAAACAAATATCAGTATATGAATGTTGCAGAAACAAGAAGAACGACAAAAAATTACTAACCATTCATTGCCAAGACAATGATATAAAGGCAATAATACCGGAGGGCTGTTGATGCTTCTCCATCACTCCACTTCCGACCGTACAACAATCTGATGAGAGAATAAGAGTAACTTGGGCCAAATGCCATAAATACAAGTCCTGCAAAATAATCAGTGGCAAATTTAGACAAGATAAAGGAACAACATTAAAAAAAATAAAAACAAAAAATGGTGATAACATCCCAAGACTCGAGCTATCAAGAAAAAAAGAAATTGATCGTCGATGGTCATCAACTTGTAGTCTTGTACCATCTCGAATCTCGATATATATGTTGAAGCCAGAACTTTTGCATAGAACCCCTTTTTATAAGTAACTTCGAATGCTTGGGGGGTTTACTAGAACATTTCAAAAAGAACTTTTGCATAGAACTATGCTCACAGGTGATATAGAATGGTTAAAACTATACTGATGGGACAACTATACTCATTTAGATTTCCACACTATGGTAGAAGCTTTGGAAATATTTTCTAGAGGTAATCTATGAAACTTTTTTGCCACACATCAAAGGGGAAGAAAAGAAAAATCAACCTTGTAAAACCATTATGAAAGTGAAAATGTCCATAGTGTGGGAACTAAAATAAAAACTTCTACCAGAATCTCAGCATCTTTGGCACACGAGTTTCCCAGTAACATGATGGGGGTAAAGCAAGCATTTTTTACTCGTCTGCTAAACTAATTTCTATCCTACCATCCTCACAGGTGAACTCTATGACCCTATTAAATATTTTGGGTCAATGCAAAATAAAACAACAATGCAATTGATATAAGAGTAATAAAAACAAACAATCCCAATAAAACTAAAAGTTAATATCCCAGAAAGTTTCATTTTATAGGATGAGGAACAATAAGGAAAGCTTTAAAAAGATAACTGGATGAATTAAGTTAGTATAAAAACAAACCAATTAATATAACTAACTTCAGGGCGTCTGAAAGGCCATTTCCCAATTTCCTGCTTCTATCTGGATATTTTCCTGTCAATAAATAAACATGAGAAAATATAAGCAGCTCATGATTATTAAAAGTGAAAAATTCGGAGAAAGGAAATCCATCAAGAAAAAATAATCCACACGATCAAGATTAGTTATATGCTGGATTTCAGAACCCCCCAAAAAACATAGAAATGAAAGGAGAGATGTAAACCTGACGACTTTGCAAAGGTAGCATATGAGCTTTCTTCAAAAGGAAGGAAGACCATCCTTACTACTAAGCTCCCTGGAATGTGATTAAAATATCAGTCTTAAGCATTTTCAGAAATCCAAACAGTAAAATGTAAAAATTAATAAATTTTTCCAGTAAAAATATCCATCCATGTTGAGTAAACATTCATAGTTTAATCATTTTTTGATAAGTAAATAATTTTATTAATAGAATGGATGGCATTAAATTCACAGTTTAATCATAAGATAATTTAACTGCACTACATGATAAATGAACCATATACTTACCTAGTTTGTCTACAAGTCCATATACAGCTTGGTTATATGGTGTATCCAACCACACAAGGACCATCTTTTCTCCTTCTTGAAGGATCAACTTCCGAAAGGATTGAAGGGTAAACAAAAAACACATGTTTGACAGCTGCCTGTCATAATCCTTCAAATTTCCAGATCTGTGAAAGTATATGTTATTTACTAGAGATGGGTAGCTTATAGCTAATAATCATTGGCCTAGAGGTTTGACAGCCCAATCCACCCAAAGGAAAATTTAGACAACATTAGAACAATAGTTTCATAAATTTAGCTCCTTTCTCTGGTTCAACAATCATCCCTGATTCATTTTAAAAAGAAAATAATGCACAAGAGAAAAGAACCTATACCTAAAAGGGAAAAGAGCAGAACTACTGAATGGATGAAAAAGAAGAAAATAGCCCCAATAGCCCAGGAACAAGCAAGCTCCATATGCAGTTTGTGACAATGCAAATACGATCTCTTTCTCCTGCAACAGCCAATCAATTACAAATGATTAGAAGCTTTATCTCATCCCTATTCCTGTAAACTGTCAACAAATGCAGAACTTTATAGCATGGGCTGAGCAACAAATGCAGAAATTGAAAACAAAAGAACCATACTATGAATCAAAACGTCAGCTTGAACGAAAGCCAAGGTTCAATTGAGGAAATTTCCTTTTTGATAAGTTCAATTGAGGAGAATTTAAAGACTGTTGTTTATTAATCAATTAAAATAGCTTTGGAAGGCTGAAATGTGCCTTCAACAACAACATATGGCTTCTGTCAACCTTAATTGGGTTCCAAGGTTGAGCTGGTGAGAGTGACTGGGCAAATTCACAACCTATAAATTTCAAGATCGACAGCATATTCCAGTTTCAATCTTACCGTGCCAGTTTGATTGACGATGAGGATATACATTGTTAAGCAACGCGAAAGTGTAGCTGCAGTTTCAACAATCAACCGCAACTTAAGCAGAAGCAAGTTCTGGGAAAGGATATACAACGGCTCTGCTAATAGCTCTAATATACAAGCACAACCTGCCATAAAATATGAAATGATCTCATCAATTAAACGAACAAAAAAATGATGAGAAAATAAAATATTCATTTAAGATTTGACACTCAAGTACTACTGGTTTGTGCAAATAAAAGTTTTTCACTTATTCAGATAATAGTGGCCACTCCATATCTAAGGTCAATTGGGAGTAGATATAGAAATTTACCATTAATCAAAATAGCCTGTGCATATGGATTAGAATAACTTATTTCTTGCCACCAAAAGACCAAAAAGCATGCTACTACTGTTATAACAACTCCAAGGGGGAGAGTCGCCCAAGAAACTTTCATCAGCTTCGTCGTGTTTTCTTCCACTGAAGAGCCATCACTGCAGCATAAGATAATACTTTTAGGAGATAGATTTAAGGTCAAGTTGATTTTCTAACTTCATTATTTTCCATAACTTCATTATTTGCCAGGTCATAATTGGGTTAATCTGGCTACTGTAGTTGACCCATAATCACAATTATTATCCCTATTGCATTGAAATGCATAGTTACACATGCTCCTTAAAATCCACTTTCACGAACCCTTTTCCCCTTATATAATCGCTTTTAAAACTATATTCTAAATAAAACTAACCAAGATTATACCTGTAACTTAAAGGCATTTAAGTGAGCATTGGTCACAATTCCAAGCAAAATATTGTTATTGAAATAATAAAAGATCGTAGAAGATTAGTAACTAACTGTCACAACCCTGAACTCGGCATAAGTATTAACTTGAGTTTAAGCTGATGACTTGAAGCATAGATTAGGGTACCCATTTCCCTATTCTCATTTATTACCTCCCATAACAATTTGCATTTCTCCTTGCAAGCACATTTACAATTATTGACTCTCTCTTCAGCTCAAATAAATCTAAAAGGAAGATTTTACATACTACTCTCACCCCACTCTTATCTCACTATGATGAGGTGGCATTGTCCATCAATTTTTGAGTATTTCTTAAAAAATATAAGAGACGATCCAAGGGTGATAAAAAGTGCCACATTTATGAAATGGGATGAAAGTAGGATAGAGTGTGGCATGAAGCATTGCTCAAAATCTAGCAGATTAAGGCATCCATCCACCAAAAACAGCATTTTAGCTAAAGTACTATTGTCAACCTTAGAATATAGGCCTTATGAACCCAACAAGTGCCTAGCCCTCAAGCACAACTAAAGCCCCAAAGATACCGAACTTCTGAAGCAAGTTTAAGCAAACAATACATCAACACATAAATAAGTTACATGCATTAATAGATTAAAAGGAAATGAAATAAAACAAAGAAAAACATTACAAATACTATTTGGGAGCACCATTTCATGTCTACTCGCATGCATGCTCGCCGGAATCCCTCTCGACTGAGAAACAAGATGCATGTCGTGAATAGATGGAATTGTACTGCATAAAGCTGCAACAGAGAAATGAACTTCAATTTTTTTTTTAAAAAAACCTCTCTATATCAAGAATTTAGAAGGCAGTACAAAAATCGGAGAGAGAGACAGAGAGAGAGAGAGAGAGAGAGGGATGGGGGTAGTCATCAGCATTCCATTAAAGGAAACTTCAAAAGTGAAGGTTAGTAGCATCCAAGCAACCCTAAAATTACTTTCAACTTCCAAATACAAAGGTAATGTAGGGTGAATAACTCAGACACCCCGCCAAATCCAAGGGAATATTTATAGAGAAACTAAATGCTCTTATTTTCTTTGAATTTTCAATTTTATGGCATACTTGTTTCAGATTCTCTCACACTCTCTGAAAAAATAAAATTCTGAACAAATTTTTAGTCACTCGTGATGTGAGGCCCAAGCATACCCCAGTTTGCTCCAAAACATAATGATGTTGGCATCAAAGTTACAGCCTAAAGCTTTCCCCGTTTCTCATGCCACTAGAAGCCTATGATATGTTTCAAGAGATGCAAAAGTAATTTCAAGCTTAAAATATGAAAATATGTAATTCAGCAAAAATAAAGAAAAAGAAAGAGGAGGATATTTTTACCGCGTAGTCCTCTTCTGTAAGATGCCTCACGATCCATGAATTGAATACAAATGGAATTCCCCTTGACAAGAACTGTGTAGCTAATCCAAAAATGTAGAATGAAACAACAAAAAGAAAAAACAAGTAAATAATATGTACAAAAGCCAATTGCTTACAGGAAAATGCAACTAAAATAAACTCATTGTAAAAATTCCAATCAAATGACTCTAAACACTGCCACGGTGGCTTAGTCAAGTTTATCTAATGAAAAGGATAGTAGCTCATTCTTGTTTTCTACTTGCATCTTGTTTCTTAATTTTTGCCCCCCCTCAGAAACCAAACAGGACAAGTTCAGTTTCACTAGGCGAGAAAAAGAAAACAAGAAATCCTCAACTCAAATAGTTGACAAATAGAGTTGAATTTTCTAATGAAAACAAAAAGAGAAAATCCTAGTAAAGATATTATGTTCCTTTTCCTACGCTTTCTGAGCAACCAAACGTGCGGTAAAGAAAACTGAGCTAATTGGAAATATTGGAAATGGACAATTTAAGACTTTCTCCGCATGAGATCCGAGGAAAACTAACCGAGTAAGTACTTGAAAGTGCGAGAAAAATCGGCAGTGTCTGTCCCTCCCACCATTTGGGACTGAACCACGGAGGAGGCTTTCAACATCTCAAGATGCAACCTGCGAACCGAATCGGATCGGGTCAGATTGATAGGCCATTGGCATAAATGAAAAGGACAATGCTACGAGTCCCGCTTTGGGATCCCGTTTTCTCATCCCGCTTGACGTGGTTTATCCACCTGGCAAGACACATTTTTTTTTTCCTCACTTAAAGCTTGGTCCCCAGCTTCCATCCCCTTCCAGGAAGTTATCCCCTCGCCGGAAATCTCCCCTCGAGTTCGCACTACCCATCCCCTCCATCTCCGATCGACCCTCATTCCATGATTTCATTTCTACTGCTCAAATTTCACAGTGTTCAAACCAGTGTCCTCAAAAAACACACCCAAATTGAATCGATTCCCTTATCCAATGAACGAGTCAATCAAGCCCCAAATCGCAAACAACCAAAAAATCCAAAATTATACAAAGCCCAATAACTCTTGGACAAGAATTAAGAACTCCACAACTAAACCAACAATAATCGATGAATCTCCAAACAAACCTTATCTTCCAATCGTAAGGTCTCCCCAGAATTTGAAAAAACGAAATATGATCATTTACCTCAATTATACAACAGAAAAATATGAACTTTGACACTCCCAATTTGCAGTCTCCATCTGGTCGTTGAGCACTTTTTAAGTTTCTGCTCCAAAACTCGTTTCTTTACAGTTGCGGATTGCTTGAACGAGGAAAACTAGAGAGTGAGATCGTGCTATTCCTGGCTCAGATTCTTGCTCCTAGATTCCCTGGTCGCAGGGAGATTGAGGCCGTAGAATAAAAAGTTTGTACCGAATATAGCAATTTTTTTTTTTTTCAAACTTGTTTTTAGGGAGACGCTGGGTCCGGTCTGCTGCGTATAAAGCAGTATAACGTTAATTAGACTGTTTTAAAATTAAAAATATATTAAAATAAAATTAAAAATATGATTAAATAAAAAATTAAAAATATAATAAAAAAATAAAATGAATAAAATATAATAAAAATACAATAAAAAATAAAAACATAATAAAAAATATAATAAAAAATAAAATGAAGATGAATTTAAGGGAATTCGACCATGGAGCGAACGGAGCCGCTGCCTGTGGCGGTGGGCGACACCGCCCACGCCATTGGGACCGGCGGACTAAGGCTACCTCACCCCTACGACGGCGAGTTCCAGTGTGCCCCCGGCAATGTCGTCCACCGCTACCGGGGACGGCGGGAGCTACTTTGTGTGGGGGAAGACCAGGATATTCCTTGTTTTTATTCAATTTTTTTAAAAAAATGATGAGAGGAAGTATTGCTCATTAACGGTTTATATGAGAGGAAGTATTCACAAGAATACTTCCTAACATTTCTCTTTTTTTAATATATATTTTTATATTTTTTAAAATTTTTAAAATATGCATCATTATTAAAAAATATTTTCTTAATTATTAAATAAAAATATATATATTTTATCATTTGGAAGATATTTTCAATGAATTTGATTTGGATGAAATTATATTTCAAAAAAATATTGTCAGGTGGATACCTATACTAAAGCATTTTCAATGAATTTGCTAAAACTTATTTCTTGACTAAAATGAAGTTAAAATTATCAAATTTATCCTACATTAGTCTAGTCATTTTCAAATAATTTAAACCTTGATGAATAGTAAATCACCAATTCTTTTTAAATATAGAGAATTATTATTCACGGGCTATCCTATTATTTTATTCTTATCTATTGGTACAATCAAGTTGTGCTAATATTTGAGAGAAATAATTAAAAAAAATCTTATGCCAAGTTAATATTTAATATATTATGTGCATATGGAAAATTAAAAAAATAATTTATTATTTACTAAATATTAATTGTATCTGCAAAATTTTAATATATATATTAAAATATATAATATTATATTAATATTTAAACTTTAATTTAGCTAGATTAATATGGGTCACTTAGCTAAATCATATGGATTATGGTTAAAAGAATAATATTGTACTTCATTTTAGACTTAATTTTAACAAGACCATTACTAATACTCTGTCCTGTTTGGATTCGGAGATGAGATGAGTTTAGTTTATTTTTTACAATTATTATTATTTTGATATTTGAAAAAATTGTATTGGAATTTGAAAATTGTGTATTGAGATTTGAAAAATGTGTACATGAATTTGTGTTTTGTATAAAAAATTATAAAAGTATAATGATGAAATGAAAATGAATTGAAATGAGTTTTGAAAAGAAACGAGACCTAATAAGTGAGATGAGAAAACAGAATCTATAACAAGATTTCTAACATTTTTCATAAAATAAAAAGTGTGATGTATATAGATGATTGCTAAAATTATTTATTAATTAAAAAGAGTCATTCTATTCATTATTTTTATATTATACTTTACTCTTGATTTTTTATTTTTTATTTTTTGAATTTCTATTATTTTATTCTGTTAAAATAAATAAATTATTTTACTCATCTGATCACTCATACATCACATATCTAATAAGAAAAAATGTATATGTGATGTATGGTGCATGAATGGTAATGAGTAGAATTCTTCTTAATTAAATTAGGCAATACTTAATATCAATTTAATTTATGATTATATGTTTTTTTTTCTAAGTTATGAATATAAGTTATTAATTTTTAAATGATACAATTTCATTAAATTTTATCTGAATTGATTGGCATACTTTATATGATAAGAATAATAGTGGGTAATATATATGATCTTATATTGTTTGACAATGAAATATTTTTACTTTTTATAAGGATTTAATGGAACTCTAATTATATTATTGATTAATCTTTTTGAAGTATAAATTATGTAATTTGAATATTTTATTAAGATATTATAAATGGTAAAATTATAAATTTGTTGTTTTTATTATATTATTTTTAACTTAACAATGATAATATTTAAGAATTTGATCAACAACATGTTGAACCCAAGGTTTCAAGTTTCATGTAAATCTACAAATGGATTTTGATGATAACAAATGAATCCAAAGAATAAAGGAGTCTCAATCTCAAGTTGTCCACACAATATAATCAAGCACATCAAGGAAGCAAGTATGAGCAAGAAGGGAACAAGTTCACATTAAAATCATAGAGTAATGTTGTAAATCTCTTAAAAATTCAAAATTAGAATTAAAGCTCAAAATTAATATTTTATCATAAAGCATTAAAATACATTTTCCACATATGCATGAATATTTTGAAAATTAAATTTGAAAATTTTGAAAGATGATTGATTGTCATTTTTCACATGTGCATGACATGATTAAATGTTTGAACTTTGAAAATATTAAGATGATTGATTGTCATCTTTCACATGTGCATGTTTTATTTGAATATTTTTAAAAGTGGTGGATGCGTTTCTTGACTTATACAAAAGGTAGATGTCTTTATTTGAAAATTTTGAAAAGTAAAGTGTGCTCCTTTTGTCATATGCAAAAAGTAAAAGATTATGTTTGAAATTTTTGAAAAATAAAGTGTGCTCCTTTTGTCACATGCAAAAAGTAAAAATATTAGATTTGCAATTTTTGAAAAGTAAATGATGATGTTTTTGACATGGGAATATTTTCAAATTTGAAATTGAAAAATAATTTGCCTATAAATAGCTCACTTGAGTTTTGCAAAATTCACAACAAGAGCTTACACATCTATTGCTAAGTTTTGCATCATTTCTTCAAAACTCTCATTCTCTCTTTTCTAAAGTTTTGAGTCTTAATTCTTGTTCTTGTTGAGAGAGATATAGGTTGCGCTGTATTGTTTCTATCTCACTCATTGAGGAGTGTACTTTGATAGTCTACCTACTATCAACTCTTGTATTTGTAAAAGGGTGTGTATAACCCTTGTGTGTGTAGAAGGTGTTCTACACGGGAAATAGTTAAATCACCAAAAGTGAGGTGATTGGAAGTGTAGAAGGTGTTCTACACGGGGAATAGTTAAATCACCAAGTGTAAGGTGATTGGAAGTGTAGAGGGTGTTCTACACGGATTCTTTGGAGCGGTGCTGCTCAAAGGTGTAATAGGTTTCTATCTCCACCTAAAGGAGATTGAATAGTGGATTTGGGGATCCTCAAGAGGTAGCTTGAGGCGAGGACGTAGGCAGTGGGGCCGAACCTCGTTAACATACTGAGTTTGCTTCTCTCTTACCCTTACTCTTTATATTTATTATTGTTTCATATTTTGTTTATATTTTATATTATATATTTGATTTATAATTGTTATTTTTTAAATACAACTCAATTCACCCCCCTCTTCTATTAGTCATATGGGCAACAATTGGTATCAGAGCTAGAGTTCTATTATAAGATTAACTATCTTTTGAGTTAAGATCTTATGGCTAACATTGCAGCTTCATTTGGTGAAGGTCAATCTAGCAGTCGGCCTCCACTCTTTTGCGGAGACAATTACTCATTCTGGAAAGTTAGAAAGAGAATATTCCTTCAGGCTCAAGGTCGAGAAATCTGGAAATGCATTGTAAATGGACCTTATATTCCAACAAAAGTAGTTTATGGAGTAAAGGTCAAAAAGGAAGAAGAAGAGTTTGATCGTGAAGACGATAGACTTTATACTTTGAATTTAACTGCTATGAATTTATTATATAATGCTCTCAATGGTAATAAATTTAATAGAGTAATGACTTGCACTACGGCAAAGGAAATTTGGGATAACTTGGAAATTACTTATGAAGGAATTTATCAAGTCAAGGAATCAAAAATTTATATTCTTACTCGTGAATATGAAATGTTTAAGATGAATGATGATGAATCTATTTCTAGTATGCACACTCGTTTTACTAACATCATAAACAGCTTGACAACTCTTGGCAAAATTTATTCCAAAGTGGAGATAGTAAGAAAAATTCTCAACTCTCTACCAAAACGTTGGGAGTCAAAAGTGACAGCGATTCTTGAAGCTAGAGACCTCAAAAAACTCGAAGTGAATGAACTCATCGGGTCACTTATCACCCATGAGTACACATTGAAAAGAGGAGAAGAAGAAGGAAATTCAAAGAAGAGTTTGGCACTTAAAGCTGTTCTACGTGAAAGTGAAAGTGATGAAGATGAGGAAAATGACGACAAAGATGAAGAAGTTGCGATGATAATAAGAAGAATTCAGAGGTTCTTAAAGAAAAATAAAACTCCTCCAAGGAAATCCTTCAATAAGTTTTCCAAGAAAGATTCAAGTAAAAATGACACTTTAATTTGTTATAAATGCAATAAACCTGGTCATATCAAACCAGATTGTCCTCTGTTAAAGAAAGATCGAAACAAAGGCAAAAAAGCAATGAAAACTACGTGGAATGATGATTCAAGTAGCTCAAATAATGAAGCAAGCAATGGAGAATCAGCAAATCTTTGTCTTATGGCTAAATATGACATTGAGGTAACAAATTTTGATAATATTGAAAATCCTTCATATGAAAAATTGCAAAATGTTTTAGAAGAGGTATATGAGGAATTTGAAAAATTGGGTATCAAGTATACTGTTTTGAAAAAGAAAAATTCTTCTTTAACAAACGAAATTGATATTTTAAGAAAAGAAAATATTGTTTTGAAAGATGAAAATTTTGAATTGAAGAAAAAGAAAACTGATTTAGAAAATATTATTGAAAACTTTACGAATGGAAAAAGAAATTTTGAAAAACTTCTTGGTAGTCAAAGATGTGTTTTTGATAAGGCAGACTTGGGATATATGCCAAAACAAAAATACAAACCTTATAAAAATTTCTTTGATAATCCTTCTACATCAAAGTTCAATATTCAAAATTCTTTTCATAAAAATAATTTTGTTAAAAAAGGGTACTATTATAATCACTCAAGTTCTTCATATATGTCACATACTATTTGTAATTTTTGTAATAGAAATGGTCATAATTATCTTGCTTGTCCTATTAGAAGAAAACATACAATGACTATTAGGGCCATATGGATACCTAAATATCTTGTTTATTCTAATACTAATAAATAAATGACCCAAAGAATTTGGGTACCGGGAATTGTTTTTAATTGCTTTTGTAGGTATGCATGAAGTATTCTATAGGTAAAAATAAATGATTTTTAGACAACGGATGCTCAAGATACGTGACAGAAAACAAAACTAAATTCATTGACTTCACTTCTAAAGAAAAAGGATGTGTGATATTTGGAAACAATTCAAAATGAAAGATCATGGAAATAGAAGGAAAGATCATCAAGACTTAAGATGCAACCAAATAGTGTAAACATGTGAAAGATCATCCAGTGGAATAAATTCTAGGAGAACCTTCACGAGGTGTAAGTACTCGATCATCTCTTAGAAATATTTACAATCATACTGCTTTTCTATCTCAGATTGAACCTAAAAATATTGATGAAGCACTTCTTGATGAATCTTAGATTCTAGCTATGTAAGAAGAGTTTAATCAATTTAAAAGAAATGATGTTTGAACACTTGTTCCTAAACCCAAAAATCATACTATTATTGGAACAAAATGGGTTTTTATAAACAAGAAAGATGAGTCCGGAGTTATTACTAGAAATAAGGCTCGACTTGTAGCCCAAGGTTTCAATCAAGAAGAAGGAATCGATTATGATGAGACATATGCACCAGTCGCAAGATTAGAAGCTATTTGAATGCTACTTGCATATGTTTGTTATAAAAATTTCAAACTTTTTCAAATGGATGTTAAAAGTGCTTTCTTAAACAGTTTTATAAATGAAGAAGTATATGTTGAGCAACCTCCAGGTTTTGAAAATCATATTTCTCTAAATCATGTTTTCAAACTCACAAAAGTACTATTTAGAGTCAAACAAGCTCCTAGAGCGTGGTACGAGAGATTCAGTAGTTTCTTGATTAAAAAAGGCTTTTTGAGAGGAAAAATTGATACAACTATTTTCATTAAATACGAAAATGATGATATTCTTTTGATTCAGATTTATGTTGATGATATAATATTCGGTGCTACTAATGAAAATATGTGCCAAGTTTTTGCTAAGACTATGCAGGAAGAATTTGAAATGAGTATGATGGGAGAGCTTATATTCTTTCTCGGATTGCAAAATAAGCAAGCAAAAAGTGGGATATTCATCAATCAATCAAAATATATTAAAAAATTGCTGAAGAAGTTTGGGATGGAAGGTGCTAAGGAAACTGGAACACCAATGAACCCATCCACTAAACTTGATAAAGATGAATCCGGTAAACTAGTTGATTCGAAGGTATATCGAGCTATGATTGGTAGTTTATTATATTTGATAACCAGTAGACCAGATATTATGTTTAGTGTATATTTATGTGCACGTTTTCAATCATTTCCAAAATAATCTCATTTGATTGCAGTCAAGCGGATTTTTAGATATTTTGCCAGTACCATTAACTTAGAGTTATGGTATCCTAAACACACTTCTTTCGATCTTATTAGTTATTCAGGTACCGATTATACTGGTTGCAAAGATGATCGAAAAAGTTTTAGTAGAACATGTCATTTCTTATGTCGTGCACTAGTTTCCTGGTTTAGTAAAAAAAAAACAAAAAACAAAATTCTGTTGCACTATCTACTGCTGAGGCAGAATATGTTGCTGCGGGTAGTTGTTGTGCTCAAGTTCTTTACATGAAGCAACAACTTGAGGATTTTAAACTTATGTATAATCACATTCCAATCAAATGTGATAATACAAGTTCTATAAATCTTAAAAAAAAAAATCCAATACAACATTCTAGAATTAAGCATATTGAAATAAGATATCATTTTTTTTAGATCATGTGCAGAAAGGCGATATAGTACTAGAGTTCACAAACACACACGATCAGTTAGCAGATATATTCACAAAACCCTTACCAGAAGATAGATTATGTATGATTAGAAGAGAAATAGGTATGATGCATGTTATGAATATCTCTTGAAAGATAGATCAGAGTTCATAAAAATATAGAGATATTTTTTTAAATACTTTTACATAAACTTGAGGTTCTTAGCCTCATGTTTGAGACGCTCATTCTCTTCATACAATATCATGTCATCCCTATCCATGGGAACTGGCAAGCGGAATGAAGAATCCAATAGAGATTTCAACTTTTTATTATTCTGCCTAAGGATTCCTTCCCTTGTATGAGACTCTTGAACAATTCATTGAAGTACAACAATTTGTTCTTTAAACTTTTCAACCTCATGATTTTTGACTTGTAGCCACTGGGAAAAAGCGACAATAGAGGATGAGTAGCGAGTCCCGAGACTCACCAAGTCGTAGATAGCATCGGAGTCTAGCTTATTAGCCAAACTATTGTTCTCTTGCTGCAACATGGCGCCAATAGTAGCTGCAGAAAGGACATGAGATTGAGATGTAGAATACCTCATGGATGCATCTAGAGGAATGTTAGAAGAATGAGCCATTGAGAAAAGAATTGAAAACTTAAAGCGAGAATATTGAAGGAATGCAGATGAGTTATAGAGATGAGAATAAGATTTGATGCAAATCGGATGAACTTTAAAACTGATTTTATAGAGATAGCATAAAGAACAAGACAAACTATTGTCTCTTCAAATCTTATTAGTCAAAAGAAATATAAGATATGCTGGACACACATTGTCAAAAGTTTTCTTATTAGAAAAACGGTTATCTGCTCCTATCATGACATTGACGACCTTAGGAGAGAAGATTGATGGTTGATGCGTCAAGGGTTCCTGATTCAAGTCTGGAACATTAGTGGAAGAGAATTGTTCGGCCATTCTATCATTATGGAGAAACAGAACTTAGGTCAAGAAGCAATGTTTTTTTTTGTATCCGATTGGTGAAAATGATTTTTTTTTTTTATAGAAACTCAGAGCCTTCAAACTCGTTTGTCAACAACATCAAGCGATTGATCTGCTTTCGCACCGACTGCTAGAGCTAGGCCTCCAACCTTTACAAGTTTTGTCAGATACGCGTGGCTCCGCACCGAATTGCTAGAGTTAGACTTCCAACATTTGCAGGTTTTGTCGGACATACATGGCTCCGCACCGCATTGCCAGAGCTAGGCCTGCAGCTTTTGCTGTCTTTGTCGGACACGAATAATTTTAATTATTCAACTTCAAATCTCTGGAACATCTAATTCGTCAATAACATCAAGCGGATTTAAATCTTCTTCCGCACCGAGATGATAAAATTCGGCTTTAACCTTTGCAGGTTTTGTCGGACACGGGTGGTTCTAACTTCTACAGTCTCTACTAACGCAGCGTTTTATTTGTCTGTTAGTTATTGTAGGAATATATCTTATTGAGATAATTATGATTCCTTTTTAATAATGCCAAAAGGGGGAGAAGTTTTAGACTAGAACATTAACATTGTTTAAATTGCTAAACTTGTTATATATGCTTGGAATTATGTTTATATTTTTGCTTGAAAAACTAACGCACATTCTCAGGGGGAGTTTAAGTATTAATACAGGATTCAGGTTCTATCAAGCATTTGTCATCATCAAAAAGAGGGAGATTGTTGAATCCAAGGTTTCAAGTTTCATGTAAATCTACAAATAGATTTTGATGATAACAAATGAATTCAAAGAATAAAAGAGTCTCGATCTCAAGTTGTCCACACAATATAATCAAGCACATCAAATAAGCAAGCATGAGCAAGAAGGGAACAAGTTCACATTAAAATCATAGAGTAATGTTGTAAATCTCTTAAAAATTCAAAATTAGGATTAAGGCTCAAAATTAATATTTTATCATAAAGCATTAAAATACATTTTCCACATATGCATGAATATTTTGAAAATTAAATTTGAAAATTTTGAAAGATGATTGATTGTCATCTTTCACATGTGCATGACATGATTAAAGGTTTGAATTTTGAAAATATTAAGATGATTGATTGTCATCTTTCACATGTGCATGTTTTATTTGAATATTTTCAAAAGTGGTGGATGCTTTTCTTGACTTATGCAAAATGTAGATGTCTTTATTTGAAAATTTTGAAAAGTAAAGTGTGCTCCTTTTGTCATATGCAAAAAGTAAAAGATTATGTTTGAAATTTTTGAAAAGTAAAGTGTGCTCCTTTTGTCACATGCAAAAAGTAAAAATATTAGATTTGAAATTTTTGAAAAGTAAATGATGATGTTTTTGACATGGGAATCTTTTCAAATTTGAAATTGAAAAATCATTTGCCTATAAATAGCTCACTTGAGTTTTGCAAAATTCACAACAAGAACTTACACATCTATTACTAAGTTTTGCATCATTTCTTCAAAACTCTCATTCTCTCTTTTCTAAAGTTTTGAGCCTTAATTCTTGTTCTTGTTGAGAGAGATATAGGTTGCGCTGTATTGTTTCTATCTCACTCATTGAGGAGTGTACTTTGATAGTCTACCTACTATCAACTCTTGTATTTGTAAAAGGGTGTGTATAACCCTTGTGTGTGTAGAAGGTGTTCTACACGGGAAATAGTTAAATCACCAAGAGTGAGGTGATTGGAAATGTAGAAGGTGTTCTACACGGGGAATAGTTAAATCACCAAGTGTAAGATGATTGGAAGTGTAGAGGGTGTTCTACACGGATTCTTTGGAGCGATGCTGCTCAAAGGTGTAATAGGTTTCTATCTCCACCTAAAGGAGATTGAATAGTGGATTTGGGGATCCTCAAGAGGTAGCTTGAGGCGAGGACGTAGGCAGTGGGGCCGAACCTCATTACGTTAACATACTGAGTTTGCTTCTCTCTTACCCTTACTCTTTATATTTATTATTGTTTCACATTTTATTTATATTTTATATTATATATTTGATTTATAATTGTTATTTTTTAAATACAACTCAATTCACCCCCCTCTTGTGTTAGTCATCTGGGCAACACAACAGATGACGGTTGGGCTGAAGAGATGGGTCTCATGAGTTTGGGAAAGGTAAAAGGGAAGGGTGCAGGAGAAAAATAAACGGACGTCTCTAAGAACTCTCTATCATTTATATATAAAATGATAAAATATAAATCTTATGGTTATAGTCATTTATAAATAAAATGAATACTACAATGTTTTCTCAAAAAGTTTAACCAATTTTATAGAAATGTATAAGACATAATATAAATAATTTATTATTTTTCAATAAAACAAACTTGAACTTGTTCTATTACTATAAAAAAAAAAAATATTTATTTACAGTCAGTTAATATATGTAAAATGATAATTTATAATTAAAATTAATCATAAATATCTTTTTCATTATAACTAATTAATCAAAAAAACTAATTTTTTCTTTTAATCATAGACAAATGACATATCCATGATCTTAAAATATATTTGGGTGATAAGCTCAAAATCGACGTATTCAACTAATGACTAAAACATGTAAATGTTGCCAAATACTATTCACTTGAACTCAATTCATTTAGACCTAAAGTTGTGATACCTCAATCCTTTTCGCCATATTTTTAATTCCTGAACTATTTATTAAGTTATCTATTCATAAACAATTTCAGAGAAAGAGAGACAAAAGAGTAATAAATTTAAGAGTAATGCTAGAAAATATTTATTATTTAGGAGTATTTATTATACTTATGACCATTTATTTAAGAATAAAATTATTAATTAATTTAAATTATTTTATAAATATAATAAATACTCTTAAATAATAGATGGGCTTCCAAGATTTTCTCTAAATTTAAATGTCATATGCCCCCTAATCTGTATGGTCTATATCCGAGGAAGCCGTGTCACATGGCAGAATGTCGCGGGGGTTGTTCCAAAGTGCGTTGTAAAATATTACTATTACGCAAAGCGCGCTCTGGCCTTTGCCCATTTCTTCTCTTTCCATTTTCTATTTTCTCTTATATCGGACACTGCTTTCACGGCCAAACAAATCGGCAGGCTTTGGCTCAGCAGTAATTTTACAGTTTTGGAGGTCACATCGGGGCTTACCGGCCGACACGACCACCACCGGCGAAGCCCCTGCCTCGGATACCGGTATATATATCTCTCCCTCTCTCTCTCTCAAACATGATACTTAAAGATGGATAATGGATCCATTGGGCCTGAATTATCGTCTTTATATGTATTGTCAGATTTCAGGCTTCCTGTTTGTTCTTCTTCTTTTTGCATTTATCACGTTTCAAATATGAATCCTCTGCTTGTTAGACGAGAAAATGTAGCTGGAAATATAAAAGAGAAAGAAAGTCTACATGAAAGCTTAATTAGAATTATCTTCCATCGTTTCAATTTTACGAGGTTATCATGGTCGAGTCAATTCCTGCATAGTCACATAGCTGATGTAGAATAAAACACCAGAAAAAGGTTTCCATCTGTCCCGTTCTTTTAGCTGTTTTTTTTTTTTCTTTCATTCTTTCCGGATTTTCCGAGGGGCCAAACGGACTGTTAAAGCTATCAGGAACTGCTTCGCATTGCAGTCATTATAAGCCTTCTCCGAGAAAAGATGTTGTTTCGGTTCTTAATCTAAAATGAAATCTTCCAAACTTTTTCTGGACCGCTTTCATGCCCTTCATGGTGATGCTTAGGAGTTAGGACGCCCCCTTCAAAGTTAAAAAACAAAAAAAAAATGATCGGTTTCGCTTGTGGGCCGGGTAGCCAGGCTAGACCCCACCATAATCACCGAAGTTTTCTATTTGAGAGCATTGCATTAATCAAAGCATAAGATGAATATCACTTCACTGTTGGCTTCCGATTTGACAGAAACTATGAACCAAAACCAAAAATGCAATGGCAAAAGAAAAATTCTTTTATAGAAGCAGGTATGGATAAAATACTTAATCAAATATTTATATATAATATAATTTGATTTAAAAGATAAATTTAAACTTTTGAAATATCTATAATTTAAGTAATATAAATACCAATTTGATAATGAAATAATTCATGATACTAAAATAGCATTTGCGTAAGGTGACATCAAAGCATGATTTTTCAAGCAAATACTTCTTTGTCCTCCATTGATTATTATCTATAGAGTTTACATCCTTTTAAAATTTTTTATTCCAACTTTAAAACTTAACAGACACATAAAAATATTAAATATATATATATATGACTATTTTTTCTTTATAAATTCTTGTTATGGTGAATTTTTCGAGCAATATTAAATTTTTAATAAATTTTGTAGCGCTTATTATTGTCTGTATATATATCCTTTTCTTAAAACGAAATGAACTCTAAAGCATCTATTTTTTTATGATATTACTTGCCCTTAATTAATTCTTTATGGTGGATGTAATAATATTTTTGTTTCCTCTCTTGCTATTATGCAGTACAGTACTGGTGCAATCATGTTTCTTGTAGTATATTCATGATTTCATATTTTCTGGATGTTGTTTGCCTTAAATATAGTTTTCTGACAGGCTCATTTACTTTAAATTAGGTATGGAAAATTCAAATGGTTCGTCCAACTTCAGAAATCTGGCATACAAAGAAAGACACGAGTTACAACTTCCACGTCCTTATGAAAGCACCAAGCAATGCACTTTTCGATCTGATGCCAGTTCCAATATTGCCGGATCAGATGTTTCTCCAGCGGCTAATAATAGGGGACAAGTACACCACCAACGCACTTCTTCCGATACCTTGCTATTATTAGATCAGGAACCACCCTATTGGCTTGAGGAGCTTCTTCATGATGAGCCAGTCCCAGAGACACCTATGTGCAGAGGCCATCGACGTTCATCAAGTGACTCTATTGCATTCATGGACAGAGCAGCTAAGACAATTAGAGAAGATGGAATATTCAAGTTGTTCAAAAATAGTCCTGCCGAATCTTCTATGTGGTCGTCCAACTTCGATTATCAAAGAGATCTCTCACACTTTTCCTACTATCCAAACAGCCATTTATCTACAAGTAATGCCAGTAGTTTGAAACAATCAGTATCATCATCGTGCATTTCTAAGGACTCTGATTGGGGGCAGTTTAAAGCCATTATAAAGAGAGATGGAGTAGATCTAGTGGAAGGCTCTTCAGTAAGAAGTGATTGCTCTCATCCTAGTCCTTCAGCATTCCGGGCAGATTCAAAACGTGCTAAACAGTACTATGCGCTCAACTCAACTCATTTACTTGATAACTATCTTTACATGCTCACATTAGCACACTACAAATAACAAAAACTGTTGATCTAAACTGACTTGTGCTGCTGAGCTAATATTTTTTTAATATTTTGCTTCCAAGTTAAAATGCTTCAACCTGTAATTTACAGCTAAAAATAATATGCTTAAGGAAAGCTAATTAATGCTCATATTGGTAAGCACATATCTGATGGGTTATCAGTATTACATTTTCCCTGCTTGATATCAGTATTCAGCAGTTGAATGCTGTATAATTTGATGTGGCCATCTCGAGTTGGCCAAGTTTAAGGGTTGTAGTTATTAGCTATAGTTTCAAACTTAGCAATTTGAGTGCTTCTACTTCTAACATAATTTCTCCGCAACACAGGCAATTTGCCCAAAAGTCCCGGATCAGGAAACTACAATATATAGCTGACCTGGAAAGAAATGTCCAAGCTTTGCAGGCAACACTTCACAAACTAAAATTCTCAACCTTAGATTTGTCCACTTACAGAAGTACAGTTTGATAATATCAGCCTATCTGAATTTTTCAGGCCGAAGGACATGGAGTGTCAGCTGAGCTTGAATTTCTTGACCAGCAGAATCTAATATTAGGCATGGAAAACATGGCCCTCAAGCAACGGTTGGAAAGTTTATCTCAGGAGCAATTCATAAAATGCAGTAAGTTTCTTGTTCTAAGCTAGGAGTGTTTTCATGCTTTTATTTTTTTATGCTGTTTCTTATTACATTTTTTAAAGAATAGCATCATTAACTGACCAGTCTGATCCCAACCGGAAAATAAAGAACAACATCAGAGCTTACATTTTTTGTTCTCGCTCCTATGACCCATCTATTACACTGGGCATCCATGATACAATCTTCCATTTCTCTTTTCAAATGTTAAAATCAGAAAATGTCCATCTTTTGGCATTAATTTGTTTGAAGATCATCTGTTGTTAATAGACTTAAAAATGGGTGGTGCTTTACATTAAATGATATTTGGCCCACCATCCCAAGGTCATTCATTGTTCATGGACGCTTGAAATACTCCATTTTTCTTCTAAGTAGCAGAACCTAACTAGATCCGGCTTTCATGGTATTATTGTTTGTCTGCCCGGACTTGGTTGTTGGTACAGTGGAACAGGATATGCTAAGGAGAGAAATCTCCAGGCTTCGATATTTATACCGCCAACAGCAGCAGCAGATGCAGAAGCATTCAACCAGTGGCCGAACGAAAACTAGAGATCTTGATTCCCAATTTGTTACCAACTCTATAAAACCAAAGGAAGCTGGTTCCTGCTAATGCAGGACTCTACACAAAGTTTAAATAAGCAGAAGCCCGTTACACATAGATGGACACCTTCCTCTGTCTCAAAGTGATCTTCTTTTTTTTCCTCTTAAGAATAGGTAATAGTTTTGCCTTGAAAGCCAGATCTATAAGATTGGCAAATTCACAGCATGTTTTCATTTGTTTATGACTTCCGTAGATTGTCTCAACGCGACAAGAAGTTTGTAATTAACCACATCCATTGGTTTTTTTAATGTGCATATCAGAGGCTAACAAAATTAAATGGTGATGGCAACAATGCAATCGATGCAATGCTGTTTGCATGTTGGAGCCGAATTGAATTAAGTTGAGTTTTTTATGAATAGTAGTAAGTTAAGATGGTGAGATGAGTTTTGTGAAGTCTGCCGAACGGATAAAACGACCTACAACATAAGCAGCAAAACAGATGAATACAAAAAGACGTCCATATGTAACCTTTAGCTACAAAAATTAAAAACAGATTGATAGGAGACAAAACCATGGAGCCCCAAATATAACTATTATCCTAAAAAAGTATATTTTTAACCTGTTTTGACAAAAAAAAAAAAAAAACTGATCAGCCTACAACATTAACGCAATATTATACACAGTTATACATACCAGCTATACAGTTTATAATTCACGTCCTTTCATAGATTTCCAAGTTTTTTTCTTTTTCTTCCACCTTAAAACAGCCATTTTCTCACATTTCCATTTACGATATTTTTGTCGATCCTTCAACCAGCCAGAGTAATCTTTCCCCTGCTTGCACTCTATAAAATCTGCTACATCATCATACTCGGATGATTTTCCAGAGCCTTCTAATATGCAATTCAGGAAGATCTCCCCATTACAGGTTTCTACCGTTTCCTCCTCTATGCCATCAGTAGACTCCTTCACGCGATTGAGGGTGGACATATTCTGTGAAGACTCTACTTGGTCATCTTTCGTTATTTGATTGAAGCTTCTGAGAGAATCTGAATCCGTGCTAGAAAAAGGGAAAAAAAACCTTTAGAAAGAACAGTGACACCAAAGCTTTATGCAACTGAGTGCTCTGTTTTTTATTCTTGACGAGACTGATACATGGCGAGCTAGCACACATCGTTTTCACCAATAATAATAATACCAAAAAAAAAAGCTTGCTCACTAGTTTAACTACATAAAACTTTTTTTTTTTTGAGCTGTCGAGAAACCTCTCCAAGGCAGGGCGCTTTGGACCCAACCCTGCAGACTAAACCCTGGTCCTGTGCACCGCACTCTCGGAAATTTTCCTCCACAGAACTGATTCAATTGCTGAATTTTCACCTAAGGGTGCGGCCCCAAAAGAATGTTCACTACATAAAACTATTATACAGTGTGCATCAATGCATCCGGCCGTGTTGTTTCTTTTGATGATAGATAGTGTCTAATAGTATTAATGTTCTGCTTTTCACTGGCATAAATTCCAGGAAACAACTTCCTACAAGATTAGATGCAGTTACCTACTTTTCTACTTTTCTATTTGGGAACAGCATGTGTCTAACATAGCATACAGTCGAGCCAAATTAAGGGCTCAATATATCAGGACTTCCTAATTCAAAAGCAGAAAGCAACTTTTAAGACAATAGATGGCTGAGATCATCAAGATACATGCTCAATACGATAAACCATGCTCATATGATAAGATGTACCTCAAATAAAGTGTTTGAATCTTCTGAAATCTTGATGCAACTTGTTTACTTGTTTTTTTGTCCACCAGGGGCTGCAACATTTGCAAAATCTTCACGGCAGGAATTACAATACAATTAAACTTTTCAAATTCACATAAAAAAGAAATGAAATTCACCTCGTGAACTTCATCAAAAGATGATTTTGGTGGAGAGGCTTCCGATCTGATACCAAGCAATGACCTTAATGCTACCAAATCACCCTCTTCAAAAGCAAATAGATTCATCAGTGACATCATGACAGATATGCAGCCCTTCACTAAGAAGTTGATCCCACTATTAAAACTTACAGACAGCAAGCCTGAAAAATGCAAAAGCATCCACTTAGACTCCTTATGCTTTCTTGGGAGATTTTCCATCAACTCACTCAAGAATCTTTGTACTGGCAGGTGGGCATCGAATTGTTGAAAAGAGCGAATTAGACCCACCACAAAATCATATTCCTTGCATGATGGGGCATTGTGCAAGGTTTTCGGACATCCCAGATTCCCACCATGCCTTAAACACCAAATAGCTTGTGCCAATGAACCACTCATTAACTTCAAGATGGAAGCAAGAAGATAAATATCTTGAGGACTTGTCTCACCCTTTTTGTACAGTACATTATCATGAACATCATCCGGAAAAGCTCTAAGAATTATAGACTCTAAGATTGATAACATTTCCTCCCTGCACAGTTCATCAAAAACACAGTGGCACTCTTTCATATACAGAATAGATCCAGCCACCAGATCAGATTTTGTTCCAAAAAATCTGTCGCGTAAGTAAGAGTCCCAAAAATCAACTGATTTCAATACCGCACGGTCAATCTTATTTCTTGTATCTTGCTGAATGTGAGAGTCGAAACTCATTTGACTTCTCCCAAGCATACACGGATCAGTACCGTTAGATCCAACAGGATGATCATCAACTTGCAAACTACACATGTGTCTGCTGTACAAGATCAGGGACCTTTCAAATGCCGTAAGGTAGCAATCCATAAGTCTAGGATCTGGCCTCAAATTCCTAGAAGAAATGCCAAAACCAATGGTTTCAGAAACCAATGAAACAAAATGGGCAAGGAACATCTTCGGTGCAGAAAGCATGACGGGGTTAAGAAGCAATGATATGACGGGAGTGAGGCTCAATTCAGGAAATCTAAAATCCTTGTCATACTGCCAAATTAGCCTGTTTATGAAAATACCAAATGCCTGCTCATCAAAAACTGATAGGAGAAAATGAGCAGAAACCACCTCCAGCACACTTCCAATATTATCGTGACTGAAATGGCTCGTAAATAGTGCTTCATTTTTGCAAGACGCAGAATCAACTAGCATAAGGTACTCTCTCAATGATCTATTTATAAGAAGCTCGCCTGCCATAACCTGAAGTAATAATTCACAATATTCTAGTCACGGCAATATGCCTTCGACAAAAACTTAGAAAAGTGACTCTCAAAAGAAAAGGGAACAACGGAACAGGAGCTAGGCAAATGAAACTTCAACATGAGAAGCACGCACGGTATTAGGAATGCAGAAATAATAGAACCCAATTCCAGGGAGAAGAGCAAATTACGTACAATTTTTCGACAAGTAAATGCGAACAAACTCTTGCCCATAAATCAACTTAATAATGCGAATAGCATCAGAGATCTCATGGAAATTGTACGAAATAAAACAAAATGTTGGTCATTCTTGACAAGTACCTCTAGTAGCGCACATAGAAAGGGACGGCGTGGATCAGAAGGTTCCAGAAAACGCAAGGAAGCCGCAAAGTCCTCGGCAACGGCGGTGGTACATCCGATGTCAGCCTCATCAAAGGCGCATTGGCGAGAAACAATTTTTTCGAACCTAACATAAGTACTAGGCCCGTTACTCTCATTCTCCCCAGATTTTAAAGAAATTAGAATCTTGAGTATAAAAAGCAAAACCCTGCCCTTTTCCAATAACAAATCCTGATCATGGGCGAGTAAATTCATGATTACCATACAACACCGCAACAGTAGCGCTAATTCTTCAAGAGCGTCGGCACACATAACTGTATCCCATTTAACATCATGTAAGTCCACGAAAAACCGCTTGAATCTCCCATCGAGTTCTTTGAACAAAATCTCAGAAAGCTTCTGTACGTCTCTAAAATCCACCTCCATATCCAAGGAAGAATGATAATAGTCTTTAGGAGCCAGAGAATTAGACTGAAGACGCAATGGTTCGTTCAAGGACAAGTGGAGCAGTATATAGTAGGTGGCTTTCATGAGCGGCGGTTTCAGATCCTGAAATGTAGAGAGGATTAATAATTATAGACGAGAGGGAAAAAATAAAAACGAAAGGAAGTGAAATTTTTGGTACCTCTGGGGATTGAACTGCAGTGATTAGAGTTCGGAAGGAATGCGGAGGAGGAGGAGGAGATGGCGTTCCTTCGGAGGAGTTAGAATGCTTCTTAATTTTTCTGGCACCCATGGCTGACAAACGCGCAAAGAATCCAGCAGATTTTTTTTTTTTTTATAAGTAAGAATCCAGTATATTTTTATCCTCACCTTGCGTTGGTGCAGTAGGCAATCACCCACGGGATGAGATTTGCCGTGCGTGCGAGAAAGAATCCGTAGGAAATCAGAAGAAAAAACTACAAAGAAACCCTAGGAACAGAGCATGCTAGCGGACGCACTGTAAAAAGAGAACCCCAAGGTACCTCATGAGACACAGAAGAACGTAACCCACCTCTCCTCCGTTCAAGGTCTTCACCGAATGAAAGAAACCATGCTAGCCGAAGAACTGAGAAAAATGAAAGAAACCGCGCTAGCAGCTGCTTTACTCTCTTCTCTTTTTCTCTCTCTGTGCAGTGATGAGAAAAATGAAGTGGGCTTTTCGATTTCTTCTTCTTGGAAGTGAAACAAAATTGCTGATCCGAGTTAGAGTTGAGCTTGGCAGGCCATTGCCGAAATCGGACACTGTTTTGTGTGATTTTCTTTCTGGAAACTTACGGCTGCCTTTAGCGGGATGGAATGGAGAAAAGAGAGGGAAAGAATCCAAGAAGAAAAGAAAAACCAGGTTCCTAAGGCATGGGCTTAAACGCTCTCACTAAAATGTGGGGCCTGGGCTTTTTTCTTTTCTGCGGAGCTTCCACACGAGTTGGGCTTGTGTTGCCTTTGCGCTTTATATTTATAAATTAGACCATTTTAAAAATTAGCAGTCTTAAGAATTTTATCACAAATTATATATAGTATTTTTTTCTTAATTTTTCATAAAACCTTTATGAAGAGAAAGGAACTTCAGACATGTTAAAATTTAGTTTTATATTATAAATTCATAAATAAATAAATTTGATAACATTTTCATATTTGAGATAAAAATAAAAAATAAAAAATAAAAAATATTCTTTTATATTTTTACTTTTGAGAGTACATCACGTTTAAATTAAAAAATTTTAAATGTTTTTAAGCCATATTTAAATCGAATAAATTTAACAAAAATATTCCAAAATCTAACCATGAGTTTTTTTTCCCTTACATTTGCATCGTAATTGTGTTTAGTTAAATAAAAAGATCCTAGAATATATATACTTGTTGGACGACAGTTAAAGTATTTCTAAATTTGAATTGTTTCAAGAGATATCATCGGACTGACCCCCTTATGTAAAGCAACTCTGGTCATTGGCGGTGACACTGTCCATGTCATCGAGATTGACTCCTTTCGACGACTTCATCCCTGTAACAGTGATCTCCGACGACCTTCCACATTCCCTCAACAGCTTTAAATCCGAAATGGATCCGTTAGAAAGCAGTTCCGATAACATGGGCGGTGTCGCCCACAGTTGCCCGCAGTAGCGGTAGCTGGGCTGAGGCCAAACGTCTTTCTACCAAATCTTCATTTTATTTTTTTATTATGTTTTCTTCATTTTATTTTTTTATTGTATTTTCTAAATTTTTATTTTTTATTATATTTTTTAAAATTTTTTGTTGTATTTTTATGGAAGCTAGTCTTTACATTAGGGGTAGCTCGACCGGTCCCCAACATCACCTTTGTTTCAAAAATGGCACTAGACAATATGTGATATATTTTATGCATCTTTTGCTATTAAATACAATGACCATTGATTTTTGCAATTTTTGTTTGATTTGATAGAATTTATTATTTCCAATTCATAGCATTATAGGATTTTCAAACCATAGATTAATTTAGTTTTACATTTAGGTGCCATATTTTCGTTCTTTTTAATGGCAATAATTATTTTTAAATTAAATGCCAATTTGGTCAAGAAAGAAAAAACATATTTCTCAATGCTACGCTTCACCTATCTTATTCATTAACTCATTGTTAAATAATTGTTTATTAAACCAATTTCAGATTTTTATACTAAACCCTCGTTTGGATTCAATGATCTCAACTTAGTCATTCTCATCATTATAACTTTTTTAAGTTTTCATACAAAATATATTAAATAATTTAACATTTTCAAATCTCAGTTCAACTTTTTAAAATTTTAAAATAATAATATTAAAAAATAATATTTTATTTAACATTCAGAACTCATCTTATCTCATTTCTCAATCCAAGCAGAACAAGATTTTTATGTTGGCTAAGAGAGAGAATCCACTAGAAAAAATAATTTGAGGATAAAACCATTTTTATTATATATAATATTTATCTTGTAAAAATGTTCAATTAAGAAGGGAAAGATAAATAAGTTTAGATGAAAAATATGTGAATAATAGTAAAATAATTTAAATTAAGATATTTTATTAGATTTTGAAAAAATGATAGATAAAAAAGTTGAATAAAAATATTATGGAATTAAAATATTGTTAGAATATAATTTTTTAATATGATTTTCGATTTATTTAAAAATATAAAAATTTTGAATTATTTTTTGTGTTTTGTTTGAAAGTTTTAAAAAATTATAATGATTAGATAAAAATTTAAATATTTAAAATTAAAAATTCTTTATATTCGAGTAACATTTAAAAAATAGATTAGATAAAATGAGATAGATTAAAATAGTTTTACAAACAAGATTCTCATGTCATATAATTATTACAATATTTTTAAAAGTTTACATAAAATATAATAAATAATTTAATTTTTTTAAATTTTAAAATAAACAAATAATATTAAAAAATAATAATCTAATAATAATTTATTTAATTTTCAACTTTTATCTTATATTATTATAACTTATATGCGTAACAAAGGATGCCTTCCAAGTACATATACAATTTGAATGATTAGTTATAAAGATGAGTTAGTCTTATGAGTTAGTCTAAATCTATAATCCCCATCTGAAAACAGTTCATATAAACCATACAGTTGTATTTAAAAACTTTTTAAAATTATAATAATATTCTTCTTAAAATTACACTTTTTTCCCTTATATCCTGTACATCTGTAGATTTGCCCACAATATCTCTCATTCAAGACTGAAAATAGAACTTCTATATTTCAATTTTCACCAGTAAACGATGGACATGGTCTCATATACAACATATATATACAATACACAATGTATTAGTAGTATTCTGGTGCTTTGAAGACAAGCACATAAACGAAACAACAGATGGAAAAAATAATGACAAAAACATCAAAGCTGATGGCTGTCATTGTTTGATCACTTAGCTCCATGTTTGTTCCTCCAAAACGATCGACAGGGTCCGGCACTGGTTTGTAGTTCCTTAATTCTTGCTCGTATGGATCCTCCAGTTTCATCCTCATTTTCTCTGCCTGCCGGCTTGCTGCCTCCTGTGCAAGCGTCCAGTCGTAAAATCTGCGACTTTCTTCTTTGCTCAACACATCGTAAACTTCTCTCAGCTTCATGAATTTGTCCGAAGCAGCTTTTAGAGGGAGAGAAGTTGTGTCTGGATGGTATTCCTTTGATAATCTCCTGTATGCGGCTTTGATTTCCTCCATGTCTGCATCTACTGATACTCCTAAAAACCTGATCACGATCGATTAACAACTTCAAAAAATAGTACTAGCGAGGATTGATTAACTATGAATCTTCCTTTCGAATCGAACAAGTCAAGCAATTACAAAAAGAAATTAAGATTAACTCAGTACTGGTAATGAGAATCGAAGGATTCGTTTAGCAACTCAGCAAACTTATCACCCAAGAGATCCTTGTCTTGTTCGTCGAGTCTTTCTTTTGTTTGCTGGCCGGAACTGTTACTGCTTCCTCCAATCCAACCTTCATCTCCGGTACCCGAATGCAGTCTTGGATTAATCTCTCCCGGCGGCGGTCTTTGCCGTTTGCGGGGGCCTTGTGATGCAAAGACGCGCAATTCAATTTGGTTTCGCCTACTTCTTGTTGTTCTCGCTCTTACTAGTTTTGGAGCGTAATTTAGTAGATGGAAGCTGTTTTGGGTTCTGCGTGTAATGATAAAGCATAAAGCCTGAGGAGGTGTTGTGGAGGCCATGGGAGGGAAAGCAAAACGGTTTGGTTTCAGTCTTTTAGAGGAGGAGAAGAAGGCCTCTCATGGCCACTAATTTCTATGGTTGGGATTTGATAGCAATACTAAAAGAGGCGTGTTATCCATTTAATAATCGGGGCATGCTATGCAGCAACTCCTGTACTGCGACACACGCAGCACACTACATTCAAATCTTTATTTTTTTAAGTGTGCAGTAGTACATTACCTTTGTTTAATAATCTATTCACCCCCAATTTATAAATGGGTAACGTTCGAAAGTAGTCATGTTCAGAATATTCTTTTTCATATAAACAGTATTATGTATTATTTTTATATACTATGTATGACACTGTTCATGTAAAGAATAGTACATTAAGTGTGACTTATCCTCTTTATTTTTTTTATAAATTTATTTCTATAATGAACGAACGAAATTTATCAGTCGCCCCCTGTCCCACCACTAAATTATGTGAATGATCCCACCACTATTATTTCAAATTCTGTATAGTGACTTGCATAGTGACTTACATAGTAATTTCAAAACCTATAAATAGGGGCTTCAGTTGTAATGAAATTCATAAGAAAATACAGAGAGAAAAAAAAAATTTAGTTCTTAAGAGTTTCAGAGAGAATTTCTTATTTCTCTTTTGCAATAGTAGTTTCTTTCTTTAAGTTTCATAACACGTTATCAGCACGAGATTCTACCGATACTGAAACTAGTGGTCTTCTACTTCAAGTAAGTTTTTCAATATATTATTTACAGTTCTTGAGATAAATATTAAAAGTAATATTGTTAAATATTACTTGATAAAATTTTATTTTTATTCTCATGATAATGTGAATATATTTCTTAAATTCACAGATTTATTTTTGTAATATAATGTCAAATATTAAGATTTATTACTATTGACATTTCTGAAAAATATTATTTATCCAAAATCCTTGATGAGATTTATTTGGATATGATGATGAACTTGAAAGATACAATCATAGAAGAAAACCATGTGTCCCTGAAAGATCGTGCTGTGTATCTCATGATGAAAAATCATCTTACTGTGTGAAATGAATTAAGAGAGTGATATAAGCACCAGAAGATGTAATCCTCTCAAAAGATCATTATGATTTATTGCACCTGAAGTTGCAAGATTTTAAGAGTGGTATTGAATATTCTGCACTATTTAAAATCAGCTCAATATTAAAATTATACAGTGAAAATGTCACTGGTGATGATATATAAAAGAATACATTATTTTTCATACCTCGAATGTGCTCCTGCAGTAGCAATATCGAGAGTGAAAGTTCAATAAATATTCTGAACTTTTGTTTTGTGTTCCAGTGATTGAGCTAAATAATGAGTTTTTGTTACGCCAGTTACGTCCTATTAATAATATCGAATTTATACAATTCCTAAAAGTGAACGGTGCATCCTTTCAAAGGAATTAAGGGCGTAGACGTGGTAGAAAAATTATAGAAGTATTGGTCCCAAAAGTGACAACACTAAAGATGATAAAAAAAAATATATCGTATCACCAGAAGTGATCAAACTCAGAGAAGGGTAAAGACTATCAGAATAATTCTTAATAAAAAGATGAAAATGTTTGTCATAAGATGTAATATGACTAAACAGTAGTTACGTACCTGTTGTACGGCCAGGCACTTAGCTGATTTATATCAAGCTTCTATTAAAGGAAAGACTAAAGTGCATGAAATAAATTTAGTAGAACCATCAGATGATTTATTAGATTCAGTAGATGTAGACGTTACTCATCTTGATGTATCTGATTTCTTTAATCATCCTGAAGGTAGTATTGAACACTTAATTGGAGATGGAAATGTTTCACTCAATTAATGTATTTTCTTTCTATCAGTAATAAAAGTTTTTGTATATTTTGTAGAATCATGGATCACATTGATGAGCTTTTTATCTCTGAGTTGAATGATAAAGATATATGTCTGGCTGACAGTGCTACAACTCACACAATTCTCAAAGAAAATAAATATTTTCAAAATCTAACACTAAGTAAAGCCTATGTCCATACCATATCAGGTTCATCGGATTTAATTGAGAGCTCCGGAAGAGCTTATATTGTGTTGCCTAATGGCACCAAATTTTGTATTGATGATGCTCTATTCTCTTCACAATCCAGAAGAAATTTATTGAGTTTCAAAGATATACGTCGTAATGATTACCATATTGAAACAACTAATGAAGGCAGTAAAGAGCATCTCCTTATTACTAAAACAATATCGGGCCAGAAGCTCGTATTAGAAAAACTGTCTGCTCTATGTTCTGGATTGTATTATACAAAAATGAGAACAATTGAATCATATGTGGTAATGCACCAGAAGTGCATTGACCCTAAAGTATTTATGACTTGGCATGATCGCCTTGGACATCCGGGTTCTATAATGATGAGACGAATTATTGAAAATTCGCATGGGCATCCCTTAAAGAATCAAAAGATATTTCTACCCACTGAATCTCCGTGCTCTGCATGTTCTCAAGGTAAGTTAATTATCAGACTATCTCCCTCAAAAGTCATTGTTGAATCTCCATCCTTTTTACAAAGGATTCACGGAGATATATGTGGGCTTATTCATCCATCAAGTGGACCATTTAGATATTTTATGGTTCTAATTGATGCATCTAGTCGATGGTCACATGTTTGTCTTCTTTCCACTAGAAATGTTGCATTTGCTAGACTTCTTGCTCAGATAATTAAACTACGAGCACAATTTCCTGAATATCCAATTAAGACCATTCGATTAGATAATGCATGTGAATTTTCATTTCAAGTTTTTGATGATTATTGCATGTCAATAGAAATAGATGTTGAACATCCTGTTGCCCATACACACACACAAAACGGTTTAATTGAGTATTTGATCAAAAGGTTTCAACTAATTGCTAGACCTTTACTTATGAAATCAAGACTACCTGTTTCTGCTTGGGGACATGCTATACTTCATACAGCATCTCTAATTCGCATTAGACCATCTGCATATCATAAATATTCTCCATTACAGCTTGCATTTGGTTAACAACCAAATATTTCTCATCTTCGTACTTTTAGATGTGTTGTATATGTTCCAATTGCACCTCCACAACGTACAAAAATGGGCCCTCAACGTAGACTTGGGATATATGTTGGTTTTGATTCTCCATCCATTATTAGATACCTTGAACCCCTTACAGGGGATATGTTTAAAGCACGTTTTGCGGATTGTCATTTTGACGAATCAAATTTTCCGTTAATGGGTAAAGAAAAGTCGGTGCCTAAAGCACGACAAGATATTACTTGGGATAATAAGACCATGTCTCATTTTAATCCTCCTACAAATGAATGTAAATGGGAAGTTCAAAGGATTATTCATTTGTAAAATGTTGCAAATCAGTTACCGGATGTATTTACTGACACTAAAGGTGTAGTAAAATCTTATATTCCTGCTGTTAATACTCCAGCAAGGATTGAAGTCTCTGAAGGACAAATTGTCAAAGCAGCAATAGATGAATCTAAAATACGCCTGAAACGTGGAAGACCTATTGGTGCAAAAGACAAAATTCTCAGAAGGAAAAGAATACAAAATGAATTTGGTGTTCCTGAAAAACACATACCCACAATACAGGCTACAAATATAATTGGTGCTCCTAAAGAGTTTAAATCTTCTATTCCAGAACTTCTTGAAGAGGAAACTCCTGAAAAGTATAAATCTCCTAAAAAGAGACATCCTGAAGAGGTGTGTCATGAAATGTTTTCTCCTGAAGATGAACGGGTACCTGAAAATAATGAGATCTCAATACATTTCATGAAAACTGGAGAAATTCTGGATAGAAATAAAACTGTTGTCGACAACATATTTTCATATAAAATAGCCCTTGACATTACTAGAAGTAATGAAGAAAGTGAGTCAAAAAGCGTCGAAGAATGTCGACGTAGAAATGATTGGCCAAAATGGAAAACAGCTATTGTAGCTGAATTAAATTCGCTAGCAAAACGAGAAGTATTTGGACCTGTTGTCCAAACACCAAAGGGTGTAATGCTTGTTGGATATAAGTGGGTATTTGTACGAAAACGTAATAAGAAAAATGAAATTGTGCGATACAAAGTACGGCTTGTTGCACAAGATTTCCTACAGAAATCCGGGATTGATTATGAAGAAACATACTCTCCCGTTATGGATGCAATCACATTTAGATTTTTGATTAGTCTGGTTGTTACAAAAGGATTAGAAATGCGGTTGATGGATGTGGTCACTACATATTTATATGGATCCTTAGACCATGACATATATATGAAAATCCCTGAAGGATATAAGATGCCTGAAGCATCTACAAGTACATCTAGAAATATGTACTCAATCAGACTACAAAAATCTTTATATGGGTTGAAGCAATCCGGACGCATGTGGTATAATCGCTTAAGCGAATATCTATTGAAAGAAGGATTTGAGAATAATCCTATATGCCCATGTGTTTTTATTAAAAAATCAGAATCCGGATTTGTCATTATTGCGGTTTATGTTAATGATTTAAATATTGTGGGAACTCCTGAAGAAATCTCAAAAACCGCTATATATTTAAAGAATGAATTTGAAATGAAAGATCTTGGCAAAACAAAACTTTGTCTCGGCCTGCAGCTTGAGCACTTGCCAAATAAAATTTTTATTCATCAATTCATGTACACTGAGAAAGTCCTAAAGCATTTTTATATGGACAAATCTCATCCCCTGAGTACTCAAATGATTGTTCGAACACTTGATGTGAAGAAAGATCCATTCCGTCCTTGTGATGACGATGAAGAATTTCTTGATCCTAAAGTACCATATCTCAGTGCAATTGGAACTTTGATGTATCTTGCAAATTGCACTCGACCAGATATTGCATTCTCAGTTAATCTGCTTGCAAGATATAGTTCTGCACCAACTCAAAGGCATTGGAATGACATTAAACATGTCCTTCGTTACCTTCATGGTACGATTGATATGGGATTATTTTATCAACGTGGTTCAAGTTCAGAATTGATTGGGTATGCAGATACAGGTTATCTTTCAGACCCACACAGAGGTAGATCTCAAACTGGATATTTATTTACTTATGGAGATACTACCATATCATGGAGATCTGTTAAGCAGACACTATCTGCTACTTCTTCAAATCACTCAGAGATCATTGATATTCATAAATCAAGTCGAGAGTGTATTTGGTTAAGATCAGTTATTCAACATATCTAGGAAAAGTGTGGACTTCTCATGATCAATAATAGCCCAACAATCTTATATGAAGATAATACTGCTTGTATCACTCAAATCAGAGGAGGATATATCAAAGGTGACAGAATCAAACATATTTCACCTAAATTCTTTTATACTCATGAACTTCAAGAGAAATGTGAAATTAATGTCAAGCAGATACGATCTAGTGATAATCTGGCAGATTTATTCACAAAGGCGTTACCAACTTCCACATTCAAGAAGATTGTGCATAACATTGGAATGCAAAAACTCAAAGATCTTTTGTCATGCACTTTTCAGGGGGAGTAAATGTGTTGATTGTACTCTTTTTCCTTCGCTGAGGTTTTGTCCTATTGGGTTTTCCTCTGCAAGGTTTTAATGAGGCAATCTTAAAACACTTGTAGATACATAAGAAGACTGTACTCTTTTTCCTTCGCCATTGGTTTTTCTTCCCACTGAGTTTTTACTTGGCAAGGTTTTAACGAGACAGATTTCTTATTGGCGGTCATTCAAGGGGGAGTATAATGAACGAACGAAATTTATCAGCCGCCCCTTGTCCCACCACTAAATTATATGAATGATCCCACCACTATTATTTTAAATTTTGCATAGTGACTTGTATAGTGACTTGCATAGTAACTTGCATAATAACTTCAAAGCGTATAAATAGAGACTTCAGTTGTAATGAAATTCATAAGAAAATACAGAGAGAGAGAAAGAAAGTTTCAGTTCTTAAGAGTTTTAGAGGGAATTTCTTATTTCTCTTTTGCAATAGTAATTTCTTTTTTTAAGTTTCATAACAATTTATAAGAAATCTATGTCTTAATAAACATCTAAATGGGGCTAGAATTTTAGGTATAATCTTTGTTGGAAACGGTAGTAAAACTTCAAGTGAGCTTTGACACTTATGTGGAACAAGTCATGCGGGCAAAGACATGTTGTCGACAAAAAAAATTATAAATAAATCACACGTGCATGTCAAAGGATGCCTTAACAATCAAGTAGACAAGAAAGGCTCATTTGCATAGAGCCTTTTTCGCATAATTTGTTTTTTAAATAAAGGAAATATGTTTTTGTTTTTGTCTTGGGAATTGATACTCTTGTCTGAAAGAGGTTTCCTATGATTTAGCATAAGGACAATTAAAATGCAAATCTTTAATTGTATTTCCTTTATTTAAAATTTTCAATGTTTGTTGCAATTTGCAAAAATTTACCTTGTATTGTGTAATTGTCTTTTGAACTGGTACTCTAATACTTTGTATTTGGTTTGTTAGTATTATTAATCATCCTTTGCTTAAAAGGAGAAAAAGAAAAAAAGAGGAGGTCCATTGCGGCTTACTTACGCATTAACTTTTAGCAATAAGTATTTGGTTAATTTATTTTTTAAATTGAGTTTATATAAAAATTGAAAGTTAAATAATATGTTATTATAATATTATTTTTATTTCAATATTTAAAAGAATTAAAATTTTATATTATTTTATATAAAAGTATAAAATAATTATAAAAATAAAATAAAATAAAATAAAATAGATTGAAATAAACTCAAAAAAAAAAAAACAAACGTGTGTCTTCAAAAGCCGTTAAGAAGATAAACGTATAACAGACGACAGGGGGCCTATGCTTAACAGCATTTCTAGCATAGGCTCATCAAAATAGTACTTTTTTAGGCGATCGATGGTAGGTAGCATCGCTGAGCCTGTTCCTAACTTTCTTCCCAGAGAAGCCCAAATTGTTTTAAGTAGTTGATGAAAGCGTCGTACGAAAAAGGGAAATAGAGAAACATTAACCTACAAAATAATTACTTAAATAATAAGAATTAACGTTATTTGACGTGTTAACTTCATAATAACAAGAATTATAGAAACTAGACAGTCATTTTGTACAATACTTCACACTAAGCACAGCAGTTCCCAAATACAAACTACAGATTGAAGACATGAAGCAAAAATTATGTAAACTTCAGTTTGTTTAGTTCGTATGTATGTATGGAGGTCTGAGTCTAGCTAGGGCTAGATCAGCTCCTAAACGCGAATGGCATTTGATCACTATGAACAAATTACGGCCTTGAATAACTAGGGTAAACGTACAAAACTGTCGCTCTAACTTGCTTATTTGTAGTCCCAAGTATAAATTTGTTATCATGATATTTCTCTGCTATAAATAAAACTTTATTAATAAATATGATCTAGGATTACTCTTGAAGAAGCGACAATTATTAGAAAATAAAAAATAAGAAAAAATGAAAATGATGACAATCTCATTATAATATTTATCCTACAAGTTGATGATGGCAAGAGGAATAATAAGCAATCATACACTCATTCAAAAAAGTCATAATCATTAGAATATCAATGGTTACTAAGTGATACAATTCTTAATAAATGACAAAACACTTTGATTCAATCAAAGTGTTATGTCTTTTGACACTTCACACAAGAGATGCAACATTTTGAATTAGTTAAAATGTTGTATCTTTATATCCTTAACCGATATCACCCATAATAGGAACCATCATCAAGGAGAGGGTGCAATTCTAAGGGATACACCATTTGATGATCACGCTCTTTAAATAACATCTCCCACTTGATCACACAAAACGATGATGATCCAGTTGAGTATTTACTTTGGTGCCAATATGAGTTTTCCACTACTCAACTCTCATCTGCATATCTTTGCAGATTGGCATCAAAGCATGACAATCCTCTACGTACGCATGTTTTTGTCATTACCTTATCTGATTTCACCATCCATCCTATGTGCTCCCACTGACCACATAGAAATGGTGACTTCATTTCACTAAAATACTTAGTAAATGACATCAATTCTCCGTGACTTGATCTATAATCAATATCCCTGTTATAATTAATAACTTCAGCCAAATACATAACACATATAACGACCTGCGTTGAATTTTTGTTAAGTACTTCCTCTAGAGATTATTCATAAAGTTTTTCCTAATCACCTTATCAGTGACTTTACACATGATTAACTAATTATTTAGTTAATCAACTTGCACTGAAATTTTATTAAGTATTTATCCTGATGTCATTCTTGAGGTTTTCCTTAATTACCTTATCGGTGACTTTCCACGTGACCAAATTTCGTTTGGGTATTTTCATAACTCTAATTCTCTAGGCGTCCCCAAAATTTCTTGAGTTATATATATTGACCATGAGATTATCTATATTCTCTCAATCCCATTCTAGTCATATGTTTTCTAAATTTCTCTAGAGATAATCCTTTGGTCATCTGATCTGCTACTATTTCAATCGAATAAATAAAACTAACTTTGACTTCTCTTTTTTCCACTTTATCTAAAATATAGTAATAATGCACATCAATGTGTTTTCCCTTAAAACTTTGTGTTTCACTTTTAATTAATGAGATAGCAGACTGATTATCACAAAACACATTGATCGGTTCTGTAGATGTACCCAAACTTAAACTTTCTACAAAACGTTTTATCTACACTGCATTACTCACTACAATACTACAAGTAATATATTCTGCTTCCATAGTAGACTTAGCAACACAACCTTGTTTCTTACTTAACCAATAAACTATTGTTCCACCAATAGAAATATATATCCAGTTGTAGATTTTCTATCATCTACATCACTTCCAAAATCAGTGTCATTATAGCTGATTATCTCTAGATTATCGTTTTCAAAGCACAATTTTAAATTTTTGGTATCTTGTAAATATCTTAAAATACGTTTTACTGCTTGCCAATGTTCCTTTCCTGAATTAAATTGATATCTACTTACCAACCTTACTATATGACAAATATCTGGTTTAGTACTTGTCATTGCATACATAAGACTTCCTACAACTTGAGCATGAGGAGCATTATGCATTTCTCTCATTTCATCTTTATCTTTTGAACATATACTTTTATTTTTAAGTATGACCTTTACAAACATGCGTACTTAAAGATTTACAATTTTCCATACCAAATCTTTTAAACACTTTTTCTAAACATTTTCTTGATTTAAATACAATAGATTTGAATTTCTATCTCTAAAAATTCTTATACCAACAACATAGGCAGCTTCACCCATGTATTTTATCTTAAATTTAGATCTCAATAAATTTTTTGTCTCATTCATCATATCTAGACAATTACTCGCAAGTAAAATGTCATCAACATATAATGATAATAATGTTAATTTATTATCATTTTTCCATATGTATATACAATGATTTAGTAGACTCATTTCATATCCCATTTCCAAAATGGCTTGGTGAAACTTCAAGTACCACTGTCTTGAAAATTGCTTAAGTTCATACAATGACTTCTTCAACTTGTAGGCTTTCTCTTCATGTCCTTTAATCTGGAACCCTTCTAGTTGAATCATAAATATATTCTCTTTTAATTCACCATTGAGAAAAGTCGTCTTTACATCTAACTGATGTAATTCCAAATTCATCCAGGCAACGATAAACATGATGATCCTTACAGATGTGAATTTCGCCACAGGCGAATATGTATTCACAAAATCTACACCTGGTTGTTGAGTATATCCTTTGACTACTAACCTTACTTTGTATTTTTCCAGACTACCATTAATTTTAAATTTTCTTCTAAGGACTCGTTTACAACCAATAACTTTTCTTTCATTTGAAAGATCAGTTAACTTCCAAACATTATTCTTATTTATTGATTCAATTTCATTTTTTATAACCTTAAGCCATTGATCTGAATCAATTCTATTGATTGTTTCAGAAAAATTTTCAGAATCATTGTCTAAATTTTCCAAACTAGTATTTAGAGTATAATGATCTTGAAATAATATAGATAGCCGTCTAGATCTTTTACTCTCACTGTCTCTAACATCAATACTTGAAGATTGATTTTCATCTGATTTTCTTTTATTTTTACTATTTAGTATTTAAATAATATTAGAACTTAAATTGTCAGACTCTGTGAAGATTTGTTGATTTTCTAAAACATTTAATAAATATATCTAATCAATTGGAGTAATAAGATTTATATTTTCTAAGAAAACGACATCTCTACTTTCAATCAATCCTTTTTTATAATGATAAAATCTGTAGCCACTTACGTTTTCTACATACCTAATAAACATGTATTTCCAGGTTTTACTTTTTAATTTATCCCTTAGTGGCTTTGGGATAAGCACTTGTGCCTTACAACCCCATACTTTGAATTTACTTAAATCTGGTTTATGTCCTGTCCATAAATCGTAAGGTGTAAGAGGTTTTGTTTTGGTTTCAACTCTATTTAATATATATGTAGCAGTCGATAATGCTTCATCCCAAAAATGTGTTGGAAGATCAGCATATGCCATTATCGATTGCACCATATCCAATAAAGTCATATTTCTCCTTTCTACAATACCATTTTATTGAGGTTTATATGGCATAGTATAAATATGTCTTATACCATTTTGTTTGCAGAAATTATCCAAAACTTCAAACTCACCTCCTCTATCACTATTCAAGTTTTTAATGGGTCTGCCCATCTGGGTTTCTATATGCATTTTATATTGTTTAAATTTCTCAATTACATCATATTTATATTTAAGTAAGTATATATGCCCATATCTTAAATAGTCATCAGTGAAAATAACAGAGTACTCCATTCCTCTATGGATTTTCACTTTGAAAGGTCCACAGACATCAAAATGTATAATCTCAAGTAAATCTGTAGATTTTCAATTCTTTAAAAAAAATTTACTACTCATTTTTTCTTTAATGCATAGTTCACCAAGACATCACAGTATGTATTATTACCCATATATACTTTGTGCTCTCCTGCTTGTTTATTTTCAAACTTGACAAATAAATCTTTATTTTTGCATATATGTCTTGTTGGTGTAAAGTTAACCCACTATGAATCTGTTGCTGGTTCCACGAGCATATTACTTTAGACACTGTCATCATAATTTTCTTGTTTTCTAGTACTTTTTTCCTATTTGGACATTGTGATTTGTAATGCTCATTCTTTTCACACTTAAAACAGTTTCCAAAAAATGGTTTATTTTGTTTCTTTTTCAACCATTTCTTTTTCTAAATTGTTTCGACTTTATCTTTTTCTGTATAGAATGTTTATCTCGAGCTATCATTAATTTAAAAGATTCATTTTCTTTATTCCTCATCTTCATCATTTTCCCTTCAAATACTAAAAGTACTGTAAGTGATGTCATTGTCCTTTCTTTTCCACTATGTGTTAATGAAGTGACAATGTGATCTCAAGATGAAAGAAGAGTATTTAGTATAGTTGTAACTTGCATCTTATTAGTGAGTGGATGACCAGCATTATGCAATTATTTTACAATCAATTCCATTTGAAGTACATGATCACCAATATTATCGTTTTCATTCATGCAAGTACGGTTAAACTTATCCAATAATAATTGTATATGAGTATCTAATCTTAAATCATACTTAGTCTCAACTGCATCCATTATTTCTTTTGCAGTTTCATAGTCTTTAAATAAAAGAATAATATAATTATTCATACAATACAAAATTAAAGTTTTTGTCCATGTATTGTGTTCTTCCCATTTATCTTCAGTTATAACACTGCTTTCACTTTCATTTTCACAATTTTCCACAGTTTTGGTGGCTTTGGTGTTGTTAATGTATATAACATTTTTTCATAGGTTAGAGGAAAAGTAATATACCTTTTCCAGGCTCTGAAATTTTTTCCATTCAATTTTTTTATCCCTGAGGGATCAATACCTTTCTTCGGTGCCATAAATAATAAATCTTAATAAATTAACAACAATACTATAAAAATAATACTAATAAATGTGTATTATTTTAAATATAATAATTCAACTGTGAAAAATAAAAAAAAATTATAAATTTAATAATAATAACCATTGGATTTAATCCAATGAGGCAGCTTTAAAATTCTCCTATTTTTCAGATTAGGTGAACAATGAAAGTGACGCCCTGATCTGAATGTTACATGACCCCTTTTTGATGTTTCTCCTCTTTCAAAGAACTTCTTACGATTATTTATTCATAAAAATATTTTATTATGATTTGACACGAAATTTGGAGCATAACATCTTTTGAATGGATCAAATTGGGTTTGAAATGGTTTCGAACAGCCTAAAAAACAGTTGCTGGTACGAACCGGATCAGGAAACCGACTAAAATGGGTCAGTCGGGTCAAGCCGGGTGCGGGAGCCAACCCAGAACCGACGGCTCGGTCAATGACTTGGACAACGGCTGGAAGAGTGGCTTGGCTTGGGACTGAACTGGCGGCTCGACTTGGCTAGATTGAAACGGTGTCGTTTAGCACCAATCGTCGTAAGCCCTTGACGACTAAAACAGCAACGTCGTTTGGCCTTGGTTGGCTAAACGACGCGTCATTTAGTGGAGAAGAGAAACGACCGTTGCTTGAAGCAGCAGCGTCGTTCGGCTCAAAGGTACTAAACGACACGTCTTTTAGTGGTGACAGTTTAGAGAATCCGCTAAATGATACGTCGTTTACGCTGTGCGGTTTTTTTTTCCACTAAACATCAGGTCGTTTAGTGGCTTCGGTTTTGGACCCCCTCGATTTTTTCACTGTTTGAGACTAAAAATTTACTATCTTCACTTCAGTCTGATGAAATTGTCATTGGGTTGAAGATTCTAATGCACTTTCAAGATTTATAAAGTCCGGCAACGATGAAGAACTTCGACAACCCCCCGAAATAGTATTTGTGGGTGATGAAAAATTGAAAAAAATGTTATTTCTTTGAGTAAAAATTCTCTGATAATTTTCTTCAGAATAACAACAATTTGTCAAATTTTGTAAATTACCGGTATACTCTAATCCTCCCACCGTAACTTGATAAAGTGAAACTCTTAGATTTTCAAGCCTTCGAAGATGATTATAATATGCAAGTGTGGTTGTCAAAGCAATCACTTGTCTATTAATCATTTTCTCGATGCATGAAAAAACTCCTGAAATTCCTTCTAACATGATCGGCTCTTGATACCACTGTTAGAAAATAAAGAATAAGAATGAATGAAAATGGTGACAATCTTATTAAGATATTTATCCTACAAGTTGGTGATGTTAAGAGGAAGAATAGAATTAAATATTTGTGCACTAGTGGTTTCTATTTATAGGCAACCATATACCTATTCGGAAGAGTTATAATTATTGGAACATCAATAGTTACTAAGTGATATAACTCTTAGTAAATGATATAACATTTTGATTCAATTAAAGTGTTGTGTCATTTGATACTTCACATAAGAGATGCAATATTTTGAATTAGTTAAAAAATTGTCTCTACATCCTTAACTATCATTATTCCTTATGAGAATCATCATCATAAAGGATGTAATTTTAAGAAATATATCGTTTGGTGGTTACATCTCTTAGAATAAATAACACGTGACCAATGCTTCTTTGGAAAAAAAAAAATACTGTCGCTCTAGCTCAGCACATTCTTGGATAATGTATAGTCCCTAGCTAGCTTAAATTAGCTCCAGAAGGGTATAACAAGTTAACCAATCTAGGCAAAACCATGGTCAACAAAGTCAATTTTAGGCAAAGCGCGTACTCAGCACCACTCCTTGTTTAGTGTAGATCATGACCAAATATACGTAATATTCATTACGTCTTTGAAAAAAACGCTTTTTTAGTGAAGAAAATCCCGCAATTTTTAAACTCTGTACTCGTGTCCCGTCCTTCCGGGCATTCTTCTTAATTCTGGCATGCATTTTGACGGTTTCCTTCCAACCAACATGCTGGTTAAAAACGAGGGTTAGCTTTCTTACTACCGGAAGGTGTAAAGGAAATTAAGAAAATCTCTGAACATGGAAAGCTAACGAAGTTTAACGACTCTGGGATTGGCATCATGATTCATCATGTATCGTTGTCCATCTGATCTCTTGATTCAAAGCTCCCATCATAATTTTTACGTACATCTTTCACAGCTATTCTATCTAATGTCTGATAATTAATTGCACCTTCGTCGTCGGTGCTTGTGTATTGCTCCCGTTTGATTTCCTGTCTTCTGCAGACCATGCAAAGCTAAAATCATGATAGTTTCATGAGAAAGTGAAAAAGATCACCATGCCCCATATATGCATCAATTTTTCACAATATCTCCTAGTACTGTACTCTAAATTCTAAATTGTAGGAATCATTTAAACCATAGTTGACTTGTGAAAAGGTGAAAACAAAGCATAATCAACATATTTTCCTGTTACCACTGAATGTCTCTCTACGAGAGAAGAGAACTGATCATAATTCTCATTAGTCTTTTAATCACACTGCTAAAAAAGTAGAACCCAACGTGATATTTTTAACTAGCTAGCTAGTGGCTCCTCTAATTAGCTCATTTTTGCCTCTCCTTTCAGCCTAAATCAGGTTCAAAAATTAAAATTTGGTAAATAAAAAAGAAGGTTTCAACCAAACGGTGCAATTAGACTCCAACAGGTTGTGTCTGAGGATCAGGAGATGACAGGGGTGATTGGTGTGAGGATTCTCTCCGGCGATGAGCATTCTTGTTGTTGTGCATCCACACTTTGAGCACGTTGCGCTTGACGCCGACCTCCGAGCAGAACTGGTTAAGGGCCACGTCGTCGTGTCTCTGAATCCTCCACCCGATCCTCTCTGCGAACTCCAGCATCTTATCCTTCTGCTCCTGCGTGAACTTGGTCCTGAACCTCTTGGCACTGCCACTTCTGCTCAGCGCACCGGTGGGACCCACTCCCTCCGGCGTCTCCGAACGTCGATCACCGCTTTCATGATGACGATGATGAGGACGCGAAATGGTGGGGCTGGCATTGTACAACAACATCGGATGGGGAGCAGAGTGCAAGCTGTGATAATTTCCGAGCACCTCCCTCCGGTGGAAATTTCGATGGCAACCGCAGGCAGCACAGGTGAGCGACTGGCGTGGGTCTCCGCCGCCGCGTGACATGAACTCGCCGCATCCGTCGTTAGCGTGGCCGCCCATGGAGGCCGCGTGGTTCCGCATGCACTCCTTGTATTGAATAACCGTACTCTTAACAGCTGCCTCGGGATTCATCACCACCGGTTCACGGTCCACCGGTGGTTTAACGACGGCATTATCGAATCTGCGGGTACTTTTGTCGTCGACAGCGTCGACGTTGTCATTATCGTTCTCGTTCTGGGATTTCGTAATGTGTTTGTAGGGCACAACGCTTAAGTCCATGCTGAGAACCCAATTGAAAAGGGGTCGGTCGGTTTAAGGAAAGGGATTAGGAGAGGAGACGTGGGTGTGATGCTAATTCGGAGAGTTGGGACAAAGATTTAGGGGAAGCTTTTGGCTTGGTTTTAAGAACGGAGAAATTCCAATGTTGCGTTCGTCATACTCATTATAAATGAGGTGTGAAACGTATTTATGACCAGGCATCACGACAGGAGTGGAGTGAAGAGTTAAGACTGCGAGAGAGAAACCTAAGTTCATTAACTTACACGTGTCGGTTTAGCCGGTTTTTATCTAGTGGTAATTTTCTTGATTAATTATTTTAATATTTGATTTATTTGTACTTTCATATCATGTTCAATTAAATTCCCTCGAAACAAAAATGAGTGGGGATAGCAATACTATTATTTTATCATTTATTTATTATTTATAATATATATATTTTTGTATTATATATATATTTAACATTCTTAATAATTAAAAAAAATTAAAAATATATAATTTTATTAATAATTCATTCCTTGATTATTAAGTAAAAGAAATTAAAAGCTTAAAAAAAATTTAATAAAAGAGTGAAGATAACCCTATCATTATTCAACAAAAACAACATCAACAACTTCAATCAGTTTCGAAAGTTGAAGAAATCTCAAACCTCAAAACTTTAAACCAAACCAACTCAAGCATTCAAATAAGCCAAAAAGGGTCATCGTGCGAGTAACATGGTATCTAATCATGATGACTCGTTTTTAAAAATAGTGTTATATGTAATTATATTTTTTATTTAAAAGATTTGTTTGATTAATTTTTTAAAATTTAAATTTGAAATTCAAATTTCATAATTTTTAATACATTAATAATCAATATGTTAAAAAATTATAATTTTTTTAAAAATATACTTAACATTTTTCCATTTTTAAATTACCCGAAATTAATCAAGTGTTACAAGTCTTGAAGCCGTGATGCAGAAATGCATGCATTCAAATCGCGTTTCCCAATAATTTGATGTTTGTGAGAGATGGTTAAGGATTTCAACCGGCTCTTGTCGGTCTCAGTCGAGCTCTGACTCAAAACCAAAACGCGATTACGTAAAAATAGGAGGGGGTAAGAATTCCACACGCACAAATATTTGTTCTGTGTAACTGTACTGTAAGTAAAGACACGTGTCGTCAATTGGTTGGTTGATTAAAGGTGTACTCCACAGAGCGCTCGTGAGAAGTCGACGTCTCATTATCAGGGAAGGGGACCCACCACGTGGGTTCTGATAAAACGATCAGAGGATCCAACGGCTAAGATTACGAGAGAAGCGCTGACGAGATCTTTCACTGTTATGGGCATAATATAATAAAATCTGATGAGGCGTTTTTTCCCGCACGTCACGCCTTTTCCCGCCATGCTTAGTGGGGTCCATATCCAGAAAAAAAAAAAAAAAAAATTGTCAGAGAGAGAGAGAGAGATAGGAGAGGGGAGAGCTAATAAGAGCGTGGCTTCCAAGGTAACAGAAAGCCCACCACCACCGTCCATTAGGGAGTTGTAGCTTCTACTTACTGACACCTCTCTGCCACACGTAATAATCCTCCCCCAAATTGCTTTTTGAAATATTTGCTTAAGCATAAAGTCTCTCTCTCTCTCTCTCTCTCTCTCTCTCTCTCTCTTATACATACCATACGTATTATTCCCACCCACTCCTCTATCCTTTCCTTAATACCAAACTATTTCTTAAACATTTTTTTTATAAAACTAAATTTATAAATTAATTTACGCTACATTTAATTTATATTAAATTAGATTATCTATAAATATTTTATTTTATAACAATTCTCAACAGTTGTAGCGGTGAGTATTTTAGTGTTATTTATTTGAAAGGACGAGATTAAAAATTTAAAATATATATTAAATTTATTATTATATTTTTAAAAAATTTTATATAAAATTTTTTAAAAATTTTAATTTTTTTAAAATTTTCACACAACTTTTTTAAATCTTCATATAAAATTAAGATTAAAAAAATATCTTACAATAATATTTGATTATTTTTTTCATTTTTATCGCATCTTATCTCATCTCATCTCATTTTATCTTTAAAAATAAACAAAATCTTAATATAATTCAAAAAATTATTATTTTTAGATCTGTTTAAATTGAGAGATAATTTTAATTTATCTTATCTCATTTATTTGTTATAATTTTTCAAAATTTTATATAAAATATAATAAAATATTCAATATTTTAAAATATTAAAATAATAATATTTTATTCGACTTAAATTTTTTTTTTTCATTTGAACTCACTATTCAAACTATATGATAAATTCTGAAGATATTATGCAAGAATGCGAATCAAAATTGACTTATGAAACATAAGTTAGATGTGTTAAGAATATGATAGATCTAATTTTTAAAATAAAAAAAAAAAATTTTGATTCGAGTCAATTTTAACTTATGGTGTGTTTTAAAATAAAAAATGTGTTAAGACTATGATAATCTATTCAAACTACACCTTAAATTCTGAAGACATTATACAAGAATGCCAATTAAAATTGACTTATCAAACATGCATTAAATGTGTTAAGAATATGATAGTCTGATGGTGTATAATATTATCGAGTCACCAATTTCCTTTTTCATAAAAAAAGATGTTAGATTAACTTGATCCCTTTCTTTGGTCTCATAAATATGCATGCTTATGTCTACCGATTCCACCAAGAGCAAGGAACAAGCAAAGAGGATGACGTGGAATAGGTTCCAACTTCCAATGCATAAAGAATCCAAAAGCACACCTTCATGTCACACTTTCCCTTCGAGAATTCTAACACATGGCATATGCTGCTATGCACGTTCCTCCAAAATGAAATATTGTGAAAATGAAAATTTTATACATCATAATATTATTTTATTTTTATTTTTATTTTATTAAATATGATGTGATATATTTATAATTATTAAATAATTGTTTATTTCATATTTTTTAATTATTTAATAATACTAAATAAGTTGAAAACTTGGTGTATGACATTATTCTTATGAAAAACCTCTTACCAAACAACATGAAAATTATATCCAATCACAGAGATAAAAATGAACGCCACGTGTTGCACGTGTGGGATGCAGACGATCTCAGGTGTGTAGAGCCTCGACCCGACTCCCATTTGCCTAATCGAGTTGGGAAACGACTTTGGCTATTGGGAAGTAGAGGTATGCCATCCCTATCCTAGTCCAGGATAGTCCTCCAGAGCAAGTTAGTCAAACGAGAACGGCGGGGTCCTTTGCAGCACTTATATCTTTCTTTGTTTTTTTCAACAAAAATCATTCATTATATAGGTAATTGAAAACTACATGGTGGTTGAAGACTTGAAGTACCTTTAGAAATTACGGGCTTAAAGGTGGCTATTTGCCACCGTAAAAATCTAAAAGACAATGGGAAATAGAGTTGAGGAGAATGCTTTTATAAATATTATCCCAAGCAGTCTATTGTGCAATAAAATATGTGTATCGATTAAATTCTTGATATATTTTTACCAACTTCCGAAGAACTCAACGTGTTCCTAGTATAATTAATTGTGCATTGAATAGTCAAGTCTAAAATTTTTGTCTAGATCATCCATCACTTGTAATGTCACTAATGAATCCCTTGCAATTATGAGCTTCTTCATCTGTTTTTCTTTGCTCCAGCGACTTTTATGAATATTATAAAGAAATTCATACACTATTTTTTAAAAGATTTTATTAGAAATTAGAGTTGATGTTTCATATAAAACTCATAACAAACTTATTCTTAGGCAATGTGAGGTTTTCTTTACTGATCTTTCTCACTTGGGGCCGATCTTTATCATGCTCCTAAAAATGAATCTCATTAGATCAATGAGTAAAACTCATTGTTAGAAGGTTTGACTCTGATATCATAAAGAAATTTATATACCCTTCTCTAAAAAACATTGTTGAAAATGAGAGAGGATGTCTCATATAAAATCTAGGATAAACTCATTTTTAAATAATGTGTAATTTTCTTTGCATTGTAGTGACTTTTCCTTAATTTGGGTTCAGGCTTTCTATCAGATCTGGTTATGAAAAATAATAGGGAGCCATCCTTTGATCTGCATATGGCTGCTGCTGTGCTGCTTGCATTTCTGACAGGTACATGTTATAAGGTGTAATGGTCTCTAGGCATGGCTCTCTACTGATAGACTCTCATTCAATTGATTTATTGCCCCGTGCATGACAATTGCATTTGACTCTCTCCAATGAAACTTTGGCTTCATGCTTTCGCTGGTGCGGCTTAAAGTTCTTTTTCAGTTGCTTGGTCCCATATAATTCACAAGTGATATTTTGGTGGCAGGACTGAATGTGGGCCTTAAGACATCGATTATTTGCAAAATCTTTCATACAAACAGGTTCGCAGCAGCTGAATGTCTCCACTGAGTCTAGTTTTAACTGCAGCAGTAAAGACATATGTCAGATATTGCAATTGATAGAACTTTAAAATTGAGCAAGACTACTTTTTTTTTTCTAGTGTAAATAGCATCTAATTCAGCCATTCACCCCACCACTCATAAACTCCATCTTTTACCACTAGGAGGGTCATTAATATTGGCAGCTCAGTGATAAGTTATAAACTATTCAAATCAACTTATTTTCATACAAAAGAAATATATATTTGTCTCCAAGTACAGTTGAAATCAGATGCAGGAACAAAATTCTTGGTATGTTATAATTTTGCAAAAGAACAGTGTCAACAAAGCATCAAGAAAGCTCATCCATCCTATAGTTGGAGCAAAAACTTGTGACAAGTAATTTCATAGTCTTTTTAAGATCTTCTAACTCAGTCCATGAACATAATTACATAAACAAAAATCTTGCTGGCGACAGATATGAAAATTCAATATACAGTTTAGATGTAACGCAACTACAAACAATACCAGGCCAATGTTACTAAAATAGTCATTCTCTAGCAACAGATTGACTAAAACACATCATCAATTCATCATCATCGACAACCAAACCAAACCAAACCCGACACCACAACACGGAATCGATTCAGATAAGCAAATCTGAAGCTACATTCAGTTCACTAAAGCTTGAAAATGTTGAAAATACAAAAATGAAAATGAGAAAGGATACAGAAAAATTACCTCAAGTGAATGACTTTACTTTGCATGTGTTGCTTCATATATGCGATTTCTTAAATGTGGCATAGTAGAAATTTATGGACCTAACTTATCTTATAAAATGGATTCAATAAGAGATATTTGCACATTATTTATAAGCATGTCCAAATTGTCATTTATAGGCAATGTGTGATTTGTTCTTCAACACTTTTTCTTACGTGTAAGTCAATATTTTTTTCTGATCCTTATCACATGATAAATAATGTAGATCTTATTTATCATGTGGCAAGCTCTGATATCATACAAAAATTTATAGGCCTAACTCATCTTATAAAATTAGTTTAATAAAAAAACTTTATACATTATTTATAAATAGGTTCAAAATTTTATTTGTAAGCTGTGAGATTTATTTCTCAACAACCACCACATTCTGAGCAAGTATTGGATTTCTTTCCCTCGTATTTTCTCTTCCTGTCAACTCCAATCTCACCATGATCAAAAGGAAAATGAATATAAAATGTAGGATAAAATTCAGTATGTATAAATGAGAAGATAACAGGGGTGGGGTGAGAGAGGGGCAGACTTTGTGATGAGTTAGGATGTGAGATGTAGTCAGGGACGTCTTGAACCTGCAGATACCGCAGTAATCACATAATTAATGCCTCTGAAAATCGGCCTTCCTATCTCTCCCATGTCATCCATCTCTCTTTCACCTGCCACTCCAGCGTAACGAGAGAGAGAGAGAGAGAGAGAGAGAGAGAGAGAGCCCCGTGGCGGGGCAAATGAGAGAGGTTATAACGAGCGCAGAAAGTAATGAGAGAATTTTCTTGGGTTTTTGTAGTCTGAGGCTAATATTTAGCCAGAAAATGTTTGGGCCCATCGGAAAAAGGATCTGGCCCATTTTTGTATAGTTATATTATATACTACATTTAAAAAAAAAATTGTTTTCTTGATATAATATTATCTGGGAATGCTTAATTTTTATTTTTTAAAATTCAAAGATCAATAGATAATATAACGTGAAGGTATTAGGATTAAAATAGAATATTGTCATAGCACGTAACATTTTTCGAAAAAATTAAAAAAAAAAAACTGGAAAAAAAACCTAGAAGTAAGGAATATGGGTTGAGTTCTTCGACGTTAAGTTTGGTGGATCAAAATGTTTGACACAATGGAAATACTCCAATGACTTGAATTGTGGGTTGCTGAGAGCTATGTTATCGAACGATGCCAGTGTGTCCGTTGGAAGTTAAGATGGGATGAATTGATATAAGGATTAAAAATTAAAAATTAAATAAAATATATTTAGAATATTATTTTTTAATATTATATATTTTGTAATTTGAAAATATTAAAATTATTTATTATATTTTGTGTTAAAATTTGATAAAGTTATAATGATGTGATAAAATAAAACATACTGGGCCTAAATGTGCAATCCAAATATGCATACAAGTATAATTTTTTTTAAACATCTATAGGCCTCATTTGAATAGTGAAATAAAATAAAATATTTTTAGATAAAAGTTGAAAAAAATATTGTTATAATATTATTTTTTAATAATATTATTTTGATATTTCAAAATTTTAAATTATTTATTATGTTTTGTGCATGAATTTGAAAATATTATGTGTGTATTCCATTTTTTCTTACGTGCACTAAGATTTTATTGAAAAAAAAAACTTGGTGAAACATTAAATGGATGCTAAATCTTGATTCGAGTTAGTCCCTTAAAATTGTACCTTTTTACGCTCAAATGATGGGTGTTTTCTGTAAAAAAAATAATAAGATAATGGGTGTTTTATTATTGAAATTGAAACTATTAGGACAAATTAAAAAAAACACAAACAAATATTTAATTTCATGCCGTGAAGTAAGAGGCAAAGAGAAGACGATTGAACAAGTTGATATCAAAATCAGGAGTAGAACCCCCAAAAAGAGAGAGAGAAATTTCATGTTGTCATTTACAAAATTGTTAAGTTCCTATTTATTTTTAGAGATGAGATGAGATAAAAATTAAAAAAATAATAAAATTTTTTTGTAATAAATTTTTGTAATATTAATTTTATATGGAGATTAAAAAAAAGTATTTTTAGAATTTGAAAACGTATAATTTTTTATTATATTTTGTATAAAAATTTAAAAAAGTGTAATGATGAGTTTGAGGTTTTTAGTTTTTACTTACGATAATATTTTTTTTTTTTACTTTTATTTTATTTCATATCTTTTCTGAAAACAAATAAAACCTTCATTTTTTATTTTTTTAATTTCTTATCATGTACTTTTGCATTTGTCTTGCACTTTCATACGCAATTGCAAAGGAGTGATATCAAATGTACATGTCATTAAAGATCATTTGAATACATTTCATAAAGATAGTTCAGAGTACATAAATAATAAAAACTAATAATCATTTTGAAGACGGGGATTGTGGAGATCTCGAGTATCAAATGGGGGATAATCGGATGTCCCAATCTTTTACTGCTTCAACTTTGACTATTAGGTGAGGAGTAAGATCTCTAGAGTCCATGCCAACTACATTAAAGGAAGGATCACACACAATTTCCTTCCTCAATCATACCATTAGAAATAACTTAAAATTTAGAGCGAGACGACACCTGCCTAGAAAAAGGGTGATTGTTCTATTTTTCCCAATTTAGTTGATCTTTTATCCTATTGAGATCATAAAAGACAAAGGCACATGAGATGCATTAAATAACAGCTTGTTTCTAGTCATGTCATCTTAACAGTATAGTGATCAAGGAAGCATGACGCATTTAATAACTGGCAACGTCCTATCTTGTGTTCAATGCTGCCAAAACGTCAGGCGTTCAAGTGTATGACACGAGTCATCTTGAATCATGAGTAGTTCACTTAGGTAGAGCTAGAATGACGGAGATATTATGCAGAAGTTACAATAATAATAAATGACTTAAAATAAAAAGAATAAATGATCTGACAAGCTGTCATTCTCGCTGACTACTTCAATTATTAAGCATAAATCTGCATAACATCATAATTCCTATAAATAAGAAGATACTTTATGGATCTCAAGTAATGAATATTCCAATTCTTTAATCTTTCACCTTAGTTTTCTAACTCTTTAACTAGAACGTTGGAGGGTTTATAGGACTCAAGTCCCGCTCTCTCTTTGAATCTTTGTAGTTTTGGTCCGTTAGGATTGCTGAGTAGCTCATGTTGTAAAATATGCATCAACAAGAACAAAAAGAGGGATGATGATCCTATTTTAACGGGAAGATTGACTCGTATTCTATAATAATTAGAAATATTTAAATAAATTCTTGTTGTAAAAATAAATTTACCAATTAATATAATTTAATGTGATGTATTTATAAATTTCTTTTACATAAAATAACTGGATAGAAGCCCGTTCATTCCAGGATTTCATATTCACACGATTTAGCAGTGAGTTTAATTTTTCACGTACAGACCAATTGACTTGAGTCACGCGAAATGTAGCAAAATGGTGACCGACACACTTGTAATCACGTTCATATGTTTAAATCAAAGGTTATGTATTTGATGTTTTTCACGTGGTCCACTGATGTTTATTGGGAATCTGATTATTCTGATTTCTTACCGCAACTCTCCAATAATCCAATTACTATTAGGATGTAAAGACGAGAGAAGCATCACATGCTCTTGCAATTATCTTTCGTTGAAAAAAAGAAGCCCACTTTATAAAAAGGCACCAATTAAACAGATAGGGAAAACTGAAGGTCCCAAATGAACGATTCTGGATGTGATTACGATTTCTTGAATCTTCACAGCCCCACGCTTGCAGAGCCGTCGAGCCCCGCTGTGGTCCGTGACTCAAAGGAGCCGACACGGCGTAAACCCAAGCCTTAAAAAAAAAAGGACAAAGCACTGCCACGTCATCTTCTTTATTGCTCTTTCCTCCTCACCTACGCTCCACTCAGAGAGGCAAGCACTCCCTGATCTCTCCCTCGATTCTCTCTTTACGATCTCGTTCTCTCTCCCTCCCTCCCTCTCCCTCTCTCTCTCTCTCTCTCTCTCTCTCTCTCTCTCTCTACGCGCTTCTCTTACCCCCACAAATTCTTCCTGTCAGGTTCTCTATTACCACTGCATTACCTCCTCGTTTGTTTCTCGAGTGAAGAAAGAAAGCTAATTTGTTTTTTTCAACTGTAAAGCTGTCGATTATTTTATTCATTTTTTTTATTTGTTCATTCTTCGACACTGAATCTGGTCAGAGAAAACAATTGTAGCTTTGCCGCACCTCTCGGTGTACAAATGGAGCCGTAAAAAAGGCGACAATAGAGAGATGTAAACGCTTATGTATTTTCCTTATGAGCTGGTAAATCTCCGATCTTGGCTCTTTCGAAGGATTTTTCCATTCTCTGAACCCTAGGGCCGCTCCGCAGCAATGCACGGCTACAGCCGCCTCGGAACCGGGCGGTCCAATGCGACGCCGTCGTCTTCTCCGCCGTCCTCGCCGCGGTTCCGCCACGGCCGGGGAAAGAACAGCGGTGGCCGGGCCACGAAGCAGAGAATGGTGGAGAGACTGGTGTTCATGCTTGTGTCGGTCGTGTTTCGACGGAAAGGCGTGCTTTTGTTTGCTCCACTCCTGTACATTTCGGGGATGCTTTTGTACATGGGCTCGTTGAGCTTCGACGTGGTTAGTTTGAAGAATACTGTTGGCGTTGTCGTGCATAAGCGCACGCCGCCTGGTTCGGTTTATAGAAGTCCTCAGGTTTTTGAGAAGCTCTGGCCTTTCATGGAGGCCGACAACAATGGAAGAGCCAACGCGGTAATGTTTCTAACCTCATTGGTTTGTTCTATATATTCAATAATTGCTGCCAAGTGTATGAAATTACTCGTTTTGTTTACTATATGCTTCTTTTAAAGGTCTGAGCATTTAAGAAGTAGAAAGTGAATATCTACCATTGTACATTTCTATAAGAATTAGCTTGTTTCTTTATAGCACTTTCATAGGTTATTTGATCAATTTAGTGCATGACAGATATTGTTACATACTTACATGTCCCAGTTGAGTTTGTTTTACATTCGTGTCTTCTGGAAGAAATGCTCTCTTCATACAACTGTTTGAAGTTTTGTCCCAGATTTCACACTTTTTAGACAATACATGGTGAAAATCACATCCGGTATCTCTCTGTTGAACCCAATCCTTGGTTTGGGCCTTACCCGCAATGTACTTTGCCCACTTATTAATGACATTGGGTCTTTACTAACACATATAGTTGCACTGATTTTATTGGGTATCTAGCATTGGGTATTTAACATGCTTTGGTTCCATTTTCTGATTTTTAGTACCATTGATCACGCCGTCAGATGTTTTCCTTTTTCTTTCTATCTTTTTTGGTTCCATTTTCTGATTGTTAGTTCCAAAGGTCACGGCCCTTAGTTTTTTTATTGATACGTCGCAGTAGACAGTTTCTTTGATGCAGCTCGTATCAGATTTGTAACTATAGTTATTCGATGCAATTAACTTAGTTGAGTACTTGATGTAAAGTATTTAAAAAATATTGCGCTACTCTTCAGGAATTAGTCCTCAATTATCTTACTTTATTTTCTCGTTTATTCGTATGTTTACATCCTAAGCGTGCTTACATGACTGAAAGTACTGTACTTTGGAATCATGCAGTTGATGATGGCATGGAATTCAAGTGTGCATCAAGGTTGGAAGCCTTGTGTTGACAAGATTATTTCAAAAGCAGGTTTGAGTTTCTATAGAAGAGGTTTAGTTGGCAGCCATATTCTACAATCGTTTCTGTCTGTCTTGATTTTTTGATTGGGAGGTTACACTTGTACCTGGTTTGTCTTGAACTGATGCTGGACAAGTTAGACCCTAAATTTAAGTGATGAGTAGGACTTTACTTATATGTTTCTTATGTTGGTTGTATTTCCTTTTCTTAGTCTTCTGGTAACTTGAATTTATTTGTTTTTTGAAGTATTCTACTGTAGGATTTTTTATCCCTATTCTTTCCCTTGTCATGTTCATGGACTCTAGAGAGGTTTATTCTTCCCTTTTCAATCACTTATACTATGTTGTAATCAACAACCTCACCCAACATCTTGGTCTTTTGGGTTGAGGAAGTGCTACTTGAGTTGGAGCTCATTGGCTGATTGTCTGTTCAATTCATGTAAGCCATGATTCCTATTGACTTTGGTTTGTTAAGTAAATCTTTTTTCCAAAACTATTTTGGGTTGGTTTAGGAAACAGAAAACTATTTGTGGTTGGAAAGATTGATCGTTCTTTCCTCAGAGTTCAATCTTAGCATTATTTTGGTGCATCTCTAATGATAAAATCCTTTCTTACTACCATCCACTCCATTTTCAGAAATTGATGCATATATAGTTTTTTCTTGTACGTGAACAAATCATCTCAAGCGATTTTCCCTCATTTAATTGATCCTTGACAGAATTGTTTATGCAAAATTTCCAATCCAATGTCATGCATATGTTGCAAAAATTTGTATGACCACAAGCTAACACGTCCTGGTGACATGTTAACCATTATATATATTTTTTTTGAGATTATGAATGCATTATGTGGTTATTTGGCTCTAGCTTAACTTATGAGTAAACGTCAATACAAATTCTGATATGAAAGTATACTATTCCTACCTGTAAAAAAATGAAAATACACTTTTCCTAATTGTATTTCTCTTCATATATTCTGGTGTTTATGGTTTGTTGTATTTCTTTTTCATTGAGCTTTTTAAGGTGTCATATATGGCTGACTACCTTATTTTATTTTCTTTTCTCAGAATTGCCAAAGTCAAGCGGCTTTCTAATAATTGAAGCTAATGGTGGGTTGAATCAACAACGTTTATCGGTATGTTATAAATATGGATCCATAAGTTTATAAGCTATTATGAATTAATTATGATATATAATTTGTTACCCAGGTATGTGTAAATTGACAGCCCCATGTTGATTCCTAGAATGTAGCAGGTGTTTTCTTTTGTATACTCTTTGTACACATGAGCAATGCCTATTTTAGGGCTGTAATTAAGCTAAGTTGAGTCGAGTTTTGGCTTGCCGAATTTGACTTGACTCAAAATATCTGAACTCAAGCCCGAACTCAAGATTTTTATTTATTCGTTGTTTGAGCTCGACTCGATAAGTGAAACTTCCAATTTGAGTTCGAGTTCGAGGTTGTCCCACAAATGAATTCAAGTCGAGTCGAGCTTGAGCTCCATTTTTTCTAAAATTTTTTGATAAAATTTAAAAATAAATAAATAAATAAAAATCTAATAAAAATGAATACTTAATATCTAACCAGTTAAAATTTAGTCATCATAACAATATGTTATATATTTATATATATTATTAATATATAAACATGATATGATAGCATAAAAATTAATATTTCATATATGGTTTCCACGTACTAATATATAAAATTATTAAATTTTATAGATTAATTATTGTACAAATTATAAAATATAGCTATGAAGTATATTCATTATATAGATATAAGTAATTAGATTACATATTACATATTTAATTATAAAAGTGTTATGCTTATATTATTAACAATAAATATATATAATATATATGTGTATATATTTATCAATATATAATGAACTTTAATCGAGTCGAGCTAACGAGTCGACTCGAACATAAACGAACAAGTTTTAACGAGCCTTAGCCAAGTTGAGTTAAGTTTTGTCGGGTATGTGTTATTCACTAATCGAGTGGGCCGTATCTGCTTTCATGAGCGAGTTTTTTTTTTTTTTTTTACGAGTCGAGTTTGATTCGAGTTTAACCAAGCGAGCACCGAGCGGGCTGTCGAGTAGCCTGGTTTATTTACAGTCCTAGCCTATTTCGTTCCCAATAATAAAGTTATTTTAACTATAAAAAAATTGCTGCCAAATGGACAAGAAACAACTAATTTGTCTCTGATGTCTGCAGATTTATTAAGAATTTCCCTTTGATGAAATGTATCTGCAGCCATGAACATTAATTAGATATATAGATTGCTTAATGATGAATGATTGATGCCGCCAACTCGAAGGAGTTTGGTGTTGAGGCTTGGTGAGTTGAGTAATCTGGAACAGGACAACAAAAAACTGAAGTTCACTGTTTCCATATGCTTCAACTTTCTGTAGTGTTCCCTAAATTGTTATATGGAATGCGATCTTTATTATTGCTCTTGGCGGATAAAAGATTTTAGATGGAAATAAATTTTGTGGGTTACTCCAGATGATTTGATAACTTTGGAGTCTTTATTTGTTTAATTGATTGTAAGGATTTTCTGTGTTTTTTGTTAAATGTGCTGACGTACTTCTGATCAGTGAGAGATGTAATTCGAATTCAATGAATGCAATAGATGTGTCAACTAGATCTTTATATTCCATATCAAAACTGATCTGATAATTTTTTTATCCTTTCAATGTAGATATGTGATGCAGTTGCAGTTGCTGGATTGCTAAATGCAACACTCTTCATTCCAATTTTCCATTTAAACAGTGTTTGGAGAGATTCCAGGTATTTGTTATTGTTAGTAGTTTATATCATCGTCATCATACATTTTGTGGGCCGGAGTGGCTTTTATGGGTAGAATTGTCCCCAGCTTGTTATCCTGTTGTGGCTGGGTTGCCCAACCAACCATTGGCAATCCTTTGACTACTGCCCAATCCATTTTTAATGATCTTGTTGACTGCCACTTCCTTCTTCTAAGCTTTTGCAGCTATGGGGGAAAAAGTCCTCTTGCCTGCCAGCTTTACTATTAGGTGTAAATCAACCCAATGATCGCTTATGCCAATTGCTTTCCTTGATACGCTGTTCATTTCACCATTCTACTTTATCTAGGCCCACAAATTCGGTGGTTATTTTTAAATTTTATTTTTGTGTAGAGTTCTCACTTTTCAAAACACCATCCCTATAGTTCGATGTCCAAACTATTTTTGGGGTGTTACCAACTTTATCTAGTTGTGGATATCTATATTATAAGGTTCTTGGGGATGTGTTTGTATGCTTTTATGTCTGTCTAATTGTGTGGAGTAACATGAGTATATCGGGTTGGTGCTAGTGTGTAATGGGGATGATGGGAAGGATTTGCAGGACATGCTTTTTTGGGAGTTTTACAGTTGCTCTCCCTTACTAAAACTTTCTCCTTGAGTTTTCAATTCTAAGGCAAGGCGGGTTGAGGGACTATATATGTATGGTGATTTTTTGATCAAAGATCTAACCTTTATGAACATCTGACTGGTATCAGAGATGGAATCTGTTACCTTTTTTAACCTATAATCAATTGGCATTCTTCTGTAATGGGTGCCAAACTTTGGAACTTGGCAGATTAAAATGCAATTGGTGATTAACGAAGGTTGCAAAGTAATACTTTTAATATGTGTTTGCCTTAAAATTTCTCTATATCTTTTAGATTTGAATTAGCCACTTGAATTAACAATCGTAGAATTTTCTAATGTTTTATATCTTTTTTTCTGAGATCACAGCAAGTTTGGTGATATATTTGATGAAGATTTCTTCATAAATGCCCTCAAAAGTCGTGTTGCTGTGGTGAAAGAGCTCCCAGAAGAAATACGTCAGCGGTTTGACAATAATATAAGTAACATTGTGAATTTGAGAGTAAAAGCTTGGTCAAGTTCAGCTCACTATCTCCAGAAGGTCCTTCCTAAACTGGTGCATATGGGGTGTGTGATTTTTCTCCCTTCCAAATTCTCTCAATTCTCTAAGTACATGGGCAAATTCACAATTGTTTTTCGTTCTAAATTGTTCTTTATACATATTTTCCCCAATGACTTCTGCATGCTATCATGATATTCTACTTATTTCTTTCACATGAGGGACAGGGCAATGATTTGTGGTTTTGTCTATGAATTATGATGTTGACTCCTCATCCAACTGATTCAAAAGAAGATTTGCCACTCTTTAGTAAAGCAATTTCTTTTACAGAAATGGGGAAGAGAGATGACAAAACTGTGTTTGAAATATGTATGTGGAAGAGATTTCTGTATTAACCGGAAAGATGATTATCATAGCTTTCATAATTGTTCTATTTAGGAACGCGATATGTGTGTATTGTTAATTGACAATTGTGGGGTCTGGCACTGTCATTCAGCTATAATTATCTAAGACACTCTAGTCTGTAGAAGCTCGTTTTATGCAGTATTCTCCTGTCTTGGTGATATTTACCACTTGTGAACCTTTTCTTCTGCTTTTGTTCTTATATCGTACTAGATTTGGCCCATGGTAGTTAATAGGACTTGGTTCATGAGAATTATGCATAACCTTGGCCTCATTAGATTCAGTGATGATGCACGCTTTGGTGTTACTTGCATGATGTAGGCACATACATGCCACATGCATGTATGAAAGCCTGCCTCTAGGTTTGTATGTTGCTGTCGTTCATATATGCATGCATCCTGTATTGCTAGAAAAGCAATCTCAATCATTACCATTGCTTTCGGTTGCTCTGTAGAACTTTGTTATCTGCAGTTACATGTCCTACCTTTTGAACTATTGTCCATCTGTCATGAGCTTATTTGATAAATTATATATCATCTTCATTCCTTGATCCAGGGCTGCACGCATTGCACCCTTCTCCAACAGATTGGCTCAGGCAGTTCCTGCAAACGTGCAAAGCCTTAGATGCTTAGCTAATTATGAAGCACTAAGGTTTTCCGAACCTATAAGAATGCTTGCAGAGAACATGGTTGATCGGATGGTTACAAATAGCTCCCAGAGTGGGGGTAAATACGTTTCAGTGCATCTTCGTTTTGAAGAGGTGTTATTCTTCTCTCTGCATCTTTTAGTATGTATGATTCCTCAAACCTCTTTCTGTAGCCATTTTGTATATCATTTCTAAGTGCAAATATTCCTCTTATCAAAGGATATGGTTGCATTTTCATGCTGTGAATATGATGGCGGGGAGGAGGAGAAACGAGAAATGGACATTGCACGAGAAAGAAGTTGGAGAGGAAAATTCAGAAGAAGGGGTCGAGTAATAAGGCCCGGTGCAAATCGAGTAGATGGAAAATGCCCTTTAACTCCATTGGAGGTATATAATTAATTTACTCATTCACCCTTTGCCCTTTGGTGAATTCAATTTTTTTGTTGTCTATAATCTTTTACCATTTTTAATAAATAGTACTGCAATATTTTTAAAATATCAGCTGCCTGGGTGCTTTGAGTCTTTACAGTATCTCTGTTCCCATTTCTATTGTTAAAGGATCTAATTCCCGAACATAAACAAGTCTTGGAAATATAATTCATGCCGGTCTCTTGTTAATTATAACTCGTGGAAACCTAAAAGCGTTATTCTTGCTACTTATACTCTTTCATAACCTTGGATTCTACTTCATGTCTGCCAATCTAATCACTCTTTTTGGTCCTTCAGGTTGGAATGATGCTCAGGGGCATGGGTTTTGATAATACTACCTCAGTGTTTGTTGCAGCGGGAAAAATTTATAAAGCAGAAAAATTTGTGGCTCCGCTTAAGCAGATGTTTCCACGTTTAGAAACGAAAGACACATTAGCTACGCCTGAAGAACTTGCTCCATTTAAGGTATTGTACAAGTTATGGTGCATGCACTCTTCAAGAACCAGACACTCATCTAGCACGAAAGAATACGATAAAGCTGAGAAAAAAAAAAAATTCAATCTTTGTAATATGGAAGTTTCTGATGTAGGGCCATTCATCTAGGTTGGCTGCTCTGGATTACACTGTGTGTCTTCACAGTGAAGTATTTGTCACAACTCAGGGTGGAAATTTTCCCCACTTCTTAATGGGTCACAGGCGATATTTATATGGAGGACATGCAAAAACAATCAAACCCGACAAGAGAAAATTAGCTCTATTATTTGATAGTCCCAACATCAGGTAAGACGATGTTAAACTCTCTTATTTTTCATTTGTTTTCCTGAATTTCTCTTGTCTAAGTGATACTTCTCAACACCTGCAATCAAAAGGTTTATCGTACTGAAGAAAAATATTGTATACATGGATTTCATCCTGGCTTATTTCATCAATTCCAAGCTTCTTCTAGCAAAAAATGAAAGCTAAAGCACCGCAGTCAATCTGAAAACAGATTATAGCCATCATCAGCAAAGAATATTTTTTTTCCCTAATATCTTATTATTTTCTATTTTGAAAATTCTTTCAGTTGGGAAGACTTCAGGATGCAGATGCAAGGCATGCTTCGCCACAGTGATCATAAGGGAGTAGAAATGAAGAAGCCCGGCGGGTCACTCTACACCTTTCCCATGCCAGATTGCATGTGTAAACAAACGGAACCAAGAAATGAAAACAGTAACATGACTGGACTTGTTTGAAACTCTAGTCTCTGATTATACAAATACCTAGGCATTTACAAATGTTTTTTTTAATACCTGTATTTTATATTTGTATAATTCAATTTAATTCTTCAATTATTGGTTCATTTAAGCTGACAGGAGTCTCCGAGGTTTTGATTCTTTGAGGTCCTATCTCCTCCGCAGAAATGGTAATTTGCCACGCAAAATTAAATGTAAATGGTACTGCAATTGTGTATACTCCAGCTAATCTCTCCATTTAAATACGCTTTTAGTTTTCTTTGGTTTTTATCACATAATTTGTATTTATGTTTTTCATTAAACTTCGTCATCCTGTTTTGGATGGATTCCTTGTTCCTGCGACTTGCTTTCTAAATCGAAGTCATGGCCCACTCATGGGTGTCCAAGGAAAGGAGTCGCCCGCCCCCTCCCCAATCCCCGGGGTATGAATTTGTGGTCATAATGAAGATCCCACCCCGAATTCTATAGCTAGTGCGATTTGACATTCTAACTAGAGGGGTCCAGATCCAATGATCTCAGTTCGTTGTAGACAATAAAAATGTGAAAAATGAGTACGAGAGAGAACTTAACACACAAGATTATACTTCAAAGTAACCACATATGTTATATATATATATATATATATGTATTTATGCATTTGGATTCAATCTCTTTGCTTGAAACAAAAGTCTCCCACTGGTTGCTTCGACGCACAAAAGTCGTCTCAAGTTGCTCAAGTTGTTTCTCGCTCAATATGAAGATCGCAACATCATGGTTAAAAGTAAGACGATGTTCCTTATCTGAACAAAGCATGTCACTCTGGCTGTATTTAATTTCCTCGAGTGTACAAGAAACTGTGACATGCATTGTAATGGGCAATATATATATTTTTACCGATACGAATTAATGCAGAGTTGAATCAACAAGAATGGGTAGCCGAGGGAACCCAAGGCCCACAACGAAGAAATGAGTCCCTCACTCCTATTTGCCAGATTCCGGGTTTGTTTTTCTTTATTAATTATATGCATACGGTTACTTCCTATTTAAGGAAACTAGAAACTCTACAGAGTAACAGAAGCATTGTGCACAGAGTTGAACCAAACCAACTCGTTCATATCGTCTCTGTTCCTACCTATATTAATTTCCATCGTTAAAAATATGTTTCTGTTGTGTCTGGTCTGATTTTGAAATTTAAGCACTGTTTCTGTCAGACTTGTTTTTGGATGCTTGTTCTATGGAAGAAGAAAAAGAAATTCACCTTCAGTTTTTTTTTTGCCCAAATAAGTAACAAAAACCATAATAATAATCAAGAGAGAGAAAGAGAAAGCCCACAAAATGACGTAAAAGTAGAGCTACCTACCAAATCCAGCCCTATCTGTAACCACTAACCACTTGTCCCTCTCACCAACTTGGTCAAATCCCCTCCTCTCTCTCCCACATGCACTTCCCCATCCCCCCATCCCCACCGCCTCTCTAAAGAACCCCTCTCCTTTTTCCCTTTCCCTCCCCAATTCCCTACCTACATATATATCCTTTCTACTCTCTCCCCCACTCCTTCAAAACCAATCTCTCTCTCTCTATCTCTCGGTTTTCTATTCTTATCCTTATTTTTTTCCAACTGGTACAGACGGTGGGTGGCAAGAAACTTGAAACACATCAAACATACTTATCCATTTATTATTGAGTTTTTGCCACTTTCCATATCTCTATCCAAACCCAACGCCTCTCCTTACACAAACATTGAGAAAACATGGGACGGTCACCTTGCTGTGAAAAAGCGCACACCAACAAAGGCGCCTGGACCAAAGACGAAGACCAGCGCCTCATCGACTACATCCGTCTTCACGGCGAAGGCTGCTGGCGCTCCCTCCCCAAATCCGCTGGTACATATCAATTCAATATTCCTAATTCATCTAATTCACAATCAATTTAAACTGCAAATCAATCTCTCCTCCTAAATTTTGTATCTTGATTTGATTATAGGGCTGCTTAGGTGCGGCAAGAGTTGCAGATTGAGGTGGATAAACTATCTCCGCCCGGACCTCAAGCGTGGTAATTTCACTGAAGAAGAAGATGAACTCATCATCAAGCTTCATAGTTTGCTCGGAAACAAGTAAGCCCCCAATTCCTTTTCCGTAGTCAGTGCATATAAAACATGTAGTATATATAAATTATTAAATTTTTTTTTTCCTTTTAATTTCTTGGGTTTAGTGACCATGTTACTGTCTTCGACAGACTCCTGTCTCATTTTTAGTTTTCCAATGCCCAAAAAGGTTTAATCTTGGTGGTTTTGTTTACGGCCTAAAAATAGGCCGCCGCTGTTGTTTGATCGATGGGTAAACGACGAAAACCCACGAAAAGCAAGCTGTATATCAAATTCCAATCTTGTTTGTATTAATGATTCATAGAATTAAATTGTGCAGATGGTCTTTGATCGCGGGAAGATTACCGGGAAGAACTGACAACGAGATCAAGAACTACTGGAACACTCACATCAAGCGCAAGCTTATCGGCCGGGGCATCGATCCTCAAACTCACCGCCCCGTCAACGAAATCGCCGCCGGTACGGCCACTGCATCTTCCGACTTAGATTTCAGGAAATCTTCGCCGCCATCAATACCGGCAGCCGAAATCAGCCTCATAAATCAGAGAAACATGAACAAGTACACCTGCAATGATTTCAGCACCGCCACGTTGATCCCAAAGGCCGAGTCGGTTGAAGATGTGAACTGCACGAGCAGCGGCACAACAACCGAGGAAGAATCAGTACCACGGCAACAACAAGGACAAAAAGCAATAAAACAGCAAGAGCTGTTCGAGAATGAGCTCAATTTGGAGCTTTCTGTAGGTCTTGGGCCGTTTCAGGCCGAGTCGATCACTAGGGTCTCATCAGCGAACACGGCCGAGTCGAAGCTACAGAAAGTTCCTTACCATTTGTTTGGGACGGTGCAGTCTGCCATGGTTGCACAGGCGGTGTGTCTGTGTTGCCATTTAGGGTATGAGAGGAAAGAGCTGTGCAGGAATTGCCAGAACTCTAATGGGTTCTACAGATATTACCCAACTTCTGATTCATAATTTTTTAATTTTAATTTTTTTTTTTTGGTTTCACTTCTTAATGATTTTACATGCCAATGTAATCTTATCCACTTTTTAGATATATGTTAATCATAGGACATGTAGAGGAACATGACACATATCATGTATATTGGTCCTTATAATATCGATCCATTGCCGGAAAAATATGTTTCAAGTATTTACATTTCATTTTTGTTGCAATATTCATCCTATCTCAAAAGGAGCGTATTTATTGCAAAGAAGAAAAAATAGTAATTATTGTTAATATTACAAATACTAATTGACACGTTATATTTTTTAAAACTATATTTAATATTTAAAAAAAAGAAAAAACTACTTTCTTCCGGAAGTTCGAAAACTTCTAAAGCCATGGCTTGATTATTTATCACATGTTCCCATGATTAATGATTCTCTTGTCAAACCATGTGCACAAGACAGATACTACGTACACCATTTGAATGTATTGATGAAGAAACTCGTGGGACATGACACAGATAGACCATCTTTTTTTTTTTTTAATTAAAAAGAGAAAGGATTAATTTCGTTTCTTAACCATGCAGCAATATCTACAGAATCATTAATACCGTATATTTACAATTTAATATTAAACCGCGTTTATAGCATATTATTTCCTTATTTTCCTTTCTCAACACGTTATTTCTCACGAATCCATTAATTATATATTAACCCAATTAATCTTATCCCTCCAATTTATTTTTTTCGCAAATGAACAAATTACGTACTACCATTAATATTTGATCAGCCAAACTTCATTAATGGCGATCGTACAATTTATATATATATAGGCCAATTGTCATGTGACCAATGGAGAGTATATATATATATATATATATGATGTGAGTTTTTCTTTAACATAATAAAACCCCAGGGTTCGATCCATTAATATTATTCTTCCGCCTACCCGGCCGGCCAGTTCAAAGTCGTCGGATAAATCATGATACCCTTAGACCAATATACATAACTTAAATTCGGGTATCAGTTTTAATCGTGGGAGATATGCTTGAAAACCGAAATAGTGCGTCTTAATTTTGATAAAGAGTCATTAGGCCAGAGATGGATCATGAGTCGACCAGCTTGTGCTTAATGACTAATAATGCACTCGCCGGCCTCGAATTTTCCATCAATTTTATGCCATAATATTATAAGAAAAATAAGTATTTAATATTTTAATTAATTTATGATAAAAATAGATTGTAATTAATTAAATTTTAGTCACAAATTTAATTATTCTAATTGTAATTAAAGCATATATTATAAATATATTTTTTTTTTTGTATGATAGTGTTAATTAATTAGGTGCCTATTTTTTTCAGCTAGGTACGAATATATGTATGCACTACTAGTGAAAAGACAAATTGGGGGTATTGGTAATTTCTAGCCCGAAAGAATTTCTCCTGACTTCCCAAAATGAATGGACATATGCATACTAGCATTTTTCTTAATATATGTGCTTAGGCATATACGCCATTCAATCAATCCCATCCCGCCGAAAATGCAGATTTAGATTTCAACCAAACCCAATCAAGATGTACACGTACCCATCGGCCAGAATTTCTTTGTGGATTTGATTGAATTAACTAGCTAATTAATTGGTCAAAATCATCTAGCAATTAGTATATAAATATACATAGACAGCATACGACGTAGTATTTGAAAAAAGAAAAAAAGCATACGTAGTATTTGAACCTACTTCCATTCCCCTTCAGATTATTAACGAGGATATGTCGACGAGAATGTTACACGTCACATGCGCATATTGTTAAAATAGTAGTTGATGCTATATATATATATATATATATATATTTTTTTTCTCTGTTGATAATTATCGCGCAGTTAGGTTTAAGCATATGCTAATATTTGTGCTGAAAACCATATATAACAGAAAATTGTTGGGCTTTAATTCCCTAATGCAAATACACCACGTCGTCGGATCATTAAATAGTAAGTAATATTGCATGAATGATCTGGCAGGCATACAGATAAGATTGAACTTAAATATTTTGAAGTGCATGATCTTCTATCTTATATGCCTCAACTTTTCAAAAGAAAATTACATGGTGTGGGATTAATAGATCAAAAGGATTAATTGAATATTCTTGATGTTGGTTCCTCAAAACTATGGTTTGGTTCATTTAATCTAATAAAATATACAATGTCATTCATTATTATTATCTTCGTCTTGAACAACATACCCACACACAGATATATATATATATATATATATATATATGTTTTCCTTAACCTTAACCAAAGGAGATAATTATATATGTTTTTCTAGCTCATTCATGAGAATTATGAGTTGACCTATCGAACATTATCAGGCGATATTAATGATTAATACATATAGTAATCTAGCTTATATATATGACAAACCACGTGCATGTAGTATGCAGGAATCTTATAGTACGAAGATTAATAAATAATGGCCAAATTAGTTGTTCTAGGTACCTACCTAGAATACGTACCAACTTATAATTAAAAAAAATATTTTACAATATGCAGGTTCTATTGTACTGTAAAACTGAAGCTGCGCGTACGTAGCTAGCTAGGAATGATTATGAAGTACTGCGCGCTGATGATTTGGGCATAATAAGCTGGCTTATAGGAGAGGAACTCCGAATAATTCCCACTCAACCCTAAAAAAGAATTTTGTGACATGAGTATTGTATATAATAATAATATAATATTATGCACGTCATATTGCAAAACGAATCAAAACCTTTATATCTTGGGAAAAACTATGAAATGAGCAGTAAGCAGAGGGGTATACTACTGCACAACGGATCACGGCAAAATCTGGGTATATAATAATATATATAAAACCATGCATTAATAGGCTTTTTCTTTCGACAAGTTGAAGTACTGATCTAAATTAGTCTGTGACAATTATATTTTTAGAGCCACAAGTGAACCCTGCATTAATGAAATTATAGGCGGCCAGCCGAGATCAAATATCCGTGATAATTTCTCCAAGTAACAGCTAGCTAGCTAGCGTAGCTCTATTAATTAATGTATATATATATATATAGTCTAATTAATGAGATTAGTGGAAAAGAAATATATATATAATATTATATATAGCATCTAGCTAGATGATGATCTCTAATTCATGAAGCTGGACCCCGAGAGAGAGAGAGAGAGAGAGAGAGAGAGAGAGAGATAAAGAGAAGTGAACAGGAAGATCAGATTAGGAGAGAGAGGGAGCATGTGACATGTTTGGGAGGTAGGTAACCGAATCTTCAATTAGAATAATAGAAAAGCTGGAAACAGTTTGGTAAGTTAAAAGGTGCATATATATTATATGAGGGAGAGATGAGGTGGAGGTGGTGGGCCGTAGGAGGGAGGGAGGGAGGGAGGCTGAGCTGGATCATCATGTCATGTGCATATATAGTGAAGTATGGGATTCCTTCCATCGTTAATGGGAATGAGATCTCTTTCTATTTAGCTTAAAGTTTTAAACCCAACCAACCAGCCCGTCCCACCCGCATTATTATTATTATTATGCATCATCATGTTCTTCTTCAAGAAATTTCCAACTCTCTATATATATAATTACTACTCATCACCCACATCTATTACCGGTATTACCTGTTGCTAGCTATGCTAATTAATTAATTAATTAATTAACCACCTTCGAAGAATATGACCTCCATGCTTACGAAAATAAATTTATAAGTTTACATAGTATTTTTATTATTTTTATTTGCAATTTTACTTTTATAAGATTTTTACATAAATCTAAAATCTCTTTTAATTAATATATAAATAAATAGCTAGATGGATATATATATATATATATATGTTAAGATATAAAATAAATAATAAAAATCACTACTATCCCAAAATTTTTAGGAGGAATTATTTATTAATTTATATCTTAAAAATATAGATGTAATTCAACATTTCTTAAAACAGAATTAACATGTGTCAAGATCATGTACAGATCTGAATTGTAGAATCAGAATATATGGAGTGCATGTGCAAATATATATATATATATATATAATATCCCTTTATAATTTTACGCGAAGTATATAGATCAATTTTCTAGGCCTAAGTACTATTCAGTGAAGAGACCCATATAATTCGCTACAACCTCTACCTAATAATATATGCCACCTTGCATGATGGCCGACTGAATATTTTTGTTTTCGCGATTTACTAGTTTTTAATTCCATTTCCAATAATTCTCAATTTAGTAGTGCGATTTTAAAATGAATCTGAATTATTTAATTTCGTGGATCTAGACTTTATTAATAGACACATCTGCATGCATTACAGTCTGCATGAGTTTGCGAGTACTTCAGGACATCGAACTAATTTCCATGAGATATATATCTTTATCTTTATATATATAATGGATATTTAATAAAAAATCTTATTTTAATGAAAAATTTTATTTTTCTGTTAAAGTTAATATATTCCATCCATTTCTGTTAAAATTATTGCTGTATCTAATGAAAAATACCGTTTTAAATATAGTTCATTAAATCTATTTATTGAAATAATACTCTTGGTATTAAATTAATTTCACATTTTTAATTTTTTACAATGGTAAACTTTTCATTTAAAACTCTTTTAACGTCTATTTAATCACCACTCAATACTTTAAACACAATTCATTAAACCCATGAACAATGCTAGAAATTTTAATTTTAGAATTCCTACTTACAATATTTTTTTATTTTATTTGATGTAAAATAAATATAGAATAATAATAATAGTATAGAATGACACAATAATATTATAGAATATATAAATATAACAATATATATAAAAATAAACTATTCATAATAATTTATATCTTAGAGAGTTTAATTTCATTTATGAAAATTTTATTCTTATTATATGATTAATAATTTAATTTTTTAAAATTTATTTTATAATTTTAAAATGAATGCATTATTTATTAAATTAACTATATATATGGTATATACAATTAACTATAATTATATTAAATTGGTAATAATAGGCAATAAATATAATTATTATATTATATATGTTTTATATTTAATTGAAATATATATGATCAAATAAATTTATATAAATTATAAATTATAATATAACATTCTTTTATATAAATTATAAACTATATAATTTATTTCTTAAAAAAAACTCATATTATTTCTTAAAAATAATCACATAACTAAAAAAATATAGATGATTCAAATTTATGTAGATTTATAAAAACTCAAAGACAAAAAAATATAGGCATTTTAATGTCCTATTTCTTGAGGCCGTGCTCCTGTTTTATATTTATTCAAGGAAAATAATATACACACAATATAATATATAACATATTTCACAACAATGTGTTAAATAAGAGATATTTTTGTAAAGTATTGTGCGTGTATAAAGTATTTTATAGAATTATCCCTTATTTAAAATTTATTGTGAAATTTATTATGCAATTGTGTTGTGTGTATATCACTTCCCTTTATTCAAATACGGTAATTTCTTTTCTGTTTGTTAATTTTTTATTTACTTTACCTTCTATTTTGTTATGCAAATCTTATACTATGAATAACAAAAAAAAAAACAGAATACAAAGTGAAAACATATTATTATAATGTTTTATTATTTTGATGTTTTCTTCTATTTTTTTTTGTTCATTAAATTTTTGGTAATGTTTTATTATTTGGTATTCAAATAGCTTATATGTTCAAATAACAAAACATATTTTGTATGTTCTTTTGTTTTATCATTTATCTGATATATATATATATATATGTTTTGTTTTTTCCTGTAGGACATTGTACTAAAAATGGTGTCATCACATTGTTATTTGGTGATTTCTTTCAGCGTTGCATTTGTAAGTACATTTTATTATTTGGTTGTGATATAATGTTTTATTCTTGGTAGGCCAAATATTTGTTTTTTGGCCTACCAATAATATAACATTATTCTTTTAATTAATACGTTTATTGGGAAATGTATTCATCATGTTATTATTTGGTGATTTCTTTTAGACCTACATTTGTAAGTATATTTTATTATTTGGTTGTGATATAATATTTTATTCTTGTCATTTGTCTGATATATATATATCTTTATATATATAAAGTGGCTATCTAATGAAAAATCTTATTTTAACAGAAAATTTTGTTTTTCTGTTAAAGTTAATACTTTTCATCAATTTTTGTTAAAATAAATACTGTATTTAATGATAAATATTATTTTAAATACAATCCATTAATTCCATTAATCACCAAAATAATATTCTTGACATTAAATTTAATTACACCACTTTAATTTTCTATAATGATAAACTTTTCATTTAAAACTTTTTTTTATGTAAAATAAATATAGAATAATAATAATAGTATAGAATAACATAATAATAGTATAGAATATAGAACAATATATATAAATAAATCATTCATAACAATATAACGATACAATCCTCATTTAGAAATGTTAATTTATACGTTAGAGAGTTTAATTTTATTCATGAAAATTTATTCCTATTATATGATTAATAATTTCATTCTTTAAAAAATATTTTATAATTTTAAAATGAATGTATTATTTATTTATTTTTTGAGATGATAAATATACGGTATATAAAATTAACTATAATTATATTAAGTTGATAATAATAGACAATAAATATAATTAATATATTATATATGTTTGATATTTAATTGAAATATATATGATCTAATAAATTTACATATTTAAGATTAAAATTTCATGTTATAAATTATAATATAACATTCTTTTATATAAATTATAAACTACATAATTTTTTTAAAAAAATTATATTATTTCTTAAAAATAATCACATAACTAAAAAAACTGTGGATAGTTCAAGTTTATGTAGATCTAGAAAAACTCAAAGACTGAGTATTTTAATATCCTCTCTTTTGAGACTGTGCAAAATGACGCAAATATTATATTATCGTTTTAGAATTATAAAAATATAATATTTTGAACTAATCTTTTATTAAAATATCAATCAAAATTATCTCAAACAAATTTGATAAAATATAGGTTATGTTTATTTATGAGACTATCTTATTGTTTTTATTAATATATATTTTTTTATAATATATGAAAACGTGTATATATTTATCACCCATTTAATTATGAATAATCTTCTAATTTTTGTTAGAAATTAAATTAAATAAACGTGCTTTGCACGTTACTTTTATCTAGTATATATATATATATATAATAACTAATTCAGAATTAGGTCCTGGACCTAATTAATCTTCACGTTCAAACTAATTGGTCTCTGCAACCTCTATTATTTCAATTACTTTATAAATTGGTTAATTTGTTAAGTGCACGAATCTAACATTAGAAGTTAGCTAGCTTGAGCATTAATGCCTTTAATTTCCTTGCTTTTTCTGGCCTAAGCTAGCTATAGAGATCATGAAAAAATATAAATAATATTTATAACCAACGATATTTATATATATGTTTTTTAAATAGACAAATATTTATCAATATTTAGGCTTTGATCTATATATAGTACGCCAAGTTTGAGCTAATTATATATATTGGCATTTGAAAACGTAAGTAGCTTTCAAGAGTAGTAGTACTTGATGATCAAGCGTATATATTATATATTAAAAACACGACCATTTAAAATTTAAAATATTTGATTTTATCCACAAAACGTGAACGCTGAACCAATGAACAGAACAGAACATGGCATGCAGGAGAAAAATTCCTTCCAACACATCATGTAAATGATAAGTATGAATTTTAAAAGGAATAATAGATAAAAATATATATAATCTCGAATTTTAAATTATTATGACAATGTTCCATCGATCTGGGTGAATCCAATTCAACTCAATCCAATCATATATACGATAAATTTGTATTGCTATCCCGCGAGATCATGAATATTTATGCCAGACATATATTATTTCACATCAACTAAGTATGAGATTGGTTAATGGTTTATAAATTTTTAGGCACCCTTCCTTTGTAAGCCAATTTTTAAGGAGGAGCCTTCTACCTAGGAGTTCATAATAAATGATGTTAGAGCCATCCCACCTCTAAGGCTATATTGCAACGATTGCAATCGTGCGGCACAACGGGTGATGCTGTCATAGTAGTGTTAGTTCGGAGCTAGGAAATGCCTAGCACACAACCAGCCCGTGTAGGCGTCGAGATCGTCGTGGACATTGGTTGTGGAGCGTGGTACTTGTTATGATTCCACATTAACTGGTAGGTTTAGCAGTTACGTATTCTCATAATATTTTACTATTATTCATTATTTTATTATTATTTTTTACTGGTATTTATTATCTTATTATTATTCATTATTTTTTACTATTATTTAATATTTTATTATTATTTTTACTTACTTTTTATTACTATTCACAACACTTCTTAACACTTCTCACTATTGAAACAACAAAGTATGAGATTGATTAATGTTTTAAAACTTCTAGATAGCCTTCTCTTACAAGCTGATTTTGAAGGGTAAGTTATATCTAAGAGATCATAACAAGATATATAACAGTGAATTAACAAGGCAATTAAATTACCAGCTCACTTCTCATGTAGTTAGTACTGATCAACGATGGTATGATTTTTTCATCAATCGGGCTTAAATGTGGAACATGTGTACCGGGAGTCAATCATGAAGCTTGTTTCTTTAATTTCCTTCTTCTCCATTAATTAATACCTTCATGATTCATCATGTCGACCTACGTAGATACGTACCCATGTAAAATATTGATATGTTAAGTTTTGTGGTCACTGAAGCAATTCTCATCTGAGTCCCATCAGCAGACCAATAAAATATATATACATAGATAAATATATGTGGGGGCAGATGACAAGTGGATAAACATGACTAGCAAGTTGGAAAGTATGGAAGAGACACGGCATATGAGAAAACTGATCTATGGTTGGTAAAGGTTGGTAGATAAGGTGACGTTTAAAACTGCAACTACCTCTGTCCTTTCTAATAAATTTCTGCTGGGCTCTACTTCTGCGCTCTTTTTCGTTTTTTAGTTATTGCTTCTATCTACCTACCTATTTTATTCATCTAACTTTTATAAAAAATGATAAGAGTTATAATTATATTATTATCTATTTATTATTTATATATGATTTTGTATTTTATTTAATAATTAAAAAAGTGATTATTAATAAAATTAAATATATTTTTAAATTTTTTTCTTAATAATTAAATATTTGAAAAAAAATACTTTAAAAAATAATAAAAAAATAAAAAATTTAAATATAAAAGAAAGTAATTAACAGATAGTGATAGAATAACAAACCTATTACTACCCAACTTTTATTAATTTAGACTTGCAATATGTTATAAATATTAATATATGATCATTCATGCAGGTGCGATCGATATAGCCTAATTAATTTTTTCCCGAAAACCCCATCAAGATTCACGTTACCTGATCTACCTAATTAATTCGGCTCCATCACGTTCACTTTGTTTTTGCACAAGAATGTGATGACACCCAACTTTAATTTGAATGCATGTGTATTCATACTATAAGAAAAATAGATTTTTGAGGTCAGTTATATGTTACGAACATGATTATTTAGGACAAAAACAACATTATTTTCGTCTCAAATAATCATGTTCGTGACATATAACTGATTTTAAAAATCAATTTTTCTTGTAGTGTTATCAATCCTTGCAGACGGCCGGACATGCAGTAAATATTATTATTCTTTATATATGTGTGTATGTGTGTATATATATAATGACGGCGGGAAGTTCGTCGATCGATTGATATGTGACATTCAGAACATGCCATTGTTTTTAGGTCAAAACTAGAACATCATGCGCTAACTAATTGGTAATTATAAAACACGTTTCGTCTTAGTCAGGCTTTGTAGTATTGACCCAAACAAGTTGTAGGAGCGTGTAAATTATATGTGGTATTTATAATAAGAGTTAATATAGTTAATAGAAAAAACTTATGGTCGAAATTAAATAGAAGTTGGTTTCTTAATGAACTAACACGGGTCTGACCTTAGATCGATCGATCTTAGAATAGATATTTTGGATCGAGGTAGCTAGCTAGCTAGGGGAATTGAACGACGTCCCCTTTTTGCTATCAATTTATTTTCCACAATTTGACTTTTAATTATCAGTTGATATATATTTTGTTTTCATATTCTCATGATATATATATATATATATGCACAGTTAATTCTGAACCTGTACGTATCGGTGCATGACGTATGAACAGATTCCTTTCTCTCCTAAAAGTTGTTAATTGTCAGAAAAATGCAATATATTGAGCTTAGGTGATTGGCCGCGCGCACAAAATGCAACGATGATAGTAAGGGTCAACAATAATGGTAGAATTTATGATTATTGAATCGATTATCGCACACGGACGGCCCCGGCACCCGGCACCCGGCACCCGGGCCCCGGCACATTAATTAATTAAAAAAAATCCCTTGTCAATGTACGTATCGTGAATTATAAGTTATTTTTAACAGTGACTGTTAATTAATTTAAAATCCCGACTCCTATAGTTTATAATGTGGAAAATTATAAATTACAATTAATATCTCAACGGGGACGACTTTCATGCGCTCACTGAACGTGGATGCATGCTGGGCCGCTGGCTCCGCAACATGCATGCATGCTCAATGTACGTACCTGTCTGTCAAGTATCACCCTCACAGTCACCATGATCTCTCCTCAGCTTTAATCTTCTCCATAACTTAGCCAAGTAATCACGTAAAGATGAACAGTACTCCCCAAGAGATATATATATATATATATATAAAATAAGCTCTAAATTAAGTTTAAACCCTAGCTATCCTAGGAACAGGCCAGCTGCCAACCGTCCAATACCTATATTATATATATATATATATATAACCGAAAGTAGTACTGTTGACACTGTGGGTCCCCGATACTCTACCGGCTTAAAGGGAAATTAACTAATTAAAGATATATTAAAACAACTGAAAAAAAGTACCATGAAATATATATGATATTGCATATATATGACATGCCCAAACTATATATATATATTATATTCTCCCCACTGTATGTTTTTTCTGCTACGATAAATCAAAGATTAGGAGGGCTGGCTTATAAAAAAAAAAAAAAAAAAAAAAGAAATTGGGGAATAACGATCTCTAAGTCCTTTCCAACTTCGTCTAACGATCATTCCACAGCTACTTCTTTAATTATCATGATATATCACACACATATATATGATACACACAAAATGATACGTTTTTTTTTTTTTTTTTTTTCAATATCCAAACGAAAGTACCCCAGCTCTTGGGCTTGGGCTATCTATTATGCTATATATGCATTGGTGGTTGGGTAGCATGCATGCAGCCCATGCAATAAGTAGCTTCGAGTCCAAATATTCAGCTCAACATTTCGGAATCTAAAATAGGACCTAGTCCAACATTTTGAGAGCGATATATCAATGCCAAAGCACAAGGTTATTCCACAGGCCAGGCCCATCTTAGTTATGCTATCACAAATTAAGCCCAATCCAATCCAGTTCTGTTTCACTGTGCCATTGTATTTATCAGGAAACTACTCACCTCGCCATGCCACAATGCTGAACAACCATCAATATATCCTATCCGACGTGAATTTTATTGGGTACACTCCAAGAGGTTTTATTATTCTACTCAGCACACTACAAGAGATTCACCCTTTTGCGACGTCATTTATCGTCGCAAAAGCCCAAAAAAATGCTGCAATAGATCTTTCCCGTCAAATTAAGATGGCTGCATGTCGGTTGGCACAGTATGCATTTTTTTGCGCTTTTTCGTCAAAAAAAAAAAATCGTTGCAATTGATTTAGTATTTGCTGCGTTTTTTGGTCGCCGCAAATACCATAGTCTTTGCCCCAAAAGAGTACCTAGTCGTAGTTAGAAATTGTTTTTTGCGGCCAAACTTACCGTCGCAATAAGTCGTTTGCCCGCTGCAACAACTTCAGCCTTCTCAGCGGCGTTTGTTGCGGGTGCCGCTTCTAGTATTTTTTGCAACAGCGGAAAGTCGCCGCAATAGATCTCTCCCAACGTTTCTTATTGCGCTGCGATAGTTTTTCGTTAGACTAGTTAATTTTTGCGACAGTATTAATGTCGCCGCAATAAGTCAAACCCAGCTTTATATGCCGCTGACGCCCATAACTCAAACTGATTATATTGGTCTTCCTGAGTACTTTTTTTTGCAAATATGCAATTCAATGCTAGATTAATACCTCTGTCCAACTATACCAGATTTCACCCTTTCATAGTAGCAATTTAGGGATTTGCTTTTTAATATAATTATCCTTTTTATTAACATTAATTGATTCCAATTATAAGATCGATTCACAATTAAATTCATCAAATAATATAAAAAGATTGAGCTAGATTCACACATGAATTTCTGTTAGCAAAACTTGCCTAATAAATTTGTAAGTAAATATAGTAAAATTATAAACATGACAATATAATGGCATAATATTTTATTTTTATAATTAATCCGCCACTGAATCAAGCATGCATTCCATGGGAACCTACCGTTGTGAACTTGAATCTTCAACTTGAATAACTTTGTGCGCATGCAATCTAGATTAAAAATATATGAGCAACTGCAATCCAGTTTTTGCAAACTATCTAATAAACTGCATATATCCCAGTTAAGAAATATCATGAGGGAGCCCCCCATAGTCAGTCACTACAATTTAGAGTTGCTTTTTCCCTTCCTAATCTAATATGTACATGGTGCATTTTGGTCACAGGCATGTACAAAATATGTGGGACTTGGCCGAGTAGGATGATACCCTATTGCAAGTTGGGTCCATAGAGGTGACTTTGTAGCTGTCAGGTGCATTGAACTTCCCAGGAACACATCTCATTTCTGCTATTTCTCCCTGGCATTAATGTGGGGATTTTCCAGCTTCGTAATCTACTGTCCATCTACCAGCTTGTTACTGTCCATCTACCATTAACAAGCTATGAGGTAGAAGCAACTTAACGTCAAAATGACAAGGTTTCCATGTGGTTAAACCTTGCTTGCAACCTGTAAGAATATAGCATGTGAGTAACTAATTCACATGCTAGCCAACCATGAAATCCCATGCGCTAACACCCTATAAACAATTAATGTTTTCTTCCCATTTATATCCTGGTCAAACAGAATGTCTAACCCATAAAGCATAACAGCCTAACCTCAAGTAATACTTATTTTTCTGCCATAAACTGCATAAAATAGAATGTCCAAGATAATAAACCAATAAATATAACAGCCTAACCTCAACAACTAGGCATCTACTCAAGCATTGTAGAACAGAATAATTTGTACTAATTTAGTTTTGACAACATGCAAAATTAGTGCAGGTAAACAAAACAGCTCCAAACAATCTAAAGCATGCCATCATCATCATCTCATGCCCAAAATTCATTACAATGCTTGTTATTTTAAATTAACCTATAAACAATGTTCCAAATTTCTACTCAAGCTTGAATGTAAAATAGGATGTCTAAACCAAGTACCCGTCCATAACAGCCTAATTTCAAGCAATTAATGATGTCCAATGCCATAAACCAAAAAAGTACATTCTAACCTCCATAACTAGGTGTCTACTCAAGCATTGTAAATTAGAATAGTAGAACTAGCATAGACAACATGCTAGTGACGTGCAGGTAAACAGAACATTTGGAAAATCTAATATTCAAGTATCATTATCATCTCAACCCCACAAAATTATATGGGGATGTTAGTTTTAACACCCTATAAACAATCTTCCAAATTTACTGTGACTATGATGTTAAACAGAATGTCTAAACCAGCAACATAAAATTTTAACCTCAACTCATTTTTTTCAACTATTAGTCTCCAAAAAAGTGGAAGCAATTGCCATACCATAAACCAATTTGCATAACAGCCATACCTCAATCATTGAGCTTTTACTCAAAAATTGTAAATAACAGCCAAAAAAAACCAACTACCATAGACAACCTGCTATATATAATCCTAGGCACATAAACAACCAAGGTCAAAAGGGATTGAGCGGCCTATTTTCCTGTGTTGTGTGCTTCATATTTTATAGCTACTCATATATATATATATATATATATTACATGATCCAAACAAGAGTAGTACAATTCCACTAGTTTGTGTCTAATACGTTCGTGGCAATTGTGTATTGTACGGCAGAAAATGTATACCCATAACACCCAGGGAGAGCTCTATTTATTTCCGCATGAATTATAAACACTTACCTATTTCAAAACCCGGTATACCACTCGCAATAAGCATGATAGAATCCAGGTGATCTCTACAGCCAAGACTATTTAAATCACCAACAGTCTCTACAAGTCTGCCCCTACTAATCTGCAATGCATAACAGTAATGACAAGGTGCTGTTAGAACTTGTCAAGTAACACAAATATACATTTCTGCTAAGTGCAGGGAAATATGCAAGAACTGTTGGATTTATATTACGTATTTACCTTGGATCCATTACACCACAACCTGTTGCACCCAACCCCACCATCCAAAAAATTAAGTTATAGGAAAACCAACTTGGTGGGGTCTTTTTAACTACTATACTAAAATATCAACAAAAGCTTGCAATAACAAGGAGTTTTGGGTAGATACTAGTTACCCCTTCCCAATGCAATCGGCTATCACAAAAAGAAAAAACTGATGGATATTCTCCATCCCATTCATATAGATAGGCCCACTACTAGCTTACACCCAAAATGCACCCATTACTCAAAAAACTCGCCCATTGGAGATCATGGTTTTGACCACTTCACTGAGTCTCCCTTCGGACCTCAGCAAAAGCTGGGAGCTCGGCAACCCAGGACGCTAGCATTTTCTCCGTCGCCAATTGTCTCTCCAAAAGTCCTTCCCACTTCTCCTGCATCTTGTCAATTTCAGCTCTATGTATCTCCGCATCCGTCTTATTTTTTGCTACTAAATCATTGTACCGCTGCTCCCGCTCACGGTCGCGCACTCTAGTAGGTTCTGGTATCACCATCTCACCTAAGCCCCGTGCATAGCCTGGCCGACTTCCAAGTACCTCCCTAAATATTTTTGCTGCTGCCTCTTCAGTTCGTTGGGATGGTTCTAACTGATCCATCTTCCCAACCATGGATTTCTGCACGTGCAACTCATTAGTTATAATATTGCCATCAAATGAACACTTCATTAGAAATACATTTGCTGATACAAAATTTCATAATAAAATTAACCTATACAGTAAACATGTATAGGCTTGGATGTATTGCACGAAGACTGACATGCTTTTCTTCTGTGACAGGCGTCACAAATTTTTCCATCTTCTTCGACCAACGAGTTGCTTTGTAGTAGTCCACCATGTTCCCTGGTCCATTCCTCTACACATAGTTTTCATTAGAAAGTCCATTTGACATTAACAATGAAATAACCAAGTTCGTCAAGCTTAATGCTAGAAAAAACAGCTAGACCAAAAACGACATACTGCCAATAACATCATTATTGCCCAGATTTCCTGCATTAATGCATGGTTTTAATCATCAAAAGGTGAAGGGCTGTTGCATTCTTTTGTTTAATTTTGCTAACTAAGGACTACCTTATCTAGACTGATGCAATTGATTGCTAATTTAGAATGACTGCTTTAATTTTGCTAATTTTGCTAATAGTGTGTATGTTACTATGGCGATTTAACAATTAGAGAAAGTAGGCACAGTCTTTGAATGTGTACACAAGGATTTTTGCTCAACTCCTCAAGTCAGATTCATGTGTGACTATTAATGTTTCAAACTTATTGATTCCTTATACCCTGAATTACTTTAGGATCATGTCTCATGATGCTTCAAAATTTTATAATTTCTAAGCCAGAATTAATTGAGATATTGCGAAAAAGACTTGCTTATACAACTCATGTACCTGCAAACGATAAAGCATAAACATTTGATTCTGTTTTGCCTTTTAAACCCATGACAAGTGGTAAATATGGCAAGGACTTTGAATAATAATTACCTAGCATATGCTTATCAAGAAAATAAATTAATTAGCATCTAACTAACCATGAATCTTCATATGCATCTGCTGGTACTAATTGTTTTTTTATTCACAATGAAGTTATAGCTGAAAATTAAGCAAAGCACCCTATATAACTCATTCAATTAATTCGTTGTATAGAATATTACATGTTCCTCTAGCATCCGGACGAACGATCTACGCCCTGCTGTGTGATTAGTATTGAGCCTCTTCCGGTTTTCCTGATTTTGCCTTGATAGTTTCTACCATAAAAATATCCATTGTTATGCCCCAGTGCAGACGACACAAACAAAAACATGGGTTAAATAGTAAATCAGTACATTTTTCAGCTATGAATTAAAAAACTGAAGTGGACATACTTTGAAAGCTTCAGATCCCCATCGACCACATAGCTTTACCCATACGAGCCTATCGACCAATGTGGGCCCAGACGCCAACGCTGCTTCATGGGTATCATAAGCTTGGTACTTCTTGTGCAACTCGTGGTGGAAGGCATTGAATCTCTTCCTCAGCTGTTTCGTTATTGCTAGTCGATGATTTTCTTTTTCCCAGTCTAATTCAAAGTCACCCTACATATACCAAAACGTAATATATTAAACTAGTTAAGCTTCCAAGGTGACCCACTATTATGCTTCATGGAAAAACACGAGGAATTCTTACTAGGACTCGTTCAATCAGCTCATTCTTCGTTGACTTGGGTACATCACTCCATCTAGCATAGCTCATGTCTAAATGATGTTTTACTAACCATGTGACGCGTGTTGTGTACATTGACGCATTTTCGCAACAAGGCGCTGTTTCCCCATCATTAATCTTCAAGGGGATTCTCCCATGCTTCCGCAATTTGTCAAACTCGGTGCTTTTGGCAGGGCCACGTCCACGTTTAGTAAGAACCTGGTTGACAGCTAGGCCTGTAGTTGCATCCATATCTGTATTAGAGACATGAAATGAATACATAACCAATTTTCACAATAGCCCAGATAAAATTATTGTTTAAAGAATCTAATTAAATTCTTAAGCAATAACTATCTTTACTAATTTCATCTCTTATAGGCGAGGGTTGTGGTGCGGGATTCACAAAGGGAGTGTGCTCTGGATACGGGGGAAACCCAGGTGGATTGGTGACCCCATGTTGTGAGCCACGTCCATGTTTTGTAAGAACCTGGTTGACAGCTAGACCCGTAGTCGCATCCATATCTATATTGGAGACAGGAAATGAATACGTAACATAGTTCACAATATAAAAAGTCACTCTATTGTTTAAAGAAAGAAAATATATTCTTAAGCAATAACTATCTTTACTAATTTCATCTCTTGTAGGCGAGGGTTGTGGTGCGGGATTCACAGAGGAAGTGTGCTCTATATACGGGGGAAATCCAGGTGGATTGGTGACCCCATGTTGTGGGGGATTCACAGGTGCAGTTTGCTGTCGTCGGATTGGAAACACGGGCAAAGTCTCCCAAACTTGACTGGGAGGCTGTGTTGAGTCATCCGAGCTGGGCTCTGATTCAACTGTGGAGCTATTATATGTGTTGATGCGACACCCGCGTGGTCGGCGGTGCCCAGATAAAAATGAATGATCCACTTTGGCGTTGAACACAGATCTCCTCCCTCTTCCACGTCCTCTTCTTTCCATCACGTCGCCTGCAAATATCAAGTCATTGGGTTGCCACAATCATGTGTTAACTACAACAACAACTTCCCACTCATGAGTTGAGTGCATAAAATATCTAAGTGGCTATGTGATTATATTTGCAAATTGAACAGACAACAATACCAATAAAACTATTATATCTAATGCTTTTTCAAGGTTAATTATGCACTCTCATTCTAGTTTAAGTTAATAACTGATACAACGATTAAAGTTATCAATTATACATGCAAGATGTTGGAGCTTAATGGGTTTCCTGTGGCTGTCATTATGTCCAACTACACCATGATTGACGTGTATAAACACTTATGATGGTAGCTGTGAGTGTTTTTAAATATATCCATTTGACTCATTAAATAAATCCATTTGCATGAACTACCATCATTCATGGGTGCTAAAAAATATTTTTGAGTAATAGAAGAGTATATTCTAATCCAACCACAGAACACTCCAAAAGCATGCGCATGGGGATGAAATTAATTAATTATTGGTTGAACAAGATAAACTTACATGCAGAATGCCTATGCTTGCTGCCAGTAGTAGGGGAAGCATGTCAGAATTGTAGAGAAAAGATGTGTGCAGTTCTATTTTATTATTGATGCACTGTCTGGCAGCTTGATACTCACAACCAATTTTTAACTAAAATGCATAACAATTAACATGTGGTATTTGCAACATCAACACAATAGCCAGCTTTAACCTTTTATATCAAGTCATCATAAATAGAACAGTTTAAGTAACTTGAAATGTAGGCTTATGTGTAAACCCCATTTAACCAATATAGATGCATCATTAACCAGGTATTTTATACACATTCCCAGTATTTTATACACAATATTGGGTGATTTTTTTCTTATAATATTTTAAATCTGAACATGCAGATTTTTATTCCTTCAGATTTGCATGGGGATGAAATTAATTAATTATTGGCTGAACAAGATAAACTTACATGCAGAATGCCTATGCTTGCTGCCAGACTTAATTACACTTGTTAAAAACCAAGGAATGGGATCACCATGCTTGTTGCCAGTAGTAGGAGAAGCATGTCAGAATTGTAGAGAAAAGATGTGTGCAGTTCTATTTTATTATTGATGCACTGTCTGGCAGCTTGATACTCACAACCAATTTTTAACTAAAATGCATAACAATTAACATGTGGTATTTGCAACATCAACACAATAGCCAGCTTTAACCTTTTATATCAAGTCATCATAAATAGAACAGTTTAAGTAACTTGAAATGTAGGCTTATATGTAAACCCCATTTAACCAATATAGATGCATCATTAACCAGGTATTTTATACACATTCCCAGTATTTTATACACAATATTGGGTGAATTTTTTTTATATTACGTATTTTAAATCTGAACATGCAGATTTGTATTCCTAAAGTTTATTGCATGGTTGGGTTTTTTGAATGATGCATGTATGTTTGACGTGCAGGTTGAATATGCATGGTTGGATGTATGTTGCATGTATGTTGGATGCATGGTTGGCAAATAAACTGCAACGCACATTAGGCTTAGATTTTAGGCTCTTCATGTCAGGAACACAAGAAATGAAAACAACTGAAAAAAATCACATGCATAACCCACAATAAATTTTAAATAAAATATGCTAGCCTCACTGTCAACTGAACCAAAAATATATGTCGTTGACAGCATGCACCCCTAGCTGGTGATAAGGGGGAAAAAAGGGTGCAGAGAAGGCCTCCACTCTGGTGGCTATGTGATTAAAAAAAAAGTTTAGAAAAAACATACCTGTCTACTCTGAGACGCCTACCACACAGCAAAGTAGAAATTCTTCTTAGAAGGATTGGAGAATGGAGGGTGCTGTTATATAGAGCAAAGATAGAAGTAGAGAACCAGGTATGTCCAGCTGTGGTTATAAACACTGCTTTCACAGTTTGCTGGAGGGAAGCTAACACTTTGAAGGGATTTTTTGGTCCAGTTGTATTATGACAAATCCTTCTACAGATATCTCCTCTCTGCCATGCTGAAACTGAAGCGGAGTACTTATGTGGAACTGTGCACAGTATGAAACTTCTCGGTGATAGCCTCTCATGCCCGAAATGTTTGGCGGTCTTGTAAATATCTCCCATCAAGCTGAGTGTAGGATTTTGTAATCTCCCGCCCAAGGTGCAAAATAGCAAAATCACAAGGCGCCAATTTTGGGAGATATTTGTCTGAGACCAAATGATGGTTAATCTGGAAACAGTTCCTGTGCATTGTAGATAAACGCTTCATCAGTAAGATTTAACTAAAATGTTATTAGTTAAAGGAATCCAGATTAACATTGAATATTTTAAATATTATATTGAAAATTATGCATGCAAGGGAATATGAAAAGACCCGTACATGTGACACAACCTAAGGGAATATGATTAACCTGGGGCTCCAAACATTTGATTATTTTATAACTTAGTATGGCTACATTAGTACGGGTCACTACATCTATTATAAAGATATAGAGTAATTCAACGTAATCCAAGGGAAATATATATTGGAGAATTGTCAATTTAGAAGGCGTCTTAATGTTTAATTAATGAAAAATTAATGACTATATATTTCATATTTTCCACTCAGTCTATTTTTCAGCTCATGTCGAAAATCCCCATTTTAGAATTGGCATACTTTGCTGTCTTTGGAAAAACCCCTTTATTCAAAGGCACACTTTCTACTGTTTAGCAACCTGCTTGTCTGGATATACATTTATGCAACAAGCACCAGTTTTAATTAGGAAAACTGAAATTGCTGGTTGTCATATGATGCTCAACTGCATTGTGAATTAGTTATCAATTTCAATTTTGCCTTTGCATTAAAAACATCTCCCATGCTTCAGCTTAGTGATGACAAATGCTGAATAACATAACCATTTATTAATCTTTGAAATGATTTTATGCTGTCACAAGCACCAATTTAATGCATTTTCTACCCCAGCCAGCTTTTTGTATTTTTTTTTTCATCAAACGTAATTAAACCCAGCCAACTTTCTAACCCAGCCACCTTTTAAACAACCTATAAATCACCATTAAAAAATATATAATCATTGTTAAACTTACTCTCATTTATAATTGAAATATATGCAATTAGCCTCCAAGTGTGACAAATAAAAATAGTTTAATTGCAATTTTTAATAAGTTATCTTATAAAGCTGGGATGTTAATAAATTAACGTGAAGTTGTGTGAAGTGTGTCCTGTATAATTAATTGGGATGCTTGAATTATTATTAGAACTAGCATTTACTGTGACTATTTCCTGGATTGTTGTGAGTTTTTAGTCCACATTCCCATATGGACTAGCTGAAAATTAATGTAAGCAGTTTAATGGCAATGAGAAGCTCAAGCATTGCTTCCTCTGCATTCCACGGCAACAGCAAGTTTGTCAAATGATCTTGCTATGGAAAAATATGTGCTACAGCAAAAAATCACCCAGAAAGAATCAGCATGTTAGTGAAGTGTATGTGGTCCATAAAAATGAACAGTGGAAAAAGTGTGTTGAAAAAAGGCAGACATGATTTATAGACTTGGCAGCATATGGGTACAAACAATGCATCTCATGTCGAAAAAGTACATTACTTCACTTGGCGCATACACTTGTTGAAAAATATGAGATTGCATTTTCATCATATATACAGCATGACTGAGCTCTACCTATTATTAATTAATAAACGATATCATATAATAAAGCATACCATGTTAGCAAGGCCCTAACATAGCCATGGTGAACAACCTATTCCGATACTGACTCCTCATCTGTGGACAAGTATTCCTCTTCGGAATATTCCCCGTCTCCATATGCATCCGCTGAACCAGACATTGCAATGCAATCGTCCATTCCTGCTTCACCTGTCATACCCAGTTCGCATGCATCAATAACAGTGGGCTCTATACCAATCCTATTCAATAGAGTTGGGACAGGGACATCATCACATTGCATAGGTAAGTAATCTGATGATGGTTCATTTTCTTGATATACATCATCCTCATTGTCATTACCATCAAGGTTTTCCAATCCCCTCCTGCTTGGCGGAACATCATAAACATTCCTATTTGTAAACTTCTGCACAACGTGCCAATTTCCCTTCATTCTTAGATCTCGGATGTAAAAACACTGTGAAGCCTGGCACGCCAAGACAAATGGTTCGTCCTTATACCAAGTCCTGTCCATGTTGATACTAGTCATATAGTCGTCTATTCGTATCCCTCGTTTCTTATCACCAACATCAAACCAAGCACAACTAAACAAGTATACTCGACGCCCTCCCATGTAATGTAACTCAATCACATCATTGAGAATACCATAGAAGTCAATACTATTAGTCTGTTGGTCGCCGATTACCAAAACGCCCGAGTTCTGCGTCCGGCATCGAACTTCTAGTTGCTTTGTATGGAACCTCCTCCCATTTATAACACAAGCAACATAAGATGCAACCCAACAGTCAGGACCGCACGCTAACGCATATAAATCGGCGGAGACATCAAGTGGGTTGGTGGCTCGCTGCTCTTGAACCTATATGACAAGTTGAATATGTTGAAAAAGGGTGGAATGTAATTGTCAATTTAACCCATACAACAAATTGAATAGCTATCTATCAATAAAAAGCGGAACATCATGGTAACTTACACGTTCCTTGAACCACGCGGGAAACTCTAGTTGATGCATTCTCTCAACAGTTGCATGGTTGTTCACTTGACATCTCTCATAGTGCTCCCTGGACACGACACACATTAGCAAGATAACCAAAAATTAGTATACCTCAAACGGGGCATCTCCACCAATCATGGTAACAACACAAAGCATAGAGAAACACAGGTTGAATCTATGTTTCCATGTGGTATTAAGGATACTTACGCCAAGTAGGGTTGAATCTCAGAACAGTTGTTAAGCACATACCAACGGGCAATGGCAATGAGTTTATCTTCTAATCGTTGATTACGTGCTGCACCCAACGGACGGAGTTTTTGGTTAAAAATCGAAAATCCATCTGTAGTAGGCTCTTCCTGTACATCAACATTGCGGTCCGGTCGATTAAACCTCGTTTCAATATCATTGAGATACATTGAGCAAAACGTCAGACATTCAATGTGAATGTAGGCTTCCGCTATTGAACCCTCTGGCCTTGCTTTATTTTTGACATACCGCTTGAATCTGCCCAAATACCTCTCGAAGGGGTACATCCACCTGTACTGTACTGGCCCACCAAGAATTGCCTCACGAGGTAAGTGGAGCGCCAGGTGCACCATCACATCGAAAAACGAGGGAGGAAAGATCATCTCCAACTTGCATAGAATTGTTACTATGTCACTTTCAAGCTGCCGTAGGCGAGGGACATCAAGTGTTCTTGAACATAACTCTTTGAAGAAAATGCTTAGTTCTGTTAACGCCAATGCAATATCACTTCTTAAGTATCCGCCTATGGCAATAGGTAGCAAGCGTTGTAAGAGGACATGGCAATCATGGCTTTTCAGCCCCGTGACCTTGCAATCATGTAAAGAAATACAACGGGAGATATTGGATGCGAAACCATCAGGAAATTTCACATTGGCAAGCCAAGAACAAAGTCCCTTTCTTTCATCGTCATGTAATGTGTACTGTGCATGAGGCATCATTATTTTTACACCTTCACGCTTCAAATGCAATTCCTTTCTAAACCCCAATAACTCCAGATCACGTCTAGATTTTGTATTATCCTTTGTTTTACCAGGAATGTTCATTAAAGTGCTGAAGATGTTATCAAATATATTCTTCTCAATATGCATCACATCTAAATTATGCCGGAGACTCAGTGATGACCAATAAGGTAACCTAAATAGTATGCTGTGTTTTGTCCAGTTCAACTCTTCAACGGTTCGTTTTCTTTTCCTATTGGATTTTCCGAAGGATACATCCCCAAGCATTTGTAGCTGACGTAATAGCTCAGTGCCTTCAAACACATTTGGTGGCATGCGATGGTCTTCTTTACCATTAAAGAGGAATTTTTTCTTCCTCCAAATGTGGTCTTGGGGGAGGAAACGTCGATGCCCTATGTAACAATGTTTTCGGCCATACTTCAACCAATTACAATCATTGTTGGCATTGCAGCATGGACATGCTAGTTTTCCTTTTGTTGACCACCCAGAAAGATTTCCGTAGGCCGGAAAGTCATTGATTGTCCACATTAAAGCAGCATGCAGCTTGAACATTTCCTTCGTGGCTGCATCGTAAGTGGTGACCCCATGTTCCCAGAGTTCAAGCAATTCATCGAGCAAAGGCTGCAAGTAAACATCAATGTCATTCCCTGGTGATTTAGGGCCAGGAATAATTAAGGATGTCATAAAGAATCGTTCTTTCATGCATAGCCACGGGGGCAAATTATATGGGACTAAGATCACTGGCCAGATGCTGTAAGGCTTAGTCATGTTGTTGAAGGGATTGAAGCCGTCACTTGACAAACCAAGCCTAACATTGCGAGCATCATTAGCGAACCAATCATGGGATTCATCAAATGACTTCCAACACGCAGAGTCGGCAGGATGACGTAATTTATTTTCATCTTGAACTCGTGCATCTTTATGCCATCTCATTTCAGATGCTATCTTAGTAGACAGGAAAAGTCGTTGCAATCGTGGCTTTAACGGAAAATGCCGCAACACTTTTTGAGGGATCACCCTTCCACTATTTGTAGTTGGCATCCATCTGGATGCCTTACATATAGGGCATGAGTCCAGTGAAGAATTTTCCTTCTAGAATAAGATGCAATCATTGGGACATGCATGAATTTTGTTGTACTTGAAGCCCAAACCTCGCTCCAAGGAACGAGCCTCTTCATATGAGGATGGCAGTTCGACATTCGGAAAAGCAGCCTTCAGCAAAGTTAGTAGCATATCGAATGACTTGATTGACCAACCTCCAACAGTTTTTATGTGTAACAACTTCACAATGAACGACAGTTTCGAGTAATTTGTACAACCCTGGAATAATGGACTTCTGGCATCCTCTAATAATTGGTGAAATGATGACATTGGCACTGATGTCGAGACTGAATTCGGGTTTGGGAATCCGGTACTGATTTCAGGGACATCAATATTTGTCCCAGCCCAGATGTCATCTAACATATCTTCCATATTATCAATGAAATTGTCATCATCACCAAGACACCCATCTTCATCGCCCACGTCCCAATCATGGGTTTCCTCCTCACCATGGAAAATCCACTGCGTGTAAGTCGGAGTGATCCCATTCAAGAACAAGTGACTCTCTACTGTAAGTATAGGCAGGAAGAGATTATTACTACATATTATGCATGGACACCGAATTGAATCACTTCCCCTAGCGTGGTTGCTAGCCATGTCAAGAAACTTGGCAACGCCCTCAACATAAGCTGGTGATTGGAGTCTGAGGCCCTCATTCATCCAAGTTTTATCCATCTAATGAAGAATGATACAAGGTAATTAGTTAACACTCAAAAAACTATCGACACGAGGTGAATCTGGGTACCATAAAGTGCTAGCACAAGTGCAGGAATTTCTCTCCAAAAAATAAATGGAATATTATATGTAGGCATGCATTCACAAATTTGTTTTTTGCTACCTAGCCTATTCAGGAAAATGGAGAAGTAAGGTTTGTAGTCAACGTATTAAGTTTATAGAATTCATAAACTGTTGCAAAATCAATTTAAAACTACATGGCGAGCTTTAGCAGTAGACATGACATCTATATAAAATTATTAGAATCAATATATCATTGCTATGGAAAAATATGTTTGAAGGAAGGCTGAACCTGTTCCAGGGATGCAGTTGGGATTTTGACTAAAAAGTTATAGCTAAATTAACATGGAGAGATAGGCAGCAATGTATGAAGCATTTTGGTCATTAACAATAGGTAAAGGAAAAAGCATTAGAGAGCTACTCTTCCCACAAGTATGTCATATACATACTTGAATGTGGCTTTTTTTACGAAGTGTACCTATTGTTTTTAAGGTGGATAAAAAACAGATAAATGGAACTTGTCAGCCTGCTGGAAAATGACAAGTGCTTGGAAAAACAACTCTTTTCAATATCTTCAAGAGAGTAAATTCATATTCAATAAAAATAACAGTTAAAATTTCAGAGGTATTGTGGTGGGTATCTCACTGCCATAATTAATTTGTAACATGAGTAACTACTCAAGCTCTGGGAACAGCTCACATAGGAGTTGGGAATTTATTTTCCATCTTAATTAGTTTTGGCCAAGGTCTTTACATAGAACTGATTTGATCCCATGCAAAGAAACTAACTAGATTCACATGCAAACCCATCCCATGAAATACTCATAAAGCTGTATAACCATAAAAATATTGCCAACGATAACCATAAAATTATTGCGAACGATGAAAAAAACCAAGTTAACTTAATATCTTCAAATGGTAGCACCCATAACAAAATGCGCATGCAAACTATGCTGTAACAATCTTTGAGTTCACATGGTAATTCTCTAGTATCATTTTATGACATGTCTCTTGTAACATTTAATGCTGAAGTTCATAATAAAATTAACGTTGCTAATGAAACCATCTCTACAATTAATACACTCCTCAGTTCAGAATTTTTTGTGTCCATACAAGTGTCAGAAAATGTTGGGCACATACTAATGCATAGCCCTTAGTATTGTGTGACATAATAATTGGAAGCTTGCCAGGTCAAAGTGGTCACAGGCATGCATTAATACAGGTAAACAAAGTGTTTTCCATGGGGTGGTGTATTAATGCTAATAACAGCCAATCCTATGGAAAGATGCAATGCACATAGTGAATTTAAGAGACGAGTGCGAGGAGAAAAAATATTGTTGACATAAGAAAAAGAAAAGAAAAGAACTTGTATATGAAAGAACCAGCAACATAAGTCTTATGTGCAGTGTAATCCAGTGGGTTTTTCTCCATCTAAAATCACTAACATAGTAGCTGTGATTAATACTGGGTAATTGGGTTATCATAAATGGAACGATATACTAACAAATCTGTCAGCTTTCACAGCTTGTATTTATGTCCAGAGTTCATAATTACTAGCTTCTCACCTCTCAAAAGGAGTTAGTCGTTCAAATCAAATGCAATAAAGAGAATATGAACAGCACCCTGTATGTTTTTTTAGCATTAATAAAATTAGAAAAATACACAATTAAAATCCTGCACCTTAAAAACACATTTTTTGCAATAACACGTCCATTTCCAAAATCCCAAACAAAACTGTCATGCCCATCAGCTAGTAGCATGAGAGTTTCATTCAACCATCGAACCACACAATTGTACTCAGGTTCGCAGCATATAGAAGGCAAAAATAACATACACACCAGAAATCAAAATCTGTATCATTCTGTGGGCAAAATTAGGTATGGACATGTAACTTTTTAAAATTATAAGCACTCCTAAAAATAGACGCAGCACATGCAAAGTGACAAAATGGATACAGGGGAGATTTCGTAGGATTCTCCGTAAATCCTTATCATTATCCAGTACCCAAGTCGCATGGCAATGCACAACAATTATGGAGAACAAGACACGGTGAATGAGAGCAGAAATCAAACGAAATGGGGATGAGTTACCTGTAGGGTTTAAGAAAGTCGATACGCCGAGTAAATAAATTCAAGAAATACAGGTACCACTTCAGGCTCACCACCATCCACCGTCGCAGGAAACAGAATTCTCACAATCGCAGAGGGATTGATGGAAGGTTCAATCGAGGGCATTCGGTAGGCGCAGCAGGTGAATTTGATGGCACGCGAAGTGAACGATTTTCTCGGTGAAGATCGATTGAAAATATTTTTGTGGAGAAGGGAATAATGAGAAGGGGGACATTTTTCGTGAGCGGGGCTGGTTTGATTTCGGGGGTTTGGTGTTCTGTGAGTTCACCTTCGAGGGAGAATAAGAAGGGGGCTGTGGTTTCCTTTCGACCTGAAACAGACGGCCAAAAATATCTGGTGTCTTCCTCGCGCTTAATTGGGGTGAGTTGGTGTTATAATCAACTTACCGTCTTTTCCTTATCGTTGCAAAAAATAACGAAAGATTGTCACCGAAAATGTTGCTGCAAAAAGGTTAAAAAGTCGCTGCATTAGAGAAGGGGTCCACCGGGGAACATCTATTGACAATTTGCTGTAAAATATTAGCGGTGATAAAAAATACGCTGCAATAGGTGCTTTTTTGCAACGTTTTCTGTTGCAGCCACAAGGAAATCGACGCAATAAGACTAAATTCTTGTAGTGGCAGTCTTAAACTACATACCTATTGAGAAAAAAAATTTAAAATTTAAAAGATAAAAAAATAAAAGTAGGTGTGCGATGTAAGACTCCTGAATATAATTTTTCTTTTTCTTAAAGATAAGTAGATCAATACTCATTGGGGCCATGCCATAATCCATTAATAGTGCTGATCAGAGTATGACACAAGAAAATCCTCATATACATTACAGAATAATGAAGAACAAAAGGCCGGAGAATAAAGCCCAAGTTAGCTATACTAATGGGCTTGAGTTGGTAACAAAGGGTTGAACTGATCAAATCATTCTGTGAGGTAAACCTTGAAAACTGTTTGGGCTTTTACACTGAAATCCGTAACTTGGCAAATGGGCTGTGAGATATCCTTACTTTAATCGCATTTAATGATGTTTGTCCCAAAGCTGCTGTCTGTCCGAAATAAAAGTTGTACCACATTGTCTCTCTCAAACACACCTCCCCAAATCCGTGACACACGCCTGCATACCACCCATTCAAAATATATTAAATCTAATTAAAAAATAAACAAAATAATAAAAGAAACATTAGAATAAGGACGCTTACATGATTGTAGCTATTTCATTGCATCTTTTCCCTCCCTCTTTATCTTGCACCAATCTTTTTTTATTATATTCTAATTCTATTGACATGTAATTATTGACAAGAAAATTTTATATGTTGTTATTTTTATATAATTTTTTAAAATATTTTATTATATAATTTATTATATTAATTTTTTAAAATATATAAACTAATTATATAAGTAGAATGTGCAAAAAATACATGAGAATGACTATATATAACAGTATTTTTATTAAAAATTATCATCAACGTAATATCAAACGTTTTTTTGTCTAAAAAGTTAATTAATAAAAAACTAAACAAAAGAAATTATACCAACAATTATCTAATGCTCAAGTGGTAAAAAAATCTTGGCTTTGAGGGCACTTCTTCTAAATCTAGGATTCAAGTCTCTCTAATTGTAATAATTTTTAAAAATTGGTGTGATTTGAATAATGAGTTAAGATAAAAAAAATTTAAATAAAATATTATTTTTTAATAATATTATTATTTTGATATTTAGAAAACTTAAATTAACTATGATATTTATATAAAAATATAAAAAAATTATAATAATAAGATAAAAATCTTACAAAAATTATTCAAGATACATTTGCAAAATATTCTTTATCATAATCTATGCACTCTCGGAATTATTTGAAAATACTTTTTTCAGATACTTGGTGAAAAAAAGGAAAGAGAAAAAAGAATGTGTGATTTTGGGTTTGCTTAAAATATGCCACTATTTGTCTATTTGTTATAAAAATAAAAAATAAAATGCCACTATTTAATCAGTGCTGGCAAAATGCCCAATTAGAATATGAGCGCACGTCAACTATCATGATACCGCTTTCACTTTGTCCTGGCCAGAAAAACAGGGTAACTTCGAAAGAATAATAGAAATAATAATATAATCAAAACCCTAAAATCCACCAACTCTCTCTCTCTCTCTCTCTCTCTCTCTCTCTCTCTCTGTAATAAAGTAGTCAATATAGTAGTAATTGACTAATTGTAAAGAAAAGAAGACCCCTCTCCTCCCTCCCAAAAACACTCGCGTACTCGCAGCCATTTTCAAACCATTTCTCTTTCTGTCTATATTTGTGCGTATGGAAGAACTACTGCAGACTTAAAAACCAACAAAAAGTTGTGTGGGAAATGCATGGTAGAAGGTATGCAGAAGTTCTCATTACCCTTCAAAAACCCTAGCAACAACTTGTTCTCTCTCCCTTTCAAAAACCCCACCACCAAAACCCTGCGCTTCAGAACTAATACCCCAGTAAGAACCCCTCTTCTCCCAATGCCAACCACGCACACTTTAGCCAACCGCAACCCCACTTCTTTCACGGCCATCCCTGCTTCTCTCTCTACCAAGTCTTTCGCCACCAGTAACCTCTCCTCTCGGTTCTTCCCCGCCGGAAAGCCCAGTAATTTCTGTCTTTTATGTCGCTGTGCAATGGATAACAGGCCGCCCTTCCGGGCCTGGGTGGTATTCAAGGACGGACGAAGCGGGTCTCGGGGGGCGTGGACGCACGCGGGTTCTGATGGGTCGGGTCTGGTGGGGTCCGAGAAGGTTTCGGGGTGTACTGATGAAGGGCAGCCCGAGATAGAGTTGGAGGAGAAGCCAATTAGGTTGGTTGGTGGTGGTGGTCGGAGGCAGAGGGGTTCGGCGGCGTTGCTTGTAGGGAATCCTGACTTGTTGACAATTCCCGGCGTGGGGCCAAGGAATTTGAGGAAGCTGGTGGATAAGGGGATTGGCGGAGTTGCCGAGCTTAAGCAACTGTACAGGGATAAGGTATTAATAATTATTTGCTTGAAATGTTCAGTTATTTGTAGAAAAAAATGTGTTCTTGGGCTGGGATGCTTTGGGCTTTTGGTGCTAGATAGTAGAGGTGATATACCAGTGGTAGTTAGCACTCTGAGTTTCCTGAGTTTAGAATAGAATAGGCGTATCCCAAATGCGTTTTGTTGGTTATATCTAAATTATGTCTGATAGAGTTAAGTGCCTCGGTTGAAGTTCATGTCTACTTACATTACCTTCTTACAGCTGAACCTTGTCATACTTAAATTGCTCGATATCTGAGGTTATAATTCGAAGATTATGGTTTAAAGATTTTGCCGAGTGATTTTCTCATGACAGCCAACTATTTTCCTGCACATTCACGTTATTCGCATTTTGATGCTTATGGCAGCAATTGCCCAAGGCTATCGTTTTCTAACAAATTGTAGAATTTATGTCAATACCTGACTATATTCTATTTAGCTGTGCTTCTTATTATTATTTTCTCTTTTCATGATAAGGATTTTTGTGCTTTCATTGCAGTTCTTTGGCGAATCTAGTCAGAAGATGGTTGAGTTCTTACAGAGTTCTGTTGGAATAATACACAGAAACCATGCGGAGAGTATAACTACATACATCAAAGAGAGTGTTGATGAAGAGTTGAAGGAGGACAGTTCAAACTCAGATGTGAAGCCGGTGCAGAAGAAAAGACTTACTTTCTGTGTTGAGGGAAACATCAGTGTTGGAAAGACAACTTTCCTTCAGAGAATAGCTAATGAAACGCTAGAGCTACGCGATCTTGTTGAGATTGTTCCAGAACCCATTGACAAGTGGCAGGATGTTGGACCTGACCACTTCAATATATTGGATGCTTTCTATGCTGAGCCACAAAGATATGCGTATACCTTCCAAAATTATGTTTTTGTTACGAGGGTTATGCAAGAAAGAGAGTCATCGGGTGGCATCAAGCCCCTCAGATTGATGGAAAGGAGTGTTTTCAGTGACAGAATGGTAAGCATCTCTCTCTCTCTCTCTCTCAATTTCTGTTTTCCTTTCCTTTTAAGTTTCTTTGATGTACCCACATGATAAGGGCGAACTTCTGTGCATGTGCTCCATGTTTCCCCTTGGGATCGAACTCAAGGGCTCTGCGTTCCCTAAGGGCTCTGCGTTCCCTGTCATTAATTTTTTTTTTTTGATGTGATCTAATAGAGAGAGCTTATTCTGCTGAACATATCGTGCAAAATGTAATTCCCACTACTCATCGATCTCAAGTTAATCTAAGGGGGATCTAAAAAAAGATCTGCTCCTGTTTGTAGAGCCCATTCATGAGGAAGAAAAAGCCTTAATTTAAGTGTATCAACACTGAATTCATTTTATCGTGTTCATATTAAATAAAGGTCTTTGTACGAGCTGTTCATGAAGCAAATTGGATGAATGAGATGGAGATCAGTATTTATGACTCATGGTTTGATCCAGTGGTATCATGCTTGCCTGGGCTTATTCCTGATGGTTTCATATATCTTAGAGCGAGTCCTGATACATGCCACAAGCGCATGCAGCTTAGAAAAAGAGCAGAGGAGGGTGGGGTCTCCCTAGAGTATCTCAGTGACTTACATGAAAAGCACGAGAGCTGGCTTTTCCCATTCCAAAGTGGAAATCATGGTGTGTTATCTGTGAGTAAGCTACCCTTACATATGGACAGCACTTTACATCCTGATATAAGGGACCGCGTGTTTTATTTGGAAGGTGATCACATGCATTCAAGTATCCAGAAGGTATATTTGCCACTATTAAACGAACTTCTCATAACTTATATATTCACAAATTCTAACTAAAATTTATTTTGGTCACAAGCAGGTTCCTGCTTTGGTTCTTGACTGTGAACCCAACATTGATTTCAGCAGAGACATTGAGGCAAAGAGGCAGTAAGATAACAACCTCTTATTTTGATATCAAACAAGTATGCATAAAAACATTGTTGGGTCTGCCTCTGCCCCCAAGTGTTAGTTGGGGTTGCTGACTCTAAACATTTTTGCAAGTGATACTTTGTTTGATTCTAGTCTTTATCTCTCGTTTTACATTTCGGGCATGTCAAATCACATTTTTTTTTGTCCTTAGTTTTTTTTTTGGATGGTTTAGAAACACTTCGTGTATTTGCTCTGTCAAAGATATGTTGGGAACTTGCTTTCTTTTTGTTATTTCACGATGCTTTTGTATATTGATTTTTTTGTGATAATGTCTGCTTCATCCACCTTTAAGACTCAATTGATTGTGATCGTTTGCAAGATCTATGCTGGACTAAAATGCATTTTTCATTTATCTTCCTGCAATTTATATTCTTCTTTGCTTGAAGGTATGCACGTCAGGTTGCGGAGTTTTTTGAATTCGTGAAGAAGAAGAAAGAAGTTCCATCTTTAAAAACTGGTGAAGGTGCTAGCCAACCACAGGTGCTGCTGCCTCATAAGGGTGGGCTATGGGTGCCTGATGGGAAACATTTCCCTGAGTCAGCACTAAAGTCTTTGGATTTCAGACGTGCCATGTCATTCATGTCGGGCTAGCAATACTGGGCACTGGTCACCCCCCCCCCCCCCCTCTCTCCCCCTTTTTTTAATCGGTTAAACCCAGAAGAATGTCAGAGGTGTATGTTTTTATCTGATGATCTCTGCGTGATGTGTTTAGGTCCTTTGTCATTGTAAAAAATGGATTTTAGCCCTTAACCCTTTGAGAGATGTAGAGAATGTATTATGGTTGTGGAATGCTTTAGTAGTCTGCTGTTAGTTTGTTGAAGCTTTAGTCATTCGAAAGAAGAAAACGTTGCCTTATTATATATGCATTCGTCTTCCCGAGCAGATTGTGATTTGTTTGAATTTAGTTTTCAGCCTTTCTGTATCTTTCACGGCTTTACGAAAGAAGTAAAATTTAAGAGGTTTTGTGTATCGGTCAAAAAAAAACTGGATGTATATCTTTTAATTATACGTGATTATCCCCCTCCTTATAGTGGCTTTACAAAGCTTCATTCAATAAATTACATTTACATAAACTTGAACCTCCCCTGGCTCCCGGCTCCTCCCTAACTTCTGTGCCTCCCCTCTTTCTAACATTGGGAACAACAAAAAGAAATCTATGATCTTAAAAGTTAAATAGTTCCCGACTAGTAATGGCTTAACACACTCGATTCTATTGAGTGAACTTGATAATCATATACCAAGATCAAATGAGGGAGAACTGGGTATCGGGTTTTTTGGGTGAGGAAGCTCAGATTTCTGTTTGAGAAGCAAGGTAGCCTGCGCCTCCACCGCATCAAGGTCAAGATCTTCATAAAATTGATCATCATAAAAAGCATCCTTATTTGCATCTCCATTTGTGTCACAATGCTGTAATGATTCCCTGTCTGCAGCCTCTGATTGAAGCAAGAATTCTGTCTCTAAGTTAATCGTAGGAGTCGATTCTGATTGATATAAACTTAATTTTCTCTTTTTAGTTTCCATCTCATGATTTCCCTTTATGGTAACACTGGTTGTACATGGCACTTGTGAAGAGATCCTACGCGTTTGAAAGGTTTCTGAATTTCTTCCTGCTAACTGATTTGCAGTGTCAGTTTGTGGCATTTGGACAGAATATAGGGTTTTGTCTGAAGTACTTCCATTTTCACCTATCCTGCTCATTGGAGCCACAGAGGTAGGACTAAAGGTGGCGAAACGGTTATGCTGCCTTTCCATTGGTGATTGGCTGAGCAAAGAACGCCTGTTGAAGGAGATTGATGTGTTATAGAAAATTGTGGATCTAAAACATTAATGCACAGAGAGAGAGAGAGAGAGAGAGAGAGAGAGAGAGATAAAACCTGTAAATTGCCATCATGTCAATTCTACAACTTTCAGCTGGAGTACTTGAGGAAGTTGGACTCATCCCGTCATCTATGAAACTATCGTATGAATTGTATTCCTGCTCATCTTCCTCATCATCAGATGCATCAACGTCTGAAGATACCCTGAGAGTAACCATAACAGAGATGTCACAAAGGAGATTCTTCCAAACTAAACAGAAAGAATAGCAATCTTTCTACTTTTTGCATGTGGGTGGGTGGGGACTATGCTTTTAAATTGCAAATTGGTAAAATGAAACAAGTGATATTAATTGACTATCTGCAACGAGCTTACTCGGCTTCCTCCTCAACAAAGGCCCTGACATCTTTGACTGGATTCTTTCTACCTGAATGCAACAAAAAATTTACAGGATTTATGTTAAACATGCTGCAAGTCTGTAACCACTCCAATCAAGCTGAGCCAACCAAAAAGTAGGCTAAAACTACTCAGTTGAAGGGGGAAAATCAGATCAGAAACTTTATAAGATTCCAAAAATGGAAAGTAGAGAACAGTAGATGCATCGCACTCGGGATTCAAAGATACCTCTGGCATTCTTATTTTGGATATGACTGGTGCTAGAAAATGATCTTGCAAGGTTTGCTATTGGAACATCAAGATTTTCTTTCATGATCTTTAAATTTCTACCTTTCCCATAATCTCCAATTTTGCGCAATCTTTTAAGCTTGCTTCTCCGTCCAACACTTTCTGACTTGTCTCCAGAACTCAAATGCCAATCTTTGTGAGAGCTATTGTTTGTCAAGTTTACAAAGGGGGTTTGAGCATCCTCAACAACTGGAGAAGTGGAGGAGCATCCTCTTATACTGATATTATTGTTCAACTTAAAAACAGGAGTTTGAATCTCATCATTGACAGGAGAAACAGAACCATTTCTTCCATTGTTGATAATGTCCACAATGATCCGTTCATCTTTTCCTGAACTTGAAGACTTCGCTCCCAATTCAGTATCCAATTTGACAGGTGAAACAAGGCCAGAAACCAGAAACTCATTTGTCTTTTCATCATTTGGTGGTCCTGCAACATAGAACTTTCAATCCGTTGTACATTTAAAAAAAATCCACATCTGAACTTAAGATATGATGATATTAGTATCTGGAGAAGAACACAGACCTTTATCATGAATAGGAGACTCTGGAACAACACCACATTTAATCAAATTAGTCAGCCGTGGACTGAGCTCAATATCTCCTAAAGTGTTTCTGCATTCATCAGCATGAAGTGGTCCATTTATAATCTCAACATCAGGGGTCCCACCATCACTATCTCCTTCACTAAAAAAATCTCCATTTAAACTTGGTGTTTCGGGAATATTGTCAACTCCATCCAATGTCATCTCTTGCTTGACATCAGAGTCAAATAATCCAGATGTTGGCAAAGCATCATCCTTTATGCATCCATTCACGGGAGTTATTTCTCCAACATATGTAGCATGCATGGTTAGTTCCTTCTTGTCTTCAGCTGAAGTCTGCAAATGGCAGAAATCTTGCTTTGAAGAATTCAAAGATGCTGTACTGCTTCCAATTGTATACTTAGAATGTGGCCCTTCTTTCAAAGGAAGTAAAGGGACGTCTAAAATTAAGACTTTTCCAAAAGCATCAATAGACACATATTCTGACCCAAAGAGGTACGAGTGTGCAGAAGGATTTTGGCCACAGAAATCAAGCACACTATCCTTCTCCTCAGTTCTTAAAATCTCCCTAGGTGATACTTCAGAGCCCAATACTTCTCTCTGTGATTTTATGTGTACTTCTCTTTGTGATTTTATGTGTAGAGAATCATTTTGAACTAGCAAACCTGCAAACACTCGAAGATTTTTAATAGCATACAACTCCTAGAATTAGATATTTCAACCAAAACGAAAAAACAAAAAATGGCATAAACATGACAACATTTTACAACTCTGACAGAGCCAAGCATATAATTAGCATGATGTTTGTAAGTTACAACATTGAGAATGGAAAGGCAGGAGCGACAATGATAAAATCCTAGCTCACTAAAATCCTGAGTTTGAACAACACATTCGACAACACGACACGACGTATAAGCTAAAGGTTCAAAATGTAAAAACTAACCTCAGAATTTATTTCTAATCACATAAATGGTAGAATAACTTGTGAGTTGGGGGATGAAAAAGAGGGGGGAAGACCTACACACATATCCAATAATATATGCAATTTACTTTTGGTACTTTAGAACACTTGGAGAAATACATAATTATAAGTGATAAATGCTAATTTCTAACTACGGAATATGAAAACACATAACTTCAGCTTAAATGTTATTAGCAATGGGACCTGAAACAAAGACTAAGTAAACGTTCCTATACCTCTAACTGAATTCAAGCAATATGTCAGTACAAATATTTCTACCCTGTCAGTACTTCAATGCATATAATCTCAACTTATAAACAACAGGATGCTTAATTATCCAAAATTCTGCCATGCAAGCCTTTCAAAACTATTAAAGATTATATCACCTTCTGTTCCAGTGCCGTGCTGTTTAGCAACGTTGACCACCAAACTCTTTCCTAGAAGGACTTCATCCTAAAAAATCAAATGATTGGATAAGAAAGAATAGTATAGCTCAACAAGAAGAGGAAATTTGAAAAACAAAAAAATTGAGTAGAACCTCAACACCAGTGGTTTTATTGTCTGCGGAAAAGGATAGTCCTTGCAAATGTTGCATCATATCAATCAGCATCCCAGTTCTACATCCATGCATTACCTTATGCACTCTAGATGGAAATGTCTGGAAGTGAGGAAAGGCAATAAGAGATGGCGTCCAAGTGTTCTCATCTGTATGGTGGAAATACTTGGCAAGTAAACTAGTCTCAGCAACACTTAGTTTGTCATCAAACACAGATGTTTGAATAGCATGATTATCTTTCACTTTCTTTCCCCGTGGAATGAATTGTGCAATCGACATTGCAACAAATTGGACTTCTGGTTTGTAAATATGGGGAATCTAGCCAGAAAAGGAGGGGGAATTTTAAAGGTTTAGAAGGCAAACAGAAGTATAGCAAAGAATATACTGAAAAAAAATTGAAATAACAAAAAGAAAAAGAATAAAAGTAACAATTTCTAAAATATCTAACCATCCTTGGACTAGAATGAAAGTTAAAACTATTCATTCCCCCATTTCGCATGTGTTTTCTAACCGCCTTGCTGCTTGCCTGTTTTCGCATGTAACCCTTCAGTTCTGAACCTTCACAAGCTAAAACTAGTAATATTTGTCAAGGAATTACTTGGCATTTTACAGGATTGAAACCTAGAAGAAGTGAACCAAAAAATAAATAAAAAAGGAATGCACATAATAGTCTCATAGATAATCTACTGAATGAAATGAAGATCCTTTCATTTTACTTATATAAAAAAAGAATGAAATGAATATCCAAACTACAAAAAGGATATCAACTCGTCCATCATGCTTTCTTCCTGTTCTTCCCATGCGCTGAATCATCCTCAATGGCGACACATTAGCATCAAAACATATTACAAGATCAACTTCCATGATATCCAGGCCTTCTTCACCAATTGATGTGGCAACAATGACATTGTAACCACCAGCCCGAAATTTCTGGGGGGGAGCAGAGTAAGCCAATGTAAAGAGCTGACAACACCAATAAAGAATATTGTAATTACCTCCAAAACTTCTTGTTGAACTTTTTGTGACTGCCCTTTCAATGCTTTTCCTGTAAGAAACCATAACTAATTAAAGTTGACTAAGGAGTAATACACCAAGTATTTTTCCTTCTTACTTCTAAAAAGTAAAATAAAAACAACCCTACATTAAACTATGAGCACAGTTGCAGTGTTAAAGTAAACCAATACATGGATGCCGGAGATCCCAGTGGCATGGTAGAAGGCTTCACTAAATTCAATAACATAGGAATCCCCAACTTTGCAATACAAATTATCATTCCAAAAAGAGAAATGATATGTACAAGCTACAAATGCACAAGCCTCATACAAACCCTTTATAAAATAGTGGACCCCATCATGAAAAAGTGTAAAAAGTTCACTTTTTCTTGATGGGGCCCCCATTATTATAAAAGACTTCTACAAGACTTGTCCATTTGGGGCTTGTACCTAGCATTACTCTTCCAAAACTAAAAGCTCTTAAGATGTATGATGAAACTTATTTTTCAAATGAAGTAAATAGCATCTTATCTCACCCAAAATAACAAAAAAAAAAAAAAATCAATTTTATCAAATAAAAATTATTCACAAAAGGGCAAAAAAAAAAAAAGTAGAGAAGAGAACAGCATACCTGTGCTTTGGCCAATAAACTGGGTAGCTCTAACTGAATGCCCAATATTCCCTAGTGCTTCCATTATATCCCTAAATGTTGGTATCATCACGTCCAATAATAAATTTAAGGAAAACATAATACACTGGAAGCATCATTACTGAGTTGAACTATAAAAAATCTTTTTCACCTGACACTTCCCCTAAAATTTGAGAAAATAATAACCCTTGAGTTTTGTGGATCCTTTGTTTCTGCAAGCACATTTATAGATTTCAAATTATACAGCAGAGAGCAAAGCCTTAAACATGCTCAAATTAGAATTCAGGTTTCCAGTGAATATAACCCAAATTGAGAAACTTCTGTTTGCAGATTTTTCTTGGTAAGTAATTGACAGTTTCTATTGATAATAACATTAGACACAGCCCAAGTACACAGGTTGTATGCAGGAGAAACACAGTTTAGCATCTGAAACCAGAAAATTCTAGGTGACATTCAATAGTTGCCATACAGAAAAGAGATCATCTCAACCAAGTGAAGTTACCTAGTGCCAATGGTGAAACCGTCTCCAAACCTAATAAATTAAATTTTTAAAAGTAGTGATTTGGATTACAATCAAAGAATCAATAGAATCATTTAAATATAAACCAAGTGTGCTGAATCAGTTGTAGCCCTAAATTACTGAACTTTCTCGTGTTATATGGCAGGTTGGTTTGGAAGTTGGTTCGCATAGCTACAAAGTTTAGACATGGCTATTACCGGTGCAACCCCAATTTGGATACAATATCTCTGCCATATAGAACACAGCTGATTATCTATTATTCAAAATTTCCTGAAGATAGTAAGTCTATGAGTAATCCTAATTATAAGGTATATTTAACCATGGTTCTACACTTCTTCAACAAAAGAAGACATATTACATAAAAAATTTAATGCAAAAAATGAAAAATACAATTAATTCTAGGCTTCAAAGGAAATTCATATTAACTACAAGGTCTTTATAAAACTCGAATCCCTTATTCAAGGAATGCTAGAACAAGAGGAGTCCAATTTGTTAGGACTCAACCCAATGTAATGCATAAATTAATAATAGTACAAAGAGGCAGAAAGAGGACAAAAAAGTTCAATATTTTGCGAATGTTACTAACATAACATGCCACCTACTGAAATGATCAAGCAGTACTTCTAACATTTTGGACAATTTCGGACTTGGTGCACCATGCGACAAGCTTTGCTGCATTAAGAGTTTCGCTTTCCATATATCTTCATTTTTACTCATAAATCTTGCAAAAAACCTGCAATGATTATAGTTAAATATAAACTGATGTAAAAAGCTTTGAACTCCATGACATCAACATGTAACGAAGTGTGCAGAATACTAGACACGTTCATACAAGAAACTTTTGTCATTAGAACTCAAATTAGCGAAATTCTTTCGATCAACTCAAACACGATGATTTGTATCAATCGTCCATACAAACACTCTAATAAAAAAAATTCAGATACCTGTCCATACAAACACTCTAATAGAAATATTGAGGGTATCTGTCTCCAACTTGAATGAAAATTAAAAATCAAAATTTTGAAAGGAACTCATTTTTTTGCATAATGGTCCTATTAATCGGGACTCTAACCCTCAAACAGAAAGGTCTAGTACTTGAATGACATGATTGAAACAATGCTTTTTAGCAATAAAAATATTTAAAAAAGAGTTCACTGTAAAGGACTGTGGAATAGATTGGCAAGTACAATATGCATGTAATAAGCAGGCATGATTTCTGATATATGGTTTTGGCTGATCAAGACAGTACCATACCCTTGTTGCAACTTCTCTTCAAGCATTTCATATGATGGCCTTATCCCATGGCTTGAGAGTAGCTTACGAATATGATAAAGAGTAATAAGAACTCCAAAATATCCTTCCACTTCATTATACTTGATGTGGGCAAGGTCTGGTGGGGGTGCTTGACGAAATTTATCCCTAAAGTTAAGTAACTCACATGGGCTCAACTGTCAACCAACAGAGAGAAGGGAGAGTTAAAGCAATCAGCAACCAGTGTGACGGTCTTATAAAGAATTAACAAGAATGAGATCAACTGGCAGTAGAATATAAAAATCTAACGGATAAAATTTCCATTTCTAAACAGTAAACTACAGCTGGGAAATTTTTCAAACACCGTCTCTGAACCCAATAAAGTTAATTTGAACAATAACACAACATATAGCACCAAAATTTGTTGACTTGCATAAAATACAATAGTTGAAGGAATCAAACATTTATGAAACATAAATCTATAGTCTTTTAGAAAAGCATCTAGAACAGATCCATGATCATATATGTAATTATTGATTAATTACAAATAAAGAAGCCATCACCATACTCATGGTGTGGAGTCATTTCCAAGTTTCTTAAGCACCCTTCAAAAATCCCATCACCATTTCCGAGACATTTGCCACTTTTACCTAATACCAACTCTTGGTGAAGGACTCTTTATATAATGTTAATCATTATTGAATATCATTTCCAACAAAAGCTATGTAATTTAGCATGACACCCATATATTCTGAGGGAACATCAAACAGCTTTGTCAATTTGCGAGAGCAACTTCTTGACCAGCAAATATCTTCCATTAGTTAAACAAAACTAAAGTTGTTTTTTTTTTCTTCCAAATCTGGAGAATTGCATCTGAACCCTGAATCAAATTCGTCAGCTTACCTACTTAGACTTACCAACAGTTGATAATAGCCTTCCCAAAAATGAAGATCAGTGTGGATTTAACAGTTAATTTCAGCACAGGCTTTTTAATCCCTTAAAGCATTTCTGACAGGGCTTCAATTGAGTTTTTCCCAAGGTACTGCTTGTTAGTAAAATTGCCTCCTAAAATTTGTTCCTTCGATCCCAAGTTATTATTCTATAGCATTCAGAAAAAGTTTCAAGGCTTCGATTATCAAGTGACAAATCATGACAGGTCTACTGGTGTGATTGAGCCAATGAATTTCAAGAAGCTGCTACAAGAAAAAATAAAGAAAAAGAAAAGAAAAGGTTTGATATCCAATTCTGAAACTGCAACATGTTGCCACTACCTGAAAACTTCTTATCACGAGATTTAATGGCAGACTATATTGAGAGAAAAAAAAATGCAAAACAAACAAATTATTCTTGCAGAATGAAGTTCCTAAGAAGTCAATAACAAAAACTATAAAATATATGGAACCGTACGGTTTGATAGTCTCTATTCTGGAGAACTCCAATGGCACAAAGCCTGGCTACAATTGGACGTATTACTTCTGAGAGCTTATTATTTATTTCTACCGCATCTTGCCCCATTGCAACCTAGTAAGATTGCAACCAAGAAGTTATATCTGTAGACACACACAAACAGATAGTTATGGGAAGAAAAAGCTCCAAGAAGAACAAATTATACATACCTGGATCAACTCTTTTTTCCTGTTGTGCACATATGGGCTAACATCATCATCGCTTTCATTGCGATATTCAAGTGTTGATATATTCAAGTTATCAATAATATGCTGGATGGTCTGTTGCTTTGCTGAATAATTGAAATTAGCATAAAGATCAAAATATTTTAAGAATTATAGAACCCCAATAGAAGTCAGTAACTTACATCCTGGTGTTGCGGTCAAAGCTAGCATTCTCAGTTGCACTGGTACAGCCATTAGCTAAGAATTTGGAGTACCGTTAATTCCTAAAACCAGTAACTATCCAAAAACACATATAGAACCAAACCCTGTATGCTGGATGATTACATGAACATGGAAAATTATAAGAATGGAGCAACAAACCTCACGGACTGCAACACAATAAGAATAATTTCCCAATGCTCGATGAGCTTCATCAATCACCAAACACACCAAGTATTTGACCAAACATGTGCCTATGAAAAATTACTTCATATTAGCAAATTATGAATGGAAGATACAACAAAAAGATATCACATGAAAAATTTTCAGAGAGCTTAAAGTGTCATCATGCCCCACATAAAAAAGGGATGGGATAGGAAAAAAATTACTTCATATAACAAATTAAGAATGGAAGATATTCACCAGACTGAATATCTTTTTCCAGCACTTGTGGAGTGACAAAGAAAACTCGTTTAGTTTTCCAAAAGCATGCTCTCTTTGAAGGACTTATCTGACCCGTCATATCAATTGTCCATTCCTGAAATAATTTTGATTCATATATTCTAAAAATAAGTAAAAGATTCTGATAAATCAATTTAAGAAAAAAAAAGCAAAACATTGAACGTATCACTACATTGATGAGTGAATAGAGCATCTTACTTGAGGAATTCCTACAATATTATGACATGCTTCTATCTGTTGCATGACAAGTGGTCGAGAAGGAGCAGCAAAGACTATTTTTCCTGTCATTGAAGGATCAATCAGGAAAGCATCAATGTCAAACAAAGGAGTTGGAGCATACATGTGACACATAAACCAATCCAACCTTTTTATTTACATGTGGAACCTTGAGGTTTTTGGACACATTGATAATCAAAAGTCAACCCTTCTGGCAGAATTACAAGAGTTAAAGGGAAAGGAACTTTTGGGGGATAGCTTAGAGGAGCTAGTAAGAAAATGTATAGTTGCAGCTGATTTGGAGAGGGTTCTGTCGTCTAAGGAGATCTCATGGCGTTAGAAATCTAGGGCCCTTTTGTTAAAAGAAAGCGATAAATGTACAAAATTCTTCACAAAGTGGCTAATTCTCATAGGAAAAACAATGCTATTGAGTTGTAACATTCTGATTCTCAGGTACTATCCTCTCCCACCGATATAGAAAATCACATTGTGCCTTATCATGAGAACCTCCTATCAAAACTAGTTGGTTGGAGACCAAAGCTTGATGGCTTGTCATTTGAGGCTATCGATCCACAGAGTATGAGTTCTTTGGAGAGACCTTTTGAGGAAGAGGAAATTCATAAGGTTATTTCAGTTATGGCAAAGGACAAAGTGCCGAGACCGACGGCTTCTCGATGGGATTTTTCCAAATTTGTTGGGATATTGTAAAAGGTGATGTTATGGAGGTTTTTAGTGAGCTTCACTCATATCAGAAATTTGAAAAATCCCTCAATGCGACTTTTATTGCTCTCATTCCCAATAAACAAAGGGCTTCATCTATAGAGGAGTTTCGCTCTATAAGCTTGGTGAGTAGTGTCTACAAGATCATCTCAAAGGTGCTTGCTAACTAGTTGAGTCCTGTTTTAGAACAAATTACCAAGCCTTAGAACCCATTCATTCGTGGAAGACAAATACTTGATTCAATTCTTATTGCAAATGAATGTATAGATCATAAATTACACGAGGGCAGATCTGGTATTCTTTGCAAGTTGGATATAGAAAAAGCCTACTACCATGTAAATTGAGAATTTCTATTATACATGCTTGGGAGGTGTGGCTTTGGGGATAGGTGAATTTCTTGGATGCGATATTGTATCTCTATCGTCCATTTTTCTGTTCTAGTTAACGGAACATCGGTTGGTTTTTTTGAAAGTTCCAGGGGTTTGAGGCAAGGGGATCCTCTGTCTCTTCTTTTGTTTGTTATAGTTATAGAGGCAATGAGCCGGATGGTGAAGACTGCTGTTGGTGGCAGTTTCTTGTCTGGTTTTCAAGTGAATAATGGCACTAGTAGTTCTGTTAACATCTCACACATCTTATTTGCAGATGATACCCTATTCTTCTGTGAAGCGGAGGAGAGCCAGATCCAAACCTTGCGAGCATTGTTACTTTGTTTTAAGGCAGTGTCAGGGCTCAAGATAAATCAAGGTAAGTCCAAGTTAGTTACGATGGGAGAGGTTCCTCATGTTTCTGGGTTGACTAACTTTCTGGACTATACAGTTTCTTCTTTGCCAATGAAGTATTTGGACCTTCCGTTGATAGCAACGTTCAAGACTAGAGCCATTTGGGATGGTGTGGTAGAGAAGGTAGAGAAAAGATTGGCTGGTGGAAAGGGGTGTACTTATCAAAAGGGGGGCAACTTACTCTTATCAAGAGCACATTAACTAATCTACCCACCTATTTTCTATCAGTATTTTCTTTACCTGCAAGGGTAGCGTGTAGGATGGAGAAACTTTTCAGGGCCTTCTTATAGAAATGCATGGGGGAGGAGAAGAAGTACCGTTTGGTTAATTGGAAAACAGATTGTTTCCCAATTCCATATGGGGGATTGGGTGTTTGTAACTTGAGAATATTCAACAAAACTTTACTGGAAAAATGGCTATGAAGATATCACTTGGAAGGAGGGGCTTTGTGGAAGGAGATCATCAATTCGAGACATGGAGTTACTTGGGAGGGGGGGAGGGGGTGGTGCCCCAATGAAGTAAAGGGGGTTATGGCGTAGCCTTATGGAAGTTATTAGGAGAGAGAGGCCAGATCTTAAAAATCACATTCGTTTTGTGGTCGGAGAGGGCACTAGAGTCATATTTTAGAGAGATTTGTAGTGTGGTGATGTCGCACTGGATAGAACTTTTCCCGCCTTGTATCGCATTGCAACTAATAGGGAGGCTTCAATGGCGGATATGCAGTTACTAGTTCATGGTTCTCATCAATGGAACATCCTCTTTAATCGGGATCTCCATGATTGGGAATTGTCTATGGTTACAGATTTTTTTAGTTTACTATATGCCACTAGATTTCTATCTGACAAGGAGATAGATTGAAGTGGCGGTTCAATGATCACAAGAGGTGTACGGTAAAGGCTTATTATAAACTTTTATCAATGCAAGATCATGCGCCCTTCCCATGGAAGGTCATTTGGAGGTCTTGCGTGCCTTCTAAAATAGCTTTTTTTGCGTAGACTTCAGCACTTAGAAAGATTTTGACCACGGATAATTTGAGGAAGAGGGGATGCATTGTTTTGGATTGGCGCTAAATGTGCAAAAAGAGTGGAGAATCTGTGGATCATCTATTATTGCATTGTGAGGTCGAAAGGATGTTGTGAGATGAGATCTTTCGAAGGGTTGGTGTGGCCTGGGTTATGCCAGCAAGGGTGGTGGACCTGTTGGGTGGTTGGAGGAAGATGCAAGGCTGTTCACAAGTGGTAGCAGTGTGAATAATGATTTCGTTGTGCATTATGTGGTGTATTTGGCTGGAAAGGAATGAATTTAGCTTTGAAGATAAGGAGCGATCAATGGCGGAGCTACATAAATTCTTTTTTCACACGTCAATGTTGTGGTTTTCAACCATTGTATTAAATGGGAATTACAATGTTCATGCTTTCTTGTCTTTATTTTCCAGCTCTTAGACTGTCATTACATATTCTGTTGTATACTTCATGTGTACACGGGATATACATTTTTTGATCATATCAATAATAATTATCTCTTACTTATCAAAAAAAAAAAAAAAATTGCATATGCTTCACGAAATAAATGAAAGAGTTAATTGAACAAAAAATATAAAGTTTGTATCAAATATGTGAACTTGGGATTTCACCATTGTTCAACTGGAAGCTAGCCGCCCCAAGTTAGGAAGTTGATGGCCAATTGAACTTTCTATTATCCAACAAAGGTTTGCCAGCCCAATGGTTGTTAAGATATGGAACAAGGCTAAAAAAATAATAGAAAATGGAGTAGGTACATATACATTGAGACTTCAGAAAGGAGAAAAAACGACTCCCTTCCCACATTTACATTGAGACACTACAAACTTGCCAACCTAAAAGGAAGGAGTAGGGGAAATAAAAAGGACAAAATGTTTTCATACAGGATAAACTTCTGAAAAGTAGTTCTAGGATACGTAACTGCTACTCCAAGGCAATCTTCTAAACAATGAGGAGAAGAAAAAAAACTAGTTCTAAGATACATTTGACCATCTGAGCAAACAGTCTTAAAACATAAGTTAGTTTTCTTCAAAGACAAAAAAAAAAAAAATGCTGTTGTAATATCTGAGAGGGAGGTAGAAGAAACTAGAAGGTGTTCCAAGAGTTGTTTAAAGATGGGAAATGCGTCAGAAGCCTAAACACCACCTTCCTTGCCCTTATTCCCAAAAAGGTGGGGGCCTTAGAGATTAAGGACTTTCGATCTATTAGTTTGGTAGGTGGGGTCTATAAGATTATTGCGAAAGTGCTTGCCAACCGCCTTAGTGAAGTTATTGGAAAGATCATTACTAAGCCCTAGAATGCTTTTGTAAAAGGCAGGCAAATCCTTGATGTTGTTCTTATAGTCAATGAGTGCATCGACAACAAACTGAAAGCAGGTAGTACTGGGATTTTGTGTAAATTAGATATGGAGAAGGCTTACGATCACGTCAACTGGAATTTTCTACTATATCTCCTTCGCAGGTGTGGTTTTGGGGAAAGATGGAGGTCCCGGATTAGTTGGTGTATTTCTACTGTTAGATTCTCGATCTTGATCAATGGTTGCCCCGAAGGTTTCTTCCCGAGTTCTCGAGGACTGAGACAACGCGACCCGCTATCTCCTATGCTTTTTGTTATCGTCATGGAATCACTTAGTAGGATGCTATCGGCGTTGGTGGACAACAATTTGGTAAGTGGATTCCCAATTGGAACACCCATTCGGGGTTTTACTAATATTTCTCACTTGTTGTTTGTGAATGACACGCTTGTAATATGCGAGGCTGTGCGGGGGCAGGTGGGAGTACTAAAGGCTTTATTCCTATGTTTTGAAGTTGTGTCTGGCTTGAAAGTGAACTTCGACAAGTTTGAGATGGTTCCAATTGGTGATGTTCGCAATATGATAGTATTGGCTGGTACCCTCGGATGCAAAACTTCTTCGCTCCCTATGACTTATTTGGGACTTCCGTTGGGATCAACCTCAAGGGCGGCTAGGATATAGGACAAAGTGATTGAATGAGCGGAGAGAAAATTAGCAGGCTGGAAGATGATGTATTTGTCTAAAGGGGGATGCGTCACCCTTATCAAAAGTACCCTCTCCAACCTACCTACTTATTTCCTTTCACTCTTTCCTATACCGGTTAGAGTGGCAAATTGTCTTAAAAAGTTGCAACGTGACTTCCTGTGGGGTGGCCCGGGGGAGGAGTTTAAGTATCATCTCGTAAAGTGGGCGATGATTTGCCGCCCCATTGCTAATGTTGGCTTGGGTATTTGAAACTTGAGGACGTTCAATCGAGCTTTGCTAGACAAGTGGTTATGGAGGTACCATCAGGAACCAGAGGCCCTTTGGAGAGTGGTGATTGATCACAAATATGGGGCCACATGGGGGGGGGGGGGGTGTTTGTGGAGCTCAAATGAAGTGAGGGAGGCAGGTGGCGTGGGGGTGTAGAAAAGCATTAGAAGTGGGTGGGCGGCCTTTCATCGGCACACTAAGCTTCAAATGGGCATCTGTTCTAGAATTAGCTTCTGGAACGATGTATGGTGTGGAAATAGGTCACTGGGCGATTTGTTCCCTTCTTTGTTTCAAATGGCTAGTGACAAAAATATCATTGTGGCAGAGGTGGTGGGATCAAATGGGGGGCATTTGACTTGGAACATTAATTTCAATCGGTTAGCTCAAGATTGGGAACTAAGCCTCTTCGCGAACTTTTACAGCCTCATCTACTCCCAAAGACCAAACCTCCAGAATGACGATAGCCTGTGGTGGACCCATGATGGGAGAGGAAGATTCACAGTCTGTTCTTTCTATAAAGTTCTCACTCAAGGAACCGAGATTTAGTTTCCGTGGAGAAAGATTTGGCGTCATAAAACACCCCCAAAAGCGTCATTCTTTGTTTGGACTGCGTCGTTAGGCAAAATTCTTACTACGGACAATATGAGGAAAATGAGGGTCATTCTAGTTTATTGGTGTTGCATGTGTCGTAGGGATGGCGAATCAGTGAACCACCTCCTTTTACACTGTGAGATAGCTAGGGCTCTCTGGAATGAGGTGTTCACTAGATTGAACTTAGCATGGGTCATGCCGGAGATAGTGATGGCAATAATGGCAGGTTGGCCTCCCATACAAGGCATGAGACAGATCCAAACTGTTTGGAAGATGATCCCCATATGTATCATGTGGTGTCTTTGACAAAAGCAAAACGAGCGGACATTTGAAGACAATGAGAGATCTCAGGAAGACCTAAAAGCTTTTTTTCTTAGTACCCGTTGTACCTTGACCATTGCTGTGGATTTCAATGGCATGGTTCTTCATGATTTTCTTATTTTTGGCTTGCCTAGTTGAGCGTCTTTGTAATTGGTTCTTTGTCGTGTAATTGGCGTTTTCACCTATTCTTTTTTAATAAAACTTTCCTCATAAAAAAAAAAAAAAAAACTAGAATGTGGCCTTCAAATTAATATTGACTATTAATTATAGAAAATATACTTACCTAGCGTAGGAAACAGACAAGTATCTAAAATTTAGTTTCACCAGAAGATACATTGATTAAATAGTGGTTAGGAACAGTTTACCATCAGGAAACCATCTGAAGTAGTTGTACATAACAACTGCAGCAATAAGCGTCTTCCCAAGTCCAGTCGGCAATGCCACCAGTGTATTAGAAAACAACGCCTTTTTGGTAATAGCAAATTGATAGTCACGAAGAGGAACATTAACTGCGTGATTAACAAAAGGAATATTAATTTAAAAGGGGGATAAAGAAAAGGATGCACTTATTCACAAAGTGGGATGAAAGTGAGATAGGAGTATAGTAAATGCATTACTCCCTGTCGTTAGCTCATAAATTCAGGTTCGTAGTTAATTGAGTTTAAAAGCGTAATAATCAATTAAATCAAAAAAAAAAAAATAGTATAACCCATTGATACTGAAAATACAATTAACGCTATAATTACCAATTTTTCATAATTTGCTTCGTCACCATTCTCAGTTTTACACTCCTGTATCAATGGGTTACCAATTTATCATAACCCATTGATACTGGAAATACAATTAACGCAATAATTACCAATTTTTCATAATTTGCTTCGTCACCATTCTCGGTTTTACATACAGGAGTGTAAGTAACCCACTTCCGGAATGACAGAAAGACAAGGATTTTGGAGATGAATTGATAATAAGGCAATCCTACGGCAATATACTATAATGCAATCCATTGCTTCACTGAGAACCTTAGAAAAAACCCAGAATCTCTACTACCAAAAGAAAAGGAGACACAATTTGAATCACTGTTCATGACCCGTTCCTTGATATCCCAAAATACCAACTTACCCGTTTTTCCCAATCATAAAATAAACTTCAAACAAAGAAGGAAAGAAGAAAACAAGCGTAGAACCTGGGTATATCCAAGTTTTGGCTGCGTCGGCATCAATGTCAATGCATCCAACCCCTTCATCACCCTTAGCACGATCTTGTTCCGGTTCCTCCGAATGAGGCCTCGGTGGGCCCGCCTTGGCGACAAATTTATCGAGCGTAGATTGCCGAGAAGGCAATGCCCTTCTCTTATTCTTAGAACAATGAAAATTTGAAATGGTAGGGGCAAAATGGGAAAAGTCCGGTCGTGGAGTGCAGGGCTTCGCGGTTTGGCAAGCCACATCAATTTCTCTAACGGCCGCTTCCCAATCAAAACCCTAAAGAGTAAAGAGAGAGAAAGAGAGTGAGAAATGAAAAGGCGAGTTGAGAGAGAGAGAGAGAGAGAGAGGAGAGAGAGAGAGAAGATACGTCGTCGTCCTCGTCGATTATTTGGTTAGTAATGGCTGAGGTCATCGGTCTCCGTCTGGACTCTGGAAGTGAGAGACAGAGTAAGCAGTAAAGCGAACCCGACAGAGAGAGAGGTGGCGGCAAAACGAGATGCCTATTTTTCTTTTTCTTTCTTTTTCAAATTTTATTTTTAAACGGTTCTTTTGACACAAGAAAGAGTGCCGGGGCAAGCTACTGAGTGGGCTGGACCCAACCCAATTGATCTGTCCAATTAAATCTTGGTAGGTTAATGGACCCGAAGAAGGCTTGAATTTGGGTCTGGCCTATAAGAAACTTCGGGCCTGGCCTGGCCCATGCTAAGAGTGACGGCTCTGTTCCAACTTCCAATACAAGTAGCCGTAGCCGTTGGAATGTTTCGACTTTCCCGTACCCAAAAAAGTGAAGGGATGCTTCAAATGATTAGATATAAAAGTCTCAAAATCTATTACGCGGATATTGAATTCAGATGCAAAAGCATAAAATATTTCCGTCATAAAACTTTTCATGTCGAGAACATATATACCAATCATTTAAAAGTATGCGCCGAATCAAAGACAATTGCAGTAGGACAAGCTCTCCATTGCCGCATTATAAAACTCTTAGCAGAGCCTCAGACTACTCTCGTCAACAGTTTGGCTAACATGTATTTCAAATGTGGGTGTATCTCACTCGCTGAACAGGTGTTTGATGAAATGCCCCGGAGAGATGTTGTGTCATGGAACACCATGATAAATGGCTATCTTTCAGCTCGGTATGCTTCGGATGCCTTCATATGCTTTAAAATGATGTTAGGTTTTGGTGTTGTGCCTGACCAGTTTAGTCTAAATGGTGTGCTCAAAGGTTGTGTTATGAATGGTGATCTTAGTGGAGGGGTACAAGTTCATGGACTCATTATCAAGCTTGGTATATGTGACAATGCCTTCGTTACTAATGGGCTTGTTGAACTATATGAAGAATTTGATTGCTATGACGAGTCAGTGAATGTGTTTGATGCACTCGTCTGTAAGGACGTTGCAGTGGTTAACTCCATAATAAAGATATATGGGAAAATGGGTAAAATAGAAGAAGCTTTCATGAATTTGCGGTTGCTAATGTCTGGTTCGAGTAGACCTACGAGAGCTACTTTTGTTAACCTGTTGAGTGCAATAAGCGGATATGAGAGTCTGAAAGAAGGATTGCTTGTTCATGGGTTGATAACTAAGCTTGGGTTGGAAGGTCATGGTGTCATGGAGAACTCACTTGTTGGGATGTATTGTAGTTGTGGTGCCATGCATGAAGCTTTTGATATGCTTCTTTATAAGAGTTGTGAGAATGTAATGTCATGGACCACTTTAATATCCCAGTTCAGCATGCATGGATGCTTTCAAGAAGCCATGGACATTTTTCAGTGGCTGCACCATGATAAAGTTGTAGCATTAGATGAAGTCATGCTAGTATGTGTTCTTAGTGCGTCGGCTGCATCTAAATGCTTATGCTTGGGTACTCAGATGCATTCCATAATTGTCAAAACTGGAATGCGGCTACATAAAGGTGTTCGGGTTGCTTTAATGGACATGTATTCAAAGTGTTTGTGCTTAGAAGATATGCAAAAGATCTTCCAGCAGGTTGGTCGGAATTGTGATTTATCAGTCTGGACAACGTTTATTTCAGGTAATGCTCAGAATGGGTTACCCATGGAAGCCTTAAAGTATTTTTCCCACATGTTAACTGAAGGCATGAGACCAGATGCAATTGCCTGCATCAGCGTTCTCACAGGATGCATTGGCCTGCAGGCTACTGAACATGGTGAAATGATACATGCTTATGTTATCAAGTCTGGAAATGGATCTAAAAGTTATGTTCAGACCGCTTTGACATCCTTCTATGCCAAATGTGGGTGCTTTGACAGTGCCAAAAAGCTTCTTGCTAGAAGGGCGGAATATGATGTTGTTTCATTCACTGCACTGATATCAGGATATGCAAAATTTGGATGCAGTACAGAAGCTTTCTTTTGGTTTAAAAAAATGCTAAGCGAAGGCATTTCACCTAACAACTTCACTCTTGCAAGTACACTAAATGCTTCTGCCAAATCGACTGCTATTTCAATTGGAAGGTCACTACACAGCCTAATTATAAAATTAGGACCGGAAGATGATAACTTCGTTGCTAGCAGTCTAATTGACATGTACTCTAAGTGTGGGGCCATAGAAGATGCTGTTTATTATTTTAGCAGCACCCAAAATCAAGATATTGTGGTATGGAATAGTCTGCTTTCAGGTCATGCCCATCATGGGAATGTTGAAGAAGTTTTGAAGACCTTTGATGAGATGCAAATTTATGGGATAAAGCCTGACAGGATCACATTCCTTTCAATCCTTTCAGGCTGTAGCCATGGAGCTCTTACAGACAAGGTGATGGAATTTTTCTACATGATGTGTGATGTTTATGGAATCAGTCCCATGGTGGAGCATTATGTCTGTGTTATAGATTCTCTTGGGCGTGCTGGATTGTTTAGGAAGGCGGTCAAGTTTATCGAGGCATTGAATTGTAATCCTTGCATACTAATGTTAAGGTCATTGCTCAGTTCCTGCATCATTTACAGATGCAGTCGACTTGGCTTGGCTGTTGTAGCAAAAATGATGGTGCTGGGTGGAGATGAAGTTGCAACTTATGCATTGTTTTCAAAGTTATGTGCTACTGATGAGAGATGGGGCGATACAATAAAGGTGAGGGAGATAATGAAGAAGAAAGTAGGGCAACCAAAGAAGGTTGGCACCAGTTGGATTGAGAGCACAAGTGTGCCATCTTGATTCTATGGCAGCACTTCTGAAATGAAAAATGATATCTTCAAAAAGGAGGCTTTGAGACATGATTTATTTCAGTGGTATAAGAGATTATTTGATACGTACCATCTGCGTAATAGGAGATGGATTTATGCGGTAGCCTGCCTATTGCCTACTATTTGGCCTTGTAAGATTCTATTTCCAGTAATTTGCTGGATAATATTCATAAAGGTGATCTATGAATGTCTGACCGTCTTATTCTGCTAAAGTATTGGGGTGAGTGCTCTCGATTAACTTATTTTTCCTACCTAATTTCTGGCCCTTACATTCACTATTTGAAATGCAAGCATATAAATGTGAAGGATCTACAACTCTAACAATCATAAGAAAGTGTGGGCTTTATTTAGCGAGTCTCTTCCATGCCTTTTGCAACTGTATTTAGAGATGATCATTTGGTGGGAGCCATTAATTGTTTCTCACAGTTCTTAATGATATTTGCGTGGGAAGAGTTGTGATGGTCCTATTCCTGACCAGAATTTTATTTGGGTTCTAATCACTTATATGCAGAAATGATTACCATTTTTTTAGCTTATCCATAACTGTTCCCACAAGAATTGTAATTTTGTGTTCTATTATTCTGTCACAGGTTACCATCATTCTTGTGAGATTCCAGAGAATCATGTTATGAGGGCTGTCACTGGCTCAACAACATGATCACTAGAGTCCTTGCTGATTGAAATATCCTGATTTTGACCCTCCCACTGGTCGATCATGAGCTGGAGCTGTTTGCATCAAGACTTGGTTGGCATGCAACGAGGTAACTTTTACCCACCCCTGTCCCATAAATTGCAAAATGTTTCCTATGTACACCACCCATGACGTATAGGAGACCTAGAGGGCTGTCTATCTAGACGGCCAATTAAGGTCAGTTGCCCAAGATGACAACATTCATTACCTCTGGGAAGGACGCCGTGCACACGAGTGCAAGATTTATGAACCCCTCATGTATATTTCATCAAGCCGTGGGGGCTTCCCATCAGTCACTCTGTGGATGATGGATGATAGATGATAACACCCATTGAAATCTTTCACCATTAGTAGTTGCAGAAAGATGTGTATTAGAACCATTCCTTCATAAGTCATCCATTTTAACCTTTGCTCAGCTTATTCTGAATATTGTTTTATTTTTCTTCTCTTAGTCAATCTATATCTTCTATTTCGGTGGGTGTGCTTAGCTATTGAATGGTGGCACGCTTGTGACGGACAAAGGTTCACCATCATTAAGATAGTAAGACTTGAGAGGAACTTCCACACATATCTTAAAGTTGTTGAAATAATAACTTCTTGGTCTTGTAGTCAGTGGTCACATGGATAGGTGGGTGTTCTAATTGCATGGCAAAATGTGGAAAGTTGATGAAGAAAGATTGGTGATGTGGGTTTTTTGGGCACGATCTTGGGCAAGGCTTGAATGCTGAAGATCTCATATTATCCTTCGCTTGTTGGATAATGATATGCTGCAGCATTAATTCCCTGAAGAATCTTCTTATTCCCGGTAAACAAATTCATCCCCATTTTTTATACAGATTATACAGCCTGTGACGAGTCTGATGATCCAAACTTTCATTAACTAAGCAGTCTTAATTAATTTTTCCGTTGACAGAGACACTCCTGATAGCTTCATTGGCTTATTTTCCTGCAAATGTGCAAACATTTTCAAAAGATCTATAAACCTTCTTATATTTCTCTGCATGCGTAGTTTGAGGAAGAAACAAAAAAAGAATAGAAAAATGGTTAAATGGTCGATTAGAGTTGGATGAACTGTCATAATTTGTCATATCTGGAATTACGTACGTTAATCAACTTGGAATAGTAGCACCAGATATATCTATCAATTAATTAAAGTTAGGTTGAGCACCCTTGAATTCAGGTTGGTTGCATTATTGAGACGTGGGCTTAATACGGACAATTTTCAACGTAAGCATGATATAAAAACCTTGACCACTATGTCTGTGTTACCGTTAAAGCCAAAACATTGACCACTTTTTGTGCATAATTTAAGTTCAATAGACTCAGGGAATATATATATATTATTATATAATATAATGGGTAATACTTTAGGCACCGTTTGGAATTTGGACTGAACTTATTCAATTTGGTTTAGTTTAATTTTAAGTTAAATCTAACATCTAAATATCTAATTATCAAATCATTAAACTTATCTTAACTTAAAACCTCTTACACGTAGGACTTATAATCTTTTTTAATTCAACATTTTTTTTTATGTGCGGGACTCGACTTTTTTTAATATTCTATAAATACATCTAAACCCATATTAAAAATTTAAATTCGTCTAAACGCATCTTAATAAATCTTATAAAACTCATTCTACCATCTCAACTCATTAATATTTATAAATAATTTAACTTATGCAATTCAACTCAACATCCAAGCAGACTTTAATGGGTTGGAATTGAGTTCCTTTCTTAAGATGGTGAACAGCCCTCCTATATTTTATTTATCTATCAATAAGATGGTGAGCATGAGATGCATCCCTGGTTGAGAGAGTTCTGATGCAGTCTGGTGGTTGGAACTTTGTACATGGAAAATCCTTCGCATGTTAGCAATGGAAAAGAAACAAGTGGCCGTGATTGCGATTTCATGACCTTTCACAGTCACACATATCCGTATATTACTCAAATCGCATGGCGAAAGGAGCACCAAGAAACAACGAGGATATTGATATTTGCTAGAGCTGTAGCCATCCATATATTCTTAAGAATTTTCTTTTGAAGTTCGTTTTTTGAAAAGATAATGTCCATTATATATAAGAAAAGCTGATTTACAATCGACTGAGTTATATTACGTGTTTTTTACCTTCTTTTTTCATAAGATTAAAAGTACATATATCAAGCATTGTTTTTTAAAAGACTTAAATCTCAAAGGAAAACTTTATTGGAAGGGAAATTTATTTGAAAAAAGGGTCGATTTAACTCTCTTTATTTTATTTAATTTTTCCTCGCAACGTACATAGAATTCCCTTGTGCAAGTGATCACCTTTCTTAAAGAAATCATGGGAATTCGCTCGAAGACAAAGTACTAACATGAGTCTTTCTTCAAGAAATCATATATTGTCATATGAAAGCAAAAGATCAAGAGTTTTAGCTGACCTATTAGCGCTTGATGTTAACGAGGTAAAGATTTATTGGTCAAAAGTTTAAAAATATCTACTTAGTGCGCTTGACGTCTCAATCGACATTATGTGAATATGAAGTGCCCAAATAATAATAACAAAAAATTCCACGAAATAATGCCATTTATTTCTATTAAAGACATGTCCATTAAGACCATCTTACATATGGTTGGTTGGTTGAGTTATTTTTACTATGTAAACAGTACTGTTGGGAATGTCCTCTACACGCCATTCTCAGTTCGACTTTTGTATAGCTATTTGATTTTAATTCACTAACTGATTAGGAAAAAGAAAGTTACCTTCATGTCTTTTAAATGCTAGTCGCCTTAATATTCGACAGGCCTGTCTTAAAGCAAAACTTTTTGTTACGGCAAGTAACGTCCCCTCGAGAATTTCAGAATATCGCCGCTACAAGGAATAAACGAACGACGGTAGTTCCTCCCCCAACAGTGCTCCAATTTCCCCCACCAAGCTCCTCATCCTCCACGCCGTTTTAACTTTCAAGTCCACCGTAGTTATCCTCAACTCAGCAGTTAAAAACATCATGGTTACAGAGGTACTATCGAGAGAGATCGAGCATTGAAAGCCTTCTACCGTAGAAGCTTGAAAGACAAGAAAAACATTAAAATATGTCTCTCAAAATCAGTCGGCATATTCACAATTTTAGAATTAGCATCACGCTGTCATTTTTCCTTTGCATTTAAAACCAGCTACATATTTGTTTCTCACTCTCTCACCTAATACCAGTAGTCTCTCTCTCTCTCTCTCTCAACAAATCTGATATTGTGAGTATACAATGTTCGAAGATGCGTCTTTTTTCGCTGGAAATGTCATAGTTTCCTGATACTTTACCGATTAAAGTCGACAGAAAGATCTCTGGGTATTGTCTGGAACGAGTCTTGGCATTCGCAGTAATGGGTAATCGGTTTATTTGCATGACAAAGAAGGAGGTGAAAGAAAATGGCGCCAGGAGCAAGAGAATGGGACGGTCTCAAAGGAAACTGCTGGCTGAGGAGGAGTTGTTGCACAAGCAGGCTTTATCTATGGCTCTCCATCAGCACCAGTTGTCTCAGAGGTTCGAAGGATCCATGTCGCGGCGAATCGGGTCGACGAGCTCTAGGAGACGCAATCTCCCTGACGACCCAATCTCTAATGAAAAGCCGGTATGATTGAATTTGAACGATTTCTTTTTGCATGTGTATTTTATTCGCAATCATTGTGTTAATTACAGGTTTCTGGATTAGCGTATATGTCAAAAAGAGAAATGGGTTTTCATGATTGAGATCTGTAAGCTACGGGTTAAAGTGAAAAAGGGCTTAATTATGTATTGGAACAGTAGCAGTCAATGGTCGAGTAGGAAATATAGGTATATTTTAATAAGGGAAAAGGTCTTAATCTCTTATTCTTTAGAAAGCTTTAAAATGGATCTGGAAAAGTATGTTTTGAAATTTTTTAGTACGTGTTCATCTTTAATATACTTATTTTTAACCCATAGGAAGAAATGATGTTAGAAGAATGGCTTTTTCTTATGACCCATGCTTGCTTCATTTAAGCTCGAGTTCTTACAGACTGAGTTGCAGTATTTAATTGGATTATCGAATGCAATTAGGATAGGGTTAGTGGTCCATGATACTTGGTAAAGTGCTTAGCCATTCACCTTTATGCAATTTAAAAATTATCAATGGCTGAAGGAATGAAAAGCGTGCCAAAGCCATGAAGTAAAGATAATAATTTAGATTTTCTAAACCATAATGTTGGAAAAGTATGTAGAGATCTTTGAGGGACAAGTACTGCCCTTCCCAAACCCCCTTCACTTCTTAGAATGCTAATATGCTGCTATTTCTAGTTGACAGATTGAGATTGGCAAACAGGGTACAGTAACAATATATAGTATATTCATCGTGATGCATTGAACAAAAAGATAATAACTTACTGTATTTCATATATTTTACAGGCACCGGATTTTCTGGAAAGGTTGATAACAAAAAAATTTATTCTAATACACGGGGAAGGCTTTGGAGCATGGTGTTGGTACAAAACCATTGCTCTGCTGGAGGAGTCGGGATTGCTTCCCACTGCCCTTGATCTTACGGGATCTGGTATTGATCTGACTGATACAAATAGCATCACTACACTGGCGGAGTATTCAAAGCCATTGGTTGATTATCTACAGGGCCTTCCCGAGGATGATAAAGTAAGAGAGAGATACTATTGGCCCCAAATTTATAGTTTCAAAACACTCGAATTGGTTGTATTTGCCAAATTCTTTATTGATGTAGTTATTTTGCAGGTCATTCTGGTTGGTCACAGCAGTGGAGGTGCATGCATATCTTATGCATTGGAACATTTTCCACAGAAGATATCAAAAGCAATTTTCCTTTGTGCCACAATGGTATCTAATGGCCAGAGGCCTTTTGATGTGTTTGCTGAAGAGGTACATAATCAATGTAATTAATGTAAGTTTTTGAAAAGCAATTAAGTCTTAAGAGTTATTGATCCAATAAGGAACTACGAAGACTCAACTACGCTACCACTTTTAATCCCATATGATACTTATGTAACCTGGAGCTCTTTATCACAGTAGTGCTAGCATGGGGTCAAGAATGAGTGGTTCAGTCAGGCAACCAGTCTATACTTTTAACTGCAATAAGTAGAAGGCCTAAAATCTTTAACTGGCTTCCTTTTTCTTTCACAGCAAAGGCAGTTTATGTTTCTGGAAGATGTTCTTTCAGGCAGGTAACATTGTTCTAACATGATATATTTGTGCTGCAGCTTGGTTCTGCAGAACGCTTTATGCAAGAATCAAAATTTTTGATTCATGGGAATGGAGAAGACAAACCTCCTACAGGATTCATGTTTGAGAAAGAGCAAATGAAAGGACTATATTTCAATCAGTCCCCGACGAAGGTATGGCGCAATTTAAACATTTCATTTCATCCAAGACATTCAGGCTTCCATATATTTAAAAACAGTGTTTCACTGTGGAAAGCACTGTGATTCCATCATTTTCTTAAGGACTTCATAAAATACCATATGCCAAAGCATTCTATTGCTGTTATATGATTTACAAGAAATAATGCATCCTTGTTCAATTAATTCAAGACACCTAAACAGAGATAAATAATATAGAATGTAGAGTGAGCTGAGCTAAACGGTGCAGTACTTGTTTGTATACTATATACTGTCTAGAATGCCTCCAAAGCTCCTTTCCCCTGGTTAGGACCTAAGTTTGTTCAGGGTGTATGGATATTTGTCTCTGCACTGCTCCTGACCATGTGGAGGTGCAGGTTGGACAAAAAGAACCCCAAAGTCCTAATCCAACATTGAGAGCAGGTGCACCCACAACAGGTGATTTTGTACCGAGTGGAAAAGGGTCATGTGTGTTGAAAAAATAAAAAATCTAGTGCTTAACACAATATTCTTGTTAACTTACGGTGATGTGGTAATAGTTTTTCCCAATGGATTGGCTTGGCAACAACGAATTCTGGTCACTTCTATTAGTTTTGGTTGGTTAGTTGGTGCCAAAGGTTGTAGAACGTTAGAAACACATTTCTATTTTTGCAACCTACTGAACTATCTAAATGAATCTTCCTCAATATGTTCCTCTTCAGGGAACTATTCTGAAGTTTAAATGTTTAGCTTCTGCCACGTTCCATGTTTTGGTCCCATTTGTTATAACCTACGAAGCTTATAAAACCAAGTTTAGCAATTGTCCATTCTTGTAGTTTTTCTCACGAGTATGTGTCATTGATTGCCTCATTTTAATCGAGTCGATTCTATGTCGTTCAAAGCCAATATTTAAGGTAGTTGTTCCCCAAAATAAATAAATAAATCATCTTTTCACAAGCTGTCCCTGCAGGCATTTTTTTGGGGAACGAAGTAAAAAGTATTTCTTACTTGGTATTGAAGAAATGTGATGCACTACATTATCTCCTTGTCTTGTTTGGTTTGTTCACTTCAGGATGTTGCTTTGGCCATGGTATCCATGAGACCCATCCCATTAGGTCCAATCATGGAGAAAGTATCATTAACATCAGAAAAGTACGGAACTGGCCGGCGATTCTACATTCAGACATTGGATGATCGAGCACTTTCACCTGATGTCCAAGAGAAGCTAGTGAGGGACAATCCACCCGAAGGAGTTTTCAAGATCAAAGGCAGTGACCACTCACCCTTCTTCTCAAAGCCACAATCGCTGCACAAAATTTTGGTTGAAATCGCTCAAATTCCATAGCGCATCACGAAATGCGCTCTTACTCCTTTATTTATTTATTTATTTTTCAACGTTCCTTTTGCCTCTAGTTACTTTTCCCGTTCTTACAAATGCAAGTAGAAGTTGACTGATTACCAGGCTTTAGAGATGGTAAGCCATTGTTGTATGTAGAAGCACAACGAGTCCCTGTTGGCTGATATATTATTCTTTGCCATTTCATTAAAAAAAAAATGGTGAAAGAACAGATTGTATTTACTTATATGGATTAGAGCAATGCCTAACAGGCGGTAAATCATCCATACATTACACAAGAACATACACGGTTTTTCCAGACCTAAAATTAGTCGATACAACAACTTTATGCCAATCACTCCAAATTCTTTTTTGGTACCGAATTATCATACGTTACATGAAGGTGAAACAAACCTGACAGGCCATCAGGGTCAAAATGACCATGTATCTTCTTCCTTCATCGAAACATAACCACTTTCCTCTCAAGACATGATTCAGAACGACAATGGAAATTACAAATGGCTTAACCTGTAAAATGACAAAATGAATATAGAAAACCATCTCTCCAACTTGGTTATCTTTTGTCATCAGATATGTTAGGTTTCGCCATTCATCAGAATAAGCAAAGCTGCATCTCCTTGTTGGGTGCAAATCAGATCACTGTACCACAAGAAACTTCCACAAGCATAGTTGGTCTACAATTAAAGAAATCCTAACCGTCAAAACGCATGCAATGAAAAATACTTTTCAAATCAAAATCTCAACAAATGTACATACACACGTACCCTATAATTGGTACGATCATAAAATCATCTTCCTGGGCTTGTCTTGACTGCATGACGTCTTTCAATAGAGGCCTCAGCCTGTAGCGGGCATACAATCCTTGGACAGTGACGAATTAGTGCACTTACTGAATGCCATAAGAATATCAGATCCTAATCCAATCATACAACCACAACTGTTCACATGACATTAATAAACAGCTTTAAACATCTAAATTTGTCATGTTGTAACCATTCTTCTTCAGATCATGTCATAATTTTTGTCTGAGATACTCATAAGAAGAAGAATCTTTGGTGTGGAAGAGTTTTTTTTTTTTTTTTGGGGGGGGGGGGGGGGGGGATGACATGCCAATGAAGAGAAAGGGGGAGGGGAGAGGGGGGGGGGGGGGGGGGAGATGACATGCCAATAAAGAGAACGACTCACCAAATTTTGATAATCTAAGGACCTGAAAATGACTTCTGGACCCACACTTGCTTCTGTACACACAAGGGGAAAACGAAAAGCTTGGCTACTTGAAAACAAAATGAACTAACAGTAAATAATTTTGTAGTACATTTAGCACAAACTATACAGACCTCAAGAGCACCATGGCCACTAACACCACCTCTCCTGGAAGATTTACCCTCACTCGAATTTAGAGAGCCATCGTCCTTCGTTACATGGACAGCTCCACGACGATCAACACGTGTATGAGAACCTGAGAAATTCCAAAAACTGAGTTGCAAAGTGGTACCATTTCAATATTAGTGTTACAAAAATAAAAAAGAAAACAAGGAAAGGGAGGGAACTGCAAATGCTAGGCCTTAAAAACTAATCATTCGCAACAGAAGTATTACGTCCACTTGTGGGACCTGTGACCTCTGCAGTCCTGCTTCCATAGGGCACATTTTTCATTTCTCCACGAGAAGCTGAAACCAAAGGTAACGGTGAGTATATTGTATTCCCTGCATGAGAAGTCTTAAACAAGGAGATTTATGAATTGAAACTAAAGATGGTTCCCCAATATAGAATTTACATCTACTCATAGGTCCATGACGAGTAATAGCAGTACCTTCAACTGAATCAGCCAGTGATTGAGTGGGATGTGAAACAGGGGATGACAAGCGATCATCACTAGCATGTGATACATCAGATTGATGAAGAGGAGTCCAAACACCACGATCAGGTCTACCCCTGTTTCTTGTACGTTTTTCTTGCTTCTCACTGACATTACCCAAACCTTGCATGATCTTTTTTGTAATTTTATCTTCTCGAGTCCGTTTTGTATCACCTTCAGAACCAAATGAGTTTGGTTCGCCTTGAGAGACAAGACCATTAGACCTGAAGCGTGCACTGATGGCTCGTGGTTGTCGCTTGCCACTTCCTGAGCTCAAGATCTGAATTTTCTGCTGAGACTGGACTGCTGTTGAAGATTGACTTTGACGAGATTCATTACTCAAAAGTATGCTTTTGATCACCCTCTCACCACCCTCACGACGCTGATTCTCTTTTGGAGCAGTTGAAGCAGAAGAATTTCCAGTGACTGATGTTACACCCTGTTGTTCGCGAAGGAACCCAATAAATGTCATAAAATGCAAATCAATTTAAATGCATAATTTTTTTTATAAGTAATTTACATGCACAATAGAATAATGATCAGAAAAAAGAAGAAGCTTTGTACAATATAAAATGCGATTGGCAAATTGTGGAAGAAATGTACAATGGGGGTGGATGATGGAGATAAATGGTGAAGAAGAAAAAGCATAAACAAAAAACCTTATTTGACTTACTCCTTGTTCTTTTCCTTTTAGGAGAAGGATCTTCTTTCCAGAATCTGCAATCATGATACCAGAAACATAATCTTCAATTCCATGGACAGATACCCAGGAAAGATGCAGAATACGGCAGAAACAAATAAAACACATGCTCCAGAAATATCCATGCTTGCATTACACATGCTCCAAGGCACACACAAACAAACAAAATGGAAGGAAAAAGCTACCTGTTACATTTTCAGATATTTTCTTCCCACTAGAAGTAATTGGTTGATCCTCTCGCCTGGCTAAAAACAGTGAAAGTTGCCTTGTCTTTTTTAGCAGTAATTTTCGCACCATCCTTCAATATATACTGTCAAAGAGAAAACATGAACGAGTAACCTTGTCTGTCACTTCAAGAGCAAAAAAATAGCAGAGTTACATGAATGTGCCAGCAAACGTAAAAAACAGCAACCACAAATAATCAAATAATTGGCACAACCACTAGGACTGTACAATATCCAAAACCACATTGCTAAACAAGCAATTCCAACCCCAATTTTTTCAAGCTAACTTGCTTAAAACCAGCAAAGGTATAACCCACTCAAAAGTACACAGAGAAAATAAGCAAATTTTATCATTAAATAACAATACAAATTAGCACTTAGAAGAGGTAATGACCCAACCGGAGCATATTCTTCTAATGAGATGCACCAACTAAAAATTATCTTTCCTTTCTGCCACATTCATACCAATCTCTTAACAGCTCGATTTCCTAACTAAAGCAAGGTGTTAGCTCTCCATAATTTTAAGTTAAAAGATCACAGTTACAATACTTATAATAAAAATCAGCTTAACAGCACGGTTCACTACTCTATAAAGCTTTCCAGCATTGTTTTCAGATCTGACCTGGATGAATTCCAGTACAAGAGATTAGGAAAATGAAACATTTTCATGAATAACAGAACAGAAAATCTGATATACAAAAGGATTTCAATTTTTCTCACATAGATAAACTGTAATACGAGATAAATGGTTAAACAATTGAAGGACATACCTTTTTCTTCTCAGCGCCTCGTTTGGTAGTAGACGAGCCAGGTTTGCCTGAGGTTGCAACCCTAGATCTTCTCCCTAATCTTCCCAACAACTGATGAATCCTACATTCAACCACAAGATTCTAAATACGCAAGCTTAGATGTTCAACATCACAAAATATATAGGAAAACAAGGAGGCTTCCCTTCAAACCCACCAAAAAATGCAAAGTACAAGCAATCTATATTTCATTCCTACATGCAACTTATTTGACATAACAGGATTTTGCCCACATACAAGCCAACTAGATGATGGGCCAAACAAACTGTACACTCATGAAAAAAAATCTGTTATAATTAAAAATGAACAAACTACAAATTTTGGTAAGGGTTTCAGAAGAATACGTTCTAAAGTGTTAGCAACCTTTTGATAAGAAGAAGCATACTCAATGAATCCAAAAAAGCACATGCTTTGTTAATATACCAAAGTTTTAAGGTCTTCAATGGTAGTAATGTTCCTTTCTTTCCAGGGCACCACATTAAACGCAAGGACACAGTAGTGGAATGTCTCGAGTTTATTTGTTCTTTCTAATTCTATAACCACATTCCCAAGCCATATGCATCACAACAATGTTACTCCAAGGTTATTTTTTTTATAGCTAATCAAGAAGTTTTATTCTTTTTTTATTTTTTATTTTTATAAGTAAAAATATTATATACATACATATATATATATATCAATAGGAGTAAACAAATATACTGGATGTATACAAGAAAATACCTAGCCCATACTAGAGAACTCCTAATGACCCAAAAATTTTATTCATAACGTTACTCCAAGGTTATTATTATGCTGTAATTGTCCCATTCTTTCATTATTTCCCCCCCCCCCCCCCTTTTTTTAAAAGCCAATGACTTATATGAACATTATATGGCATAAATTAAAAATAATTCAATCTAGTTCGACTTAATTTTTCTAGTTTCAGAAACAATTATGGCTAAGAAAACAAAGATAATAGTCTTATTACATCACAAACAGAGCAATAAACCGTTCTGTCAAACTATACAACAAGAAAACAACATTTTCTTCGCAGATGGTCAAAGATGACATAAAATCATTACCTGGGCTCCACTCTCGGCAGCTCGTTTCTGACGAACATATTCCATAAGTGAGGTAACAACAGGAGTTTCCTTTGCAGAGCCTGGAAAGAAGTAGGGAGACACTAATACACCTAAAGGGAACAAACTTCAATAATATATCTCTTAAGCAAATAGTTACTTGAGCCTAAAGTCTGCTATGACAACATTTATAGTCAGGAAGTTACTCCTCAAGATGTTGGACATGACCTTATTTGGCACCATGACGGCCTTTGAAAAGGAATAAGGGAGGGAACTCACTTCATTACATGCCATAGGCACCTTGGTGGCCTTAAGAACCAAAAGTGGGGACTTGCATCGTTATATGCAACCAGTTGTCGCCATTAAGGTTCAGGAACAAAAATTCTACAAGTCTATATACCTACAAGAATACAAGTGGGCATGTAAGGCATGTAAAGGCATAAAAAAGGACAAACCAGCTTGTTCTGCTTCTCTTCTTTCCAACTGTATTTCTGCACTAGGAAGATGCTCAGCCGGCTTTGCAATGGCTTTAAGGAACTCTAAGTAATCAGGATCTACTTGCATCAAAGAAATGTAGCTATTAATACAAGTAAACAAGCAACATAATCTGTTCAATTCTAGCACAGCAGTTTAATGTATTCAAATAGAAAATGAAAATTGGACTAATACCTTTATAGATGGTCCCTTCACGACCATCCTTAGCAGATGGTTTTGGAGCACGCTGTGAAGGAGCATATTCAACTACAATCTTATACTGAGCACCTACGATAATGAAAAGATTTTTAACTCACAAAAGCACCAAGTAAAATTAGTATGGCAGTCTACAGAGAAGACTCACACATCATAGTTTCTACAATTACTGATCTCTCCAAAATCAGAACAACATGACCTCAGTATGGCAAAATATGGTTAAGAACATCACTAGCCAGACAAACCAAAGCTTATGCAACATTTAATCAATTCATTTAACCATTCTTTTCACTTATGAACTAGATTTGTTAAAGCAATCCAATGGAATTACATAAAAATGCAGCTGTTTGTAAACTTGACAAAGTAGAGAAAAGGTTATGCCATAATATGTTACCCTTCTCATTAACAAACACGTGTCCATCAAAAGACTCGGCAAACTCGAAAACATCTCCAGGCTTCTTGAACTCTATGTAGGCTCGAGAATATCTCTGATGCTTATGGCTGCAAATTAGTTTAAGAAAAATCTCAAGTCAGAAAAACTCTTAGTCAATGTTTTGTTGCATTGAAAGCAGAAGAAACAAAAAAAAAACTGTCCTATTTGATGTTTAAGAAATTAAAAGCCTCACCTCGATTAAGCTATTTAATCACACAGGTGAGAAAATCGGTTAGTTTATTTTCCCAAGTCACGGATTTTTGTTTTTTAAAAATCAACAATCAGGCTCCTTTTTTGTTCTTCATGTTTTATCAGCAAGCAGGCAGAGAGAGAACACGACTTTCCTAGCATGCATGCGCATGTTCTTCAATGCAGAACAATTATATTTGCACTAGGAAGATGCTCACCGGGATTTTCAGTTGACCATATATAAAAGGTTAGTGGCAATAGGGGGTTAGTATGAGGATAAAGACAGAAGTATGATTTACCCCTAAAAGGACTTCAACTACGTATAAATTTGAGCTTGTTTGATTGCTCAACATTATAGAAGTGCTTTCTTGCTCTGAAAGCGAGAAACCAATGCAATTTACGATTATAGAATTCAGAAAAAAAAAGTTCCAAAGTCCCTATCCAGAAGATACCGAATACATACATTCACTAATTAAGATTCAACTCGAAAGTACATCAGAAAATTTTCCTTAAATCTACCAAAAGTCTCTCTGTAACATATAAATAGCAAGAATTATAGTAATCGAATAAAACGCAAGTAAAAAGGAAACGGACCCAAACTTTACCTGTTTTTGCCGGGACGGAAAGAAAACCAGTTGTATCGACCAGAGAATTTCTCGTCAATCGGAATGAAAAGATCGGGCTGAGTGAGAGACGGTGGAAGGTGCCGAATCACCACCTTGTTCCTTACGGAGGGGTCTTTCATCGATTTGGGTGCAAAATCTCTCTGTTTTTCTCGTTCTCTCTCGTCTTTATTCCGCCTTGTTCTGCAAGGTTTGCTCTCTTTCTCTAGAAAATTCAATTTTGGTAGAGAACTAATGGCGAAAGGCCCTTACGTGAACCGAGCTTGGGCTCATTCACCTGCAAGAGCGTAACAGCTGCAAAGGCCCATCCTAATATTGTTCTCTCTCCTGTTTTCTTCTCGTTATCTTATCTTGCCATTGCTAACTAATTTTCAAATTTATTGTTAATATTGTTCATAAAATTAATTTATCATTAATATTTTTGATAAAATCAATAAATTGACAAAATAATACTTAATTAATTTTATTGTTAATATTGTTTATGAAATTAATAAATAAACAAAATAATATTTAATATTTTAATTATTTCTTTTATATAAATCACAAATATACGATAATCATTAATCATTAATCGCAATCATAAGTATATTTTTTAATTAATTAATTTTATTTTATTTTTAGTTAAGTGTATAAAGTATACCATCAACATTACTTAAATAATAAAATCTAATTTATAATATTCAAATTTCAAATCAAGTTATGAAATATGAATACATTATTAGATACACATCGACTTACTTAGAAATTAGAAACCTAAATTATAAATTTTATCTTATTTGAATTAATTAATAAAAAAATAAATATAATTTCAAGGTATACAAATTTCTTATAATTTATTAAAAAAAGGTGAAACCCACCCACTATTTAAAATGCAAATCTTTCCATACAAGTTATCAACTTATCAATTTCTCTTAAAAAGTGTAAAAAAAATTGTATATTCTAAAAAAATATAAATTATTACTAATCTATAAAGATATTATACAAAATCATATTATAAAATAATTTAATTCGATCTGTTAAACTTATTTTAAAATAAAAATAATTTTATAACTTAAATAATTATATTAGTTTTCTGTAATATGACTAGAATAATTCCCATGGATCCACAAATATCGACGGCCCATATTGAGTCCAGAACGTCGAAACGTGAAAGTCCCTCTATTCTCCGACTCTGTCCTATCCAAGAAGTTTCTATCTCTGTCTACTCCTCTACTTCAGCCCCCACAACAATAATTGTTCGTTCTATACGACCTCTTTTAACTCTCTCTCTCTCTCTCTCTCTTTCTCTCTATCTTCAGAGTTCTCTGGCTTTCCATTCCCGAGTAAGTAATTTTGTGCTCAAGATTTTATTTTTAATATTTATAATCAAGATTCTAATTCCGGCTCTGGAGATCAAGGCAGGAAGAACGAAGAATCGAAGTTTCGAATCTCAGTTTTTTGGTTTCTTCCCTTTTTTATTGCCATTTTCTTCTTTATTTTCTCGGCAACCAAACATAGGGCTACGGACTATTGCATGCAGGAGATTTTTGTTGTGTAGGTTGATCTGATTTAAGATTCCTATATTTTTGGTATATTTAGCTGACCACTGAAAACCATGTTCCTTAGCCTAATTATGGTGTCTGTAAATGTTGACTGCTAATCATTAATACGAATCTAGTTATATTTGTTAGTCTTTTAACGTTCAATTGGGTTTATGCCGATGAAAGATTTATTCTCCTAAATCTTAGGCTTAGTTTGTTTATTGAGATAAAATTAAAACTCTAAAACACATCTCAAATTCATCATTATATTTTTTCAAATTTCTATACAAAATATAATAAAAAATTTAACTTATTCAAATTCTAAAACAAAACTAATATTAAAAAAAAATATTACAATAATATTTTATTCTTTTTTTAACTTTTATCTCATTTCATCTCATTTCTGAAAACATCTACTTATTTTTCTGAGACCATTTGTGTATTTGTTTTCTTATTTATATTTCATATTGGTTCTTAAATTTTTGTTTCATTATATTCACGCGTGTGGTCATTGAATCTTAATTCGTTGCTTTCAAGGTTAAATGCTGAATATGGGTCTGATTGATATTATATAATTAACATCTACTTGTTTACTTTAATTCATTGCCACTTTCTATGGTGGTATCTATCAACGGCAATCACAAGTTATTTTGAATTTTTCAGAAATCAGTATGGTTGAAGATGCTAGAAAATGGAGACTTAAGCATAGAAGGCATCAACTATTGGGCTTAAAAATAAGTAACTCGTTGTATTTCAAGTGAAGACATAATCTATGATTGAGTCAAATTATTGAGTGGCTTCTGCATTGCAAACCACATTACTTGAACAAATAGATAATGCATTACAAAGCAATGTCTATGGGATCTGTCAACTGTAATAAAAATTCATCGTCTTTTTGTGGAAATCGGCATGGGTTGAATATGCTAGAAAGCTTAAGTAAACCTCAATAGTTGAATTAATAGATAAAGAATTACAGATTTTAGACTGCAAATATATTTCTCAGTTTTTCAATTGTTGAAGTTTATAGATATTGGTTTTTTTTTTAATATAGATATTGATGCAAATGCTTATATAAAAAATGATATTGATGCAACTGATTCCTTTTATGAGATGCTTGTGCTTCTCATATTAGAGAAAGTACTGACAGGAATTATATAAATATTATTTCAAATGCAGGTGCTCTGATTTTTATAATGGGGGGAAGTACGATAGATGATGACTGGGAGCTTACTTCTCCATCCAATGAGGTCCGAACGGTGGTTTTAGTTGGACGTACTGGGAATGGAAAAAGTGCAACTGGAAATAGCATTGTTGGAAGAAAGGCCTTCAAGTCAAAGGCGAGCTCTGCTGGTGTTACAAGCACTTGTGAAATGCAGAGAACTGTACTGAGGGATGGGCAGATTATAAATGTCATTGACACTCCTGGTATAGTTATACCAATTTTATGGTCTAGCCGTATTTAAGAAATTACCCAAGCTATTGCTATCCATTCGTTTTGATATATTTTGGGTACACAAGGACTAACTGATAAGTCATTGCAGGTCTATTTGATTTTTCTGCTGGATCTGAATTTGTTGGCAGAGAAATTGTGAAATGCATTGACTTGGCTAAGGATGGGATCCATGCAGTTCTTATAGTTTTTTCAGTTAGGACCCGCTTTTCACAAGAAGAGGAAGCTGCAATTCGTAGCTTGCAGACATTGTTTGGCAGCAAAATTGTTGACTACATGATTGTAGTCTTCACTGGGGGGGATGAGCTTGAAGATAATGAAGAGACTTTGGACGATTATTTGGGTCGCGAGTGCCCAGAGCCTTTAAAGGTTACTTTTCCTTTTCTTTTATAAGGCCTTTAATGGTTACTTGTAAAGCTGCAGATAATATGCACCACTTCTTAAGCTTTGATTTAACTGCTTATGATCTAATGACATTGTTAATACTCTCGGCTTGTTTGCTTGGGGAATTTTGATTATTGAGAATTGCAGATCTTTTTTATTTCTAGGTTGTTAAAAGTGGATTTTTTTATGAATTAAGATTATCGGCATTTATTTCTAGGTTGAATGCAAAGATCTTTAGAAATATCTTTTTGTTTTGTAAAGAGCAGTAGATGCTAGACATGCGTGTTTGTGCTTGACAGAGGCTCTCTTGGGGAAAAGAGAACAGGTGGAGAGAAAAGTTAAAAATTAGTGAGGTTGGCATGTATTTTTTAGAAAGAAAAAGAAGTTTATACTATGTTAATAACAAACTTACATATTTTACATTAGCAGATTCTTGTCATCAGAAGTTTGGCAGTGTCTTTTCTGCTTGATCATTTACAACATTGAATGAGAAGGCCATCAATTTTTCTAACTGATTTAATTTTGATATAGGAATTCATTGTCTTGTGTAAAAATCGGCTTGTGCTTTTTGATAACAAGACCAAGGATGAAAGCAAGAGGGCTGAACAGGTTCAGCAGCTTCTCTCCCTTGTAAACCTGGTCATAGCACGAAATGGTGGTCAACCATACACGGATGAGTTATTTGCTGAACTGAAGGTGATTCTTTATTTCTTTTTTCTTGAAATTTCGTCAATATTTCTATGAAAACGTCATGATAAAGACTTTTTTTCAATTGACAGGAGGGTGCAATCAAACTCCGCAGTCAACAAGAGCATGTTGATTCCCTGAAAGGTTACTCCAAACGAGAAATATCTGAGTTCAAAGATCAGATAGAGTTTTCATATGAGCAGCAGCTTCAGCGAATTACTGAGATGGTATCTTTAACTGTTCTTATTACATCTTTTTGCCAACTGCTTCTATGTTTGCACCTCCTTGTACATATGACAACAATCAATGTTTCATAATTGTGGAATGAATCTGGGAAGGTGTGCTGCTTCATTATTGGTCCATGATTGTTGAAGTAGACCACTCCCAGTTAAAGCAAGGTTTTATATCCCCCATCTTACCTTTGCCTACTAGAACTCCTTGGCTCAAATATGCAGATATGCATGTAATTCTTCCAATTTTTACTTGTGTAAAAGAACAAAGTTTCTCCATTTTTACCTGATGGGATCCAATTTCAACAACTCCGTAAATTAATATGAGGCCTCTCATAGAGGAAACAACGTATTTGTGACTTTTGGTTGGATTATTCTTCATGATTTATATGCATGCATGAGGTGTACAACAAAGCAATAGGTAAACCATTGCTGACTTACCTTGGACTTACCAATCCTTTCACCAAAACTTGTGATTTTGTTCGGTCCACCCCTTACTTTATGCTTGTACCTTGCCTCTACTAGGTGACCTTTGTGCATATGTGTCTTGAGAAACTGGGCACATCCTTATCAGTGACTGAAAGTCTTCTCATCCTTTTGCAGATTATGCGATACACCTTTTAGACTAGGGTTTATCTGCTGAAACAGGACATTGATTGAAACAGTCTGCTATGAGTTAACCCTATCCTTAGAATCTCTTAGGGCGACACTTTGGGTAAACTAATATAACAAGGTTACCCGAGAGTGGATGTCAAATAAGTGTACGACTTGGGCTTCTACCATCTCTATGATTTTTGGTGAGAGATGATAATTGTAAGGATCAATGCTTTGAACCTAATTGCATTCTATTTGCACAGTAGCATCGATTTGGATCTAAATGCTCATTATTTAGTCACGATGTTATGACAGTTAACTTTAAGAGATTACTAGTGCATCAGTTGAAAGGTTTGGAAGTGTCGTAGAGACGCCTTATGTCCTTTCTTTCTCCAATTTAATTAGCAAATGCCGTGCACAGATTATGCTGCAGGTCCTTGTTTAAGGAAGTATAAAGTTCGGGTGGGTTGGTAGGTGTATTGTTTTCAGTTCTGAATCTTTTTCTCTGCCCCAAAAAAATAAAATAAGAAGTGTACTTGGACTTTAAGTATGGTTATTTATGTTGTCATATATTTTGTTCTGTAGGTTGAGTTGAAGCTGAGGGAGACAACTACTAGGCTCGAACAACAATTGGCAGAAGAGCAAGCTGCACGACTGAGATCTGAAGAGCTAGCACATTTAGCTCAGACGAAATCTAATGAGGAAATTCGTAAGCTCAGAGAGCATTTAGAAAAAGCAGAGGAGGAGCTTCGTAAGCGCAGTGAAAACCGGTGTGCCATTCTATGAGGTAAAGGTTATGAGGCCAAATCTGCTGTGCAGTAACAGATAATTTATCTTTTTCCCTTTTGTGTGGAGTTTCTGCGGAAACTGCTTGCGAGATTGCTTGCCAAAACATTAAATTTCCTATGTAAAGGCTTATAATTCCTGCTTTGAGTACAACTACTATATAAATATATACACACGTTCTATTGACTTTTCAACCTAGCTCACCAGTTGAACGTCTGGCCCTTCGTAAATAAATGTGAAGACAAATCAATATATTTTAAGCATATCCACCGAGTAGACCTTGTTGGAGGCCTACGCCATGATGAGAAACTCTTGATTTTCAATTTGCAGCTTGACTGTGAATACCTATGGCTATATTCTCTAACTTTGAGCTGAAAATGCAACCATGGAAGGCCTCCTCAACCATTTTGAGCTTCAATAGCTCCATCCAGGACGAAAATTCACTGGTTTTTCTGGTGATCTCTATAACAGAAAAATAAAAAATAAAAAATAAAAAAATGACATTCATTACATCCATCGTCGGATGAATATGAGCAGCTTTAGTTTGGTAATCTGTCGTTTTCAGTTGAGTTTGGGGAGACTGGGTCGTTTGAATTGATCCGTTACCTACATGATCACCATTTATATATAAATATTGCCTTTGCCTTAAGTACATGTTCACAAATCACAAACATTACGCAAAAGTAAGTAATACATAATAGATATGGTTTTCAACAGTAGATACGAAATTGGCATTCGACCAACTCATATGGGGTACCCATTAACAATGTTGCAAGCCAGAGAAAAGTGCCACTTCAAGATGGCTTTGCAGCCCAATATATATAACTAATTATATGTAGTACAAAAGCACCATTAATATATCGGATAGCTGACTATATATGATATCTTTATTTAGGCATTATATTAAGATCATCCCAATTGCAGATTTGCCGTCCAGCTGTTTACCTGGATAAACACATGAACGTAAGAGATCAACGTCAAACTAACACCATAAGCAACGCGCACACATATAATATATACAATATCCTTGCCTTTTCTATTATTTAGAAATATTGATAATTTGTTTACCATGCAATTATAAGAATTTATGGTTAAAACTGGGTCGTAGATTAATGCAAACTTAATTTGTTCCAATATGGATGCATGTTAAAGGCTAGGAATATGATGATCATTTATATATATTTCAAACGGGGAGCTAGGATTTATTTAGAAGCAGTGCGTACTAATAAGCTAGCTAGAATATAGCTAGGGTCGATAAACATATATAGACATATATATGTATATGTATATGCGTGCATGGGTGCATGCGTGCGTACCCAAGACGGAGAATCTTGTGGTCGGGCTGGGAGTAGGTGCTGGTACCCTCGACAATAATGGGGCTAAAGAAATTGCGAGATAATGCCTGGATTGCATTCAGTTCCGATCCAGAAATGTTCATGTTTGCTTGCTGAAGCCTTTCAACTTCTGCTATCTGCATATTTTATGCAGTCATGATGTGGAAACAAATTAAACTACTTTAATTATATGAGTCAATGTTTTTGCAGCATGCATGAACGTACGTGGTGATCTATATATAATATGATTGCATGATCAATGATGAAACTCATGATGATGTAGTTCTATATATGTGTATTTCATGTTTTAGGATCTAAATTATGAGAGCCGAGTCAGTAGTACCGAATGTGAATTCGATTCTAACCATCGGATATATAATTGAAATCCCACAATATTGTGGGTAGGTATGATACGTACTAATTCAAGTAAAAACACTACAAAGGCTTGGTTGACAAAAACAATTACTATGGATAAAATTATTTTTTACTGCAAACGAATTTCATCAGAAAAAATCATCATTTCCTATGAAAAAGTTTTTTGGCAGCTATAACATTATTCGTTATTCATTATATGTCACGAAACTCCCACGGTAAGATTTGATGGGGTGAATTTTTTTACCACCTAATTTCAACTTTTTGTGACCATTACCTTTCATGGCAAAAGTCTGCTATTTCTTATAACGACTAAATACATACCTACGACAGATCTATCCAACCTATTTTCTACGTTTTCCTTCTTAATTTTACTCAATATTATTGAGAATCCAGCTCAGACTTAAGTTGAAAGTATAAGTAGCTAATGTTTGACAAACGGATCAAGACAATGCATGATGATCTAGTACTGATCTACAATTTTCTTTTTAACGTACGTACCTTTGTTCGAAGACAAATATTTTCATTTTCCAGCTCAATCTCCTGCAGGAAATTTTATCATGCCATTATCAATAAGTCCTAAATTAGGAAGTACTAATTAATTATAATTTACATTACTTCGATAAAAAAATATAGGTAGCGCCATATTATAGAAATTGACGAAAAAGAGATCAGCTAGACTAGAGCTAGAAATTAAGCGCACCTTTTTCTGCAAATACTCAATATCAGTCAGCAACATTTCGTGCTATACATATATGAAAGGGAAGAAATTATAAAATCAGACATGAATTTATTAATATAATTATACAGTAATCTATTAATTATATATATAATGAAATTGCATTAATATGCATGTAATCTTAATATACATGCAAGCGTACGTACGTACGTAGGAATGTTGAGAGAAAAATACAGGCATGCAGGTTAAAGGACAAATGCATGCATACACAGAAAGATGTTAAGCTTTGCTTTGGATGTCATCATCAATGCATCATGATGATCATTATCTTACCTTCTTGGACCTGATTCTGGTGATTCCACGTTCAAGCCTGTTCTCCAGTTGCTTTAGCTCCTTCACACTCAGAGAACTCAACGCATCACCCATTAAGTGCCTACAACCAAAAAAAAAAAAAAACTTGTAGCTATATATATCAGTTCCTGAATCCTAACAATTACTATCCTCCAAACATTATGGAAGTAAGTACTGTGTGTGTGTGTGAGTGTGTGTTTTTATAGTGTACTTTAGATCGAGTGGGAGATCAGTGGAGATCATCTGAGGGTAGCCTGGAATGTGTGATTGGACAACTTAAGTACTTATCACTTCCATAACAGAGATGCATCAGTTCTAAATTAAGCATATATATCATTTTTAAGTGGAACCGATCGACTCAAATCACAGTACTGGCCGCACTGGTCGTAGAGTCAACCACTGTGATTAGCTTTCGGCCAGTTTCATTTTCGCAGCTTTCATTCTCAATATTACCAGTGGTTGTCTTCATTTCGTACAAAATAATGTAAAACGTTAATTTTCATTGTTTAATTTGCACAAATAATTACCCGCACCGCCCCTCGCCCAATAAATAAATAAAATTATAATTTTTTTTTAATGATTCATGCGTGCCGATTGAATAATTAGAAATCACAAGGAACAATAGTACCATGGAGATCATCACCTGTTAGAATTCTGTAGCATTTGTATTTGTTGCCGCAGCTTTGCTGATTCTTGCTGATAATACTTCATCCATTTAATAACTCAAATTAGATATACAGGATTCGTTTCAATAATTAATTCATGTGAGCTTCATGTGTGTGTTTTGTTTGCCATGACTCATCATTCTGAGATCGATGCGATAGATCATCACATAAAGTAATATTTAACGAAGAATAGAAATGCATCATGGGTAATATATATATATGGCTTCATAGATGAATGACTGGAAAATTAAGGAAAAAGCAATTAATTAATAGATCAAATTTTAGCTAATTACCTGAGCATTTATTTCGGTCATAGAGCTCGTGCCTGAGCCGTCCGAGCATGCCTTCTTGTACTTCTCTATAGTAGATTTTATGCTGTACGTACATGTGCCAAAAGCTAATCAAGCTCCCTAATATTGTTAATTATTCAAACACAGCAACTATTCATATATATTACCAGTACTACTTGTACCCAATTTTACACGTTGCATGTCATGAATTGAGATGTATATATATATATATATATGTTGTTAGTGAAATATTATCAGAAAGATATCAATATTCTTACAAACAAATTAGCTAGCTATCTAGAATCAGACAATTTATTAATATATGTTGTTAGTGAATTATTCCCTTTCTTTTGATGTGGTAGAAGAGGATACAACTCATGTTCTTCCCTAGATGAAACTATAATTATTCCCCTTTATTTATTTATTTATTTTTTAATTTTTTGATATGATGAAAGAAGATAGTACTCATGTTCTTCCATAGATGAAACTATATATAATGTATGTCCTACGAGATTATATACAAATTAGCAAGCATGCATGCATGGCACATAAGTATATATATATATATTGAACTTTATTTTTCAAAACAATCGTGAAATTCATGAAACTGAAATAAATCTTGAGTTCATATAATCTCCATAAAGTATAGAAGCCAACATTATGCATGTGCACGTATGAAATTAATTTTCATCCATAAACCACCACATATTTCTTCAATTTACATTCCAAACTATATATCAAAATTTTTAACTTACACATTTCTATAAAAAAAAAAAAAAACTTACACCATATATATTGTGGATTCTAGGGTTTCAAACAAGCAACCAAAGAATGCACAACAATGCCAAGATATGATCAAGAAATAACACGGAAACAAGAAAAATAACAGAAATATTAAGCTGAAAAATAAATGGGAAGAACACACAAGTTTAACGTGGTTCGATCTTTTCGAATCTACGTCCACAACGGGAAACTGGCTAGAGATTTTTATTAGCTTCAAATCGCACAATAGCAACATACAAGATACAAATCTCGAACTAGATTTCAACCTTAATTACTCGATTTCAAAGTTTCTCTCAATATTGCCTCTATGCCCTAATCGCATCTCACAACCCTTATGTTTCTCACTCTAAAGGCTATAGTAGCATCGTAAGCCTTTTATATGAGGCTCACATATAATCCTAGCCCCCTTCACAGATTAGAGCATGTGTCCTGTTTAAATTCATTAGATTACAAATATCTAAATGAACCAGATTACAACATATGGCCACTTCATTGGCCTTTAGATATAGATTACTAAATCAACCAAATTACTACATTGCCCTTTACAGACAAATTGTTGACACTTTTAACAATCTCCAAATTGTCATCAATTTGATCTTCAAGGCTTTCTATTCTCTGGCTAGTCCTCACTTTAAGTTCTTTGGTTAGCCTTCCTCCATTTTTATCAAGTTTAGACAATGTTTAAACTTGAATCTGGCAATAGTTTGGTCATCATGCCTGTTAGATTGTCTTCTGTTGGCACTTTCTCCACCTTGACATCATCACTTACAACCACATCTCTCACAAGGTAAAGTCTAATGTCAATATATTTAGATCTTTCATGAAAAATTTGACTCTTTTTTAGATGAATTGTATTTTGATTATCACAAAAATCTATGATATTACCCTCAAATAAACCCAATTCAGTTGCTATTCTTTTCAGCCATAGTACCTCCTTTATAGCCTCAGTTATGACTATATATTCAGCCTCAGTTGTAGATAATGCTACAGCTTATTGTAGGTTGGATTTCGAACTCACAGTACCTCCAAAGACAGTAAATACATAACTTGATAAGACTTTCTAGTATATAAATTTTCAGTAAAATTCGAGTCAACAAAGCCACAGATTTCTTGACCATTAACCACATTGCCACCAAAACTTAACTTTAAATCTGAGAAGCTTGATAGGTACTGAAACACCCACTTCATTGCTTGCCAATGGGGTTTTTCAAGGTTTCCTATGAACCTACTAACTAGACTGACAATATAGGTTAGGTCTAGTCTTGAACAGACCATTGCATATATAATACTACCTACCATACAAGCATAGAGTACTTTTATCATGAAGTCCCTTTCTTCATCAGTCTTAGGAGACTGATTTACAGAAAGTTTTATATGCTGACTAACAAGGGTGCTTACAGATTTGACTTCATCCAAGCTAAATCTTTTAAGCACCTTTAATAGGTATGCCTTTTGTGATAAGAAGAGAATTCTATTTTTTTTTATCTCTAATTATCTCCATACCTAATATCTTTTTAGCAGGTTCGAGATCTTTTATTTCAAAAACAGATTTTAAGATTTCTTTTACATTCTCAATCTGACTTTTATTTTTACAAGCAATGAGCATGTCATCAACATACAAGAGTAGATAAATAATGACACTATCAGAAATTTTAAAATATACACAGTTATCGTAATTGCATCTTTTAAAATCATTTTTAACCATGCGTGTGTCAAACCTTCTATACCATTGTCTTAGTGATTGTTTTAATCTATACAAAATTTTTTTCAACAAATATACATAGTTTTAATTGGATTCATTTAAAAAACCTTCAGGAGGCTGCATATAAAGAGTTTCTTCTAATTCACCATGCAAGAAGGCAGTTTTAACATTCAATTGTTCTAAAAACAAATTCTGATATGTAGTGTAAGCAAGAAACAATCTAATGGAATTGTGTTTTACTACAGGAGAGAAAATTTAATTAAAGTCTATACTCTCCCTTTGTGTAAAACCATTTGCCACTAATCTAACCTTATACCTAGGTTTTTCTACTTCAAGTATATCATCATTTTTCTTGAATATCCATTTAGACCTTATGATTTTAACCTTGTCAGGTTTTAACATCATTTCTCAAGTTTTATTCTTATTAAGATATTCCATTTCTTCTTGCATAGCAATGAGCCAATTACTTGAATCCTTGCTATTCATGACCTCTCTATAAGACTTTGGATCCAGGTCTGCAGTGTCCTAGGCTACTGTCAAAGTAAAGGCTGTTAATTCAGCCTATCCAAACCTCTGAGGAGGTTTGATAATCCTCTTAGCCTTATCTCTTACAAGATTGTATGAGTCAGTCATACCCTCCGGGTTGTTATCAAGACTGGTTTTAATTATGTCTCCAAATTTAGGATCTATTTCAATAGGTAGTGATTGGTGAGGCTCCACCTCAAACTGACAATGTCTAGGACAGGATCTTTCTGAGTTTCAACACTGTTAAGTGGAGCTCTAGCCATCTGTGACTCATTAAAAGTCACATCCCTACTTATTATATACTTTTATTTTTCAGGTTCCTCTATCCAAAATTTGTATCCTTTTACACCCTCATGATACCCAACAAAAATGCATTTCACTGCCCTAGGTTCCAGTTTATCAATTTTGGTGTGTGCATAAGCAACACACCCAAATATCCTCAGATTATTGTAATCAGAGGGTTTTCTAGTCCATAATTCTTGAGGAGCTTTAAAATTTATGGTAGATGAAAGGATTCTATTTATCACATATATAGCTGTACTTACAACGTCTGCCTAGAAGGTTTTATGTAGTTTGGTATAGGACAAAATGCACCTAACTCTCTCAAGAATGGTTATATTCATTCTCTCAGTTAGGCCATTCTCTTGAGGTGTCTCACTCACTGTCCTATATCTAGCTATCCCCTTATTTTAACAGTAATTATTGAACTCATTTGATAAGTACTCAAACACATTATCCGTTCTAAGTTTTTTCACTTTCTCCCAACTTAATTTCCAACTAAGGTTTTCCATTTTTTAGACTTATCATAGGTATCATTTTTCTCTGTTTAAGAATATAGACCCATAATTTTCTTAAATAATCGTCAATTATGGATAGAAAATAATTCTTTTCACCATGAGAACTAACCCTTGCAAGTCCCCATAAATTAGAGTGGACATAATCCAAACTCTGCTTTGTTTGATATGAGCTAATTTTAAAACTTACTCTAGTGGATTTTCCTAATATGCAATCCTTACAAAAATGAAGGTCTCTTAGGTTTTTATCACCAAAAAATCCATGTTTATGAAGTTCTTTTAAGCCCTTAAGGCTGACATGCCTTAATCTTTTGTGCCATGGCACTGTATTACACTCCCTTGATTTTTGTACAAAATATGCTTATCTTATAATAGTCTGTCCTACAAGGGCATAAAAATAATTTTTTATATCCCTTATCATGACTACTAAGGACCCTTTAGTAACCTTTAAGATCTCTGACGCAGATATAAAAGAACAACCAGATTTGTCAAGCACTTCAAGAGAAATTAAATTTCTCTTTAATTCAAGTATATACCTTACATCTTTCAGTACTCTTTCCACACCACCATGCAATTTTAATCTAATTGTGCCAATCCCACTAACCTTACAAGATTTGTTATTACCAAGCATAACATGTCCACCATCCACATCAGAAAAAGTTTCAAACCAAGATTTATTAGGACACGTGTGAAAAGAATAACCAGAATCTAAAATCCATTCCTTTTTATATTCAACTTCTGATATACAAAGTACCTCAGCACTCTCATAGCCATCTGATACAACAGATACACTCCTTTCAATTTCAACCTTATTTCCTTCCTTTAATTTCTTTTCTAGACAATCTTTCTTGAAGTGTCTCTCTTTGTAATAAAGAAAATACTTCAATTGTTTTTCTTTTGATTTAGACTTATGTTTATTCTTCTTTCCCCTTTAACGAGGTTTTTCAGGTCTTGCTCTAGCCACTAAGCCCTCACTAGTTTCTACTTGAGGCTCTGTACTATTCTAAAGTTCCCTAGCATGTAACATGGACTGCACCTCATCTAGTGACAGACTCTCTCTACCATACATGATAGTTTTCTTGAGATTAGCATATGAGTTATCAAGGAAACTCAATAGTAATATGGTCTAATCCTCGTATTCTATGGTTATGTCTATATGAGCAAGGTCTCGGACGATCTTATTGAACTCATCCAAATCATCTTCAATAGACACACCATGAGCCATTTTGAAAGTGTAAGGCTTAGTCTTCTTATGAAGACGATTAGCCAGGGATTTGGTCATATATAGTGACTCTAACTTTAACCAAATCCCTGCAGTAGACTCCTCGTTGGCTACCTCTCGTAAGACCTTGTCCTCTAAGGAAAGAATAAGGGCACTATGTGCCTTCTGTAAAATCTCAGGTCTAATCTTCTCAAGTGAGGAAGAACTAGGTTTCTCCTCTGAGGACCCTTTAGGCACTTTCTTATCTTCAAGAAGTGCATTTTGGAGACCATGTTGTATTTAAAGGGTCCTCATCTTAACCCTCCAGAGGCTAAAATCATTTTTTTTTTTTTTTTGCAAATTTCTCAATCTCAAACTTAGCCGACCTCATCTCGAATGTAAGCTCTAGATATCACTTGTTGATTTTAGGGCTTCAAACAAGCAACCAAAGAATCCACAACAACGCCAAAATATGATCAAGAAATAACACGGAAACAAGAAAAATAACATAAATATAAAGCTGAAAAATAAATGGAAAGAACACACAAGTTTAACGTGATTCAATCATTTCGGATCTACGTCCACAGTATGGAACCAGCCAGAGATCTTTATCAGCTTCAAATCGCACAATAGCTACTTACAAGATACAAATCTCAAACTAGATTTCAACCTCAATCACTCGATTTCAAGGTTTCTCTCAATATCGCCTATGTGCCCTAATCGCATCTCACAACTCATCCGTTTTTCTCTCTAAAGGCTATAGTAGCATCGTAAGCCTTTTATATGAGGCTCACATATAACCCTAGCCCCCAGATCAGAACACAGATCAGAGCACGTGTTCTGTTTAAGTTCATCAGATTACAAATATCTGTTCATCAGATTACAAATATCTAAGCAAACCAAATTAAAACATATGGCCACTCCATTGACCTTTAGATACATATTACTGAATGAACCAAATTATTACAATGCCCTTTACAGACAAATTGTTGACACACTATCGAGGAATCAGGGATTGATGATCAGGAATATTGATCATGAGTTATGGAAAGGTATATAATATTCCCTGCGATTTGATCTAAGAAATGAAGATCCACGCAATTAATGCCCTTAAAATCTAATTTGTTATCAAAGAACAGTCTAACCGACCGGCACTTTTGTAGTCAACTTAGTCATGTCTCAGTTACGTAGAAAGAGCCAGGAATGCTATCCCTATGCTTCACCGAGTACGTACCAAGTATATGAACCTTTTTTTTGTCTAAGCCAACTATATATATATATATATATATATGGACTTGAAGGGCCCGGTATTCACCACTTTTTCTACTTCCTATCACTAAAACGGGCAAACCCATAAAGGAAGTATAAGTATTTACTTTTTTTATTACATTCATTACTTGCATAGATATACATATATATAGAAACTGAAAGGACGAAACAGCCAGTATGAAAGATAGGTTTCTAGATTGCCTTTAATAAATTAAAACGATCCAAAGAATGGGCAGCCTCCAAAGATATAAATTGGAAGAAAACAAAGAAAGGACCAGCAGATCTAGAATACGGAGATTCTACTTGCTAACATTGGAAAGCTGGGGAGCTATATATGGGCTCATCTTTTTCAAACTTGACTCATGTATACTCCGATGAAAATACTAAATTGGTGAATCCAGGAAGCCTTCAATGGCTGAACGCATAAGAGCTGGATTCCATCTTTTCCTGATATCTCAAAAGAAAAGACATTCAGATAGGCTGAATCAAATTTGAGTACTGGAAACAGAAGCTAGACACCAGAATGTACATTCAGACCTGACATGCACACTGTAGACATGCATGCATGCGAAAACTGTTCGACGAGTTAGAAATAAAGCACTGTTTATTTGATATTGAGCTTTCCATGGAATATAGCTTGCATGGTAGTTCTGATCTCTAATATAGCTAGAGACAACAGTTCAATTTTGAAAAGCGTCCAAATATATGGACTGCTCATGATTCTTGTGGATTTTACTATTGTCGGGCGCCCTAAAGATCATCTGGGATTCCAACTTGTGCTAAGTTTTTAGTACGTACGTAGGCTGTTTTGGGGACTTTCCTGTGTCAGTTATAAAGAGGCGAGACATCAAACCCAGGGAAAGAAACATGAACGAGGAATCAAGAAATGGGTGCTACTGTGCTACAGGCATATATATATATATATATCCATGTGTAGCTGATCTAGTGATCATGTGATCACCTGAAGATTGATCAAATGAAAAGAAGAGCATAGTGGGACTCGAGTTGATTTACTTTCTGACATCCTGTTAAGGAGTGCTAGATCATGCACTTCAATCATTAGCCTAGCTATAGTACTTCAATAAATTAAGTTCTTTCTTCAAATTTTCTATTCTAAATTATAGAAGTGTAGAGATTGTAATGAAGAAAAATAATCCACACCCCCTATGGAGACGGATTAATAAAATTAAAGAAAAAAAAAGGATGAAAAAACTGTTCCAAATTAATTAATTCTAGATTCTCTTTCTTTGTTAAAAAAATAAAAATAAAAATGAAAGTCAACATGGACGTCGGTGCATGGTACATAAGAGCTCGAAGTCCAACCAAAAATTATTACCCAAGCAAAAGTTCCAGGCCGACAATATATAGCTAGCATAGACTAGTATCAGAGAGCTAGGGTTTTTAAAAACTTTGTCGTCTTATTTTTTTTGTTTTTCTTTTCTCGATTCAATACAGAGTTGAGAGTACCAAATAGTACTCTTTCAAAGTCTCGAGCCATTCACGGATAAAGCAAAGCAAATGAAAGATATAAGGCGGTGCGTTAATGTTGAACCTTTCATTGACAAAGCAAAACAAGTAAAAGATATGTGTTGGCATTCTTTTCACCCAAAGAATCAAACAAAAAGGGGGATCGAGGCTCTTAGAACTAGAGTAAGCAGCAGATTAATTTACCAGATCGGAAACTCGACTCCTGAAATGATCAGAATGAGCTTTTTCAGCATTCTGTGCTGATAGACTAAAGATTCTAATTATAGATACTAACACCAAAAAGGAAGGTAAAAGACGGAGAAGAACCGCAGACAGCAAAGACTGGTTCACAGGCGCGCAACTACTACAGTGTGCATGCCACATATGGTGTAAGAGATCTTTTTTTATCTGACTCCCTTGATTTGTTTCTTTCTTCCAACTTGCTCAGTCCTAGCTATTAATCATGGGAGTCATTTTTCACGTTCTTTATTATTAATCATCATCGATCACTAGTCTTCGTTGTTGATTAAAGTATAAATTATATTTAAATAATGATCTGTTCTTATTTATAATAAAGACAATAGAGATTATCATTAAGTACCTTAACTAATTAATCTCATCATCATCTTGCTTTTATTGCTATCCTTATAATTTGCTGGGACTTGCCAAAAAAGAGTCATGGGTTATTGGGAAATACGTTGAGATCACCTACTGCATATTTGATCACAAGAGATCTCAATTTCAATTTATATGTAATATATATCTTGGTTGTAAGGGATTATATACTTAATAGCCTTTGGTTTTACGGCAAAATATGGGAGAGCCCTAATGTAATATATATATATATATATAGCTTTTTGTCGAGTAAGAATATATATGAATGAGAGTCACGCCAGGTACAATATTTGATCGATTATATATATATATATATATTTGATGACCAAGTGATTTGATGGGAAATGCATGCCCAGAAAGAATGAAGTGATTTGATCTATGTCCAAAAACAAGTCATGATTTGATGTGCAGAAATGCGGACTAACTGGCCGCCATGAGTGATGTTGTACGTTTGAGTTGTATATACATGCTGCGCATGGTCCTAAATGATGTGTAGTACTAGTGCTAATTTCTTGCATCTACATGATATTATTACTTATTTAACCTAGAGAAAAAAGAGAAAAAAAAAAAAAAGATGAAGAAGAAGAAGAAGAAGGAAAAAAAAAACATCTAGACCTTGCATAGTGAAAAATACCAAACCAAAAGATGCATTCACCGTATTGCCTGTCATTCAAAAAACAGAGAAAAGAAAAGAAGATAATTTGAAAGCTTGTAGTGGAAGTACTAGAAAAATATCCCATAAAAAAAGAGATCCAACCGACAAAATTATCGATATTGCGGCAATTTCTTTCGTCAAAAACTTCAACACCGCCCCCTACGAAACTGCATGCCATTTACGACGCGATTTGATTTAGCAGTGGAAAAAGGAAGACATTTGAGAGGAGAAATAGCGACCAACTTCTGCAGATAACTCGATTTTGTATGTTGGGAATATATATGATCTACTTATAACACTGTAATGTACTAGAATTCTTAGATCATAACATTTGTTAGTGTATATATGTATTGATGATTATTGGGGTTAATATTGTAAATATCTCTTTATTAGGGTTTGGTCTTATTCTACTATGGGAAGTTCTATACAACCTCATCAACCTCCACATATCATTATTTTTTAATTTTCTTTTAATTTTTTTAATTTTTAAATATTTTTATTTTGAATTTGTTCTTTTTAAACTAATTTAATTTTTTTTAGTTATTATCCATATATCAAATATTTAATAAAAAATAAAATAAAATAAAGTATGGTGTGCGGAGGTTGTGTGAATAATAGGAGGTTGTAAAGAATTTTTCTTCTACTATAGGGCTCTTTTATATATTTGACATATATAGCTTCAATTGTTACGGTCATTCCCAGAATTATTTTTGGATCTACTATAGCCGAAAATCAAATATATTGAGATTGATTGTTATTTCATCATTTATCATATTTAGCATAGTGTCTTCCAGTTACATTTAATATTTTTGAAGATAATCTTACTAATATTTTTACGAAATCACATTCACTTGGTCGACTTTGTGATCTTATTTTCAGACTTCAGTTGACTTCGCGATTATTGATTATTGATTATTGGTTATTATTGATTATTGGGGGTTATTAGTGTAAATATCTCCTATGACACCATTTCCCGATATAAAATCATGAATCATCTATGCTCAACTTCAGAGAAGACAAATGAGTAAAGGCATACAAGTATCAAAGATATCATATGAGCATAAAATACACACATATTTGCACATACATATTCTATCTATGACATCCTACGTAAGGCACAAAAAGTACTACTAAGCATTTTATATGTACGTTTTAATATTTTGTTAACTTGGTTATTTTATAATCTTCATCCGATCGACAAGCAGATTTATGTTGAGCAGTCAAAAAGGAAAAATAAAGAGGAAATTAGTTTACTTGTTGTTTGAGTACTCATATAGGCGTCCACGACTGGAAAAGACGATGAGTGCTACTTCTGCATCACATAAGACTGATAATTCATAAGCTTTCTTCAACAGTCCATTTCTCCGCTTGCAGAAGGTGACTTGACGATTCGTAGTGTTCTCGATCCTCTTGATCTCAATCTTTCCTCTACCCATCTTGCAGCACTTGTTCACACAACTGCACAATCCGACCAAAGTGACTTCATTTTATTTTTCTTTGGCAAAATAAATTATTTTAGATCACGTCAAACGCATAGTAATATGGCATAACATTATAGTACAATATCTAAACCTCTCTAGGTTGCAGCAAGGAGTTTTCCGAATCCCACGGACCCTCAAAGTCAGAGTCTTTGAGTAATAAGATGGGAAAGATGTTTTATCCATGCATAATATAGCAAACTATATCCGCTCCATATATAATAAAAACAGAGTCTAAAAATTAATCAACCAAGATTTTATTCTTGTTTAAATGCTTTTGTACTTTAAGATGCGCATGACCAACTCTAGTCTCCTCTCTCTGATCTGTTCGTGTTTGTGCGTGTTGGGGAGGGGAAGAGGGAAGGTGTCACGGATCAAACCCATGACATGATATCCATGAGCAGCTCAAGACTAGAATATGTCAAATCAACTCAGATTAGCTAAAGAAAACTTAATCAAACCCAAGAGATCATATGTAGTTTCTAATAAAGCTTTTAATTGAAAGAAAATATATATTTCCATATCAAAACACAATATTGGAAAAGCTGTAAAATAAGCTTGAAAAACAGTACTCAAAGATGAAGTTAAGTACCGGAATGAACTCACACAAAACCATGACTTCTGGAAATCAAAGATGTGTGTATTAAAGAAAAAATCGGTGACTTCAAGCAAATTTGGAAATGGGTACTGAAAAAGAACATAGTGTAAATGGGAAGGCAATCTTCAAGCAAGGAAAAAAATTATTAGATTCTATGGCCGCCTGGCAACAGATCTAACAGATGAACCATGCTTAAAGCTGAAAACTCATGCACCCAGTTTGTACTTGTATAAAACACCATTTTAGAAGAGATCTGTGAACAAATATTTTCTTTAAGAAATGAACCGCAGACCTGGCTTTGGCACGCTCCGGCTACTTCAGCTTTCGGAAAGTTTTCTAATCCCAAAGAAACCAAAGTTCACACCCTACTTCCACTTCTCTTCCCTATTTATAGCTCGCTCTTTCTTTCTTTCTTTCTTTCTTTCTATCTTTGTCGAGAGAGAAAGAGAGAGAGAGAGAGAGAGGCCGGGTCATAGAGGAAAAGGACTTGGAATGGTTTTTTGCCGAGTGCCCATACAAGACGTACGTACTACAGCCAGCTTTGCCTAAATGAAAGCAGCTTTGCAGGAGCAAATTCGCACCAAATATGACAATCTTTTATCATAGGTTATTGAAATTTTTATGTCCAAAAGTGACTAATATGCCCTTCAATTAGTCTGATCTCTTTCATCCTAAATTTCATTGGCATCTGATGGCATGGCGTGTGTGAGAGACTCATGATCTGACAACGTGAGGGAAACAGAAATATTTTGGGATAACAGTTAATCAGATTAGGGTTTTGTGCTGTCCACGTATGTGTGCACTAATTAGAAGTCAAAGAGAAAATATTGAAAAAGGTCAAAAAAACATACAACAAAAGAATTTAATCACTTTGTTGCCTCTCATATAGTACGTGACCTAGGGCATGCACTGTTCTTTGATTTGTGTTACAAAATGGAGATCTAATATATATGGCATATTTTTCAGGGCCGATCGACCGAAACGTGATTAAAAACATTATAATAAACTTGGCCGTCGATGTTACATGATGCATGCCGAATAATTGAATGCTACATGAAATAGCTAATATATAGGAAAAGCTAGCTGAAGAATAACGTTACTAATTTTAAATTAATGCATGCTCTAACACTATATTGTTATATATATATATATATATATATATAATAAATTGATTGTACTTTAATTTTTCCTTTTTGCGAAAAAAGAAACTACATATGCATTATAGGATACACATGAAGCAAGGAAGGGATCAGTTCAAATAATGGTAATGGTTTCGTTTAGAGCTGCCTCGAACCTGGTGCCACTAATATTGCATACTTTTTCTAAATGAAAGAAAGCGTATGATTTACGGCTTCAAAAGCTAGCTTGATTACATTACATATTGCTAAAGTAGATGCATGAATGCATGCATGAAATTTACTTACCTATGATGGAAAAGGCTCATGTTAAAGAAGCAATTAATTAAAGGGGTCGAAGGTAACCTTTAGTCATGAATTACTTGATCACCAGGCCATGCAGATATTAATTCCTATATATTGCAAATATATTGTGGGGTTTGATTAACATATAGCAACGCAACATGATGTGTATGAGTATGCATGTATGCAAGATCATCATGTGATCTTAACTCTTCGCCATGAGTACTCATCATATATATGCAAGAACGCCGTACATACACATTAATCTAGCACTTTTTTTAGTTATTGAAGTGCATTAATCTCCAAACTTGGAAGCTAGAGATCAGGCTGCCTAGCTAGCTAATTATATGTGACCGGAAACCAATTGATCTATAGAATTAAAGAACCCTAATTAATTCTCTTTTGTTTTCAGTACTATTAGCACCATGATCGTATTTTCTTATAGTGACGATCATTTATTAATCGTAAATAGTTCATTTTAATTATTAATAATCTTTTTCGTCACAAATATTTAATCACAAATAATCATTTTTTTATAGTGCGTTAATATGTCACTTTTAATTAATATAGCTTTATAAATTTAGATAACTGGGTATATATTTTTTTTAGTGTGCATGATGAGAGTTGATCTAAATCAGCGGCCAGCTCGCGGAGGGCTTTATACTTAATAATTAACATGATCCAAGATGTACGTGCATGCATGCATCAGTAAGCAAATTTGTTCTTTATAAGTAGTACTCTGCATTAAGGAGATACCAGACGAGGCCGATAATTTATAATCATTCATGTCTGGCGTCGATCTCTCGTCCTGATCAAAAAGATCATGTGTCTAATTTTCTGTTTGATTGATCAATATAATATTCCTCCCTTGTGATGATCTGCATACTCATTAACCAAAAGAGTAAGAACAAAAAGGGAAAAGTAAATTAAAGGACTTGGCCGGTTGCATGTCTAGATAACAGAGATCATCAACGATATCGAGCTAGCTAGCGAGCTAGGGAAGATATACCTTTAATTTAGTGTGTATATATATATATATATGGAACGTACATAACAATTCATGATCATGATATGCATGTACTCAAGTCACAATAAATTATATGCAATCTAATTTCAATTGTCCTGTGGCAAAACTGGCGTTCAATAATATATATTAGCAGCAAACACATGATGATGATTGATGATCATGATGCCGCTTGATATGCTACTAATATCCTCATCATGGCCATTAATTCAATTACGGGGATTTGGGGCTTGGAATATTGATCAAATTGATCATTATATGTAGGCCATAAAGGAGTATTAAAGTGATTCGCGCGCGCGCATCATAGGCTTCGCCTTAGGTCAGGCTGGGTAGGACTTTTAGCTATAGCTAGCTTCAGCCTCGGTATCATCAGCTAGGATTCGGGACAACAGTGACATACTACTCATTGAGTACTACTGGCCCAGAATAATGTACGTACGTACCTACTCAAATTCATAGCATTTTTTTTTTGTAAATATTCAAATTAAAGCTTTTTCGTTAGTCATCCTTGTACTACGATGTCACAATTAATTATAACATTGAATTAATAGAGTAATTATAAAATAACTTTGGCAATAATATTGAAGTTGCGTCGACTTAATTGCAAGCCACGTGAATATCTGATTACAGACCTTCTTTAACGAATATAATGGATCATGTAGCTATCGTCTTTCCCATTTTGTCTCGCACTTTGCTTAGGCTATCGAATTTTGTGCCTCTCCATTCTTGTTGCTCTTTCTTTTTCTTCGAATACTGAAAGGGACAGACATTGATCATTAATTGCCTGACATTAACTCCCACGCATCTCAATTATTATTAGCTGGATTTAATTAGTTTCTTCATTTATTAATTATTCTTAGGCTTTTAGGAACTAATTATGTGCAAATATTTCATTATATATAAATATTGTATAGGCTAAGTACCATGAGATCTTAGTGCACGACAGAACATGTTTATCCAGCTTCCTGGTTATAGGACGTATTAATTCACGTTACATTTATACATGTTATACGTATGTAGTTGCATTATTTTTTAGGTTAAAAATTAAGAATCCATGGCTACATAATTAATAGAAAATTATTTTAATCACAAAAAAATTACACAAAAATAAAATTTCAAATTCATGTAACTTATATAACTACCTACAAAAAAAAATGAGTATTAATGACTAAACATTTACGATCAAAATGTCTATTTTTACTAGAAATAACTTTTTATGATTTTTTTTTCTACTTTTTGTGATGAAATTTGACGTCACAAAAAATCTATTTTCTTGTATAGAGCTACTTGATATACATGTATATACATCAGATTATTATAAAATTTACTTTAAGTACTGTAATGTAAATATGATGGCTAACACGAAGTTACATTAATTTATAATAATAAAACTAATTTTATATAATTACTTTATGGATGTAGCACTTCTCAAATATATATATATAGGTAGCAACGTCATGGGGTGCTTTATTATATATATAGAAGATCTATAGATCATAACTTAGATTCTGATCACAACGTAGATCATGAATAAGGAGACCAACCGACCAAGATTGTTTGATTGCTCGGCAGTGTAATTAGTTTAACATCGCAAATTATCACGAGTACTCAAAAAGATATTGTTGATTCATGAATGGGTACATTCTTGCTATATATCGCAGTCACCCTTTTTTGTTTGCGTATAAATTAACCATGCAGACTGCTTGGCTCCTGCACTTTTTCTTACTTGTGGTTTCCCCGTCATTGTGATGTTAACAACTAATCGATTAATTAATTAAGTAATTACAACGTCGACACGCACTTTTTTGACGGACTCGTGAAGACCGGGTGCGGGTCATATTTTTCTACATCAATCCAGGTGAGACGTTTCAGGTGTTTGTAGTTTTGCTGGAAATGGTGTAAATTCCCATAGCAAGACGATGTTGTTAACGCGGTACGCGTTAACTTCTATAAATAGAGAGCAGTACTCTAATCAGCTGGCTGGTTCTGAAGCAGCGATTGTCATGATTAGGACTCAGTCAATTAAGTTTCTATCAAGCTCCTGATTAATCAATATATATATATACATCTTTATATTCAAAACTGTTTATATGCAATCAGTTAATTTTAATAAAATAATTATCTACAGTCAAAATTAATCCTAAATAGTCTTTTCATCATAATTAATTGACTACAAAAGTCCATTAATTTTCTTGTCGAATAGGGAGCCAATTAAACTAACCAATAACCCATTTTCACATTGGCTTTATATATATATATATATATATATAACCATGCATGGCCATTAAATATTCTCTAATATTCTGTCTACCCACAAATATAAGGTGAAATTCATGTGTACTTGATCTTTGTGTTTCTTCATAAAATGACCAGCAACATGAAGATCCACATCTATTAGTAGCGATACAGAATCAAATTATATTATTCTCTTCGGTTTGAGATAAAACATGCATGGCTCATAGATTAAATCAGGACGTGCACAAGAGCGGGGAACACATTTGATGGCCTATTTGACACCGGCCACTTTGTGTCTTGTTGTTTTACGAATTAAACACAAGGAAAATTCATGATGTTTCCCTTCGAACCTAATAAAATGTTTGCATCCTTTATCGTTGTGATCGCCTGAATACCGAAGAATCATTCATGTCTCTGTTGAATAGGATCATCAATCTGATCTGATCCTCAAGTGTTGGGTACGTATAGTTTTGATATGTTAGAGTGAAGAATTTTATGTGTCCGACATGGCTTAAAATTTAGAGTGGAATCTATCATGCATGTTGCTTATTCTGAATCCAGTACTACAAATTCCTTTGTGAGGCGTAGGGCCGGGGTAGAGAGAGAGAGAGACAGAGACACAGAGAGAGAGACAGAGATGAGACTGAAGAGCTGAGGTTATGATGAAATCGATCGACAATATGCCAATTCACAACTAACATACCGCGTTTTACGCAAACAACAGGATCATGATGTCCATGTCGAACGTGGCGTCCCACAAAGAATGCCCTTTTCCTTTCCAAAAGACATGCGCTGCTTGTCTGCCGTTGATACAACATTCAGATCGAGTCCATGTCCAACGTCGACTCGAGGTCTTTCTCAGAAATGACATGCGATTCTGCGCAATGCCGTCTGCATATATACAAGTCTTCTCAACAAAATTTATAATCAGGAGCATTATATTGTATGGTACAAAATTTTAGCAAGTCTAGGATGGAAACTGGCTGGAAGGAACAATATGTCATGTATAAAGTCATTCCAATTCCCAGAACGTGCCAAGTACTCTAGAATATTATTGCGCTTCATGAGGCACATTGCCCACTTAAGAGAACCTGTAAATTAAAGTCATGAAATCCAACAATAATAAAATTAATGGCCTGCTCATACGAACTACATATACATATTATATCTTGATAAGCACCAAAAACAAAAGTTTTCTGGAGGGCATGCCTGCTCGAAACACCAGTAATCCACGAGATCAATAGCTGGGGCATGCAGATCATGAGAATCTTGCATTCAAGAAAGAAAGCACGATGATATTATATGTTGCCTCAGAAATCACAGAAACAACATTAATCTAACATATATATATATATAGCCCATGCAACATCAATTCAACTACCGGATCGAATGGCTTACCTCCCAAGCACTAATTACAAGTTACTCGACCTCCAATTTCAATATTGTTGATTTTTCTCGATAGAAGGATTCATTCCTATTTTCATTCAACGACAGCATTCTTATTTATTGGTCAGTACTCAATTAATTGCACAAGTAACATTACAGATCTGAATTAATGCAGACTTCTAATAATACGAGTCGAGGCTGTTTACATCTTGATCGAGAGCTCATGTAAGTGATATTGCTAGCAATCATTTAAAAGGCCTTCCAACTAGATCACGTACGAGTGCTCAATTCTTAAAAAAGATGTATCTCATTGAATTAATAATCTTATACCTACGGGGTAAATTATACAGTACTTGCCTTTCCTGCAGAATCATCCAAATAAATGAAAACAAAAGGACGAACCATATTGCTCTTAATTGTAGTCCAAACTTCCAAAATGAAAAAAGGCAAACTGACCATATCATTAAACCAACACAAGAAATTTAACCTACAAAATATGCTTTTCATTTTATGATAATTTCTATTTTTCTTGTTCGCCCTTCTCCTTTATCCAGTAAGAAGAATAGACCCTATTACTTCAAATGCAGAAACACAAAGAAAGAGAAGCGATCTATTCAATTTTGATTGTTTTGAACTACTAAAGTAAAAGGATTCCAAAATCACCAATAACAGCCACTGATAAGAGAAAGAAATGCATGCCCTCATGTTGAAATTGATACTAACTTCTCCATCAAAATTATTAACTGTGATACTGCACCTCAGAATTAACTACTACCACCATTTAATTATAGACTATCAGGTTTCTTGCCACCACTTAGGTCCACATTTTCTTGGGCCTTGCTTTTGTTTCAAGTTGAAGCACATAATCCGATTTCTTCAAAACTCCAGCCAAACTATCTTAGACAACTTCCAATCTTGTGCTCAAATATGTTACCACCAGATCATATGACAAATGCACTAATTTCATATCCTCACTAATCTCCAATAGTAACTCATCCACCTAAAATCTCTTTTCGACTATGGTCAGTTCTCAAAAGATTGTTTCGGTAACATCAAGCAAGTTGGAAAATTTCCCCAACCTCGATGGTTAATACAATGACACACAGAGGTGCTTCTTTATGTCATCTACCATACCCTGATTCTGCAGTAAGAACCTCTTTAGTATCCCATTTCTTTAAACAAACACTATGAGATAGCAAAAAAAAGGGATTTTGACTTTCCTGTGCCATTAGGCATTAATATGATGGGTAGTAACATTACTGAAAAGATGACTGCCAAGGGAAAAGCAATAACCATTTCCTTGTGCCATTCCTTCAGTTCTACTGTGTCCAGTAGATGCTTTCATAGACAGAGTCAGACTTATGCACGTTTGAAAAGGCAATGTTCATAGACGTGATTGAAAGAATCATCAAGCTTTCTGAAAAGCAAGATCAATATAAACTCAAGGTCATCAAAGAAAATTATCAAAACCTTAGCGATCTTAAATACACTCATTCACAGATGGAATATACCATTTCCTTCTTACATGCAAGTTGACAATTAAATTTCTCACAAATCAAATTACTCCAAAAACATGACTACCTTAGAATAACTGAAATTTTCATATTTTATCTTGAAGTGGATTATATGTTGAAGAAAGGGTCATGACCTACTTTGGGAAGAACAATTGGAAGGGATTCATATTTCTCCAATATTTTGAAAACTGATGTTTCCCTGCTTGTCTATTAGATGGTTTATTCTCTTACAAGCACGATAGAGATGGTGCATTTTTTCCGTAACATTGTAAGCTAATTGGTAGAAGTGGAAAATGCTCTAGCGGAAGCAGCCAGCAGGAAATGTTGAGAGAGAGAGAGGAAATTTTGAGGAAAACAAAATATCCCTTGAATTCATCACCTATAAGCACAATCAACTGGAAGATCTACAAGTCACAGTACAATAAAGATTCATAGCAGATAAACTGTAACTATAACTGACCTATTCTAACAGAGCAGTGAAACTATGTTATAGAAGCCATGAGGCGCACCTCATTTAATTACAGTCAATACACGAATGAGAAGGGAACTCAATCCCGAAGACCAAGTTCAACTTCGAGTTCATCATCATCTTCAAAAAGCTTTAGCAGACGGGCATGCTGGTCCTCTCTCTTCTTCTTTTGCCATATCTTGAATACAAGCACGGCAAAACCAACAAACACCACCAAACCAAGGCAAACAATGACTACCTTGAGTGCTACAGAGCCGCTCGAAGCACCATGACTTGCAGCTTTATTTTCATTTTTGGTACTTGATGGGTCATTCGCCAACCCTTAGGATACAAACAAAACCAAAAACAAAGAAAACAACCTTGAGTTTCATTTGATTTTTTTTCATGTAATTTTCGTTTCCAGAGTAGAACATCACCTGAAGCAAGCCCAACTAATTGCATAGAAGCGGAATAAAGCAATGAAAGTGGCATTGTTATATGAATTCTATCCGAAATAGCAGTTATATATTTGGTTGCAATAATAGCAGAGAAGAAAACACCTAGGTAAAATTTTGAATCTTTACCCATTATTTGGTTCAACATTGGAAATGCTTTTATTTGGTTCAAAATCTTTACCCATTATATAATTGAGAACATATAAAACTTCAAAAAAAAAACGTCTCTTGCTTAATTAGTTTAGCATTCTAACAAAATTTCCAAGAACCAATGTTATTTTCAACAATTCCATATACTAATAAAATCTAATCCCAAACTTATGAACAAAATTATGGAATTACGTTAAATCCAGCACTTTACTGGAAATTCACCATCATATTTTCTATTATATATAGTAATTCAACTGAAGCTACCAAGAACTCTTCGGCAAAGTTTGATCCGAGAGATCGCACTCGGAACTCCGAAAAACACCGGGGCCCTTGAGTTTCTTACTATATAATCCTTTTCCATTGTTCTAATTACAAAAAAGATCGGGTACATTGTTTTACCAGCAAAGACAGAAGAATATTATGTACAATTCGAGAATTTGGAAATTGACAAACAATGCAATAATAATCATACACATACAAACAAGGACATAGATATGAATAGAGAGAGACCTGGAATGAAATGCAGATGGATCAAGCACAAGCATAAGAACAAAGCGAATTGCAGAGATCTAGGGATTGAGGTTCTACTCATGTCTTCTTCTTCTCTCTCGGTCTCTGCCTCCGTCTCGCCTCCTTCCCTCTAGAAAATTAAAATTTATAAGATAGAAAAACAAATAGCGGAGAATTTACGCGTCCTCCCCAAATACAGCTAATGACCATCTCCCACGTCATACTAGGCGATCTCCACGTCATCATGTTGGCTGACGGGTCAGCTTTTCCATCCGTCGTTGGCCGCCTCGTGGCTATTCGTTCAAAAGAAGTTTTACGTAATTTTATAAAATTAAATTTATAAATTAAAATATCAATAGTAATTGAGTAGGGCTAGAATGAAGTCAAACATTCATTCTCATATATTACTGTTCAGATAAACAGTAACATGTAAGAGTGAGTACCTTGAGTATGACTTCACCTTATAATTTTTCATCGTAATTTAACGTATATCAAAATAGAATTTATCTATTTGAATTATAAGCTCATACGTATCTTAATCCTCTTTTATTCCATAGTTACAAGTGACATCTTCTAATTCAATTCCAAATCCTAAATTAAAAATAGTAAGAAACTCTTTTTAGTTTTTAATAATTCCAAAAACACCAACTATAAAGGATTATTAAAATCTAATCAGAGAAGTCCTTACAAACCTATTATTTTAAGGAAATAAAAGATTGACATTGGACTGAACCTGAAATTCTACTTTATGCAACCATTTTGCATTTCAACATTGATGGGTAGTACTGACCAGATTCAAATCAAAATATTTGAAGCGAATAAAATCTCAAATACAGAACAACTTCAATACCGTTGGGCCTTACAACAACAGTATTATCAGGGGAATTAAGATTTGGTGTTTGGGTGCCTAATTGATTAAGTGTGCGATATATATTAATATAATAAATATATGTTTTATGTACGTGATTATATAAAAAGTAATAATTATATATTATAAAATTATATATAATAAATATATATTTATAAATAATTTTGTAAAATAATTTTTTTTAAGATTTTTATAATTTACTAGAGATTACTGCAAAAAGATTAAAAAGAAAATGAGGTATCAACTTATAATTTTTTTTTTTTAAATTAAGCTTAATGATAATTTTTATAAAATAAAATTCATCTATTATTATTTATTAAGTGAAATTCTTGATAATTTTTTTTTTTTTATTATGGAACTTCTCATTCTTAGAACGACTCAAAAGATTTTTTAAGAGATTAGTCAAAGTGTTTTGGTAGTTGAAAATTTGGGTATAAGTGAAATGAAAATCTAGATTAGGGCTATATAGTAACGTAAATATTGGGATTTAAATGGGACAATTTCAATAGAAATTCTGGAGGCCCTAATATTAGAGGGCATTTTCAATTATATAAAAAAAAAATTATAATTTTTTATATTATAATTTTCTTTTTTTTTTAGCCCCCCTACGCTATACATAGTTTCACCCCTAAGTATTACAAGCATCTCTCTTACCAAAGTCATGTGTTAAAAGACATGTTTCACAACTTTTTACATACGATCACCTACAAGACTACAATCAAAAAATTGTGTGATTTGAGAGTTTGCGAGAATACCTGCAATGCCTAAATCATAAATAATAACAAAAGACCTCTCTCTAGCTAAAGAATTAGATAGATTTCATTATCATACCTGGATAACATAAATAGAGCTCACGATGCTTCAGCTTTGTATTATTTTGCGATAATTATCTCACTCTTTATTTGAAATTCTAAGCCTTCGTAATAAGGTTTATGTTGTCTTTGGTCGAGTCCATAGCGGTTTCAAACCCAAGTTCTTGGGTAGTTACTAGTTGTTCCTTCGATGCTAGTCAAAATATGTTTAGATTGGACTAGGCCTTAGATCAACTAGATTATCAGGCCCATTAGATAATCCGGCCCATGGGAGATGATTAGCCCCTTCCACCATGGCTTAACAGAAGAGTTGTGTTTATAAGTCTTAATATATCGTACAATCATTTTGTTAAAAAAAAAATAACTCTATATATAAAAAAAATAACTCTATTTATCATCTCCTTTTTTTATATGAATTCTATTTATCATCTTTACATAGTACACATTATATCTGTATTATTTTTCATTTTTTCTATAATAAATATATAATGTATAGATGATAAGTTGAACAACTTGATTAGTTAATAAAAATAATATCTAAAATAATATTAAAATATATAAAATATGTGGTGTGTGATGACAAATAGCATCCCTAGTCTATTAAAAAATATTTTTAAAAATCTGATTTTTTTAATAAAACACAATTTTTTATAAAAAGAATTATTTATATAAAATTTATATCTAACATTACTCAAAATATAATGACGATCATTGGTAAGTGATTTAATCTAGAAGGAAAATAATAAGATCTCGCTCGTTGCTCCCACTCCATTTTTTTCTTAGTAATTAAGAAAGTATTGTTAAATAATATTGTGATTTCTTTTTTTTTTCTAATATTTAAAAGAGTTAAAAAATTATGTTAAAAAAAAATAGACAACACTAGTGGGAAGGGTAAGCGGATCGTCCAAGATCCCTAGCATTATCCAATCTACATATGTCAAATGATCCACCGAGAGACTGAATAATTTTTTTAGTTTTTAATAATTCCAAACACACCAACCATAAAGGATTATAAAAAACTAACCAGAGAAGTCCTTACAAGCCTATTATTTCAAGGAAATAAAAGATTGACATTGGACTGAACCTGAAATTCTACTTTATGCAACCATTTTGCATTTCAACCAAAGTTTTAAATACTGAAATGAAATATTTCAATACTAATATCGTTTTGTGTATCGTTTTGGAATTGTTTATTTATAAAAAAAATTATATATATAAATACGTATATAAATTATATTTCAAAAAAATAATCAATATATGAATAGATTATATATATAAATACATACATATATATAAATAATCTAGTCTAAATTAAGGAAAAAAAATAAAAAATGAATAAAATAAAATAAAATAAAATTCGGTACAGTTAGTACAGGCCGGTACGACTAGTATTGAGGTCAGTACAATACAGGCAGTATATTTGTATCGCCCAAGTGACCGGTATGACATGTATCGATTATACCAGCCGGTACAATACGATACCAAAAACATTGATTTCAACATTGATGGGCAGTACTGATCAGATTCAAATCAAAATATTTGAAGCGAATAAAATCTCAAATACAGAACAACTTCAGCATTGTTTGGCTTTACAACAATAGTACCATCAGGAAAACTAAGATTTAGTGTTTAGGGGCCTACTGATAAAGTGTGCGGTATATGTTAATATAATGAATACGTGTTTTTTTGCATGTAATTATATAAATAATAATTATACGTTATAAAATTATATATAAAAAATATATACTTATAAATAATCTTATAAGATAATTTTTGTTAGGATTTACATAGTTTGCTAAAGATTATTGTAAAAAGATAAAAAAAAAAAACAAAACAAAAAAAGATATCAACTTAGAATTTTTCTTTCAAATTAAGCTTGGCAATGATTTTTATAGAATAAAATTGATCTATTATCATTTATTAAGTGAAATTCTTGACAATATATTTTTCATTATGGAACTTCTCATTTTTAATGAGACTTGTCCAATTTTTCAAGAGATTGGTCAAACTTTTTTAGTTAGATTTTTTGAGAGATTTTTAAGATTTATTGGTTAGCAGTAATTGAAAATTTGGATATAAGTGAAATGAAAAGTTAGAATATGGCTATATAGTAACGTGAATATTGGGATTTAAGGGGGATAATTTCAGTACAAATTTTGGAGGCCTTGGTATTGGGGGCATTTTTTATATATAAAGAAAATTTATAATTTTTTATACTATATTATTAAAAAAAAAATCTTTGGCCCCCTACGCTATACATAGTTTCACCCCCTAAGTATTACGAAGATCTCTCTTACCAAAGCCATGTGTTAAGGACATGTTTCACAACTTTTTACATATGATCACCTACAAGGCTACAACCAAAAAACTGTGTGATTTGAGAGTTTGTGAGAACGCCTGCAATGCCTAAATCATAAATAATAACAAAAGACCTCTCTCTAGCTAAAGAATCAAATAGATTTCATCATCATACTTGGATAACATAAATAGAGCTCACGATGCTTCAGCTTCATGTTATTTTACGACAATTATCTCACTCATTATTTGAAATTCTAAGCCTTCGTAATAGGGTTTATGTTATCTTTGGACGAGCCCATAGCGGTTTCAAACCCAAGTTCTTGGGTAGTTACTACTTACTAGTTGTACCTTCGATGCTTGTCAAAATATGTTTAGATTGGACTAGGCCTTAGATCAACTAGATTATCAGGCCCATTATACAATCCGGCCCATGGGAGATGATTAGCCACTTCCACCATGGCTCAACAGAGAGTTGTGTTTAGAGCTGCTTTTTTTTTTTTAAAGGTGTTCGAGCTTCAGGATGGAAATCGAAAGAGAAATGATTTATAAGTCTTAATATATCGTACAATCATTTCGTTAAAAAATAAAACTCTATATTGAAAAAAAAAAACTCTATTTATCATTTTTTTAATATGAATTCGATTTATCATCTTTACATATTATACATTATATCTATTTTTTTTTCATTTTTTCTATAATAAATATATAGTGTATAGATGATAAGTAGAACAATTTAGTTAGTTAATAAAAATAAAATAATATTAAAATATGTAAAGTATGTGGTGTGTGATGACAAATAGCATTCCTAATCTATTAAAAAATATATATATATATATAAAAATCTGACTTTTTAATAGAACTCAAATTTTTATAAAATAATTTATTTATATAAAATTTATATCTAACATTACTCAAAAAATAATGATGATCATTGGTAAGTGATCTAATCTAGAAGGAAAATGATAAGGATCCCGCTCCATTTTTTTTCTTAATTTTTTTACTTAGTAATTAAGAAAGTGTTGTTAAATAATATTGTAAATTTTAAAAAAATATATATTTAAAAGGGTTAAAAAATTATGTAAAAATAAAAATAAATATAAATATAGACAACACTAGTGGAAAGGGTAAGTGGATCGTCCGATATCCCTAGCATTATCCAATCTATAGATATTGTCAAATGATCCACCGAGAGACATTCCAGTACAAAAGAAAAAACAAAAAAAGTTATGGGATATTGGATTTGGGTATTGGTAGGCTTGTTTTGAAATGTCCTGACAGAAAATTTTATCATATACAAGCTAAATTATTACTTTAAATAACTTATTTTGCACTCTAAATTATCAAGATTAATATATTATTTGTAATGAAATTTCAATTGTTAGAATAGATGAAAAATGGGTAGTGACATTCTCAACCTCGAGATCTAATGAATTATCTAAGGCCGGTAGTGACTTAAAAGATTCTCAAGTGTGAAATCTGAACATAAAACTTTAAAAGGGCATGGAAACTTGAAGGTAGTAAGGATGTCAATCACAACAAGGGTTCTTAGAAAATGAAATAAAAAACTATGGGCTTGTCATTTTCTTGTTTAAAAAACTATTTTATTTTCTAAAATTCTAAATTTTAAACTCTTTTTTTTCCTTGACTGCAATGCATACCTGTCCTAGATAAGTGATATTGTAAATATATAAATATATATATATATATATATATATATTATTGAATAATCGCTAATCCCACGATCAGATAAAGATTGTCCTATTATATATTTTTCAAATTAAAAATCCAATCAATTATCTTACCTAATCTTTGGATTAACCAAAATTGTTGACTTTCGGTTCTATTACTGAATTTATTATTCTCTTTTTCATTTTTAAAGAGTGGCGAAAGTGAGAGAAAGTGAGACATGTTGTCTTCTTTTGATTATGGAATCTTAGGAATTAGGATGCCATGGATGATCATTTGTTTAAATACATTGAACATAATCATGGTGAGCGTGATTAATTAATTAATTAAAGTCTAATTAATTGCCTGTTTGAATAATAAAAATATCTCATATCATCTTATTATCATAATTATTTTAATTTTTACAAAAAATATAATAAATAATTTAATTTTTAAATTTTTAAATAATAATTTTTAAATAATAATTTATTCATATTTTAAACTTTATATAAACTTATTTCATTTTTACTCATTATGCAAATGACATAATGGCAAGTTTGGAGAATAAAATTAGATGAGAATTTTGTGAATAATAATAAGATAGTATATGAATAATAATAAGATAATTTTAGTTGATTTTTTTTTAATTTTTGAAATGAGAGAGAATAAATTGAATAAAAATATTATAAAATTAATATATTGTAAGAATATAATTTTAGAATATTATTTTTATTTAGAGATTTGAAAAGGTTAGAATGGTTTTTTTTTTTGAAAATTTTGTAATATTTAATTTGAAAAAGCTGTAATGATTAGTTTAAAAAATTTTGTATATGAATTATATTTAGAAATAAAATGGGATGAAGTGAGGTGAGAATTTAACTTCCCATTTTAGAGCACTTTCAATAAATTGTCCAAAACTAAATAACAATTTTAGCTAATGTAAGAGAAATTTAATTTTGGTTATTCCAATTCTCCTGTTGGAATAACTATTTATCTATTATATAATAATAAAATAATATGAGATGAATTTGATTTTAGTTATTTATATCAAGTCCTCGTATTAGATTATTTATTTATTTATTATATAGTAATAAAATAATATTAATTTAAAATTTAAAATTTTTTAATTATTAATTTATTTTATTTTATCATATTTTACTATTCTACTTATATATTAATTAGTAATCATATTCTAATTAAATTATGTCATAGCAAATTGTGATGAGAATAAAGATAAATAACAATAAAATATATATTTGACTTATGAACAATTATTTTTAATTGGAAATTAATTTAACATAACTGTAGCTTTAATCCAAATTTAACTAATTCAATATGATATTATTTTAAAATTTATTAGCTAAATTCTCTCTTGTCAATCGACTGAGGATATTCTTAGGCTGGGTTTGGTTAGTGAACTACTTTAAACTGATCTAACTATTCAAATTTTTTAAGTTAACTCGACTGAAAACGAATTTGGTGAACTCACTGAACTAAATTGTTGGTTTCTTTGGTCAAATTTTGATATTATTATTATTTTAAAATTTAAAAAAATTAAATTGAGATTAGAAAAAATTAAATTAAAATTAAAAAAAATTAAATTATTTTTTATTTTTAAATAAAAATTTAAAAATATTATTAAAATATTATTAAAATAAAATGAGATATCCTCAAAGAGATAACTTGGGGTCGAAACCTCCCTATTACAGTCTCCACCATTCCCGTCGGTGATGGGCGACACCATCCACTCTATTGGGATTAAAGGGAGCCAACGAGCTCCGACAACTTCTAGTGTACCTCCGACGATCTTAAATTCGAAAATAGATCCTGCTGTCCCGATAGAATAGGCGGCAGGAGCTGGTTGAGATCGAATTTCTTTTAAAAATTTATTTTCATTTTAATTTTTTATTATATTTTTTATTATATATTTTTTATTTTTTTATTTTTTTATATTTTCTAAATTTTATTTTTTTATTATTTTTTATTATATTTTTATATAAATTATAAATATGAATGCAGTTCGACCACACTCTAACTCCAGCATCACTCTTAAAATTCAAAAAAAGCTTACGTTTTTTGGAATATTCGTTATCTCTCTGCAGGTGAGAAATGTCAAAGCGGCTTTTACTTTTTTTTTTGTTCTGTCAGCTCACACTCTCTTTATGTATTAGAGCACATTATTATTGAATTGATTAAATTTTTTTTATCATATTTTATTAAAAAAAAAAAAGAGAATAAAAATATTTTTATTCTTTAAATTTAAAGGAAATTTTAAATTTACTATTCACTTTTGTAAAGAATAATAATACTTTTTTTTTTTGGATTAAATATGACAATTTTTTTTTAATACGTATATAAATTTATACTTTTAAAATAAAAAAGATTTAGCCAATCTAATAATAATATTCTTAATAGTATAGTCAACAGGATTTTTTTTTTTTTTATAATTAATCCATTGCAGCAAAACAGCGAGATAAAAGCCGCAGTGATTTGATTATTGGATCATACAAATTTTACATTTTTTTTATAAATATATTTAAATATTTAAATATATTTTAAATTCATTTAATTAGATCTTATATAATTGATTCAACCATCTTAATTTATTATTATTTATATAAAACTCAAATGTCCAAATAACTAACTTATGTCCAAATAACTAGACGAAAAAATATATATTCATACATTACTATACATTAGTATTCATACATAAATATATTTAATACATCTAAACGCAACTAGACGCCAAAATGCTTATGTAACTAACTTGTGTTGACATCTAAATGCAACTGGACGCCAAAATGCCCAAGTGACCAACTCTCAGCCTTCGTGCAGAAAGCGGAAGCTCATCAATGTTATTATTTTAGCTTCCACAAGCAAATTGTTTCCCTCGAGTGTGCAACACAGCAACTAGTCATTTTTCAGTCGATGGCTTCCACAAGCACAAGCACCAAGACAGCCTCTTCAACGCGTGAATGGAAATATGATGTTTTCTTGAGTTTTCATGGCAAGGACACCCGTCGGGGTTTTACAAGCCATCTATACGATGCTTTGAAACAGGAAGGCATTTTAGCCTTTAGGGACGACGAAAAACTGAAGCGAGGAGAGTTCATAAATTCAGGGCTCTTGAATGCAATAGAAGAATCCAAGTATGCGGTCGTCGTTCTCTCACAAAACTACGCTTATTCGAGGTGGTGCTTGATTGAACTTGCCAAGATCGTTCAATGCAGTAATGATATGGATCTGGTAATTTTACCTGTTTTCTATCATGTGGATCCCTCTCATGTCAGGAAACAGACTGGTCCTTTTGCAATACCTTTTTTCATACATACAATATTAGATCCCTGGATTGCCATCAAAGGCGTCCGAAGTTGGAAAGCTGCTTTCCATCAAGTGGGTGAGATCTCGGGATGGCATTTAAATGATGGGTGAGCCTTACCAGCAGTTTCTTTCTTGTTTTATAATCATTATTTTATATTTTTACGTTCTGGGGGGCTCGCGTTGTTTTCGCAAGCAGGGACGTAATGTCTTAGAACCCGAAATTATTGAATTGGTATTTATTCATCTTATACTCTACCGAAGCTAATCATTCTACATCATAAAACATTTTTGCTTTTTATGATTAATTTCCACAATCTCATCAATTATTTTCCTACCCTGTCTATAGGCATGAATCAACGGTTGTCAAAAATATTATTGAAAGGATACATGGGGAACGATATATTCAACTCCAAAGTTATCCCTACGACCTGGTTGGAATAGAGTCCCGAGTGATGGACATGAAGAACTTACTTGACATAGAATTGGATGATGTTCGTTTTATAGGGATTTCTGGGATAGGCGGAATTGGTAAGACCACTTTGGCACAAACTATCTACAATAGATTTTATCATCAATTTGAAGCTAGCAGCTTTATTCCGTGTGTCCGGGAAGAAACTGAACGTCATGGTCTAGTTTATTTGCGAAAAAAACTTCTATCTGACATCCTCATGGATAGAGAGATTGTAAAGACATGGGATGATGGAAGGGTAATCAATGAGATGGAGAGTAGACTGTGTCAACGAAGGGTGTTTATTATCCTTGATGATGTGAATGAAAACAAGCAATTAGAAGCATTGGCAGGGAGGTGTGAATGGTTTGGAAGAGGGAGTAGAGTTGTTGTAACAAGTAGAGAGAAACAAATGTTAAATAGTCATGGAGTGCTTATATATAGACTGAAGGAGCTTGGTGATGATGAAGCTTTGCAACTCTTTTGTCAGAAAGCCTTCAAGGAATCCCATCCTGAAGATAATTATGAGGATCTATCCCAAGACTTTGTGAATTATGCTAAAGGTCTTCCTGGAATTCTTAAAGTTTTGGGTAACTTCTTGTTTGGTAAAAGAATAGATAAATGGAAACTTGTCAGGGATAAATTAAAAGAAAATCCTGATAGAGTATCAAGTGTTTCGGAGATGAGTGACTTGCTACGAATAATGGATCAAGAAATGGTTCTTCATGAATCTAATAAAGAGCCTGACCAATATGGTAGGGTGTGGGTTATTGTGGATGTGCTTCTTTTACTGAAGAATAATATTGTAAGGAGGTTACTTATTACAAATATAAAGTTATTGGATCATATATATCATTATTGTAATTGTTTGCATTTTTTTTTCCAACTTCCCCTATGCTGATTTCATTATTCTTGGGTACCAGGGAGCAGAAGAAGTTAGACGCATTGTCCTTGACATACCTCCACAACAAGTGGAGAACTTGCGTTTTGTTTGGATAGGCATTATTAAGGAAAATGCTTTCTTTGTCCCTGTTTTGGAAACACCAGACTTGAGGGTCATTTCACAAAAAATATTTAGTCACAGGGATGATCTTGATCAGGTGCCTGAGTTTCAAAGTGACGAATATGCAATCAAACAGCTGAAGCAATTGCTGCGTCGAATTGGAGGTCCTATATCATTAATACTAGATGACGATGCCTTGCCTGGATCAGAATCCGTTCTTGAGAAGTTTGAGCTCCGTATGCCAAATTGCAATATTCTGGTTACTTCAGGAAGTAAAGCTCTAAGATATAGCTTTACTTATAATTTAAATGAAGGTGCCATGACTCTTTGTTGTCACTCAGCAACCCCACAAGATGAGAGCTCTTTATCTCCAGATGAGAAGATTGTCAAAGAGGTACCTTGTCAATCTTTGGTATATGGTAGGAAATACAAAATTGTTTATGTTAATCATAATTTTTTCCTTTTGGATAAAATCAAGAATCGTTCTATCTATTTTAAGAAATTATTGCAATGATATGTAGGAATGGCCTGCTTGGCTGTGCCAGAGTATACACCTAAAGAAACTGAGCATCAACAATTGTCATAAGCTGTCTGCACTGCCTGTAGATATTGGAAATCTGAATAATTTGGAAGAGCTAAGGCTAGTTTCCTGTACCGTTTTGTCCAAATTACCAGATACAATAGGATTGCTCCATCGATTACGTATTCTTGACATATCTCACTGTCCTGCTTTGTTGAATTTACCAAATTCAGTAGGAAGGCTTTCTGGGTTACATTTTCTTGAAATATCATATTGTACCAATTTGTCTAATTTGCCCGACACGATTGGACAGCTTGTTGAGCTGCAGATCCTTCATATATCTCATTGCTCCGCTTTGACAAGTTTACCGGATACAATAGGAATGCTCCTTGGATTAAGGATTCTTTGCATATCTAGTTGCTCCATTTTCTCAAAGTTGCCGTATATAATTGGAAGGCTTGATAGGTTACAGATTCTTGGCATATCTAACTGCCCTGCTTTGTCGGATTTGCCAAAGACAATTGGAATGCTTCAGGGGTTACGAATCCTAGGCATATCAGGATGCCCCTTTATGTCAGATTTACCAGATACAATTGGAAAGCTTCAAGGGTTACAGATTCTTGGCATATCTCATTGCTCTGCCATTTTGAATTTGCCAGATACAATCGGAGAACTTCAAGGGTTACGGGTCCTTGGCATATCTCATTGTCATGCTTTGTTGAATTTGCCGTATACAATTGGAAGGCTCCCTGGTTTATCTATTATTGGCATATCTCACTGCTCCGCCTTGACAAATTTGCCAAATACAATTGGAAAGCTTCAAGGGTTACGAATCCTTAGCATATCTCACTGTCATGCTTTGTCAAATTTGCCAAATACAATTGGAAGGCTCCAGGGTTTATCTATTATTGACGTATCTCACTGCTCCGCCTTGTCAAATTTGCCAGATACAATCGGAGAGCTTCAGGGGTTACGGGTCCTTGGCATATCTCATTGTCATGCTCTGTTGAATTTGCCACGTACAATTGGAAAGCTCCATGGTTTATCTATTATCAACATATCTCACTGCTCTGTCTTGTCGAATTTGCCAGATACAATTGGAGGGCTTCAGGAGTTACGAATCCTTGGCATATCTCACTGTCATGCTTTGTCGAATTTGCCACATACAATTGGAAGGCTCCATAGTTTATCTATTATTAGCGTGTCTCACTGCTCTGCCTTGTCGAATTTGCCATATACAATTAGAGAGCTTCAAGGGTTACAGATCCTTGGCATATCTCACTGTCATGCTTTGTCGAATTTGCCACGTACAATTGGAAAGCTCCATGGTTTATCTATTATCGACATATCTCACTGCTCCACCTTGTCGAATTTGCCATGTACAATTGGTGAGCTTCAGGGGTTACGGGTTTTTGGCATATCTCACTGCCATGCTCTGTCAAATTTGCCAGCTACAATTGGAAGGCTCCATGGTTTATCTATTATCAGCATATCTCATTGCTCTGTCTTGTCGAATTTGCCAGATACAATTGGAGACCTTCAGGGGTTACAGATCCTTGGCATATCTCACTGTCATGCTTTGTCGAATTTGCCACATACAATTGGAAAGCTCCATGGTTTATCAATTATTGGCATATCTCACTGCTCTGCCTTGTTGAATTTTCCACATACAATTGGAGAGCTTAAGGGTTTACAAATCCTTAGCATATGTCACTGTCATGCTTTGTCGAATTTGCCACATACAATTGGAAGGCTCCAAGGTTTATCTATTATCGACGTATCTCACTGCTCCGCCTTGTTGAATTTGCCAGATACAATTGGAGAGCTTCAGGGGTTACAGATTCTTGGCATATCTCACTGTCATGCTTTGTTGAATTTGCCACATTCAATTGGAAAGCTCCATGGTTTATCAATTATTGGTGTATCTCACTGCTCTGCCTTGTTGAATTTTCCAAATACAATTGAAGAGCTTCAGGGGTTACAAATCCTTAGCATATCTCATTGTCATGCTTTGTCGAATTTGCCACATACAATTGGAAGGCTCCATGGTTTATCTATTATCGACGTATCCCACTGCTCTGCCTTGTCGAATTTGCCAGATACAATTGGAGAGCTTCAGGGGTTACAGATCCTTGACATATCTCACTGTCATGCTTTGTCGAATTTGCCAGATACAATTGGAAGGCTCCATGGTTTATCTATTATTGGCGTATCTTACTGCTCCACTTTGTCAAATTTGTCATATACAATTGGAGAGCTTCAGGGGTTACATATCCTTGGCATATCTCACTGTTATGTTTTGTCGAATTTGCTAGATAGAATTGAAAGGCTTCGTGGTTTATCTATTATCGGTGCATCTCACTGCTCCATCTTGTCTAATTTGCGAGATACAAGTGGAGAGTTTCAAGGGTTACAGATTCTTGGCATATCTCACTATCATGCTTTGTCGAATATGCCAGATACAATTGGAAAGCTCCCGGATTTATCTATTATCGACGTATCTCATTACTCCACCTTGTTGAATTTACCAGAGACAATCGAAAATCTCCTCGGATTACAATTCCTTGGCATACCTAACTGCCTCGTTTTTTCAAACTAGAGGCAATCAGAATGCTTAGTGGTTTGCAAATTCTTAGCATATATCACTGCCCTACGATTTCAAACATTCCAAGGCAAATTCAAGGGCTCAATGGTTTACAAATTCTTTACATATCTCACGGTTACTGTCCTATTTTGTCAAATTTGCCAAGAAACAATAAGAATGCTCCATGAGTTATGAATTTTGGACATATCCCGTTGAAAAATTTTAGCAAGTTGCCATTAAACATTGGTAAGTTGTGAAGTGTTACTTTTTAAAAAAAAAAAATTACATGAAAAATTGCTGGAGGGAGTGTGATCGGTTGCCACCATCAATTATTAAACTTTTGACATTTGTGATCTGCTGCCACTAACGGATTCTGGGAGGGGGGGCGAGGCAAACCCCTCCTGTAGGATTCAAATAATTCAAATACAGGAATCCATATACAAATCATTTATGTTTCAAAAGATAAAAATATACTCACATATTTTTTTTACAAGTAAATATCAAATATCATATTAAAAATTAAACACTTACTACTGTTTGAAATAGTTTAACCATAAAAAAAAATTATCTACATTTAAAATTATAAATTTACGTCTGTTAAATGGCAATCTTTTATATTCGCACGTTTGAGGTGGCCCTTATGAAGCTCTTTTGTTTTTGGTGTCTATTAGTTGTTTTCATATTCAAAATTTAAATTTAATTTTTGGAACAATTGCTAGTGCCCTTAAGGTGCCCTGTTAGAATGTCCCGTAGTGTTAACTCTTTTTTTTTTTTTACTTTAATTTTTTAATATGTTTAAATATTTTTAAAAAAATCACAATATAAATCAACAATATTTGTAATCATAAATTAAGAACAAAAAAAGAGAAGAAATGGGGCACAAAAGCGAAACCCTTTAGCAAACTCCTTATCATTTTTCAAATAATAAATAATCACCATCCTTTGCGATCTATACGATATTTTTCATTAAAAAGATCCACTAATTCTGAAAATATTGTACAAAATCATCAAAATTACTTAATTCCGGCTAAGTTTCGTCGCCCAACAATAGTCACTTATAGGGAGCCAAGTAAACTTTTTCCGGCTAAAATTTAGAAATTAATATTTTTTCCTATGACAAGAAATTGCCGCAAATAATAATGGTTGCAAAAAACACTGGTTAAAAATAAGTTCTCGCCACATATAGTTTTGTGGCGAATACTATTAGCCAGAAATGCTTAAACCAGTTTTTTCTTTTTGGTTTTCTCTTTTTTGTGATTCCTGATTTTTTTTTCTTATATTTATCTCTTTTATGAAAGTTGTTTACTAATAAATCAAAAAATACTAAATTTGAAAAAAATTATATTTATTTGTCAATATACACGTCAACATCATTCAAATATCTTCAACATACATATTTTAAATTCACACTTTATAATCTTTAGACTTACATAATACCATCAAACATATCACAGTGAAATATAGATTTACAAGTTGAATTCTTTCAAACAATTGTTGTCTAGCTAATATTAAGTTGTCTTCTTGAATGCTCTATTACGTTTGCACTTACAAAATGGTCACCAATATTGTATGCGGTTTGCACCATACAAAGAAATCTATCAACCAATATTTTAACTATTAGAGAAGAACATATAAAGAATAAAAGCATAAGAAAATGAAAGAAGATAATGAAAATATAGGATATTCACATAAAAGATCTTAATAAATATTGCAAAAACTAAAAAACATTCTAAAAATTGGTGTTTGGAGCTTCAGGATGGAACGAAAGACAAATGATTTATAAGTCTTAATATTTCGTACAATCATTTTGTTAAAAAAAACTCTATATTCAAAAAATAAAACTCTATTTATCATTTTTTTTAATATGAATTTGATTTATCATCTTTACATATTACATATTGTTGAACTTAAAGTTTCAAGGTTCATGTAAATCTACACATGGATTTTGATGATAACAAATGAATTCAAAGAATAAAGGAGTATCAAGCTCAAGTTGTCTACACAATACAATCAAGCACATCAAGGAACCAAGCATGAGCAAGAAGGGAACAAGTTCACATTAAGATCATAGAGTAATTTTGTAAATCTCTTGAAAATTCGAAATTAGGATTAAGGCTCAAAATAAATATTTTATCATAAAGCATTAAAATACATTTTCCACATGTGCATGAATATTTTGAAAATTAAATTTGAAAATTTTGAAAGATGATTGATTGTCATCTTTCACATGTGCATGATATGATTAAAGTTTTGAACTTTGAAAATATTAAGATGATTGATTGTCATCTTTCACATGTGCATGATATGATTAAAGGTTTGAATTTTGAAAATATTAAGATAATTGATTGTCATATTTTACATGTGCATGTTTTATTTGAATATTTTTAAAAGTAGTGGATGCTTTTCTTGACTTATGCAAAAGGTAGATGTCTTTATTTGAAAATTTTGAAAAGTAAAGTGTGCTTCTTTTGTCATATGCAAAAAGTAAAAGATTATATTTGAAATTTTTGAAAAGTAAAGTGTGCTCCTCACATGCAAAAAGTAAAAAGATTAGATTTGAAATTTTTGAAAAGTAAATGATGATATTTTTTACATAAGAATCTTTTTAAATTTGAAATTGAAAACTCATTTGCCTATAAATAACTCACTTGAGTTTTGCAAAACACACAACAAGAGCTTACACATCTATTGCTAAGTTTTGCATCATTTCTTCAAAATTCTCATTCTCTCTTTTATAAAGTTTTGAGCCTTAATTCTTGTTCTTATTGAGAGAGATATAGGTTGCGCTGTATTGTTTCTATCTCACTCATTGAGGAGTGTACTTTGATAGTCTACCTACTATCAACTCTTGTATTTGTAAAAGGGTGTGTATAACCCTTGTGTGTGTAGAAGGTGTTCTATACGAGAAATAGTTAAATCACAAAGTGTGAGGTGATTGGAAGTGTAGAAGGTGTTCTACACGGGGAATAGTTAAATCACCAAGTGTAAGGTGATTGGAAGTGTAATGGGTGTTCTACACGGATTTTTTGGAGCGGTGCTGCTCAAAGGTGTAATAGGTTTCTATCTCTACCTAAAGGATATTGAATAGTGGATTTGGGGATCCTCAAGAGGTAGCTTGAGGCGAGAACGTAGGCAGTGGGGCCGAACCTCGTTAACATACTGAGTTTGCTTCTCTCTTACTCTTACTATTTATATTTATTGTTGTTTCATATTTTGTTTATATTTTATATTATATATTTGATTTATAATTGTTATTTTTTTAAATATATCTCAATTCACCCCCCCTCTTGTGTTAGTCATCTGGGTAACACATATTATATATATATATTTTTCTATAATAAATATGTAGTGTATAGATGATAAGTAAAACAACTTAATTAGTTAATAAAAATAAAATAATATTAAAATATATAAAGTATGTGGTGTGTGATGACAAATAGCATCCCTTATAATCTATTAAAAACTATATATAAAAAAATCTGACTTTTTAAGAAAACTCAATTTTTTATAAAAAAATTATTTATATAAAATCTATATCTAACATTAATCAAAATATAATGACGATCATTGGTAAGTGATCTAATCTAGAAGGAAAATGATAATGATCCAGCTCATTGCTCCCACTCCATTTTTTTCTAAGTTATTTTTCTTAGTAATTAAGAAAGTGTTGTTAAATAATATTGTGAATTTTTTAAAAGTATATCTTTAAAAGGGTTAAAAAATTATGGAAAAAAAAAAGACAACATTAGTGGAAAGGGTAAGCGGATCGTCCGTGATCCCTAGCATTATCCAATAATCTATAGATGTCAAATGATCCACCGAGAGACATTCCAGTACAAAAGAAAAAACAAAGAAAGTTATGGGTAGTTACTAGTTCTTGGGTAGTTACTAGTTGCTCCTTCGATGCTTGTCAAAATATGTTTAGATTGGACTAGGCCTTAGATCAACTAGATTATCAGGCCCATTAGACAATCCGACCCACGGGAGATGATTAGCTCCTTCCACCATGGCTCAAAGAAAAGGAACACTCGATATGCAATTGCACACCAACTATTTGAAAAGATTAAAAAAATAATAAAAAATTAGTATGAGAAGAGTGTATAGGTGTGTAGGAGCACAATGACTGTTGTCAAGCACTCCAATAGAATATTGAATTGATTATTGGTAGACTTGCTTTGAAATGTCCTAACAAAAAACTTTATCACGTACAAGCTAAATTATTACTTTAAATAATTTATTTTGCCTTCCAAATTATCAAAATTAAGATATTATACTATAAAATTATTATGAAAAAATATTATTTGTAATGAAATAATAAACTATGGGCTTGTCATTTTCTTGTTTAAAAAACTATTTTATTTTCTAAAATTTGAGATTTTAAACTCTTTTTTTTTTCCTTGACGGCAATGCATACATGTCAACAATTTTGTAAATATATATATATTTTATTGAATAATCGCTAATCCCACGATCAGATTGTCCTATTATATATTTTTCAAATTAAAAATCCAATCAATTATCTTACCTAATCTTTGGGTTAACCAAAATTGTTGACTTTCGGTTCTGTTACTGAATTTATTATTCTCTTTTTCATTTTTAAAGAGTGGCGAAAGTGAGATAAAGTGAGACATGTTGCCTTCTCTTGATTATGGAATCTTGGGAATTAGGATGCCATGGATGATCATTTGTTTAAATACATTGAACATAACGGTGAGCGTGATTAATTAATTAATTAAAGTCTAATTAATTGCTTGTTTGAATAATAAAAATATCTCATATCATCTTATTATTTTAATTATTTTAATTGTTACATAAATATAATAAATAATACAATTTTAAAATTTTAAAATTAATAATTTATTCATATTTTAAACTTTATATAAACTTATTTCGTCTTTACTCGTTATGCAAATGACATAATGACAAGTTTGGAGAGTAAATTTAAATGAAAATTTTGTGAATAATAATAAAAAAATAATTTCAGTTGAATATATTTCAGTTGAATATAAAAAAATATTATAAAATTAATATATTTTAAGAATACAATTTTATAAGATTAATTTTATTTGGAGATTTGAAAAAATTAAAATGTTTTTTTTTGAAAATTTTGTAATGTTAAATTTTAAAAAGCTATAATGATTAGGCTAAAATTTTTGTATATGGATTATATTTAGAAATAAGATGAGATGATGTGAGACGAGGATTTAGCATCTCATTTTAGAGCACTCTCAATAAATTGTCCATAACTAAATAACAATTTTAACTAATGTAAGGAATTTAGTTTTGGCTATTCTAATTCCCATGTTGGAATAACTATTTATTTATTATATAATAATAAAATAATATGAGATGAATTTGATTTTAATTATTTACATCAAGTCCTCATATTAGATTATTTATTTATTTATTATCTAATAATAAAATAATATTAATTTTAAAAATTATTAATTTTAATTATTAATTTATTTTATTTTATCATATTTTACTATTCTATTCATATGTTAATTAGTAATCATATTCTAATTAAATTATGTTATAGTAGTAATTGTGATGAGAATAAAGATAAATAATAATAAAATATATATTTGACTTAGGAACAATCATTTTTAATTGAATATTCACTGAGGATATTTTTAGGCTAGATTTGGCTCAGTGCAGTTTACTTTAAACTAATTTAACTATTCAAACTTTTAAGTTAACTTGACTGAAATGAATTTGGTGAACTCATTGAACTAAAAGGTTTCCTTTAATTCAATTTTGATAATATTATTATTTTGAATTATAAAAAAAATTGAATTGAGATTTTAAAAAATTGAATTAAGATTTGAAAAAATTAAATTATTTTTTATTTTTTATGAAAATTAAAAAAAATATTAAAAAAAATGAGATAAATTAAATAATAATAATAATAATAAATAGGCCTTACTGTTTTTTTTTTCTTTTCTCTGTCAACTCACACTCTCTCTATGTATTAGTAGTATAGCCGACAGGATTTTTTTAGATAAAACCATTGCAGCAAAACAGCGCATGGGGATAAAAGCTGTAGTGATTTGATTATTGGATCATACAAATTTTACATTTTTTTTTATAAATATATTAATATATATTTAAATATATTTTAAATTAATTTAATTAGATTTTATATAATTCATTCAACCAACTTAATTTATTATTAAATATACAGAACTCTAATGTCCAAATAACTAGACGCCAAAATATATATTCATACATTATTAATCATACATAAATATATTTAATACATCTAAACGGAACTAGACGCCAAAATGCCCAAGTGACCAATTATCGACCCAACTCTCAGCCTTCGTGCGGAAAGCGGAAGCTCATCAATGTTATTATTTTAGCTTCCACAAGCAAATTGTTTCCCTCGAGTGTGCAACATAGCAACTAGTCAGTTTTCAGTTGATGGCTTCCACAAGCACAAGCGCCAAGACAGCCTCTTCATCGCGGCAATGGAAATATGATGTTTTCCTTAGTTTCCATGGCAACCACACCCGTCGGAGTTTTACAAGCCATCTATACGATGCTTTGAAACAGGGAGGCATTTTAGCCTTTAGGGACGACGAAAAACTGAAGCGAGGAGAGTTCATAAAGTCAGGGCTCTTGAAAGCAATAGAAGAATCCAAATATGCGGTCGTCGTTCTCTCACAAAACTACGCTTCTTCGAGGTGGTGCTTGATTGAACTTGCCAAGATCGTTGAGTGCAGTAATGATATGAATCTGGTAATTTTGCCCGTTTTCTATCATGTGGATCCCTCTCAGGTCAGGAAACAGACTGGTACTTTTGCAAGCGCCTTTTTCAAACATACAAGAGATCCGAGGGTTACCATAAAAGAAGTGCGAAGTTGGAAAGCTGCTTTCCGACAAGTGGGTGAGATCGTGGGATGGCATTTGCATGATGGGTGAGCCTAACCAGCAGTTTCTTTCTTGTTTTTCTGTTTTATAATCATTATTTTATATTTTTACGTTCTGGGGGACTCGCGTTGTTTTCGCAAGCAGGGACGTAATGTCTTAAACCCGAAATTATTGAATTGGTATATATATTCATCTACTCTAGTGAAGCTAATCATTCTACACCATAAAACATTTTGGCTTTTTATGATTAATTTCCACAATCTCATCAATTATTTTCCTACCCTGTCTATAGGCATGAATCAACGGTTGTCAAAAATATTATTGAAAGGATACATGGGGAACGGAATATTCAACTCCAAAGTTATCCCTACGACCTTGTTGGAATAGAGTCCCGAGTGATGGACATGGAGAACTTACTTGACGTAGGATTGGATGATGTTCGTTTTATAGGGATATCTGGGATGGGCGGAATTGGTAAGACGACTTTGGCACAAACTATCTACAATAGATTTTCTTATCAATTTGAAGCTAGCAGCTTTATTCCGTGTGTCCGGGAAGAAACTGAACGTCATGGTCTAGTTTATTTACAAAGAAAACTTCTATCTGACATCCTCATGGAGAGAGAGATTGTAAACGCGTGGGATGATGGAAGGGTAATCAATGAGATGGAGAGTAGACTGTGTAAACGAAGGGTGTTTATTATTCTTGATGATGTGAATGAAAACAAGCAACTAGAAGCATTGGCAGGGAGGTGTGAATGGTTTGGAAGAGGGAGTAGAGTTGTTGTAACAAGTAGAGAGAAACAAGTGTTGAAGAGTCATGGAGTTTGTAATATATATCCAGTAAGACAACTATACCATGATGAAGCACTGCAACTCTTTAGTTGGAAAGCCTTCAAGAAACCCCATCCTGAAGAGAATTTTTTGGGTCTATCTAAAGATTTTGTTAATTATGCTAATGGTCTTCCCTTAGCTCTCAAAGTTTTGGGTTGCTCGTTGTTTGGTAAAAAAATAGTCCTATGGAAAAGTGCGAGAGATCAACTAAAAGAAAATCTTAATGGTGATATTTTGAAAACACTTAAAACAGGTTTTGAAGCACTCAAGCCTGCAGAGAGGAACCTATTTTTGGATGTAGCATGCTTTTTCAGGGGATGGGACAAAGATCTGGTTAAGACTATTCTAAAAAGTTGTGGTTATTGCTCAGATATCAATATAGATGTACTTGTGGACAAATCTCTGATGAGTTTCTCAGGGAATAATCTATGGATGCATGATTTGTTGCAAGAAACGGGTCGAAATATTGTTTGTGATCAATCTTGGGAAGAGCCTGGCCGACGTAGTAGATTGTGGGTTTGGAAGGATGTGCTTCATGTATTTAACAACAATACTGTAAGTAGATTTATTTACTATATACATGCAAATGAAAAATGTAAATAAATACTTTTTTTTTATGACTACATCTCCTTATCAGTTTCATTGCTTTTGGTACTAGGGAACAGAACAAGTTAAAGGCATAGTCCTCGACTTTCCTCCACAAAAAGATCAGGAACACTTGAACGCGGATGCCTTCTCAATGATGAAAAGATTGAGATTTCTTAAGATCAGTAATGTGCACTTTCCTCAAGGCATAGATTATCTTCCAAACGAGTTACGTCTTATCAAATGGGATGGTTACCCTGTAAAATCCTTACCAGCTAGTTTCCAATCAGAATATCTAATTCGACTCAGTATGCATTGCAGCCGTATTGAACAATTATGGGATGGAATTAGGGTAAGATTTACATTAATTATGGGAGTTTGTATTTTCTCGTTTCATTTAAAATTAATTTTGTTTTTTGCTGAGTCTTTTATAATCAGGTTTTCATTTTGTCACAGAATTTTGAAAATTTAAGGTTTATTGACCTGTGTGACTCCCAAAATTTGATCGAAACGCCAGACTTCCATGGAGTCCCCAATCTCGAGACTCTGTTTCTTCGACGTTGTGCAAACTTGTTAAAGGTGCACCCATCTCTTGGAGCTCTCAAACAACTTGTTGTATTAAATCTAGAAGGTTGTATATGTCTTGAAAGCCTTCCAGAGAAGATTTCGATGGTATCCCTAAAATTTTTTATTCTTTCTGGATGTTCCAAACTTGAGAAGTTTCCTGAGATAGTGGGAAGTATGACATCTCTGTCAAAACTCAATTTGAGTGGTACTGCCATAGAAGAACTACCACCTTCATTTGAGACTTTATCTGGCCTTCAGTTTTTGAGTTTAGTAGATTGCAAAAACATTTCAATTCTCCCTAGGGTTATTTTTAGTTTGCCGTCCCTTGGATCTCTCTCCTTATCTGATTGCTCAGAACTTGACAAAATGCCGGAGGATTTGAAGAGCATGGATTGCTTGGAGGAGCTTGATACAAATGTAACTAGTATAAGACAAGTACCATCCTCTATGGTACATTTGAAGAGCCTTAAAAGACTGTTCTTAAACGGATGCAAGGGTCTAGGACCTAAATCATGGGATTTGCTCTTTTGTTGTTGCATCTGTCATCTAAGCTCTTTAATATTGCTGGATTTAAGAGACTGCAATCTATCTGATGGAGCAATGCCCTGTGACCTTAGAGGCCTATCCTCACTAGAGACTCTAAATCTCAGAGGGAACAAGTTTAGGAGCATACCGTATGGCATCTGTCACCTAAGTTCTTTGCTATTTTTGGATCTAAGTGAGTGCAAACTATCGGATGGAGCAATCCCCAGTGACCTCAGAGGCCTATCCTCACTACAAAATCTATATCTCAGAGGGAACAAGTTTACGAGCATACCAAATAGCATCTGTCACCTAAGTTCTTTGCAAATTTTGGATCTAAGCGGCTGCAATCTATCGGATGGAGGAATCCCCAGTGACCTTAGAGGTCTATCATCAATAGGGAGTCTAGATCTGAGTGGTAACAAGTTTATGAGCATACCAGATGGCATCAGTCGCCTCAGCTCTTTAACAATGCTTGATCTAAGCGACTGCAATCTATCGAATGAGGCAATCCCCACTGATCTTAGTGGCCTATCCTCGCTACTGTCTCTTGATCTCAGTGGCAACAATTTCTCGAGCATAGCAGATCGTATCTGGCAACTTTCGCACCTCGAAGAACTTTCCTTGGGAAATTGTAGTATGCTTCAATCATTGCCAACGCTTCCATCAAGTCTATTGTATGTACGGGCTCATGGCTGTACTTCTTTGGAGACGTCTTTTGATGCAGCAGGAGCTATTTTTGATTACTCTGCACCAGCTGAGCGTGGAGTTAAAAGATATCCCTTTTTTCGAACGTTGACAGAAGCACAATTTGGAAGCACCCTTGAGGTCCCTCTCTCTCTCTCTCTCTCTCTTTCTCTCTCTCACATACAGAGACATGCGCCCGCATAGATTTTATCATATTCTTGTTTTCCCTTTTTTTCATTTCTCAAATCTTTACAGGCATTAATGTACAAAGGGATTGGCAGTATGATTGTCCGTTACTATTTTTTGCTGACTCCTGAAATACCAGAGTGGTTTGCTGTTCAGCGTGCTGAATCCTCATCAAGAATCCGGCTGCATCTCGAGTCAGATGATAATAGTAAGTGGTCGGTATATGCCATGTTTATCGTATATGAAGTCAGTCAGCATGAAAATTCAAATTCTAGGACTTCCAATTTGAAAGAGGGACACCAGGTTCTTTGTCGTTTTGCGACTGATGAAGGTCGTCTGCGTCCCTTAGAACTTCCGATACAACAGCACCTCTGTAGTGTACGTGCTGCTAAGCTAATTGGATATTTAGTATTTATACCACGTGCATCGTTTTCAAGGGCTGCAAATAACGTTGATAAATGGAGCTTCATTGAAGCTTCAGTTACATCCGAACGCCTGGGCGGGAATGTTAAAAAGTTTGGGGTGCGTCTGCTAAATGAGCAAGAAGTTTCAGAGCTCATAGAAGCAGCACGAGCAATGTCTGGGTAATGTACTGTGGCTTTTAAGCTATTAGGTGCGAACTTGTTGAACTTGCTACAAGTGTTTGCCGAGGCAGATCATACTCTTCTAAGGATTCTAATTCTAATTGCATCCTTTTCAACGTTCCCCGATTAATGCGGCTAAAGTTTCTAGAGTTGATCATTCTGCTCAAATCAGACCTTCAGGAATTGCTTTCAAACTCTTTCGGGTTCTTCTCTCTAGCTAAATGCTATATAATTATGTCCAAACCTAAATTACAAATTTAGTTTTCCTCAAAGCGCATCAGGAATATTGACATGGTCCAGACTCCATTACTCAGTTTTGAGGATGATGCAAGTATCTATATGCATGCCGCCGTTATCTGTATGTTGAGAAGCCTTTGATTAATGACTTCTCTTTATATGCATCTTGTGCTTTTGAGGAGCATCCGACTCTTCTGGTAAGAATTCCCACTAAAAAAAGTTTTGCAACTTCTAGCATCTACTGTCTTGAACACTTAACAGGAATTATAAAAAGATTGGCTTTGTAGTATTACCCCTCATTAATAGCTTGGTTTGGATGGATGCAGCAGGATGAGCACTTGTTTGGGCTATTTGTCAAAGTAGCCTGTTTCTGGGGAACTCTAGCTTGGCAAGGTGGTGGTAGTCAGATGAGGAAGAGGATATTGGATATTGCCATGACTCGAGTTGTGACCAGGTTATTCTGCTAACCCATAGGACTGAATGTATATTGGCATGGCTGCTGCCATATTTAATGGATTGGAAGGATGGTGCTGACAAAGTTATTGTTAGCATAATTCTTCTTTTTTCTTTTGTTAATGCTGGTTTTGTAGTCCAGGCTCTAGGATCTATTAATTTCAGTTTATGGAAGGGGCAGTACTCTAGTTCTCTGGATATAATCGTTTTTAAACAAAACAAGACGAATCCCTCTAGAGAGGAACAAAGAAGTGGCTAGTTGCTCCACCAAACCAATTATTCGTCTAACCGTTTATTTAGAAAGAAAGAAAAAAATACATTTAAAAAAAATAAGCAATACACATTTCTTGTAGTACTTTAAAACTACAATGTTTTGAACTGAGAGATATTTTTGTGAAATATCTTATAAAAGTAATATATTTTATAAAACAAAAATATCTTATAAAAGAGATATTTTTTAAAACCCAAAACGCATTTGAAATTGAAAGTTGATTTCTTTCACTCCATTTGAAATCCTCCCGCGAAGCACCTTCCTCCCTTGACAGCAATCTACTCCAGTAACGTTGTACCCAGCGCCATCCGGCGACGTAGTTTGCATCACTTTCTCCTTTCTAGCGCCACCTCACGACGGTGTCTTGTTGTTCAAAGCCACCTCACAATGCTCATACATCTGCCCAGCGTCGTCACTTCCCGTGAGTTCTTTGAACGTACAAAACCAAAGTAAAGGCTCTGTTTCACCATAGATTCGTAGGTAAATATTATCCCATTTTTCCTTCCATACCATTTTGTTCTTCACGCGTCCTGAGAGATGTTATTTTTGTGTTTTCTGAGATGGCTATTGTGGATTAGGGCATGGCGAAAAACAGTGTTCTTTGGTGACAGACAGAATTAGAAGGGCACGATCTTAAAATGGTTCATCACTAGTAATTAATTAGCATCTAAAGTAGTTTTTTTTGTTAATACAACCTGGATTAAGACATGATTGGAACTTGTTTGCTGTAAGTTTCATTTCACGTAACAGATAAGGAATGAAAAGAAAAAAAGACCAGTCAGATGTAAAACCCAGAACCTGTGTCAAAATGAAATCATCTGCACTGAACAGGACACGTGTTCAAGTCTGCACAGGCTCCAGAAATATTTTTTCAACTCACTACAAGAAGAAACAATCCATTGCATTCTCTAATAAGATCAAAATATTTTTAAACAGAATGCTACCAGCACACTCTAAAACAATGCCAATAAGCTAAAAAGTTGAGTAGACACTTCAAGAAAACTTTCGTGTTCATAGGACCCAACTTGTTTGGAAACAATACTCCTCATTTGCACATTCAAAAGTAATTTTTCCTAAAGACTACTTCCAGTAAATGTCATAGACTGAAACTAGAAAATTTAAAAAAACTCACACATGGATGTGCTAGAGGAAAAAATACGAAGAACATAGCAGCAACATAAGGAACATATAATTCTTAGTACTGTAATTAAATTCCATATGCTTATGAAAAACAATATCAAAATAAGATGAAGATGAGATTTTGTCCTCAAGACTTTGAAAATAAATTCTTTTTTCCTTTGCAGTCGTATTAGACAGACACATATGCATGTCCTATTAATTTTTCTTGGGTTTTTATTAATAGTTATCAGTACTTGAGAGCAAGAATTCTGCTCAAATAAAAAAGTAAGAATTAATTCTGCAAAGGTTTCACTTACATATGTATTGCTACTGAATTTTGTTCACCCATTAATTTCATCCAATGGGGAAGTGATAGCATTGCTTGTTATATGTATTTTACAATATTTTATGATGGCTTACTTGAAAAAAAAAAAACAAATCTTTAGTGGGTTAGCCTCTAGTATTACCCTTCTCATTTATTATGTTGGTTTTCAGCCTAGAAGTGAAACATACACCGTAGGTGATTTTATGACAAGGAAGGAGAATTTACATGTTGTAAAACCAACAAGTGTTGATGAAGGTATTGCTGATACTTGTGCTTCTTCTTTCATGTGTATCATATCGGTTCATGTTTTCATTCACTAGATTTCCAGTGATTAATGATGACTGGAAATTGGTAATTCCACTAACATTTTAACCATAATAAGAAAAGAAGGACTCACATTCATATAAACAGCTTGATATGGTGTGGTATCTTATGGCACGTGAATCATTCATCATTCTCAATGTTGCATTGCATATCTAGTTGACAACATTGTTAAGATTGCTAGTCGATTACATGTTTTAACAACAGCTTTGTTTCTTGGAGATGGATATCTGTAGAATGCTAAAGAATGATGTACAGAAACTAGAATATGTGTTTGCTAATCGATATGTTTCCCTGATTAAATAAGTTACTGCTGAGAGGGCTTCACCAAGTTAAATGTGAATTTATAAATTTAAATGTTCTCTCCAAAGATTACGAAAAAGGCAGAAGTTGAGCCCTTTATATCTTGCCAAGGAAGAATTTAAGCATGCTCTATAAATATACGATATTATATTTACTTACTATATGTTCAGACAACACGATATTATATTTACTTACTATATTGCCAAGGAACATATATGTTCAGACAAACTACTAAATTATTAGTTACTTACTATATATTAGAACAAGAGGAAAAAAAAGAAAGATCAGTGAAACGAGAGAAATACTTTGTGTTAATGCACATGATTTCTAATACATACAGCCTGTGGTTTTTGTGTTGATGAAGTAACTGTGAAAGGTTGAAAGCAATGGAGCAAACATTGGCAACAGGAAAGCAGATTCATGAGGATTGTTGAACAGCAAATTTGAGTTGCTATAAATGGATATAGGACTATTTATCTAGTTACTTGTATGGAATGTTGTATGTACAATGTTTATTGAGGTGAAGAATGAGAAGCGTGTGAAAATTGTTTCATTCATGAGCTTGATGTATACAGTAGTCCACCCAGTACTCAGGTCCCCAATCTAGACCTCCCAAAATGCCTAATTTTCTTTCCTTTTTTTTCGGATAATTTAGAGTTCAGAAAGACAATTGAAATATTTGTATGTTGGATATATATCATGCTCATGTGATCTTTACTTCAACGATTTTAAGGCCAAGAAAAATAATCTCTTTGGAAAGGCTATGGTTTAAGTTAATTTTGCAGTTGAAAATATATGAAGTGAATGGCTCGTGTTGAAGCTTGTTTGTAAGGAATTTGAAGATTTGTTGAAGTTGAAAGTTTGAGGCCTGGTGCATAGATTGAAAACAATGGACATTAGCATAAAATTAAAAATGACAGAAAGTTATAGGAAAATACATGATGTATTCATTTTGTTTTTCTACACAAAAAGATAGCTTCCATTTTCTTATTTGAAACTACTTAGTTAATTGTACCATTACAAAAAGATAGCCTCCAAGTGCAAACAGAAAATATGAGGGGAGTACTATTACATTTGGTCCATACAAGAACTATCTAGACTATACCCATCTACTTACATGTTACAATTCATCCAAGTGAAGTCAAAGCTATTACAATTGATACAATCTAATACAAACATAATAATTTTCACTTTCCTTTTCGAATAGTTCTCCCTCTCTCTCTCTCTCTCTCTCTCTCTCTTCCCTTTTTGAACTTCATACTCGTGCCGCAATACGTCATATCCTTGTATGAACTACATACTCCATCACAAAATATTAACTACAAACAATGATGATTAGATTTAATCCATACGTAATTTTGAAAAATCAAACAAAAGTTCAAATTTGTTAATACTTTTACTAATCTTGGACTGATATTTAAATACTAAAACAGAGCAAAGCATTAAGTCCACATGATACTCACATATTGCAATACGTAGTTATGCATCAACAATCATTGGAAATTAAGAAAGACACAAAAAGAGAGCCTTATGTCTACACCCAGAGAAACTTAATAAAAAATAATAATAAAAAAGGGACCCCAAAGTCCAAGCTTGTTTTATCTGCACTATGAAATTTTTCTTTATAAAACTTAGACATAAACCATGCCTCTTATGGCATTTGATATGGAAGTACGAATCAAGTGCACTCTAAGAAAAGCAAATTCAGATGTGATATATCATGTTGTAATTTTTTTTTTAGTAAAGAAAATTTAATATATCATACATAAACACGTTAATTTTGAGATCTACTTAAACCACTTTCCAAACTTAACACCCAAAATCTATTTTAGGCAATCTATTTATGTTAGTCAAAATAATCTACTACAAAATAAAGCTCTTATGATCCTATCCAATCCGATCATCACTTCCCCTCTATGTTGTCAAATAAAAATTAGAAATGCCAACTCTTTTGAAACACAGATGCTTAGATAGTCAATAGTAATCGATAGTTAATAGTAGACAATGAACTCATCTGGAAATAATGACATTGATTGAACTTGATCTCCACAATGAAGCAAAACTTGTGAATTTCTGTCACTAATGACATCTACTCTGCACATCAACCAGTAATAATAAATATTCAACCCTCCAACATATCTACATCTGCATCCCACCTCTCCACTAATGCTATGGTACAAACAAGAACTTAATATAAGACATACCAATAAAAAAAAAAAATCATAAAGAAAAATAATCACAGCAAACAAATACAGAGAGATGGAGTAAATAGAATGAAAAAAAAGAGATTATTCAATTAGTTACCTGAATTTGATAAGTTTATAGCAAATACAGAGGGAAAAAGGATATGGAGTAATTTGTGATGGGTAATTTGTGATTCTTTTTTTATAATCACCTTTTCAAATTATTCAAAAAGAAAAACTTATAATCTCCAATCTATAGAAAAAATAACTTTAATAATCAAACACATGCATGAACAATATGCATGCGTAGATTATAGATTTATTTGAATCCCTATTAGTTTCTAGCAAATACAGAGAGAAAAAAGAGATGGAGTGAATAGCTAAAATCTTAAATTTTAAAAACTTATAATCTACAATCTATAGAAAGGGGAAAAAACACTTACTTGAATCACTATTAGTTTCTAGCCAATACAGAGAGAAAAAAAAAGTGTATGTGATAGAAAATCCTAGAATCACAGATTACCTTCTTGCAGATCTACGGGATTCGCGTCGGTAAACTGAGGGCGGCTTCGCATCGTTGGATTGAGGGTTTCGCATCGGTGGTTTGAACAGCCTGAGGACTTAGACTGAGAGATGCCGCGATGGGACTCATCTCCTCAGGAGGGTTGAGGTCGTGGTGGAGAGGGCTAAGGTTGCGGTGGGGAGGGTCGACGTCGTGGTGGGGAGGTTGAGGTCGTGAGTGGCTTCGATCGATGGCTGTCGAAGAAAACGAAGCTTGGTTTCATTTCAAAAGGGCTTGGTCTCTCGAGAAAAAGGGGGGATCGAGGGAAATGGAATGAGAAAGAGAGAGATGTGAAACAGGTTCAATTGAACCCGATTTACAAGTCATGCATGCAATCGATTCACCCATCTAATGGATGCATCCTAGAATTTTTCTTTTATTATATGTATTGTAAAATATATTATGTGGCTATTATTACTCTTGGCATTTTATCAAGCACATCACTGTTAAAAAGTGATGGATATGATTAAATGTTTATTGTATAGAAGTTTATTTTATCTTTCTAAACAAATTATGTGTTCCTTCTGAAAAAAAAAAAAAAAAATTATGTGATTGTAGATGATATGTGGTATATTGCTCTATGAATATAGTTAATTCTTTAACATAATTCACACTTTTTTAGTCATTTCCAGAAGCTTGACTGCTTGAGTTGTCTCAAATCAGTTTTTTTTTTTTTTTGAATATTATATTGAGAGATAAGATGAGATGAATTTTAAAAGTGAAATAAAATATTATTTTTTTAATATTATTATTATTTTAAAATTTTAAAAAGATATATTAGAATTTTAAAAAATTGTATTAAAATTTATATTTAATATAAAAATATAAAATATAAAATAATAAATTTAAAATAAATTAAGATCAATTCATCTTACCTTACCATCTAAACCGACCCTTACTCCCAGCACCCAAAGAGCCTAATTAGGCATTAAAAGATATTTAACAAACTCAGCAAAATATATTTATGGTCGTAGACTTGTCGTATAAAAATCAGCAGACATTTCAACGGTCCTGTCTTTGACTGGGAATTGAACAGTGGCTCATCACTCATTTTTCTTTTCGAAGCGTTGATCGGCTGACTAAAGGGGAGCCTATGGATCTAAGGCCTTTCCCGTCTCGAGTGTCAGAAATGCTCTGTTCCTATCAGGCCAGATAGGAAACCTTACCCCCGGCTCCCATGAACACTCAACGAGTTTCTTCATCTTCATCTTCATCTTCTCCTCCAGTACGTGGACGGAAATACGACGCTTTCCTCAGTTTCTTTGGCGAGGACACCCGCCGGGGTTTTACGGACCATCTACATAAAGATTTGAAAAAGAAAGGCATTTTCACCTTTAGGGACGACGAAAAACTGGAGCCAGGAGAGTTAATAAGTTCAGGGCTTTTGAAAGGAATAGAAGAATCCGAGTATGCAATCGTCGTTCTCTCGCCAAACTTCGCTTTTTCGAGGTGGTGCTTGATTGAACTTGCCAAGATCGTTCAATGTCGGAAAGATATGGGGCTGGTAGTTATGCCCGTTTTCTATCATGTGGATCCCTCTCACGTACGGCACCAGTCTGGTACATTCCAAGAGGCCCTTGCTAAGCATGAACAAAATCCCAGTATCTTCAAAGAGGATGTGCAAACGTGGAGAGATGCTTTGGGAGAAGTGGGGAAAATCAAGGGATGGCATATAAAATTACAGGAGGGGTAAATCTTTTTTCTTTTCCAATTCCAACGAAGACAATTCACAGACGTATAAAAAAGTATTCAAACTAAACTATACTCACAACCTTTTAGTTTACACGATTATTATTATTATTATTATTATTATTATTGTTGTTGTTGTTGTTGCATTGAATTTAAACATCGCCAAACTATTAAAGTATACCGGGATCCTGCACGACCAGGGGAATCTATCTCCATAACTGATTCTGTAGACTGTTGATACCCCGAGCTATAAGAGCTCAAGACACGTCACTTATCAAACTGCCAAAAGGCTAACCGAATACTCGAATACAAATGCTCGAATTCTCTAGAATCATCCTTCTCTGTAATAGACTACCTTTCATGCTTTATAAATACCAGTGTAATATTGATACATGTAAGACAGAATGCAATTCATATTCCAGATTTGCTTTCATCGTCTTTATTTTATTTATGTCATATTGTCGAACACTTGGTAGCCTCTTCACAAACGAATTTATTCCCAAACGAAGATTTTGCTTTTGCCCTAACGAATTTGTTCTGCAATTCATGTATATATTAATTTGGCAAATATGGATTTAATGTATAAAAACCTAAGTACTTAGATTGATGTTTGGTATAGCTTTCAATGGTTCCTGACTTGCCGTTATCTCATCAAATCTATATTCCTACCTTCTTGACAGGTATGAATCAATGTTTATTGAACAAATTGTTGCAAGGGTATTTAGCAAATGGAATATTCAACGCCAAAGTATTGCTTCCCCTGACATTGTTGGAATAGAGTTCCTAGAAATGGAAACGATGAAATTTCTTGACATTAAATCGGATGATGTTCGCTTTATAGGGTTTTATGGGATAGACGGAGTGGGTAAGACCACTTTGGCGGAGTTTGTTTTTGATAAAATATTTTATGAATTTGAAGCTTGCAGCTTTATTTACCGGGTCAGGCAAGAAACTCAAAGTCATGGTGTAGTTTCTTTACAAAGAAAAATCCTTTCTGAAATTCTCGAGGAAAGAGAAATTATAGATGGGTGGGATGCTCGTAGGGTATCCCATGAGATAAGGAAAAAATTGTCTAGAAAAAGGGTGCTTATTATTCTTGATGATGTGGATGAAAACAAACAACTGGAAGACTTAGCAGGTAAGCCGGAATGGTTTGGAAGAGGGAGTAGAGTTATTGTAACGAGTAAAGAGAAACAAGTGTTGACTAGCCATGGAGTGCATATTATACATTCAGTTAAGGAGCTTGGTGATGATGAAGCTCTGCAACTCTTTTGTCAGAAAGCCTTCAAGAAACCCCATCCTGAAGATAATTATGAGGATCTATCCCAAGACTTTGTGAATTATGCTAAAGGTCTTCCTGGAATTCTTAAAGTTTTGGGTAACTTCTTGTTTGGTAAAAGAATAGAGGAATGGAAACCTGTCAGGGATAAATTAATAGAAAATCCTGATAGAGTATCAAGCAGGGGCGGACCCACGTTGGAGGTTGGGGGGGCTACAGCCCCCCCAAAATTTTTCAAAAAAATTATTTAGTATATATATTTATATATATAATATTAAATTATTCTTCAAATTATAAAAAAAAAAAGTTAAAAATTACCCCCCAAATTTTTATTAAAATTATTCTCTCAAATTTCAATGTATATATAATTTTATTTTAACTTTTAGATTTATTGAAATCCAAATTTTAACTCACATAATCTCATAATTATTTTAACAGTTTAATTCTAAAAAAAATAATTATAAATTTATATAATTGTTAAAATTAATTGATTATATTCATTTATATAATCTCACTCTAACTTAATTATATAATTATGAGATATAGTTTGTTAAAAATTTAACAGCGGTATATCATTAGTTATTAAAAATTTCTTATGTTTATTCTTGATCTATAATTTTTTTTAATTATAAAAAAAAATATGAGCAAGTTAAGAACAAATAATTTTTTTTTTTAAATGTGGGTAATTCGAAAAGTAATAAACAACGGAATGTGATACTTCTATCACTAATGAGCATTCTTTTAAAATTTATATATAATACACATTTTATCGATCGCCCCCCCAAACATTAAATCCTGGTTCCGCCCCTGGTATCAAGTGTTTCGGAGATGATTGACTTGCTACGAAAAATGGATCAAGAAATGGTTCTTCATGTATCTAATGAAGAGCCTGACCAATATAGTAGGGTGTGGGTTATTGAGGATGTGCTTCTTGTACTGAAGAATAATACTGTAAGTAGGTTATTTATTACAGATATAAAATTATTGGATCATTATTGTAATTGTTTGTATTTTTTTTTTCCAACTTCTACTAGGCTGATGATTTCATTATTCTTGGGTGCCAGGGAGCAGAAGAAGTTAGACACATTGTCCTTGACATACCTCCACAACAAGAGGAGCACTTGCGATTTGTTTGGATAGGCATTATTAAGGAGAATGTTTTATTTGCCCCTGTTTTAGAAACACCAGACTTGAGGGTCATTGTACAAAAAATATTTAGTCACAAGCTGGGTGATCTTGATCAGGTGCCTGAGTTTCAAAGTGACGAATATGCAATCAAACAGCTGAAGCAATTACTGCGTCGAATTGGAGGTCCTATATCGTTGATACTGGATGACGACGTCTTGTCTGGATCAGAATCCCTTCTCGAGAAGTTTGAGCTCCGTATGCCTAATTGCAATATTCTGGTTACTTCAGGAAGTAAAGCTCCAAGATATAGCTTTACTTATAATTTAAAATCATTAAATGATGAAGGTGCCATGACTCTTTGTTGTCACTCAGCAACTCCACAAGATGGGAAGACTGTCAAAAAGGTACCTTGTCAATCTTTGGAATATAGTATAAGGAAATACAAAATTGTTTTATGCATCATGATTTCACCTTTTGGGTAAATTCACGAATCATACTATTGATTTTAAGAAATTATTGCAATGATATGTAGGAATGGCATGATTGGCTGTGCGAGAGTATACAACTAAAGAAACTGAACATCAACAAGGATCATAATTTGTCTGCACTGCCTGTAGAGATTGGAAATCTGAATATGTTGGAAGAGCTAAGGCTAATGTCCTGTACCGTTTTGTCCAAATTGCCAGATACAATAGGAATGCTCCATCGGTTACTAATTCTTGACATATCTCACTGTCATGCTTTGTTGAATTTACCAGATACGATTGGACTGCTTTGTGAGTTGCAGATGCTTCATATATCTCATTGCTCCACTTTGACAAGTTTACCGGATACAATAGGAATGCTCCTTGGATTAAGGATTCTTTGCATATCTAGCTGCTCTGTTTTCTCAAAGTTGCCAGATACAATCGGAAGGCTTGATAGTTTACAGATTCTTGGCATATCTAACTGCCCCACTTTGTCGGATTTGCCAAATACAATTGGAATGCTTCAGGGATTACGGATCCTAGGCATATCGGGCTGCCCCTCTATGTTGGATTTGCCAGATACAATTGGAGAGCTTCATGGGTTACGGATTCTTGGTGTATCTCACTGCTCTGCCTTGTCGAATTTGCCAATAACAATCGGCATGCTTCAGGGGTTACGGATCCTTGGCATATCTCATTGTCGTGCTTTGTTCGGTTTGCCAAGGACAATCGGAAGACTCCATGATTTATCTATTATCGGCGTATCTCACTGTCCTGCTTTGTCGGATTTACCGGATACAATTGGAGAGCTTAAGGGGTTACGGATCCTTGGCATATCTCATTGTCCCGCCTTCTTGAATTTGCCAGAGACAATCGGAATGCTCCATGGTTTGCGGATTCTTAGCATTTCTCATTGCCCTGCGTTTTCAAATATTCCAGGCCAAATTCGAGAACTCCGTGGTTTACAGATTCTTGACATATCATCCTGTCCCAAGTTGTCAAATTTGCCAGAAACAATAGGAATGCTCCATGAGTTCTGAATTTTGGACATATCCCACTGACGGATTTTAGCAAGTTGCCATTAAACATTGGTAAGCTGTGAAGTGTTACTTTTTTTTTTTCCTGAAATTTACAGGGAAAATTGCCAGTGTGTGTGATCGGTTGCAATTTGCATCATCAATTATTGAACTTTCCACATTTGTTCTAATTATCTGTTTCGTTCATCTGGATTAAAATAATTCAAACACACAATCCATATCCAAATCATTTATGTTTCAAAAGATAAAAATATCGTATATCGTATATTTTTTTTACAAGTAAATATCAAATATCATATTAAAAATTAAACACTTACTACCGTTTGAAATAGTTTAACCATAAAAAGATTATCTACATTTAAAATTATGAATTTACGTCTGTTAAATGATAATCTTTTATATTTGTAAATCGCACGTTTGAGGCGCCTCTTACTTACGAAATCTCTTTTGTTTTTTGTGTCTCTGTTTGCTTCTTTATTATGGCCGTCTGTGTTTATTGGTCAAAATGCTTTTAAATTATTATCAATCTTTTTATCTGAAGAATAATGCATGCTTACGTGAAAACTTCGTAAAGCAGCAAATGTTTGTGGATTCCTTTATTTATTTATTAATTCGCGTCTCCCAAAATAATAAACAATAACCATTTCCTACACCGCACGACAGGGGCGAAACTACGTTAACATCTGGGGGGACGAAAGGTTTTTGAAAAATTAAGTTAATATATAAGATATTACTATTTTTATGATGTTTTATAAAAAAAATTCTTTCTTCAGTCCCCCCAATACCAAATTTATGTCTCACACTCTGAAATCTTCCTTATATATCAAATATCGTCAAAAAAATTCCATTGTAAAATATAAAATGTAACTTAAAAATGGCTAGCTGCGTGTATACTTTCACGATTGCAGGCTGCAACTTTTCATAATTCTATGTACAATGTTCCAGATAATTGCTATGAACCGGTCTCTTTAAATTATTGAAAATTCTCTACAAGTCAATTTCTTGGACCTTTATAAATTCTAACTACACCTACAAGACCGTTACTTAACGTTGTTGTCCAGCTTGTGCTTAAAACAAATCACTTCTACATATTATAGAAAAAAAAAAATTAATTTTGTGAGCTCGAGAGTCAAGACCATACCGTATTACCGCTTATTTCTTCTTCCTCTGTTTCTTCTTAATCCTGCTTCTTGTTCTTGAATCTTGTTGCTGAGCTATTTTGATTGGAACGTGACGAATTTCTTGGGACGATTTCCTCCGTTGTAAAGGCTTGGGGCCTTGGGCGATTTCCAAATATTGAGCAGCTGAGGGGCTCCTGGAATCTCCGAAATTCCGATCGGCAAATACCATTTACGAAAATCTGAAAGCATTTTCCTGATCTCACCTCTAGGCTCTGGCTCTTGCCTTTTGGACTTGGCCCCTGGCCCCCTCAAGTTCTATCCTTCTTATTATCTGCGTTAATCAATTAATTTGTTGCGAGTTGCCATGTTATTGCTAATCTTTTTATTATTTTATATTAACTTGTTGTCGAATACCGTGTATAAAGTGTTCTAGAATCTGCTATTCTGCTTAGCATTTACTTTTGCCTTTATTATTATTATTTTTTCTTAACAATCCATACGCCTGCTGCTTTAAGAATATTATAACTTATATTTAAAAAAAATTATTTATTAAGTCCCCTTTTAGTTTTCCTAAGTGTGTTTTTAATTTATTATATTTAAATTTCTTTATTATATAGGTTGTTCTAGAATCTTTTATTATTGTTATTATAATAATTATTATTATTAATAAGTTTAGATTTTTACTTTTAAATTTTAGAATTAATAATTTATTATTAGAATGTTAATTGGATTAAATTTAGCTTTTAGATAACTTAGACTATCACTCTTAGATTTTAGCATTATTATTCACTCTTATTTATTTAGACAACTTAAATTGCTACTCTCATACAACAAATTAAATAAAAATATAATAATTAAATTATAAAATTAATTGAGACTATTCCTTAATTTACAAACTATACAAAAAATCTAACAATTTCTTGAATATACTTAAAAATATAGAAAAATATGAGTAAGCCAAAAACAATTGATTTTTTTTTTAAAAAGAAAGATATGGACAAGTCGGAGAATAATATACATTTAGAGTGCTCGGTAACAATAAAATGTAATACTTCTATCACTGATGAGCGTCCTTCTAAAATTTCAAAAATGCAACCTGAAGAAATGGATGCTACATCTTTGGAACGTGATCCCGGATTACGTCCACAAATATGGGAATTTCCTACTAACCTACAAGATGAGATTCGACGTGCCTATTTTAAAGCTGGTCCATATCAACCTAGACTTTCAGAATATCCATTTTCAGGAATTGGCAATCAACGTTGTCGATTTCAATTTTCTTGGTTTTAAAGATATTCTAATTGGTTGGAGTACTCACCTTCGAAGAATGCTGTATTTTGTCTTCCATGCTACATCTTTGCTAAGAAATCAACAGGCCGTCCAGGATCAGATGCATTTACCAATAAAGGTTTTGACAATTGAAAAAAAGTAAATGATGGAATGAATTGTCCTTTGATAGGACATGTGGGGAGAGATCCAAATTCACCACATAAAAAAGCTGTAAAATGTTGTGAGGATTTAATGAATCATACAAGACATATTGACAAGTTAGTTGAAAAACAAACATCACAAGAGATGATGAATAATTGGTTGCAGCTCAAAACTTCGATAGATAGTGTTCGTTGGCTGACATTCCAAGCTTGTGCTTTTAGAGGTCATGATGAAAGCTCTGACTCAAAAAATCAAGGCAACTTTATTGAATTAATAAAATTTTTGGCAAGTTATAATGATCAAGTTAATGGAGTTGTCATGGAAAATGCTCCACAGAATGCTAAATATACATCACCCAAAATTCAAAAGGAAATTTTGCATATATTTGCAAATAAAGTGCGAAATGCAATTCGCGAAGAAATCGGAGATGCCAAATTTTGTATTCTTGTTGATGAAACTCGGGATGAGTCTAAAAGAGAACAAATGGCTATCATTTTGAGATTTGTTGATAAAGATGGTTTTATTAGGGAACAATTTTTTCATATTGTGCATGTTAAAGATACTATGGCAGTAACTCTAAAAAATGAGATATGTGTTCTTCTTTCTCGTTACGATCTTCAAATTGAGAATATTCGAGGTCAGGGATATGATGGAGGAAGTAATATGCGTGGTGAATGGAATGGATTACAAGCTTTATTTCTTAAAGATTGTCCTTATGCATATTACGTGCATTGTTGGGCTCATAAATTACAATTAGCTTTGGTAACAGCCTCTAGAGAAGCTAAACATGTTCATCAGTTCTTTGTCCATTTGACATCTATTATCAATATTGTTGTTGATTCTTCTAAACGTAATGATCAATTGCAATCTGCTCAAGTTGCTGAAATTGAAAGTCTGATTGCTTCCAATGAAATTGAGACTGGAAAATGGGTAAATCAAATTGGTACGCTACAACGAGCTGGAGATACTAGATGGGGGTCTCATTTTCAATCTGTTTGTAGCTTGATAAGGATGTTCGGTCTTGCTTGCACAGTTATCAATACTATCTCAAATGAGGGATCAAATTATTCTCAACGTGGTGATGCTGAAGCGGCTTATATGGTATTAACATCATTTGAATTTATTCTGATATTACATATAATGAAAGAAATAATGGGAATTACTAATACACTTTGTCAATCTTTACAACAAAATTCTCAAGATATTGTGAATGCCATGAGCCTAGTTACAACTACAAAAGTACTCATTCAAAAGTTGAGAGATGATGGATGGGAGTCTTTGCTTATTGATGTTAAATCGTTTTGTGAAAAATACCAAATTGATATTCCTGATATGAATGATCAATATACTCGAGGAAAATCACGTCGTCAAGTTGAAAGGACAACAATGGAGCATCATTTTAGGATTGATATATTTACTGCTACAGTAGATTTTCAATTGCAAGAATTGAACAATAGATTTAACGACCAAGCAATAGAACTTCTCATTCTTAGTGCTGCTTTAAACCCTAAATGTGGATACAAATCATTTAAGATTGATGATATATGTAAATTAGTTGAGAAGTTTTATCCACAAGACTTTACTGAGCAAGAAAAAATCCTTTTGAGAATTCAATTGCAGCATTATGAGCTTGATGTGCTGATGCATCCAGATTTTCAAGATATGTCTACATTTTCTCAGTTATGTAGAGGACTAGCAATTTCAAAAAAATCAAAAAATTATTTTTTGATTGATAGGTTAATTCGTCTAGTTTTAACTCTTCCTGTTTCTACTGCTACTACTGAGCGGGCATTTTTTGCTATGAAATTTGTAAAAACTAGATTGCGCACTCGAATGGAAGATGATTTTCTTGCAGATCATTTGATAGTTTATATTGAAAAAGAAATTGCCAAGAATTTTACTTCAGAGATGATAATAAAAGAATTTTATTCTATGAAAGATCGTCGTCGAGCTTAATTTGAAGAAAAAAATTTACATGGATCGCCCCCCAAATACTAAATTCTGGTTCCGCCCCTGCCGCACGACCTTTTTTCATCAAAAAAACAAAACAGTCATGCTGGGTTGCTCTTGAAGAAGAAGATAGCTGACTGTTACAATTTGAGGAATCAGTTGTATGAAAACAAAACAAATAAATAAATAATAGAGTATGAATGAATTATTTTTTGAATAATGTTTTTTTATCTGAATTAATCTATTAAAAATATCTTCTGAATGATAAAATATTTTTATTTTCGAAATGGATGAAATTAAAAACGACCTGCTAAGCATTTATGACAAATGAGACAGAATGATAGATGATGTGACTAAAAGGTGAGCTGATAGACATTGGGGCAGGGAGCAGGTTTTAAATGCAAGACTTGATAAAAAGTAGACGGCAAGAGGAAAAGGAGAAATCTACCGACACGCAAGGGAAATATTTGATCATTTAGACCAAACCTTAGCTATAAAAAGACTCGAACAGATGAAAGAAGGGGCTGGCTCTCTGGCTGGAACAATTTATGTGGTCTCTTCTTCTTCAACTTCGACTTTTCCAGATCTCTCCAAAAGCAGCACGGCGAATTTATCTAAATATTCATTTATATTTTTTTCTGTACAGTGAGTTATGAGAGACTGTAAAAATTTTCATAATAGTGGATTCTCATCCCCAAATACCCGTGGACGTAGGTATTCGTCGAACCACGTAAAATTATGTGTTCATCTCTCTTTATTTTATCTGTTATTACGTACGTGGATTCACGCCGGGACCTCACCGGGACTCCCAAATGACTTCGAACGAAGCCCGACTCGCACCAGTGGGTTGGAAATAATCATTTCTCTCACGCCGACCTGTTGACTGATTTTTATGACCTTAACATTTTTATGTAATAATTAAGGAAATATTTTTATTATGTGATTATTGTTCTTATTCCCAATAGCATCCCGGTATTAAGTGAAAAAGATTTCAAAAATCCTAATTTTCGAGTTGATGAAATGAAGAACCCAGAACTTTCATGAGACCCACTCCAGAAATCAACAAATCTCTGAATAGGGAAAACAAAGGAGCAAGAAATCAACAAATTTTCGCTACTCTCCTTTTTGTCAGTTTCTCATCATACAACGAAATAACCAAAGAGTAAATAATGAACCAGAGTTTAATAACTTAATCAGGAAAGACAGAGACCTTTTTAGAAAGAGGTTACTCCTTTGACTAAGTTCTACATGGAAAAGAAAATAGTGATGAGTGTACTTATGGGTTTATTTAAGAGGGCTTAGTCTTTTTAATTTAAACACATCAGTCAAAAATTTATTTAGTAATTTTTAATTTTAAAAAAATTATTCTACTGTCCTTTTTATATGTAAAAAAAGAAGATGTGAAAGTTAAAATTTTACTAGTAAAAAAGTTTTTGTGGATATCGTTAGGATGAAGAGAAAATTTGTGTAATTGTAACAATTTTTCACATAGTGAATTTTTTTCTCTAGATCTAGTGATTTTTCTCCTGTTTTAAAAATTTTTCACGTAAATTTTTGTATTGTGCTTATTTCTCCATTTTTCTTGATATTCTATTAAAAGTAAATCCTGGTATGGGGAATTTGAGAGGCCTAAATTTTCAACAAATGGTATCAGAGCCATTAGATTCTTTTGGCGGGATAGAACTTTGGTGTGGTAGTATGGATACGTACGATCTAAGGAGTATCTGTCTAGGAAATTGAAAATTTTAAGTGTGTTCGTTGTGACCCTCAAATCTGTCCTGGAAATCTTGAAGTTCTGTTTAGGAAAAATCAGTCTTTCCTGGGAACTTACTTAGTAGGTACTATTTATTTCTAGAGTAAAATTCATCAAGGCAATGCCAAGAATAGAGGTGAAGAAAAATTTAATGGAAGAATCAATTTTGACTTGTGGCAAGTGCAAGTCAGATATATTTTGATTCCATTATGATTACACAAGAACAGACTAACCCATGAAATCAACAATTTGTTGGAGGTGTGGACAATTTGGGCACGTCAAGAAAAGTTGTCAACAAGAGGTGAAGCTGGTTCGGCAAGTGATTCCAAGTCAGTAAATGGAGATATTGACAATGAAACTATCATTGTGTCTCTCTTTACAGAAGACGATATCTGTTAAAAAGAAACATGTACATCCTCATAACATGTCGCTAATTCCAAAGTTGTCATGATAGATGATGTGTTATTGTTAGCGGTTCCACAAATTTGCACACAGGCATTGGTTTGGCATTGATGTAAGGTATGTGGTGGAAATTCATGTCGATGACTGATGAACTCTCAGGAAAGCCAAATGTGAGAGTTGCATTATAATTTTTCAGCAAAATTATTTTTCGACATGGGCCAAGTGAAATGTTTGGAATTGATTTATTTTAAGTGAGTATGCCTTTATGGTAGAGCATGATAACGAAAGTTATGAAAATCTTTATTACGATAGAGTGTGGCTGTGGGATCGGCCAAAGTTGTAAGGTGGAGATTGTTAGTGTTACTCCTTTGGCCAAGTCCCACATCGGAAATAAAAGAGTGAGGAGTGTACCCATAACCCTATTTAAGGGGGTTTAGTCTCCTTAGTTTAAACACACCAGTTAGAAACTTCTCTAGTAACTTTTGATTTTAGAAAAATTTCTCTTTTGTCTTTTTTGTATGTAAAAAAGAAAAAAAGGTGAAAGTTAAAGTTTTACGAGTGGGTAAGTTTTTGTGAGTATCGTTGGGATGATGAGAAAAAATTGTGTGACTGTAACAATTTTTCACATAGTAGATTTTTTTTCTGGTTATGGTAGTTTTTCTCCTGTTTTGAAAGTTTTTCATGTAAATTCTTGTGTTATATTTATTTCTCTATTTTTCTTGATATTCTGTCAAAAGTAGATTTTGGTGGGAAAATTTTGAGAGGCCTAAATTCCCAACAATGCTGCCCTCATCCTCGACTGTGGGCCCCTTATTATCGTCGCTATCGTACTCATCCATGGCTCTTTCCCCGACTTCCTCTTTGGAGCGAAGTGAAGTAGTGGACGACGGTGCGACTCCCTTTCCGTCCGTATCTCGGCCCTCGTCTTTCTGGTTGGCATCCAGACTTGAATCTTTTTTTTAGTGTGACTTTTGTACGTTTACACAGACACAAATTCTTTTTTTGTTTTAATATATTTGTCCTGACCGTTCATTTTTTTTCTTTTTATTTGATTTCTAGCTATATGAGGTTGCCCCCACATACATTCTCTTCTCCATTGTTGGCTCATTATTTGCTATCGTTCTCTAGATTGATGGATTGATGATTTTATTTTTATTCATTCTATTGAATTGCTCGGCTCATCATTTCTCGACTATGCAAGAATCATCAATTTGTGACTCTTTTGGTAATACATAGGCTACAAAAAGGAAGCAGGAGGGGAGGATTTTGAAAAGAATAAATCTATTTGCAGTCCACCATATATGGTGGACTGCACTACACTCCATTAATAAAACGATTCATTTCATTAATAATAACAAAATCTATGTTCACCCCTTACCTACGAAATCTCCGATTCGCATTCACCCAACACTTTATTATTTTAGCCCAACCTAAAGAGTGCTTTAAGAAGATGGGCTGAAATCAGACTTGCCCAAAGCTCAAAACCAAGCACAGATATTCATCTTAAAACTTCCAAAATAACCCATAGTTGCCAGTGAACAAAAGGAAATCAAGTGCTCGACACTTCCAAACTCAGACAATAAGGAAATCAAACACTATTGCTCACCAAAAGTTAAAAAAAAAAAAATCAAACTTTCAAATTGTTGAAAAGTTCACATAAAGTAAAATTAAAATTAAAATTAAAATTAAAATTAAAAAAGGCCTTACCAATTCGACCAGACAGCAAGAGGAGTGAGAGCATGACTTTAAGCATGAAGAGTCTGTGACACTATAGATTGAGCAGGGAGTAGGAAAGTTGTTTTGATTTTTGGGAGGGGTGTTTAGATTTTAAGGATGTTTTAGTCAAGTCACCAACAAAATGATGATATTTTTATCTTTATTTAGAATGGACAATAAAAGAGTTCAAAAAATTAGATTCTACCTAGCATTGTCTTTTGAAAAAAGGGTTTATGGGAGTGAAACAGGAATGGGGATATCGAATGAGAGCAGGGTTTAGATTTAAAGGAGACATGGTGCAGTGAATCTACAACGTGGTTTCGGTAGAAATCTTACGTGTCAACGACTTAGATGTGGGCTATTATTCCAAAAACAGAAGTGATATATTTACAATTATTTTATAATTATTTTACAATATTTTATTTATATTTTTAATTTTACAGTATTAATAAAATTATAAAATTTTTTAATTTTTTCTTAATGTTTAAGCATATTAAAAAATACTTAAAATAAAATGATAAAAAAATTTTTTTATAACACTATAAGTTATAAAAAGATTATAAAATAGTTGTATCATCACTCTTCCAAAAATATAAGTTTGATCGACCTGAAAATTCTTCTAATAGTTATAGAAATAATTATTAGTGTATTGACCATATTAATGTTTTTTATATTTTTAAAAATTAAAAATTAAAAATATATCAAATGTATTAAAAATATATTAAATAGGTAAATTATAGAGACATAAATATAATAGCACTACTCTCTTTTAATATTTTATTCGCACGTTTGAGGCGGCCCTTACTTACGAAGCTCTTTTGTTTTTCGTGCGTCTCTGTTTTATTCTTTATTTTGGCTGGCTGCCTTTATTGGTCAAAATGCTTTTAAATTATTTTTCTTTAAATTATTATCAGACTCCATCTTAATAATGCGTACGTCCGTCAAAACTTCGTAAGCAGTACTCCTTTGTGGATTTATTTATTAATTCACGTCTTCCAAAATAAAAATAAAAAATGATAAATACATGATATTTTATATAATATATATTATAAAATAGATATATTTTTATAAAATGATATTATTTTTATAAAAATATTCTTATTTTATAATACATAGGTTATATATGTGTTGTAAAATATATTGTATATATTATGCTCAATAAATAATAAAAATTTTCTACCCTGCATCACCTTTTTCATAAAAAAGAAGATTAATATTATTATGCTTTTTTAATTTGTCTACTTATTATAATTTGCACATTAATTTTTTTTTATTTTAAATATTTTTTAAACATGTTTAATATTTTTTAAAAGAATATTAAAAAAAATAATATCCTAATAATCATTTTTTTAATTATTAAGTAATTTAAATAAAGTTAAAATACATAAATGACCAAAATAAATAGATAAATTAAGGTGGAATAGTAACAATTCTCTACAAAGAATAGTAGTCATGCTGGGTTGTTCCGGAAGAGGAAGAGAACTGGCAATTACAATTTGAGAACTCAGTTGGTATGAAAACAAAACAAATAAATAAATAATAAAGTACGTTTTAATTATTTTCTGTTCACCATCTGTCAAAAATTGTTTAATCATGAAATTACGAGATATATGTGAGTTGAGAAATAAACCAACTATCCTCAATTCTCTAAATTCTTATAGAAATTCAATAATTTCTTTTGTCTCAAAGATGAATGAAAACTTGAAAATGTCTTTATAGAGTTTTTTTTTTTTTTTTTTTGTAAAGATGTATTATAAATTTCAACTCTTTTAATATCCAAACGATCAAATATGAAACAGTAAACAAGTAACGAATAAAACAAGTGGAACAATAAAACAGTAGAAGCCAGAATATCCGTTAGTCGGGACATATATTACAACTCAATCATCAATTCTGGTGCCCAGAAAAAAACAATGATCAATTATGGCGGGAGTTCCTTGTGCCCACATACTCGGAAATTTGATTGGTCAAGGCTGTGTGACAGTGTCGTCATCACAGACATCATCGGCGGCGAAAAAGAGGTAACCATGAGTATGATTTTGTTTTAAAAGCACAACTAGCGAGAGTAACCCGTCACCCTCTCCTCTTTCTTCCTATGTTTTTTTCTTTGTATAAATACCCATTCTTTTTCACTCTGAAAGCAGAAACAGGATTGGAAAAGCAACGTAGAAGCGCACAAGCCGAAGAAGAATACGAATATAATCATTAACAATGGCCGCTGAAACTCCCACCATTCCTCTTCTTACTACTTACAAATTGGGGAAGTTTGATCTGTCCCATAGGTACACTCACCTTGCAAAGTCCTCTTTTTTATTTTGTTTGCTTCTATTTTTTCCGGTTACTATGATGTAAATCATCTATATATGTGATGGGTTTTGAGTTTTCTTAGTTGAAATCATGTTGGTGGAGTAGCTTTGTTCACACTGAGTTAGCAGGACACATTGGTCCGCTTATACTCTTGTTCAGTTATTATATTGATTCCGTTCTTCGCGAGAGCATTATGGTTTTGTTATAACTTGAAAATTAAGAAAATCTGGTGTAGTTTCATAATTTCATTATTTCGTTGCGAGAGAGAAGTTGCTTATGAAAATCTTCCTGTTTTTTCTTTTTTTCGTTTTTGGTAATTCGGTTCTTAGTTAGAAAGATCTCGTGCACACGACGGGTTTGGTGCTAAGGTTACAAAAAATACTTGTCTTAAAAAATGCTCTCATTAGAATGATTTATTCCTAGCTTTGAAAGCATTTTGCAAACTAAGTGCTCTTTGCTGTAGCTATTGTAGGTGATGAAAAATTGTCATTTCCTTATATATATAGAGTTCAAAAGAGAAGGACAATACTTTTAACGAACATGGACCCTGAACCTGAGTCCAGATATTCGCAAAATTGTGCATAGTAATGATAGAAGCCGTGATTTGTGCATTAACAAAATGTAAAGCATTTGCTATGTCTAAGATTCCGTTGGTATTCGGAGGTCAGCTCAGTTCATCTCAATTCATCTTTATTTTATTATTATATTTTTATAATTTTTTTATATAAAACACAAATTCTTATATATCTTTTTCAATTTTCAATACACATTTTTCAATTTTCAATGTATTTTTTTAAAATTTTAAAATAATAATAATATTAAAAAATAAATTAAACTCATCTCATCTTTAAATTTAAGTGAAGCAAGTGATAGAGAGAAATCATCATAATTGAAGTACCTAGAGGATCTTTTAGCTTACTTTCCCATACTCCAATGCAGCATTTTCTTGAAATTAATCTACTTTCAGTGGCAATCTGTTAAATTGACAAGCAAATGCTGATCTTTCAAATCCATGATTCATGAACGAACTCAATGAAAAAGTTTATCGTTTACTAGCAAGGAAAAGGCATTATATGCACAAACTTTTGGTCCTAATTCAATTAGTGCCGTTTTTGTTTCTATTCAGTTTCTTAAACCTTATTAGATTTTTTACATCCAACAAAATCCACATAAGAAACTGTAAAGCTGTCCTTACTTCTGCTGTAATTATTTCATATGTAGATCCTTCTTTTAGTTTACGTTGTTGCTTGGATTTTGTACTATTGAGCAAGCTATATTATAAGATCTACGGAGGTAATCATATTATTCTGGCCTAGCTTGAAGTGAGCAATGGCTTTGTGATGCTGATAGTGCTCTACATTCTTCTGTTTATAAAGATTTCTTGCTTGATTTAAGTTTATGGATTGTTTACTTTATATTTTCAGAGTAGTTCTGGCACCATTGACTAGACAGAGATCATACGGCAATGTTCCTCAGCCACATGCTATCCTATATTATTCTCAGAGAACCTCCAAAGGCGGTCTTCTAATAGCCGAAGCCAATGGAGTTTCCGACACTGCTTAGGGGTAACTTATTTTTTATTATTATTATTTTTTTATAATTCAAACTTATTGACTGTATTTTTGGATTTTTTTTTTCTTGGCTTGTATAATTTATGACTTCATAGGTTTCTTTGATATTGTAAAGGTATCCAGAAACACCCGGCGTATGGACCAAAGAGCAAGTTGAAGCATGGAAACCTATTGTAGATGCTGTTCATGCCAAAGGTGGAATCTTCTTTTGTCAAATTTGGCATGTGGAGAGGGTTTCAAATCAAGGTTTGTCTCTTAAAGTGAATTCCCTATCCCTTCTCTTTTAACACTGACTGATTGGGGCTGTGCTTTTTTCTTATGAATGGAGAGAGTTGTAGTGTTAACGCGCTTTCAATGAAAAAAACATTATCCTAAAGAAGGCATGAAGAACAAAGGAGTAGTTCTTTCTTACAAAATGTTGGTTCCAAAATCCAAACTGTTTGTTTGTAATGTTGACTGAAGCATTGAATGTAAACCGATTTAGTAAGAGTAGGATCAGATGGAAGTTTTGATTGACAAGGAAGTGTTGGTGCTGTAATTTGGATTTTTGTATTTTTCTGGCAAAATTTCCTTGTATTTTAAACTTATCATGGGGGACACAAACTTCAAAATGAGGGTAAAGGGTTAGAACTGAGATTTGATACTAAGTTTTCTTAATGAAACGCACATTATTGGTCTGCCAAAATTAGCAGAAGTGATGGGCAGTCAGATCATAAGAACACAAGTCGATGGGTGAAAAAACAGTAATTTGTGTCTCCTTATAAAAAGATAATTTATTAATTGTTAAGATATAAAATAATAAAATTTATTTATTTTTATAATTTTAAAATTTTGAGATAAGTGATAATTTTACATAATATTAAAGTAGAAGTTTTAAATTTAAATTTAAATTTTAACTCTATATTTTATCTTATTTAATTAATTATTTCACTTATTAAGTCTATTTATTAAGAAAAAATCTAGTTTACAAATAAGAATAAATGTTAAAATATAAAATAATAATTTTTTTTAATATAAATTTTTAAAATAATTGATAATTTCAATTAGTACTACTACAATTTTTGCATTCTCCTTTGCTAACAGAGGAGAGGAAACGGTATAAAACAATGCTTACAGTTGCAGGGATGTGTCCTCCTTATAGTTAAAATTAACTGATTTTTTTTTCCAATTTGGTGATGCTCTATTTTTCTGATAAGACATTAGGTGTACTTGCTTTAACAAAATCTAGTCACTTACTTTGTGCGACAAATTGCTGCTTGTGTATGTCATTTCTGTGAGAAAGATGCTTGATGTCACTTTATTTTGTTATTTCATAATAATACCACTTTTTCAAAAGCATGTTCTGTTCAGTGAGTTGTTCTTTTGTAAAGGTAATGTGTAAATAGTTAATTTTTCTTGTTTTTGAAGGACCTACACCACTTGTTTAACTTCAACTTAGTCCAATAATTACTTTGGGCACTATGGTCAGTGGTAGCTAGTTGCCGACAGCTAACAACCACATTTTGGTTTTTAGCCAGCTCTAACGTTTTGTACTTTCTCTGGATTGAATATTTTTTAAGTCCACATTCTAATTCAGTGCAGTTAAGTGACAGATACATAAAGGAGCTTTTATGCCTTACTAATCCAAAGAATAATTTCGTTTTTGGCTCTTGTGTTTTTTGAATTGGCTGGCGTCGTTTAAAATGGAAATCGAGATAATCTCAACTCATCTTCATTTTATTATTATATTTTTTTTAATTTTTTTTTATATAAAATACAAATTCTACTACACATTTTTTTAAATTCTAATACACATTTTACGAATCTCAATTCAATTTTTTTAAATTTTAATATAATAATAATATTAAAAATTAAATTAAACTCATCTCATCTCTTAATTCAAACGGATCTAAGTGTCTTTGCTATTTACCTCTTCGACAAGTCAATTTTATTTTAATTTTGCTTAATTTTTTGCATGGAACATCCTGTTTTAATTACTTTCAAACTTATCTTATGGAAACTCTAGTCTTAAAACCCAAGACTAATTGTTATTTCGGATATTTGTTTTTCCTTCCATATTGTTGTTGTCTACAGGTTTTCAGCCAAATGGGCAAGCTCCAATATCTTCCACTGACAAACCTTTGATCCCGCACGTTCAAGCTAATGGAATTGATGTTGCGCAGTTCACTCCTCCAAGGCGACTAAGGACTGATGAAATTCCTCAAATTGTCAATGATTTTGAGCTTGCGGCAAGGAATGCTATTGAAGCTGGTGATTTCTTTTCTAAATGAAATGAATTTCATTAGAAGTCAAATTTGTCTACAAAAGAGTATGAGGGCTTTCTTTGATCTTCTATAGAAATGGATTGACTTCATTTTGTTTTCCAAAGCATTTGAATGATATTTCATGGGCATTCAAAATAATGTCCCAAAATAGGAATGTAGAAAATTTAGAATTAATGATCCACTTTCTTGCCTGATTGAAATTTAGAACATAATCATTCCCTTTTGTGAAATGATACTATTTGTCTTAAAAACAGGTTTTGATGGGATTGAGATCCATGGGGCTCATGGTTACCTAATTGACCAGTTTATGAAAGATGGAGTGAATGATAGAATAGACCAATATGGTGGATCCCTCGAGAATCGTTGTCGATTTGCGCTAGAAGTAGTTGAAGCTGTTGCTAATGAGATAGGAGCAGATAGGGTTGGGATAAGGCTATCTCCTTTTGCAGACTAAATGGAATCTGTAGACTCCAATCCAAAAGCATTAAGCCTTTACATGGCCGAGTCCTTAAACAAGTATGGGATCCTTTATTGTCACATGGTTAAGCCAAGAATGAAAACAGTTTGGGAAAAATCTAATTGCCCCAACAATCTTCTACCCATGAGAAAGGCTTTCAAGGGCAATTTTATTGCTGTTGGGAGTTATGACAGAGAAGATGGAATTAATGCTATTGTTGAAAAACGAGCAGATCTTGTTGATTATGGTCGATTGTTTTTAGCCAATCCAGATTTGCCTAAGAGATTTAACCTCAATGCTCCTCTCAACAAATATAATAGAGAAACATTCTACACCCTTGATCTTGTTATTGGTTACACAGATTATCCATTTCTTGAATACATAGCTTAGGTTTCTGAAGGAGGAAAGGAGAATTTGAATTATCTAAAATAAATCCTCTTAGACAACCCAAGTTGTTTTTGTTTTTCATTTATTGAAGTTGTTTCCTTCTATGGTGGACGAGTGTAATGAAAATATGTTCTTTAAATTCCAAAATGCAAGGGTCACCTACTCATTGGTGCTGATCTGTATTAATACTTGACTATTCATGGAGTGAAGTTCGATTTGAATATTACAAGCAATGGTTTTTCAGCATGAGAACACTTGTGTTATTGGATTTTGCCTATAATATAAATGATAGATACAGTCGTGAACTTGTAAGTGGCGTACAGTCGTTTTAAAAAAAAATGAACATATATGAGATTTACATAAAAAAGTTAACTTTTTTAATAGTAAATTCTATTTTTTTTTCTAAAGCGATTATACACTACTTACAATTCTACAATTATATGTAACATTATTTTAACTATAAAAAAATCCAAATTTTGTTTATATTTTAAAGTGCGTATAAAGTTCGATTAGAAGTGACGTACACAGGGAACGATTGGTAGTGGGCTACTCAATTGCCTCTTCCATAATAATGCGTAGAATTTAGGCTTTCTCTTTTCTTGACTAATTCATCACCTACCTTTAGTTTAATCCCTACTTTCGATAGCTTCTGGTAGAATCACATTGACTCTTTTATTATAACAAATCATCCAATGGTGCGGTATGTGTAAACATGGTGAAAACTCCTATCCTCTAGTAGGAGCTTCTCTCTCTAAGTTTCCTTTGGAAACCTAGAGCCCCCCACCCTGGTTTAGGCGCCGATCCAAGGGTTTTTCTACCTTTGCGTCTTCGCAAAGGATGGCCGACGAACTAGCGAATCTATGTGAGAGCCTCAATCTCATAGAGGCAGAGCTTGAAGAGGTCTTTTGTTCAGACAAAGATATCTTCATGTCCAAAGAGGTTAGTCGTTTAACCCTAGTAGCAATGGTTGTTGTTGAAAAAGAAATTAACATAAATGCATTCAAAGTCACCATGACTAAAGCTTGGAAACTCGCGGAAAGAGTTTCTTTCAAGGACATTGGAAAGAATAAATTTTTAGTGGAGTTTCACTTTATCCACGACAAACGCAGGATCATACAAGGGAGACTATAGTATTTTGACAAGCACCTGGCGTGCCTGCAAGAATGCTCGGATAATATTACAATTCGTAACATCGATTTCTCCTAGGAGCCATTTTGGATTCAATTCAACGACATCCCTTTTGTGGGCCTCAACAAGAGTGTAGGTGAAAGACTAGAATCTGCCATAGGTAAAATGGTGGTGGTCGATGTAGATGAAAATGACCGAGCGTGTGGCAACTTCCTAAGAGTAAAAGTCATGATAAATATCAATAAACCTTTATTAAGAGGCCGCCTTCTCAACTTTGGAAGGTCTCGGTATTGGATAAATTTCACATACGAATGCCTCCCTACAATTTGTTAGCATTGTGGGATCATCTATCATGACCAAGCGGCTTGTAGCTCTCTAGGTTAGGATGGGAGAACCTAAGATACAAGCAAGCTTCAATACGGATCATGGCTCCAAGCAGGGTCTTTCACCAAACATGAAAACCAACTTGTCCTATCCAGGGATCGGGAAAGTGAGGGTGAATCTCATGGAATCAGATCTAGCCCATCGGAGAACACAAAAATGGTTAAGGACAGGCTTAACACGGCTCAGGATGGGTCACAAGGGTCGAAATCTACCCCAACAGGGCTTATAGAGGTAAATGGATACCTAAAGTCTAATGAACGTACAGACACCTTTTTTGAACAGGGCATTCTTGGAGAACCGCCTACTCACGAAAAGGGAACCCTTAACTTGAAAGTAACACCCTCAAAATAAGCGCCAAAGACAAAATGGGTCATCAGTAAAAATTCGATGACGGATTAGAATATTGGTTTGGCAGTCTCCTTACAAGATGACATTGACATGGTGCAGGTGGATCTCCATCAACGTGTCCACGCGGACCAAGCTATATAGGTCAGTCTAGCTACTTCTCCATTTATTCATAATCTCACACTTTTATCCAAACACCCTCTTGTAACAACATGGAAGAGTCGAGTGAGAGGCACAACTATTAATCTGTCCACAAACCTACTACATTCGCCTACTAAGACAGTGACCAGAAAGGGCAACAAGAAGAGACCAGGCAGCCCCCATAGAAAATCACCAAAGAGTCCGAAGAGGACCAGATACCTTGATTTGGCAGAAGCTGTTAAACAACCCTGCCAATCATTATGAATATCCTATACTGAAACTGTCAAGGGCCCTCAGACAGTTCGGGAACTCCACCTGTTGGTGAGAGAAAAGTCCCCAAGTTTCATATTTCTAATTAAGATAAAGTGCATCAGAGAAAAGATGAAAGTCATTAGAAACATAGTTGGATTTTCGAATAGCTTTATTGTAGATTGCATCGGCAAAAGTGGGGGTATTGCAGCTTTGTGGAAAGAAGAATTGAGTGCTGAGTTAGATTTGTACTCCGTACGACATATCTCATTAAAGATCAAAATAGAGACATCAGCAAATACTGGGATCATCACCGGTTTCTATGGGCACCCAGTAGCTGCAAAAAGAAAGGAATGCTGGAGTTTACTCCGACTTATCAAACCTATTAACAGACTCCCCTGGTTGTGCCTAGGTGATTTCAATGAGATAGTCTCACAAGGGGAAAATAGTGGTTCTTCACAACGTCCTCCAAGACAAATGAAGGATTCCCATAACTCCATTATGGATTGTGGGCTGGGAGACTTAGGTTATAAAGGCTCTAAGTTACAGGGTGCAATAAACGGGAAGGCTCTGCTTTTACCAAATAAAGATTAGATAGAACACTTGCTAATTGTGAATGGCAAAACCTTTTCCCACTTAACATAGTAAATGTCTTTCTAGTTCAATGATCAGATCACAACCCTTTATTGCTTGTTAGTCGTGTTTTCGAGCCCTCTTTCAGACTGAAAAAAGAGTATTTAGGTTTGAAGCATGTTGATCACAAAAAGAGGATTGTGTAAAAATCATCAAAAGAGCATGGGAGGAAGCCTGATGTATGGGGTCCAGGGCATATATCACTAGAAGGGGTATTGAAAGGTGTCAATTTCAACTCAAGGAGTGGTATGCTACTGAACGACGTAATAAGAAGGTCAAATATGACCAGCATAGGGAGGCTCTGAGAATCTTACAAGAGGAGAATGATGGCCAGCAAAATACCCAGATTAATGCACTCCAAAATTACTTGAATGACTTGTTGGGAGAAGAAGAGGTAATTTGGCAATAGCGGGTGAAACAAAAATGGCTACATGTAGGTGACAGGAATACTAAGTACTTCCACAAGTGTGCCACACAAAGAAAGCAAAAGAATCACATCTCCCAAATCAGGAATGACTGAGGAGAACTACTTAGTACCACTAAAGATATTTGTAAGGAATTTCAAAGTTTTTATATGAATCTCTTCACCTCCTCTCAACCTTCGGACCTAGAGGATATACTGGCAGAAGTTACTCCCTCAGTTACTATCGAAATAATTATGATCTCAATAAGGCTTTTAGCAAAGAAGAAGTAGATGCTGCCATCAAGGATATGAGCCCACTCAGATTCCCAGGCCCATATGGTTTTCCAGCCATCTTCCATCAAGATCATTGGTCCATAGTGGGGAGTGATGTCACGGCTACAACCCTTGAACTTGTCCACTCTAGGTTTGGTTTTAAGGCTATAAACTAGACATTCATTTCTTTAATTCCAAAGATGAGCTCCCACAACAAGTCTTGGACTATAGACCTATAAGTCTGTGCACTGTGCTCTATAAGATCCTTTCCAAGGTAATTGCAAATAGGCTTAAGTCTATCCTCCCTAAACTAATTTTCCAAACCCAAAGTGCTTTTGTGTTGGGAAGGTTGATATCGGACAACATCATTGTAGCCTACGAGATACTACACTCGATGTTCGACCGAACCAAGAATCAGAAAGAAACTTTTATGACATTTAAACTCGACATGAGTAAAGCATACGACATGGTTGAGTGGTCTTTCCTCCAAGCGGCAATGGAAAAAATGGGGTTTGAGAAAAACTTTGTGGAGCTGGTCATGCAATGTGTTCATTCAGTATCTTACTTCATCTTGATTAATGGCAACCCCCAACCTGTATTCTCACCTAAGTGAGGTATTAGACGGGAAAGTCTCCTATCTCCCTATCTATTTATTTTATGCTCTGAAATATTTAGCCAATCTCTTAATAGAGCTAAAAGTAGGGGCATTATATCAGGTTTTCCAGTGTTAAAAGGCTCTCTTTCGGTTAATCATTTATTTTTTGCAAACGATAGTTTAGTATTTTGTAAATCTCAAGTCTCGGAATGGAGAAGATTGCACAATATCCTGCAGTCCTATAAACGTGCGTCTGGCCAACGATTAAACCTTGAGAAGTCCTCGATCATGTTTTGTAAAAGCACCATAGAGGAGAATCAGCAGTCATCTTATATTTGGCAGGAGTTCGTGTGACCGGTTCTTTTGAAAAATATCTCGGATTACCTCCCTTTGTTGGGAGAAACAGAAATGGAGCTTTCAATTCTATCTTGGAAAAAATCAAGGTACAAATGGAAAATTGGAAAACCTACTTTCTATCCCAAGTAGGAAAAAGAGGTCCTCTTCAAGGCCGTTATTCAAGCTATCCCCACTTATAGCATGGGGATTTTCAAAATTCCAAAAGGCATCTCAAGGGGAATCAATAGACTTATGCAGCAATTTTGGTGGAGAAGCTCGTATCAAAAGCTCAAAATACACTGGGTAAAGTGGAAATATTTGAGGGTCTCAAAGCAGAATGGGAGACTGAGTTTCAGAGATTTTGAAGCTTTTAACTTAACCTTCCTAGCCAAATAATGGTGGAGAATCTTGCAAAATCCTAACTCTTTAAAATTCAGAGTTCTTAAAACAAAATACTTTAGGAGTTCAGACTTTTTGACAGCAAAACTAAAACGAGGCAACTCTTTTGTATGGCAAACTTTGATAGCGGTTAGGCCTCTCCTTAAGGAAGGTTTGTTTTGGAAAATTAGTAATGGCACATCTATACATATTTGGGGTGATAAATGGGTTCCCACCCCTTCCTCATTCTGCATCCAATTCCTTCCCAAGCTTCTGCATCCAAATGCAACAATCTCCTCATTAATAGATCAAGACACCAAGCAATGGGATATAAACCTAATCCACAACCTCTTCAATCAATTTGAATACACAGTCATCGGGCAAATACCTATTAGCCCTTGCGCCCTGACCAACTCACTTGGTGTTGTACCTCATATGGCAAATATTCAGTTGGCTCTGTCTATCACTTGCAGGTTTCACTAGACAAAAATTCAGAGGGCCAACCATCTGAAACTCGGGACTTCCCAACCATTTGGTCATCCTTGTGGAAACTTAATCTCCCTCATTCTCTCAAGTCCACACTATGGAGGGTAGCAAGAGAGATGCTACCGACAAGAGCCAACCTGGTCAAATGGAAATTTTAGACAACAATGCCTGTCCTATCTGCCATTTATTCCCTAAGACAGTTTTGCCTGCGCTATGGACCTGCAAAGCAACACAAGATATCTGGAGTTGTGGATCTAGAAAGCTTCAAAAGCTCTCAGACAAGGATGGTCCTTGTGTTGATATCTTGGAACCAATTATATCATCAAATTTAGAATCCTTCATAGTAGAAGCAGCTTTACTTTCAAACTTATATGGCAAAGGCGGAACAAATTTGTATTCAAATCCCTTTTCTCCTCCCCTCAGTAGGTTCAACAGCAAGTACAAGCAAATTTGGCAAATTATGAAATCTTCAGAAAAGGAATGCATCGGCCTAAACCCAAACATCTAAAGGACCCAAGGGCCATGAAATGGTGCAAGCTACCTTCTAATTACTTTAAGATAAATTGGGATCCCGCGATGGATAAATTAAATTGTAGGATAGGCATAGGAGTAATTATTTGATGTTGTCCAGATGACTAACACATGAAGGGAGGTGAATTGTGTTATAAAAAAAATTAACACTTATAAACCAAATGTACAATATAAAATATAAATTAAATACGAAACAGCGGGAAATATAAAGAGTAAGGGTAATAAGAAGCAAACTTAGTATTTTAACGAGATTTAGCCCCACTACCTACGTTCTCGCCTCAAGCTACCATTTGATGATCCTAAATTTACTATTTAATCTCTTTCAGGTGAAGATAGAAACCTATTACACATTTGAGTAACACCGTTACAAAGAATCCGTATAAAACAACCTCTACACTTGCAATCATCTCACACTTGGTTATTCAACTATTCCCTGTGTAGAACACCTTCTACACATACAAGGGTTATATGTACCATCTTACAAATACAAAAGCTGATAATTGTTAGGTTATCAGAATACACTCATCAATGAGTGAGATAAAAACAATACAACGCAACTTATATCTCTCTCAAAATGAATAAAGATTAAGGCACAAAACTTAAAAAAGAGAGAATGGAATCTTTGAAAGAATGATGCAAAACTTAGCAATTGATGTGTAAGCTCTTGTGATAATTTTTGCAAAACTCAAGCGAGTTATTTATAGGCAAATGAGTTTTCATATTTAAATTTTCACATGTCAAATAAGAGACTTTGGAGCACTATTCATTTTTTAAAAGATTCTAATAAAAACATCTTTTTTTTTATATTTGTCAAAAACAACTCAATTTATTTTTCAAAGAAATCAAACTTAATCTTTTACTTTTCATACGTGACAAAATGAACATGATTTATTTTTCAAACCAAATCATCTTCTTTTGCATATGTCAAAAAAACACACAACCACCCTTCAAGATTTTCAAATAAAATTATCTATCTTTTACATTTGTCAAAAAAAAAAAAAAATACACAACCACTCTTTAAGATTTTTAAACAAAATCATCTATTTTTTTACATTTGTCAAAAAAATACACAACCACCCTTCAAAATTTTCAAACAACACTTACACATATTAAAGATGACAATCAATCATCTTACAAATTCAAATCTTTATATATATGTGAAAAAAAAATTGAAATTAAATATTTTAATAAAGTTATGCAAATGTAAAAAATCCAATTTGATACTTTATGAGAAAATATTAATTTTAAACCTTAATTTAATTTCAAATTTTAAGAGATGTACAAAATTACTCTATGAGTTTCATTTGTATACTTGATTTTCTTTTTACTCATGTTTGATTTCTTGATGTGCTTAACTCTTTTCATGCGTAGACAACTTGAGCTTGAGTTTTGAATTTATTTATTATCATTAAAATCTATACGTAGATACGAGATTTGAAATTTTGAATTCTACATCTGAGATAACCAAAGCAAGGTTATCACCACTCTACAAGCATCCAGACCACTATTCCCAAATCCCCTACTTGGTGAAGAAGTAGCAGCTTTGAGAGCTATATCCTTGTGTGCCAAGATTGGTCTAAACTCTAACCTTATCCTCGAGGGTGATTCCCTCCTAGCGGTGGAAGCTATCACAAGCAAAGAGGAGAAATGGAACACACTGAGCTTAATCATCCGAGATGCAAAAAAGCTCATCTCTCATTGTAATAATAGGTTTATTATATTTCTAGACAGGCAAATGGGGTAACCCATGTTTTGGCCCAAAATACCTATAATTTTCCTTGTTGGAAGCTTTTCCCACTTGTATTGAAATCTTGTTATGAATAAATTGTCTCCTAATATTCAAAAAAAAATAGTGCGGTATGTTTACAATATATATTTTGTGATGCAAAATTATGAATAATGCCATAGAATCATCTGAATACTCTTTTGAAATAATATTATTATACGGTTGTATTTGTTATTTGGTCGAACCTTTTTATATAGGAGTTTTGGTTTGCATGTTTGGATATTTAACTTGTGTGTGTCAATCAACTTCCTTCTTTTAATTCCTTCATCCCATTTAATTCTTGCATACTTATTAGATTCTTGCACACCTGCCAGCTTTCTTTTAATTTCATCACCTCTTTTCTTATTCTTTAGTACAATATTTATTAGGTTTGGGGCTGTCCGTTTCTTTCCTCCCTCACATATGGTTTTGTCATAACCTGAAGATTAAGAAAATCTGGTGTAGTTTCGTTATTTCGTTTTTGGTAATTCGGGTGATCTAATCTAGAAATGTCAAATGATCCACTGGTAGACATCCCAGTACAAAAGAAAAAACAAACAGAAGTTATGGGATATCGGATTTCTTTGAATGCTCTGACAGAAAATTTTACTATGTACAAGCTAAATTATTAGTCTAGATAACTTATTTTGCACTGTAAATTATCAAGATTAACAAATTATACTCTCAAATTATTATGAAAAATTATTATGTGTAATGAAATTTCATTTGTTAGAATAGATGAAAAATAGGTAGTGCGATACATTCTCAACCACAGGATCCAATGAATCTAAGGGTGGTGAGTGTGACTCAACACATTCTTCAGTATCAAATCTGAACATAAAAGGGCAATGGAAAATTGAAGGTTGAAAGGATGTCAATCGCATGAATAAGAGTTCTTAAAAATGAAATAAAAAACTAGTGAATGGGTTTATCATCATTAAAGGACATTTCATCATTTAAGGACATTTAAGGAATGGTTTGGATTAGAAGATAAAATAAGATGAATTTTAAAAATTGAATAAGATATTATTAAAATATTAATTTTTAATAATAATATTATTATTATTATTTTAAAATTTGAAAAATTGAACTAAAATTAAAAAAAATTAAATTATTTATTATATTTTATATTAAAATTTGAGAAATTATAATTAAATCCAATCTAAACCGGCCCTAAATCTATCGTTTACCAGTATTGACCCAACTCCCATGCCTTCCCTGCGGAAAGCGGTAGCTGATGTTATTACTAGCTTCCACAAGCAATTTGTTTCCTTCTAGTGTGCAACGCAGCAACTACTCATTTTTCAGTTGATGGCTTCCACAAGCACAAGCACCGAGACAGCCACTTCATCGCGTCACTGGAAATATGATGTTTTCCTAAGTTTCCATGGCATGGACACCCGTCGGGGTTTTACAAGCCATCTATACGATGCTTTGAAACAGGAAGGCATTTTAGCCTTTAGGGATGACGAAAAACTGAAGCGAGGAGAGTTCATAAATTCAGGGCTCTTGAATGCAATAGAAGAATCCAAGTATGCGGTCGTCGTTCTCTCACAAAACTACGCTTCTTCGAGGTGGTGCTTGATTGAACTTGCCAAGATCGTTCAATGCAGTAATGATAAGGATCTGGTAATTTTGCCCGTTTTCTATCATGTGGATCCCTCTCAGGTCAGGAAACAGGCTGGTCCTTTTGCAATACCTTTTGTCAAACATACAATAGATCCCAGGATTGCAATCAAAGACGTCCAAAGTTGGAAAGCTGCTTTCCGACAAGTGGGTGAGATCGCGGGATGGCATTTACATGATGGGTGAGCCTTACCAGCAGTTTCTTTCTTGTTTTATAATCATTATTTTATATTTTTACGTTCTGGGGGGCTCGCGTTGTTTTCGCAAGCAGGGACGTAATGTCTTAGAACCCGAAATTATTGAATTGGTATATATTCATCTACTCTAGTGAAGCTAATCATTCTACATCATAAAACATTTTGGCTTTCTATGATTAATTTCCACAATCTCATCAATTATTTTCCTAATGTCTATAGGCATGAATCAACGGTTGTCAAAAATATTATTGAAAGGATACATGGGGAACGGAATCTTCAATTCCAAAGTTATCCTTACGACCTTGTTGGAATAGAGTCCCGAGTGATGGACATGAAAAGCTTACTTGACATAGGATTGGATGATGTTCGTTTTATAGGGATTTCTGGGATGGGCGGAATTGGTAAGACGACTTTGGCACAAATTATCTACAATAGATTTTCTTATCAATTTGAAGCTAGCAGCTTTATTCCGCGTGTCAGGGAAGAAACTGAACGTCATGGTCTAGTTTATTTACAAAGAAAACTTCTATCTGACATCCTCAGGGAGAGAGAGATTGTAAACACATGGGATGATGGTAGGGTAATCAATGAGATGGAGAGTAGACTGTGTCAACGAAGGGTGTTTATTATTCTTGATGATGTGAATGAAAACAAGCAATTAGAAGCATTGGCAGGGAGGTGTGAATGGTTTGGAAGAGGGAGTAGAGTTGTTGTAACAAGTAGAGAGAAACAAGTGTTAAATAGTCATGGAGTTCGTAATATATATACAGTAAGACAACTATACTATGATGAAGCGCTGAAACTCTTTAGTTGGAAAGCCTTCAAGAAACCCCATCCTGAAGAGAATTTTTTGGGTCTATCTAAAGATTTTGTATATTATGCTAATGGTCTTCCTTTAGCTCTCAAAGTTTTGGGTTGCTCGTTGTTTGATAAAAAAATAGCCATATGGAAAAGTGCGAGGGATCAACTAAAAGAAAATCTTAATGGTGATATTTTGAAAACACTTAGAACAGGTTTTGATGCACTCAAGCCTGCAGAGAGGAACCTATTTTTGGATGTAGCATGTTTTTTCAGGGGATGGGACAAAGACCGAGTTAAGACTATTCTAAAAAGTTGTGGTTATTGCTCAGATATCAATATAGATGTACTTGTGGACAAATCTCTGATGAGTTTCTCAGGGAATGGCCTATGGATGCATGATTTGTTACAAGAAATGGGTCAAGAAATTGTTTGTGATGAATCTCGGGAAGAGCCTGGCCGACGTAGTAGATTGTGGGTTTGGAAGGATGTGCTTCATGTATTGAACAACAGTACTGTAAGTAGATTATTTACTATATACATGCAAATGAAAAATGTAAATAAATAATTTATTTTTTCCAACTATATCTCCTTATCGATTTCATTGCTATTGGTACTAGGGAACAGAACAAGTTAAAGGCATAGTCCTTGACTTTCCTCCACAAAGAGATCAAGAACACTTGAACGCTGATGCCTTCTCAAAGATGAAAAGATTGCGATTTCTTAAGATCAGTAATGTGCACTTTCCTCAAGGCATAGATTATCTTCCGAATGAGTTACGTCTTATCATATGGGATGGTTACCCTCTAAAATCCTTACCAACTAGTTTCCAATCAGAAGATCTAATTCGACTCAGTATGCATTGCAGCCATATTGAACAATTATGGGATGGAATTAGGGTAAGATTTACATTAATTATGGGAGTTTGTATTTTCTCGTTTAATTTAAAATTAATTTTGTTTTTTGCTGACTCTTTTATAATCAGGTTTTCATTTTGTCACAGAATTTTGAAAATTTAAGGTTTATTGACCTGTGTGACTCCCAAAATTTGATCGAAACGCCAGACTTCCATGGAGTCCCCAATCTCGAGACTCTGTTTCTTCGACGTTGTGCAAACTTGTTAAAGGTGCACCCATCTCTTGGAGCTCTCAAACAACTTGTTGTATTAAATCTAGAAGGTTGTATATGTCTTGAAAGCCTTCCAGAGAAGATTTCGATGGTATCCTTAAAATTTTTTATTCTTTCTGGCTGTTCCAAACTTGAGAAGTTTCCTGAGATAGTGGGAAGTATGACATCTTTGTCAAAACTCAATTTGAGTGGTACTGCCATAGAAGAACTACCACCTTCATTTGAGACTTTATCTGGCCTTCAGTTTTTGAGTTTAGTAGATTGCAAAAACATTTCAATTCTCCCTAGGGTTATTTTTAGTTTGCCGTCCCTTGGATCTCTCTTCTTATCTGATTGCTCAGAACTTGACAAAATGCCGGAGGATTTGAAGAGCTTGGATTGCTTGGAGGAGCTTGATACAAATGTAACTAGTCTCAGACAAGTACCATCCTCTATGTTACATGTGAAGAGCCTTAAAAGACTGTTCTTAAACGGATGCAAGGGTCTAGGACCTAAATCATGGGATTTGCTCTTTTGTTGTTGCATCTGTCATCTAAGCTCTTTAATATTGCTGGATCTAAGAGACTGCAATCTATCTGATGGAGCAATGCCCTGTGACCTTAGAGGCCTATCCTCACTAGAGACTCTAAATCTCAGAGGGAACAAGTTTAGGAGCATACCGTATGGCATCTGTCACCTAAGTTCTTTGCTATTTTTGGATCTAAGTGAGTGCAAACTATCGGATGGAGCAATCCCCAGTGACCTCAGAGGCCTATCCTCACTACAAAATCTATATCTCAGAGGGAACAAGTTTACGAGCATACCAAATAGCATCTGTCACCTAAGTTCTTTGCAAATTTTGGATCTAAGCGGCTGCAATCTATCGGATGGAGGAATCCCCAGTGACCTTAGAGGTCTATCCTCAATAGGGAGTCTAGATCTGAGCGGTAACAAGTTTATGAGCATACCAGATGGCATCAGTCGCCTCAGCTCTTTAACAATGCTTGATCTAAGCGACTGCAATCTATCGAATGAGGCAATCCCCAGTGATCTTAGTGGCCTATCCTCACTACTGTCTCTTGATCTCAGTGGCAACAATTTCTCGAGCATAGCAGATCGTATCTGGCAACTTTCGCACCTCGAAGAACTTTCCTTGGGAAATTGTAGTATGCTTCAATCATTGCCAACACTTCCATCAAGTCTATTGTATGTATGGGCTTATGGCTGTACTTCATTGGAGATGTCTTTTGATGAACCGTCAGATGCAGCAGGTGCTATTTTTGATTACTCTGCACCAGCTGAGCGTGGAGTTAAAAGATATCCCTTTTTTCGAACGTTGACAGAAGCACAATTTGGAAGAACCCTTGAGGTCTCTCTCTTTCTCTCTCTCTCTCATACAGAGACGTGTAACCCACATAATCTTATCATATTCTTGTTTTCCTTTTTTTCATTTCTCAATTCTTTACAGGCAGAAATGTACAAAGGGATGGGCAATATAATTGTCCGTTATGGTTCTTTGCTAACTCCTGAAATACCCGAGTGGTTCACCGATCAGTGTGCTGAATCCTCCGCAAGAATCCGGCTGCATCTCGAATCAGATGATAATAGTAAGTGGTCAGTATATGCCATGTTTATTGTATATGAAGTCTGCGAGCACGAAAATTCAGATTCTAGGATTTCCAATTTGAAAGAGGGTCACCAGGTTCTTTGTCATTTTGTGACTGATGAAGGTCGTCTGCAAACCTTGGAACTTCCAGCACGACAGCACCTCTATGGTGTACGTGCTGTGAAGCTAATTGGGATTTTGGTTTATATATCACGTGCGTGGTTTTCAAAGGTTGCAAATAGCATTGATAAATGGAGCTTCATTGAAGTTTCAGTTACAACCAGACGCCTGGGTGGGAACGTGAAAAAGTTTGGGGTGTGTCTGCTAAATGAGCAAGAAGTTTCAGAGCTCGTTGAAGAAGCACGAGCAGTCTGGTAATGTACTGTGGCATCCATTTAAGCTATAGGTACGAACTTGTTGAACTTGCTACAAGTGTTGCTGAGGCAGATCATACTCTTCGAAGGATTCTAATTCCAATGGCATCCTTTTCAACATTCCCGATTAATGCAGACGAGTTTCTAGAGTTGAATTGATCATTGAGCTCAAATTAGACCTTCAGGAATTGCTTTCAAAACACACTGCGTATCTTCTCTCTAGCTGAATGCTATATATTGCCACGGTCCAGGGCCACCTCACGATGACGCCTCAATGTTCAAAGCCACTTCACAACGCTCCTACGTCTGCCTAGCGTCGCCACTCCCCATGAGTTCTTTGAACTGTTGAAACCAGTGACAAGACTCTATTTCGCCACAGATTTGTAGGTAATTATAGTCCCATTTTTCCTTCCATGCCATTTCGTTCTTCATGTGTATTGAGAGATGTTATTTTTGTGTTTTCTAAGATGGCTATTGTGGATTAGGGCATGGAGAAAAACAGTGTTCTTTGGTGACAGACGGAATTAGAAGGGTACGATCTTAAAATGGTTTATCACTGGTAATTAATTAGCATCTAACGTAGTTTTTGTTTGTTGTAAGTTCCATTCCATGTAACAGATAGGGAATGAAAAGAAAAAGGACTAGTCAGATGTAAAACCCAGAACCAGTGTCAAAATGAAATCATCTGCACTGAACAGGACACATGTTCAAGTCTGCACAGGCTCCAGAAATATTTTTGCAACTCACTACAAGAAAAAACAATCCATTGCATTCTTTAATAAGATCAAAATATTTTTTAACAGAATGCTACCAGCACACTCTAAAACAATGCCAATAAGCTAAAAAGTTGAGTAGACACTTCAAGAAAACTTTCCTGTTCGCAGGACCCAACTTGTTTGGAAAAAATGCTCCTCATTTGCACATTCAAAAAGTAATTTTTCCAAAAGACTACTTCCCAGTAAATGTCATAGACTGAAACTAGAAAATTGAAGAAAACTCACACATGGATGTGCTAGAGAAAAAAATACGGAGAACATAGCAGCAACATAAGGAACCTATAATTCTTACTACTGTAATTAAATTCCATATGCTTGTGAAAAACAATATCAAAATAAGATGAAGATGAGATTTTGTCCTCAAGACTTCGGAAATAAATTCTTTTTTCCTTTGCAATCGTATTAGACAGACACATATGCATGTCCTTTTAATTTTTCTTGGATGTTATTAGTTATCCATACTTGCAAATTAAAATCAAGAATTCTGCTCAAATAAGAAAGTAAGAATTAATTCTGCAAAGGTTTCACTTACGTATGTATTGCTACTGAATTTTGTTCACCCATTAATTTCATCCAGTGGGGTAGCGATGGCATTGCTTGTTATATGTATTTTACAATATTCTATGATGGATTACTTTAAAAATAAAAAATAAAAAGTCTTTGGTGGGTTAGCCTCTAGTATTACCCTTCTAATTTATTGTGTTGGTTTTCAGCCCAGAAGTGAAACATACACAGTAGGTGATTTTATGACAAGGAAGGAGAATTTACATGTTGTAAAACCAACAAGTGTTGATGAAGGTATTGCTGATACTTGTGCTTCTTCTTTCATGTGTATCATATCGGTTCATGTTTTCATTCACTAGATTTCCAGTGATTAATGATGACTGGAAATTGGTAATTCCACTAACATTTTAAGCATAATAAGAAAAGGACTCACATTCATATAAACAGCGTGATATGGTGTGGTATCTTATGGCACGTGAGAGGGCTTCACCAAGTTAAATGTGAATTTATAAATTTAAATGTTCTTTCCAAAGATTACGAAAAAGGAAGAAGTTGAGCCCTTTATATGTCTCGCCAAGGAAGAATTTAAGCATGCTCTATAAATACACAATATTATGTTCAGACAAACTACTCCACGCCCATTCGAATTATTAGTTACTTACTATATATTAGAACAAGAGGAAAGAACAGAAAGATCAGTGAAACGAGAGAAATACTTTGTGTTAATGCTCATGATTTCTAATACATACAGCCTGTGGTTTTTGTGTTGATGCAGTAACTATGAAGGGTTGAAAGCAATGGAGCAAACATTGGCAACAGGGTTGTATGTGTAAAATGTAACATTTTACAACTCTTTACAACCTTTTATACAACATACTTTTATATATCACTTTACCAAAATGCACTTCATTTATAACATAGTTGTATAAAAGGTTATAAAAATGGTTGTATGTGTATCATTACTCATTTATCTAATTACTTGTATGGATTGTTAGTGCATTTTGTATGTACAATGTTTATTGAGGTGAAGAATGAGAAGTGTGTGAAAATTGTTTGGTTCATGAGCTTGATGTATACAGTAGTCCGCCCAGTACTCTGGTTCCCAAACTAGACCTTCCAAAATGCCTAATTTTCTTTCCTCTTTTCGGTTAATTTAGAGTTCAGAAAAACAATTGAAATATTGTATGTTGGATATATACCATGCTCATGTGATCCTTACTTCAACCATTTTAAGGCCAGGAAAAATAATCTCTTTGGAGAGGCTATGGTTTAAGTTAACTCTGCAGTTGAAAATATATGAAGTGAATGGCTCATGTTGAAGCTTGTCTGTAAGGACTTTAAAAATTTGTTGCAGTTGAAAGTTTGAGGCCTGGTGTATAGATTGAAAACAATGGACATCAGTATAAAATTAAAAATGATAGAAAGTTTCAGGAAAATACATGATGTATTCATTTTATTTTTCTACACAAAAAGATAGCTTACATTTTCTTATTTGAAACTACTTAGTTAATTGTACCATTACAAAAAGCTAGCCTCCAAGTGCAAACAGCAAATATGAAGGGAGTACTATAATCTATTACATTTGGTCCATACAAAAACTATCTAGACCATATCCATCTACTTACATGTTACAATTCGCCAAAGCTATTACAATTGATACAACCTAGTACAAATATAATAATTTTTGCTTTCCTTTCTGAACTCTCTCTCTCTCTCTCTCTCTCTCTCTCTCTCTCTCTCTTCCCTTTTTTAACTTCATACTCGTGCCACAATACATATACTTGTATGAACTTCATACTCCATCACAAAATATTAACTACAAACAATGATGATTGGATTAATCCATGCGTAATTCTGGAAAACCAAACACATGTTCAAATTTGTTAATACTTCTACTCATTTTGGACTGGTATTTAAATGCTAAAACAGAGCAAAGCATTAGTCCACATGATACTCACTGCAATACCTAGTTATGCATCAACAATCATTGGAAAATAAGAAACGCACAAAAAGAGAGCCTTATGTTTGCACCCAAAGAAACTTAACAAAAAATAAAAATAAAAAAGGGACTCCAAAGTCCAAATTTGTTTTATCTGCAGTAATTTTTTTTTTTCCATAAAGCTTAGACCTAAACCATGCCTCTTACGGCATTTGATATGGAAGTACGAATCTGCACTCTAAGAAAAGCAAATTCAGATGTGATATATCATGTTGTATTTTTTTTTTTTTAGTAAAGCAAATTTAATATATCACACATAAACACGTTAATTTTGAGATTTACTTAAACCACTTTCCAAACTTAACACCCAAAATCTATTTTAGGCAATCTATTTATGTTAGTCAAAATAATCTATTATAAAATAAAACTCTTATGATCCTATCCAATCCGATCACCACTTCTCCTATATGTTGTCAAATAAAAATTAGAAATGCCAACTCTTTTGAAATAGAGATGCTTAGATCTTCTCAACTCATGCCTATTTAGTTTTGTAATCAATAGTTAATAGTAAATAATGAAGTTCTTAGAAGTTGAAAGAATATATAACTTAAGATTCTCATATGGCAATAATGACATTGATTGAACTTGATCTCCACAGTGAAGCAAAACTTGTGAGATTTCTGTCACTAATGACATCTACTCTGCACATTAACCAGTAATAATAAATATTCAACCCTCCAACAGATCTGCATCCCACCTCTCCATTAATGCTATGGTACAAACAAGAACTAGTAATATAAGACATACCAATAAAAAATTCATATAGAAAAATAATCATAGCAAATAAATACAGAGAGATGGAGTAAACAGAGTGAAAAAAAAAGGGGATTATTTAATTAGTTACCTAAATTTGATAAGTTTTTAGCAAATACAAAGAGAAAAAATATATGGAGTAATCTATGATGGGTAATTTGTGATTCTTTTTTGATAATCAACCTTTCAAATTATTCAAAAAGAAAAACTTATAATCTCCAATCTATAGAAAAAATAACTTTAATATTTTAACACATGCATGAACAATATGCATTCTTAGATTATAAATTTATTTGAATCCCCATTAGTTTCTAGCAAATATAGAGAGAAAAAATAGATGGAGTGAACAGCTAGAATTTTAAAAACTTATAATCTATAATCTATAGAAAGAAGGAAAAAAAAAACTTTAATTGAATCACTATTAGTTTCTAACAAATACAAAGAGAAAAATAATGTATGTGATACAAGACTCTAGAATCACATATTACCTTCTCACAGATCTACGGGGTTCGTGTCAGTGGATTGAGGGCAGCTTCGCATCGCTAGACTGAGGGCTTTGCGTCAGTGGTTTGAATAGACTAAGGGCTTAGATTGAGGGATGCTGTGATGGGACTAATCTCATCGGGAGGGCTAAGGTCGTGGTGGAGAGGGCTAAGATCGCGGTGGGGAGGGCTAACATTGTGTTGGGGAGGCTGAGGTTGTGAATGACTTCGATCTATGGCTGTCAAAGATGATGAAGTTCGATTTCATTTTGGGAGGGCTTGGTCTCTCGAAATGAAGGGGGGATGACTAAGGGCTGGGAGAGGAGAGAAGTGAAACTGGTTCGGTGAACCAATTTACACATCATGCATGCAATGGATTCACCCACATACTAGATGATCCCTAAAATCTCTTTTTTTTTTTTTATTGTATGTATTGTAAAATATATTGTGTGGCTATTATTATTCTTTGTATTTTGTCAAGTACATCGACTGTTAAAAAGTGAGTGATATGATTTTTATCATGAGTTTAAATATATATTGTATAAGAGTTTATTTTATCTTTTAAAATAAATTATGTGATCCTCGAGAGAAGAAGAAAAAATTGTGATTGTAGATGATTTTGGTGTCTGGCTCTATGAATATAGTTAATTCTTCAACATAATCCACACTTTTTAAGTCATTTCCAGAAGCTCGACTGCTTGAGTGTCAATGAACTCCTACTCCCAGCACCCAAAGAGCCTGACAAATCAATTACAGAAAATAATTAGGCATTAAAAGATATTTATCAAAATTCAGCAAAATATCTTTATGGTCGAAGACTTGTATGAGAATCAGCAGGTCCTGTCTTTGTCTGGGAATTGAACAGAGGCTCATCACTCATTTTTCCAAGCGTTGATCGGCTGACTAAAGGGAAGCTTATCGATCTAAGGCTTTTCCCGTATCGAGTGTGCAGAAATGCTCTGTTTCTATCAAGCCGGATAGGAAACTTTCCCCCCGGCTCCCATGAACACTCAACGAGTTTCTTCATCGTCATCTTCTCCTCCAGTACATGGACGGAAATACGACGTTTTCCTCAGTTTCTTTGGCGAGGACACCCGCCGGGGTTTTACGGACCATCTATATAAAGATTTGAAACAGAAAGGCATTTTCGCCTTTAGGGTCGACGAAAAACTGGAGCCAGGAGAGTTAATAAGTTCAGGGCTTTTGAAAGGAATAGAAGAATCCGAGTATGCAATCGTCGTTCTCTCGCCAAATTTCGCTTTTTCGAGGTGGTGCTTGATTGAACTTGCCAAGATCGTTCAATGTCGGAAAGATATGGGGCTGGTAGTTATGCCCGTTTTCTATCATGTGGATCCCTCTCACGTACGGCACCAGTCTGGTACATTCGCAGAGGCCCTTGCTAAATATGAACAAAATTCCAGTATCTTCAAAGAGGATGTGCAAACGTGGAGAGATGCTTTGGGAGAAGTGGGGAAAATCAAGGGATGGCATATATAAATTACAGGAGGGGTAAATCTTTCTTCTTTTCCAATTCCCAACGAAGACAATTCACAGATGTGTAAAAAAGTAATCAAACTAAACTATACTCACAACCTTTTGGCTGGCTTACACGTTATATTATCATTATTGTTGAATTGAATTTAAACATTGCCAAACAAATTTATTCTCAAAATTAGATTCTGCTTTTGCCCAAACGAATTTGTTCTGCAGACTGCAATTTCTTATGAGGATCAAACCTGGGATCTTTTTCTTCGTACCTGTACTATTTGGCCGATTACTTCCATTTTGAGTTCTGTCCTTGAAATTAGATATTTTCATTGTTTAATTATATATATTACGGGTAATGTAATGTTAATTTAGCAAATATGGATTTAATGTTTAAAAACCTGAAGTACTTATATAATTAGTTTAGCAAATATTCATGTTTAGTTTAGCTCTCAATGGTTACCGACGTTGTCTCATCAAACCTATTTTCCTACCTTCTTTACAGGCATGAATCAATTTTTCTCGAACAAATTGTTGCAAGGATACTAGCAAACGGAATATTCAACGCCAAAGTATTGTTTCCCAGGAAATTGTTGGAATAGAGATCCGAGAAATGGAAACGATGGAATTACTTGACATTAAATCGGATGATGTTCGGTTTATAAGGTTTTATGGGATAGGTGGAGTGGGTAAGACCACTTTGGCAGAGTTTATTTACGATAAAATCTTTTATGAATTTGAAGCTAGCAGCTTTATTTACCGTGTCAGTGAAGAAACTCAAAGCCATGGTGTAGTTTATTTACAAAGAAAAATCCTTTCTGAAATTCTCATGGAAAGAGAAATTATAAATGGGTGGGATGATCGTAGGGTATCCTATGAGATCAGGGATAGATTGCGTAAAATAAAGGTGCTTATTGTTCTTGATAATGTGAATGAAAACAAGCAATTGGAAGCCTTAGCAGGTAGTACTGAATGGTTTGGAAGAGGGAGTAGAGTTATTGTAACAAGTAAAGAGAAACAAGTGTTGAATAGCCTTGGAGTGCGTAAATATAGAGTTAAGGAGCTTGGTGACGATGAAGCTCTGCAACTCTTTTGTCAGAACTCCTTCAAGAAACCCCATCCTGAAGATAATTATGAGGATCTATCCAAAGACTTTGTGAATTATGCTAAAGGTCTTCCTGGAACTCTTAGACTTTTGGGTACCTTTTTGTTCGGTAAAAGAATAGATGAATGGAAACTTGTTAGGGATCAACTAAAAGAAAACCCTGATAAAGTATCAGGTGTTTTGGAGATGCATGACTTCCTACGAAAAATGGATCAAGAAATGGTTCTTCATGAATCTAATGAAGAGCCAGACCAATCTAGTAGGTTGTGGGTTTCTGAAGATGTGCTTCTTGTACTAGAGAATAATACTGTAAGGAGGTTATTTATTACAGATATAAAATTATTGGATCATATATATATATATATATGCATATATCATTATTGCTAATTTCAGTATTCTTGGTACCAGGGAGCAGCAGAAGTCAGACGCATTGTCCTTGACATACCTCCACAACAAGAGGAGCACTTGCGTTTTGTTTGGATGGGCATTATTAAGGAGAATGTTTTCTTTGGCCCTATTTTAGAAACACCAGACTTGAGGGTCATTGTACAAAAAATATTTAGTCACAAGGGTGATCTTGATCAGGTGCCTGAGTTTCAAAGTGACGAATATGCAATCAAACAGCTAAAGCAATTGCTGCGTCAAATTGGAGGTCCTATATCGTTGATACTGGATGATGATATCTTGTCTGGATCAGAATCCCTGCTTGAGAAGTTTGAGCTCCGTATGCCAAATTGTAATGTTCTGGTTACTTCAGGAAGTAAATCTCCAAGATATAGCTTTACCTACAATTTAAAATCATTAAATGATGATGGTGCCATGACTCTTTGTTGTCACTCAGCAACTCCACAAGATGGGAGCTATTTATCTCGATATGAGAAGATTGTCAAAAAGGTACCTTGTCAATCTTTGGTATATAGTAGGAAATACATTTTTTTTTTATGCTATTCATAATTTAACCTTTTGGGTAAAGTCAAGAATCATACTATCAATTTTAACAAGTTATTGCAATGATATGTAGGAATGGCATGATTGGCTATGCGAGAGTATCCACCTAAAGAAACTGACCATCAACAATTGTCATAAGCTGTCGGCACTGCCTGTAGAGATTGGAAATATGAATAATTTGGAAGAGTTAAGGCTAATGTCCTGTACCGTTTTGTCCATATTACCAGGTACAGTAGGAATGCTCCATCGGTTAAATATTCTTGACATATCTCACTGTCCTGCTTTATTGAATTTGCCGGGCACAATCGGAAGGCTTCGTGGGCTCCGCACTCTTCGTATATCTCATTGCGCCATTTTTTCGAGTTTACCAGATACAATAGGAGGGCTTTCTGGGTTACGTTTTCTTGAAATATCATATTGTACCAGTTTGTCTAACTTGCCAAGCACGATTGGAGAGCTTCATGAGTTGCAAATTCTTCATGTATCTCATTGCTCCGCTTTGACAAGTTTACCGGGCACAATAGGAATGCTCCTTGCATTAAGGATTGTTTGCATTTCTTCGTGCTCCATTTTCTCAGAGTTGCCAGAGACAATCGGAAGGCTTCGTAGGTTACAGATTCTTGGCATATCTAACTGTCCCGCTTTTTCGAATTTGCCAGGCACAATCGGAGGTCTTGGGGGGTTACGGATCCTGGGCATATCGGGCTGCCCCTCAATGTCGGATTTGCCAAGTACTATCGGAGAGCTTCAGGTGTTATCGATTCTCAGCATATCTCACTGCTCTGTTTTGTTGAATTTGCCAGGAACAATCGGAATGCTCAGTGGGTTGCGAATCCTTAGCATATCTCACTGTCCTGCTTTGTTAAATTTGCCAGATACAATTGGAAGGCTCCGTGGTTTATCTATCATCAACATATCTAATTGCTCCGCCCTGTTGAATTTGCCAGGCACAATCGGAGGTCTTCGAGGGTTACGAATCCTGGGCATATCGGACTGTCCCTCTATGTTGGATTTGCCAGGTACAATCGGAGAGCTTCAGGGGTTATCGATTCTCAGCGTATCTCACTGCTCCGCCTTGTCGAATTTGCCAGGGACAATTGGAATGCTCAGTGGGTTGCGGGTTCTTAGCATATCTCATTGCCCTGCGTTATCAAATATTCCAATGACAATTCGAAGGCTCCGTAATTTACAGATTCTTAACATATCTCACTGTCCCGTTTTGTCAACTTTGCCAGAAACAATTGGAATGCTCTATGAGTTTCCAATTCTGGACACATCCTACTGACGTAGCTACCACTGTCAGAGCATTAGCAAGTAAAGTTGTCATTACACATTGGTAAGCGGTGAAGTTTTTTTTTTCTCCCCAAATTTACATGAAAAGTTTTCATAGATGGTGTGATCGGTTGCCACCATCAATTATTAAACTCTCAACATTTGTTCTAATTTTGTCTATATCGACCATTTGGATTCTGGGAGGCGAGACAAACCCCTCAAGTAGGATTTAAATAAATGGAGCACAGAATCCATATTCGAATCATTCATGTCTCAAAAGATAAAAATATAAAATGTCATATACATTTTTTAAGTGAACATGTTGGAAATTCACCCCTCACCCTACCTAGCGCGGGGTAGGGTACCCCGCCTCTGGGATGCAGGGTAGGGGAAAACCCCACTCCATGTGGGGAGAGGGCTACCCCGCACCGTATGGTGCCAGTAGCACCCTTACTTTAGGATTATGATATATTTACTATCAAATTACTACTTATTTACTACATTTTGCATATTTGAAATTTTTATTTTTTTATTATTTTTGTAAAGTGTTTCTTTAACATTTTTAATCATTAAGAAAAAAAATATAATTTTATAAATAATCACTTTCTTAATTAGTAAATAAAAAATTTTGATAAAATAAAATAATAAAAATGATGTTATAAATTTGGACACACACCAGGGCCAAAACATTATGTTGAGATGGTTGAAGCCTACGTGGGGTTGATTGAAGCTTAATGTCGACAGTAGCAATTTCGGCAACCCAAGTCCGACAGGTGGAGGAGGCATTTTGCGAGATGATGGTAGTAATATGGTATTCGGATATTCTAAATTCTTTGGATCTTGTTCGAATAATGAAATTAAGTTAAGAGTCTTAATCGAAGGAATTAAAATTTATAAGTAGTTGGGTTATTGTAATGTTTTTTTTTTTTTTTGATATTCGTGGGTGTCCGGACTAACTTGCACGCACCTCGACTAATCCCAGAGCCCTGAAGTTAATAGTCAAGTAAACCTTTAATGGCCCTAAGGGGACTCGAATTGGTGACCATTGAAGAGCAAACCCAAGGCCTAACCAGCTGAACTACCCCTTAGGGTGGGTTATTGTAATGTTGATATTCAATATGATTCAGCACTCGTGGTGCATTGGGTTTTGATGAAGAAATGTATTGTATGGTATTTGTGGGACTACTGGGATCAGCTAAGGATCTGTTTGATGGATGGAAATTTTCTATTCAACATTTTTACAGAAAAGGAAATAAAGTTGCAAATTCCTTGGCCCAAAGAGCGGCTATGGGGGATAATAAGTTTTATATGGATAGCTCTAATCTGCCTCTTTTAACAAAAGGGTTGTGTAGGTTAGATAAAATGAGGACTGCTTCCATTAGATGTTTTTGATATGGTTTTGTTAGTTTTGGTTTATTCGTTCATTCTTTTTGGAATTATGTATAGCAGGTTTGGGTTGGTTATTGGTTTTAGGAGTTTTTTTGATAGGCTTGTTTTGCTAATATTTAGGGTTTGTTTGTTTACAGGGATAAAATTAAAATTTAGAACACATTTCAAATTTTTTATTATATTTTTTTAAAGTTCTTATATAAAATATAATAAAAAATTTAATTTTTTCAAATTCTAAAATCACTTTTTCAAATTTTAAAATAAAATTAATTTTTAAAAAATATTTTATAATAATAATTTATTTTTTTAAATTTTATTTTATTACGTCTCTAAAAAGAAACCAAATCTTAATTTTTATCAAGATTTTCTTGGTGAGGGGGGTTGTTTAATAAATTTAGATAGAGATGAGTCTAGGTTCCGTTTGTATTATCAGCTCATCTCAATTCATCTTAATTCATCATTATATTTTTATAATTTTTTATACAAAACATAAATTTCTATATACCTTGTTTAAATTTTAATATATATTTTTTAAATTTTAATATATTTTTTTAAAATTTTAAAATAATAATAATATTTTAAAATAAAATTAATTCATTTTAATTCATTTTATTTCTAAATTTAAACAGATCTTTTTAAAAAAAAATAATGATAAGACAATATTATTCTAATCTTTTACGAAGCTCTAAAGAAAATTGTGATAAGACGGAGGTTTTTTTCCGCACGTTTGAGGCTGCGCCCTTACGAAGCTCTTTTCTTTTTCGTGAGTCTCTGCTTTCTACTTCTTTTTTTATTTTGGCCGTCTGTCTTTATTGGTCAAAACGTGTGCTAAATTATATTATTATTCTCCATCCGAATAATTATTGCTTACGTCAAAACTAAAACTTCGTAAAGCAGCAATGGTTTGTGATTATGAATTTAATTTTTTAAACCATTGGATTCCTTTGTTTATTTATTAATTCACGTCCCTCAAAATAATAAATTCTCCTACACCGCACGACCTTTTTCATTAGTTAAAATTAAAAAGAAGAGTGATGATAGTTCTACGTTTTTTTTTTTAAATATTCTTAATTATTAAAAAAATAGAAAATAATAATAATTTTATTAATATTCACATTCTTAATCATTAAATAAAATAAAAAATTGAAAATTGAAAAAAAAAAATTATAAAATAATAGGAATTCTATCATTTCTGTAAAAAAGAATAATAGTCATTCTGAGTCGAGGAAGACGGCTGACGATTACGATTTGAGAAATCAGTTGGTATGAAATTTGTAGCTGTGAGGGGGCTGCCGGTGTGTGGGCTGCCCCCTAGCACAGCTCTACTGCGAAATTTGATTGGTCAAGGCTGTGTCGTCATCACAGACATCATCGGCGGCGAAAAAAAGGTAACCATGAATATGATTTTGTTTTTAAAAGCACATGAACTGGCGAGAGTGACCCGTCACCCTCTTGAAACCTTTCTCTTTCTTCCATGTAATTTCTTTTTCTTTATATAAATAATACCCTTTCTTTTCACTCTGAAAGCGGAAACGGGATTGGAAAGCAACGTCGAAGCGCACGAGCCGAAGAAGAATACCAATATAATCATAAAAAATGGCCGCTGAAACTCCCACCATTCCTCTTCTTACTCCTTACAAATTGGGGAAGTTTGATCTGTCCCATAGGTACACACACCTTGCAAAGTCTTCTTTTTTTATTTTTTTCCGGTTACTATGATGTGAATAATCTATATATGTGATGGGTTTTGAGTTTTCTTAGTTGGAATCATGTTGGTGGAGTAACTTTGTTCGCACTGAGTTTGCAGGACACATTGCTCTGCTTATACTTTTGTTCAGTTATTATATTGATTCTGTTCTTGGCGAGTGCTTTTATGGTTTTGTCATAACTTGAAGATTAAGAAAATCTGGTGTAGTTTCATTATTTCGCTGCGTGAGAAAATTAGTTGCTTATGAATATTTTCCCTCTTTTTTCTTTTTTCGTTTTTGGTAATTCGGTTCTTAGTTAGAAAGATTTCGTGCACACGACGGGTTTGGTGCTAATTAGGTTACAAAAGAACTGGTTGTGATGTATTGAAAGGAGGAGGAGAAGAATTGTTGGGCTTTTTGTGTGGAGCCTGGTTTTGTTCGTGTTATGTCCCATTTTATGATCCGACCCAACCAACATATTGTATTCTATATTGTATTAGGTGCTACAAGAATTGGAAAGTCATGATTGAACCAATGAATACTTGTCTTAAAAAATGCTCTCATTAGAATGATTTATTCCTAGCTTTGAAAGCATTTTGCAAACTAAGTGCTCTTTGCTGTAGTTTTGTAAGTGATGAAAAAATGTAATTTCCTTATATAGAGTTAAAAAAAAGGACGATACTCAATGGAGGAGCATTTTATGGAAGATGTATTTTATTTATTTTATTTTTAAATCAAATTAAATTTTTTTAAACTGGGTTTGTGAGTAATTAATTTATAATAATTTTGTAGAAAATGGGCTTAAATAATATTTTAGAGAAGAGGCCATCACAAGATAAGATTAATATCATCTTATTAAATCATAAAAAAATAATATATATTTTTTCAAAACCAATATAAATTTTTTTCAAAACTAATATATATATATATATTTCAAAATCATATGGGTAGGGCGCCCTGCCCCTATGTAGCTCCTCTAGTGACAATACTTTTAACGAACATGGGCCCTAAACCTGAGTCCAGATATTCACAAAATTGTGCATAGTAATGATAGAAGCTGTTATTTGTGCATTCACAAAACGTGAAGCATTTGCTATGTCTAAGTGATGGAGAAATCATCATAATTGAAGGACCTAGAGGATCTTTTAGCTTACTTTCCCCTACTCCAATGCAGCATTTTCTTGAAATTTATCTACTTTCAGTGACAATCTGTTAAATTGACAAGCAAATGAGTTTTTTAGTTGGCTATGTTGATATCACGGAGGGCTGATCTTTCAAATCTGTGATTCATGAACGAACTCAACGAAAAAGTTATTATTGTTTACTAGCAAGGAAAAGGCATTATATGCACAAACTTTTGGTCCTAATTCTATTAGTGCCGTTTTTGTTTCTATTCAGTTTCTTAAACCTTATTAGATTTTTTACATCCAACAAAATCCACATAAGAATCTGTAAAGCTGTCCTTACTTCTGCTGTAATCATTTCATATGTAGATCCTTCTTTTAGTTTACTTTGTTGCTTGGATTTTGTACTATTAAGCAAGCTATATTATTCTGGCCTAGCTTTAAGTGAGCAATGACTTTGTGATGCTGATAGTGCTCTAAATTCTTCTGTTATAAAGATTTATTGCTTGATTTAAGTTAATGTATTATTTACTTTATATTTTCAGAGTAGTTCTGGCACCATTGACCAGACAGAGATCATACGGCAATGTTCCTCAGTCACATGCTATCTTATATTATTCTCAGAGAACTTCCAAAGGCGGTCTTCTAATAGCTGAAGCCACTGGAGTTTCTAACACTGCTCAGGGGTAACTTTTATTTTTATTTTTTTGTTATTTTTTCTTCAAACTTATTGACTGTATTTTTGGAATTTTTTTTTTCTGTGCTTGTAAAATTTATGACTTCATAGGTTTCTTTGATGTTGTAAAGGTATCCAGAAACACCCGGCATATGGACCAAAGAGCAAGTTGAAGCATGGAAACCTATTGTAGATGCTGTTCATGCCAAAGGTGGAATCTTCTTTTGTCAAATTTGGCATGTGGGGAGGGTTTCAAATCAAGGTTTGTCTCTTAAAGTGAATTGCCTATCTCTTCTCTTTTAACACTGATTGATTGGGGCTGTGCTTTTTTCTTATGAATGGAGAGAGTTGTAGTGTTAACGTGCTTTCAATGAAAAAAGCATTATACTAAATAAGGCATGAAGAACAAAGGAGTGGTTCTTACTTACAAAATGTTGGTCCCACACTGTTTGTTTGTAATGTTGACTGAAGCATTGAATGTTAAACCGATTTAGTAAGAATAGGATCAGATGGAAGTTTTGATTGACAAGGAAATGTTGGTGCTGTAATTTGAATTTTTGTATTTTTCTGGCAAAATTTCCTTGTATTTTAAACTTATCATGAGGGACACAAACTTCAAAATGAGCATAAAGGGTTAGAACTGAGATTTGATACTAAGTTTTCTTAATGAAACGCACATTATTGGTCTGTAAAAATTAGCAGAAGTGATGGGCAATCAGATCATAAGAACACAAGTGGATGTGTGATAAAACAATAATTTGTGTCAACTTATAAAAAAGATAATCTATAAGTGCTGTTACAATCTTTGCATTCTCCTTTGCTATCAAAGGAGAGGAACAGTTTAAAACAAGAGAAATGATAAATCTACAATATCTTTTACAATAATTTACACAACATATATAATAAAGTAAGAGTATTTTTGTAAAGTAATATTAATTTATAAGGCAGTTTAAAGAAATACTTCTATTTTATAATATGTATTATGTAAATATTATGAAATATGTTATATGTATATCATTTATCTTAAAATAATGCTTTTGTAACTCAGTTGCAGGGATGTGTCCTCCCTTATACTTAAATTTAACTGATTTTTTTTTTTCAGTTTGGTGATGCTTTATTTTTTTGATAAGACATTAGGTGTACTTGCTTTAACAAAATCTAGTCACTTACTTTGTATGACAAATTGCTGCTTGTGTATGTCATTTCTGTGAGAAAGATGCTTGATGTCACTTTATTTTGTTATTTCATAATATTACCACTTTTTCAAAAGCATGTACTGTTCAGTGAGTTGTTCTTTTGTAAAGGTGATGTGTAAATAGTTAATTTTTCTTGTTTTTGAAGGACCTACACCACTTGTTTAACTTCCAACTTAGTCCAATAATTACTTTGGACACTATGGTCAGTGGTAGCTAGTGCCGACAGCCAACTACCACATTTTGGTTTTTAGCCAGCTCTAACGTCTTGTACTTTCTCTTTTTTAGGATTGAATATTCATTAAGTCCACATTCTAATTCAGTGGAGTTAAGTGACAGATACATAATGGAGCTTTTATGCCTTACTAATCCAAAGAATAATTTCGTTTTTTACTTTTGTGGTTTTTGAATTGACTGACTGTCTTTGCTATTTACTTTTTCGATAAGTCATTTTTTTTTTTTTTGCCTGATTTTTTGCATGGAACATTCTGTTTTGAATACTTTTCAAACTTATGTTATGGAAGCTCTAGTCTTAAAATCTAAGACTAATTGTTATTTTGGATATTTGTTTTTCTTCCATATTGTTGTTGTCTACAGGTTTTCAGCCAAATGGGCAAGCTCCAATATCTTCTACTGACAAACCTTTGATCCCGCAAGTTAGAGCTAATGGAATTGATGTTGCACAGTTCACTCCTCCAAGGCGACTAAGAACAGACGAAATTCCTCAAATTGTCAATGATTTTAGGCTTGCGGCAAGGAATGCTATTGAAGCTGGTAATTTCTTTTCTAAGTGCAATGAATTCCTTTAGAAGTCAAAATTGCACGTGGGTATAGTCAAGATAGATGATATTTGAAATCTACAACAGAATGTGAAAAGGATCTTGAGAAAGAAAAACATATCATGCTGGATTTTGTTGTATTTAGGTAAGACTGTGTTTAGTCAATAATTTTAATTTCACAAGAAAGTAGGCAGGTCATGTCTACAGCAACAGTAGTAGGGCTTTCTTTGATCTTCTATAGAAATGGATTGACTTCATGTTGTTTTCCAAAGCATTTGAATGATATTTCATGGGCATTCAAAATAATGATCCAAAATAGAAATTTAGAAAATTTAGAATTAATGATCCACTTTCTTGCCTGATTGAAATGTAGAACATAATCATTCCCTTTTGTGAAATGATACTATTTGTCTTATGAACAGGTTTTGATGGGGTTGAGATCCATGGGGCTCATGGTTACCTAATTGAGCAATTTATGAAAGATGGAGTGAATGATAGAACAGACCAATATGGTGGATCCCTCGAGAATCGTTGTCGATTTGCGCTAGAAGTAGTTGAGGCTGTTGCTAATGAGATAGGAGCAGACAGGGTTGGGATAAGACTATCTCCTTTTGCGGACTATATGGAATCTGTAGACTCCAATCCAAAAGCATTAGGCCTTTACATGGTTGAGTCCTTAAACAAGTATGGGATCCTTTATTGTCACATGGTTGAGCCAAGAATGAAAATAGTTTTGGAAAAATCTAATTGCCCTAATAGTCTTCTACCAATGAGAAAGGCTTTCAATGGCAGTTTTCTTGTTGCTGGGGGTTATGACAGAGAAGATGGAATTAATGCTATTGTTGAAAACCGAGCAGATCTTATTGTTTATGGTCGATTGTTTTTAGCCAATCCAGATTTGCCTAAGAGATTTAACCTCAATGCTCCTCTCAACAAATATAATAGAGAAACATTCTACACCCTTGATCCTGTTGTTGGTTACACAGATTATCTATTTCTTGAAGACATAGTTTAGGTTTCTAAAGGAGGAAAGGGGAATTTGAATTATTTAAAATAAATCCTCTTAAACAACTTAAGTTGCTTTTGTTTTTCATTTCTCGAAGTTGTTTCCTCCTGTGTTGGACGAGTGTAATGAAAATGTGTTCTTTAAATTCCAAACTGCAAGGGTCACCTATTCATTGGTGCTTATCTGTATCAATACCTGACTATTCATAGCATAATTTTTAATTTTGTATTGTACTGATCAATATGGTTAAAATATGTTGTATTATCTAATTGTCTAATATAAGACATATAGGAGTTTATTTATATATATAATTTAGGAGTTTATTTATATATATAATTTATTTATATATAGATTATTTTAAAATATATAAAATAATATTAATATTTTAATATTTTGATCGAAACGTCCACTAATAGACTATTCAATACTTTGAATTTCATGAAGTGAAGTTCGATTTGGATATTACAAGCAATAGTTTTTCAGCATGAGAACACTCGTGCTATAATCATAAAGAAGTTGGGAATTTCTTTACTTTTTAGAGTGCACAGAAGTGATGTAGACAGGAGGAACCATTGGTAGTGGGCTACTCAATTGCCTATTCCATAATAATGCGCAGAATTCAGACTTTTCTCTTTTCACGATTAATTCATCACCTGCCTTTATTTTAATCCCTACCTTCGGTAGCCGCTGGTAGAATCACATGGAGTCTTTTTATCATAACAGAGCACCAGCATCCAATGGAATCACATGGTATGTTTACAATATATATTTTCTGATGAAAACATCTGAAAACTCTTTTGAAATAGTATTATTATTCGGTTGTATTTAAATAGTGATGTAATTTCAGATATTTTATAAATAATAGTATAAAAGTAATTAAAAATAATAATAATATATTAAATAATAAAAAATAATTAATAATAGTAAAAAATAGATAAATAATAATAATAAAATAATAAATAACAATAAAATCTTTTAAAAAGACTTAAAAATGCTTCATTAGTCGAATTTCAACTTTCATATTTTATATTTTTTATGTTCTTTTTTCTTTAAATATATATTTTTTTAATCAATCACGTGAGACCACATGATTGAAGTTAGAAAAAAGAAGATTCAATTTTAAACTTTTTTGTAAAGTTGTATTATATAATATCAAATAGTGTACAGACTTGCGACTGAGATGGCCGACCATCTTATAATTGAAGGTAGAAAAAAAATAATAATAACAAGAGAAGGTGTTGGAAACTTTTTAATTTGTAATAATCATTTTTTTTCCAAAAGAGTTATTTTATTATAAAGGTATAAAATATACCATTTACGTCAGATAATATTTTATTTATAAAATTTAAAATTAATTGTTTTTATTTTAAATTAATATTTTTTTCATTTTTATAAATAATATGAGATAAATTAAAATAAGATAATAGTAAAAAATTAAATAAAATATTATTGGACAATATTAGGAGGCTGGTTAATATGTCCTGCTAGCTTATTCTATTAGTGTTAAAATATATTTTTTTGTATTTTTATTTTTATTTTCGTATCATTTTTTTAAAATACTTACATATTTTTAAAAAAAGAAAAAAATTCATAATAGTATTAAATAATATTTTTTTAATCATTAAATAAAAATAAAAAATAAGATTAGAAAACGAGACAATGAAGTGGGACAATTCAACGGGTTAAAAAACATTTTCCAATATTATTAGGATATATATTTTTTAATATTATTTTTATTTTAAATTTTTAAAAACTTAAATTGCGTTAACATAGCTATAAATCAGCAGCAAATTCCTATAAATCAACATCAGATCCCAACAATTATGGAAGATATATACCTGGCAGGTTGATCTCCCGAGACATGTGCAGTAAATCTGGACCACCGCTTAATTATTCTTTGCATCTGTCCATATTTATTGTAATCGTTTATTGCCTTTTCCTGCTATCTCTTGACTTTTGGCTACTCAAGCTCTTGTTTTATTTGTACAGAATTCTAAGGCTTTATTTGAATAAAAGAGGGAGTTAAATTTATCTTAATTTATTTTTTTATTTTTATAATTTTTTATATAAAATATAATTTTTTTATATATTTTTTAAAATTTTAATACATATTTTTTAAATTCTAATATATTTTTTTTAAATATTAAAATAATAATAATATTAAAAAATAAATTAAATTTATCTCAACTTATCTGATTTTCGAATCCAAACGAAATCTAAAACTACATAATATTATTCAATGATCTTGGTGATTATCGAACCGTCTTTCAAAATTTATTTTATTTATTTTATTTTATGTAAAAATTTTAAAAAAATTATAATTATAAAATAAAATAAAATAAAAATAATTGTAATAATCAATGAGATAAATTAAATTATATAAAAACTTTATTAGTTGGGTTAGTTTCTCGGATTATATAAAATAATAGAAGTTAACAAGTAAAGAAACCTACTTCACAACATTTCTTTTTAGGCTCCGTGGGGCGGTTGCAATATACGATACCATGGATTATTATCGTTATAAATATATTTTACAAAATTTTATATAATTAATTAGATTTATTTTATAATAAAAATACATTTATAATCAGATAAATTATAAGAAATTATATTAATTTATAAAATTTTTTTTTATAGAATATTTTTATTTTTAAATAAGAAACCCACTAGGGGGTCCAATGGTGGGTGGGATTCTAGCAATTTCTGCCACCTACATATATATTTTCATAATTTTATATTCCCCCCTATATCATAAAAGAATCAAAACAGTGCTTTACTTTTATTCGTTGTCTGAAAAGTAGAAACAAATAGACCTGCATCGTATATATAAGCCGTTCGATCATTTCAAATAGTGAAAGGCTCCACATTAAGAGAAGTCCAGATGCAGTCTCGACTCTCGAGCGGAATACGCGCAAAAAAGGCAAGAGAAAAGTCTGGAGGAAAGATAAGGGTTGTGGAGCCCAAGCAGGATTTTCTAGATGAGGGGGCTGGGCAGCTGCCCGGCTGCTGTAACAGCCTTTCATAAAAATAATATTTTTATTATTTATAAAAATAATAATTTTACTGTTTATATAAATAATAAAATTAATATTTATGTAAAGTTATGTGAGGAAATATTACAACAGTTGGATTGTTGTCTGTATATATATATATTTTTTATGAAAAATAATAGATATAGTTATGGAATTTTAAATGGCGTGTAGTTGTTTAAAAAAAAAATAAATATATATGAGACTTACGTGAAAAAAATATTTTTTTTTTAAAACGACTGCATGATGTTTGTAACTTCACAATTTTATATAACATTATTTTTTATTTAAATATACTTAAATACTGGAAAAAAAAACTGTACTTAAGCACATGTCAGTTATTTGTGGCGGGCCACGTGTAGCGCTATTTGTCTTTATAATTATTGGCTGGAGTCACAGGTCAGACTTAGGGGGATGGCAAGTGGCAACCAAAACCAACAATGGTATGTTTCACAAATGAAAAATTCTAAATATTTTATTATATTATTATGATACATCTCACAGATATTTGAGTTGAAAGTAAAATAAAAATTAAGTAATAATTAGATAAAAATAATAAAAAATTTGAAATTAAAAAGATAATTAGATAAAAATAATTAAAATAATGTTTTAATTTTATTTATTTATTTACATAATTTTTAATACAAAATTTATTTTTTAAAATAACTTTATTCAATTCTTATTATTAAAAATTTATTAAATATAATTAATTAAATTATTTTAATACTATTCAAAATAAGCTAACCATCCAAACATCTCGACTTCTGGGTATTTTGTTTTAGCCGACATAGACGACTCTTACATCCAATTAAAACCGTCCAAGTGTATGGGATAACGTAAAGGTGTTCATCCAAATTCCGTTGTTTTTTACATGATTATTTTCAATTGTAATTTCTTTTTTAATTCATCCCAAGCTTGATATATAATATCTCCTCCTCGGATTCCATATAATAACGTGGACATTAATCCCCGAGCTAGATCAGATCTCAGATCCATTAGATTACCATATCGTATCTTCTTTTTATTTTTTTTATTTCTTCAATTAGTGACTGAAGTTGGTCTAATTTTTTAATTTGAAACCTTATATATCTATTTTTTTTATATATATCTTTAAACGTGAAGAAATTAAAAAAAAAAATCACATAAATGGGCGTGCCCAGGTGGTGGGATCCACACACGTGGTCAGTCTTTGTCCTATCAAATCAATTACCGGCACACAAGAAAAGGGTGAAAGATAACGTTGCTACGTCACCGACAGACCCTTTTTTTTGGACAATTTTAGGCGAGAAAGGACATTAAATATGTATGGAAAGTACATTATACATCTATGATTCAGTCAGAAAATTACAAAGCACGTGCAATCGATTTAAAAAAAATTAAATATTTATGAAATTTACGTAAAAAAAAAAAATTTAATTAATTAATTTTTTTTTAAGAAACGACAATACGTTATTTATAACTCTACGTCATATATAATATTTTCTATTATATTTATAGAAAACAACAAAAAAATGAATTGACAATTTTTTTTTAATTTAACTGACCAATTGCATGCAGACTTGTCGGAAACGACTGAAAGGGATGGGAAATAATTTCAATTTGCACCAATTTTAAATAAATAATATTTCTTGATTTCGCTTATTTTTACAGTTCATTTTATTTAATCTCTAATTATTATAATTTTTTTAAAATTTTTATATAAAATAAAATAAAATTTTTAAATTTTTAAATTTTTAAATCATAAAATAAATATTAATATTAAATTATTTAATTTATCTCAATTTATTTTAATTTATCTTATCTTATTTAACAAAATATATGAGATATAAATATTTAATAAAAATTATTTACTGTAGAATTTTTTTTTAAGAAGTCATATTTCAAAAGAAGGGAAAAAAAAAAACGAAATAACGGGTTACTCTGAACTTACTGCATGTCGTTTCTATTTAATACCGACTGGGTTTAACATTTTGTTTCATCTTGCTTCTCTTTGTATTCAGGAAGAGACAGAAGAAGCAGACCCAATCGGAAGAAGAATACCAATCTCAGTACTTGAGAAATGGCTGAAGCTGCCGCCATACCTCTTCTCACTCCTTACAAAATGGGGAAGTTCAATCTATCCCATAGGTATATATACACCTTGTAAAGTCAGCTTTTTCTTTCTTTTGATCTGGTTGATCTAATATATGAACTGATCTATATATATATTGTTGATGGGCTTTGATTTTCGTGGTTGAAATCTTGTATTTAGGGAGTACACGTAGCTTTTTCTCCCTAGCTATCGCACTTTTGCAAGAAACTTCGTTGGGGAAATCCTAGCTGGGTGTAATTAATGACTTTACATTAATTTGCCGTTTACATTTATATCAGACACTAACAGCATACACTTGTTCAGTTTATATTAATTGGTACTAGTTTCATGGCGGCGTAGGCCTTTAATTAGGAAGATACTTTAGTCACAAATAATTACATAAACGCAATTTTTATAAAATGATATGAATTGATGATGTGATTTAAGTTACTTTTATAAACCTAGATCTAAAAAATAAAATTATAAGATTATTTTGTATAAATTCTTTGTTCAGTGCTCTTTATATTATAATGATCCAGAATCAAGTAGAACTAGAGTGAGTATAATTTTCCTTTCCTTTTTGGCTAGAAAGAAGAGAAAACCTACGTACCATACTCGTTTTGGGCATATATGTCATGACCACAGAGAATGAAATCAAAGAGTATTTGTGATTGAGCTGTTTTGGTTAACTTAACCAAAACATCAGAGTATATTGATATTTATAGAGTACTACACTATATGTGTGTATTATAAGATAAGAACAACCAGAATTGCATATGAAGATTAGAAGAAACAAAGAGTTCAAAACGTGAACTATAGATCTGATAAGTTGTGGGAGAACTGGTTTTGTTATGATAAGTTTATCATTAATTGAATTTCTATTGTTATCCAGTCGAGAGTGGTGTTCGACAGGTTGTGTTAATTGAGCTGTATATTCTACAACCTTATCAAAAGCCTCTACATCCTTATCTTTAGCAGCTAGCCCCCGGCAAAATAATTTTAAGGGAGAGGAAGATAACGCTTTGGTAAAAATATTAGTCAACTGATTATCGGTGAAAAGGTTGCACAATCGGATATTCTTATTGAGTACCTTCTCACGTGAAACGCTGAGTTAGTGACTTCTATGTGCTTGCTGCGGGCGTGAAACGCTGGATTAGTGGCTAGTGCAGATGGAACATATGGAAGAACAACCTGCAATTCACGTAGCAACCTGCAAAAGCAATAGATTTTAACCCTGACAAAGGCCAAGGCACGATCGATACTCAACCACGGTACGAGATTGAGACACCATGGGCTACTTCTTTAAAGACTAAGAAATAAGGGAATGAAAGTAGATAGCATAACCCGTTATAGACTCTTTGTCATTAGGATCTCCAACCCATTCAGAGTAATAGAAAACATTAAGAGAGTGTGAACCTGCTGTAAACTAGAGATCATGGTCTGGTGTCCCTTTTTAAGGTAGCGCAAGATGCACTTTGACTATGTCCAATGCACTGTAGTGGATAATGCAAGGCTTGACAAAGTTGGTTGACTGAATAAGCTAAATTTGGTATAGTTAAAGTGCAATATTGTAGAGCACAAATAACTTGGTGGTAAACATTAGGTTTAGGCAGTGGATCACCATTTGAGAGAGAGACTTTGGAGTCAAGACACACGGGGCTAAGCATGGCTTTGCACCAAGCATACTTATCTTTATAAGCAAGTATGTAATGTACTTAATGTATTGTAGATGCAGCCCAGAAGTAGAGCGAGATGCCTTAGCACCAAGGAAGTAGTTTCAAATAGGTCCTTTAAGGGAAACTGAGTTTGTAGTATACTGATTAGAGGGGTAATTGCATTATTGTTGTTACCCGTAACTAAGATATCGTCAACACATCCAAAACATACAAAGTACTAATGTCTTGATGCTGGAAGGTAAAGAGTGAAGCGAAACAAGTGAGCCTAGAAAACCAAACTCGTGGGGCTTGTTTAAGACTATAAAGGGCCTTGTTTAATTTGCCCAGAAGATCCGGTCGGGTTGGATCCACAAAGCTTCTAGCTAGGTTGCTCCGTATACACTGCATCTTCTAATATAATGTAAAAATACATTATAGACATCAAATTGTTGAGCCTTGGATCTATCAATTATTCCATCAGGTTTGCATTTAATTTTATAGACCCACTTGTTTTTTACCACATTGTGATTTAGGGATTTAGGGCATAAACTTCATATACTAGTTTTGATGAGTGCGTTAATCTATGTCTCATTGTCTTTTTGCACAAAGGAGACGAGTTTGCTTGGGTAAAGCAGGTGGGCTTGTTGTCAGATAGGTGAGTATGGAGGGCTTTGTAGGGATGTTGAGTGAAGTAAAATAAAGTGTAATTTGGGCGCTACAGCTTTTATTTTTAAATGGTTTATACCCCTGGCAGAGTTTCGATTGAATGCTGCGGCTCTTCCATGCAGCCCATTGCCGCAAAAGCCATCCTATTAAGCGGCTCGATCTTAGGCTTTTGGCCTAGAGACAACCGGATCGGATATTTTGGTCATTTTTTTTTTTGTTTTCTTTCTTTTTCGGTTCTCTATACTTTATTAGCATTGTAAAATGTAATTGGAAGATTATTGAAAATCTGGACGGTTTTCGAATATGTTACAAGGAAATGGGATTATATTAATTATTACGTACTTCTGTTTGAGAAGTGATACAATATATTTACAATATTTAAACAACACATATTATATAAAATAGGAATATTTTTATAAACTAATTTATAAAATTAACACACTTTATAAAAAAATCTTTACTTTATAACATATATTATGCTGTATAAAATATTGTAAAAGATGTGAGTTTATCACTTCTCAAGTCATAATGGTCACTCCAATGTTTAGAACAGTTTTCTGTTTAAATTTTGTGCTGCAAAGCGAGCTATGCATATAACAAATGGAGGGAATATTTAGTTAGCGCAATGTTATTCTGTCACCTGATTAGCATTGTTCAGTTTGACTGCTAGTCTAAATTTAGATTTTTACTTTTTTCTCATTTTTTTATTTTAATTTTTTTTATCATTTTAAAATATTTTTAAAAAATATAAAAAAAAAATCAATACACTAAGAATTATTTCTTTAATTATTAAGTAAAAAAAATTAAAAATAAAATAAAATACATGATGTGCCAAAATAAAGTGTTAAAACTTTGAGAAAAAAATTAAATTTTACATTTAGTTAACGTATAATTTGCTTCCTATTTTCAGGGTAGTGTTGTCACCATTGACCAGACAGAGATCTTTTGGCAATATTCCTCAGCCACATGCTATCTTATACTATTCTCAGAGAGCCTCCAAAGGCGGTCTTCTGATAGCTGAAGGCACTGTAATCTCCAGAACTGCTCTGGGGTAATTCTAATTTCTACATTTGCAAAACTCTCTTTGATCCACACTTGAAGGACTTTTTCCATTTTGAGGATTCCCTTAATTTCGTGCCTTGAAAGTTTCTGACTTTGTAGGCTTGTTTGGTATATTAAAGGTATCCGGACACACCTGGCATATGGACGCAAGAGCAAATTGAAGCATGGAAACCCATTGTTGATGCCGTTCATGCCAAAGGTGGAGTCTTCTTTTGTCAACTTTGGCATGTGGGGAGGGTCTCAAATGAAGGTTTGTCTTTATTTCTTCTCTTCTAACCCTGAATAATTGGTGATCTCTGCATTTTTTCTTACCATTTTCTTCTTATACTCTTGTTATGGAAACTCTGGTGTTGAACATTAAGGCTAATTGTTATTATTATTATTATAATATTATTTTTTTTAAAAACTTTAGACACAAAAATATTACATAAAGTAAATATATATTTATTTTTATATAATCTTTTTGTATACATAGCAGTTCTCTTATTTTTTTAATTTCATGTCGTGGCCTGCAGAATTACAGCCAAATGGACAACCTCCAGTTTCTTCTACTGACAAAGGTATCAACGCCGAACCAACTCCAGCTGCTGGATTTGGTCTCTCGCATTACTCTGCTCCAAGAAGGCTACGGACAGATGAAATTCCTAATATTGTCAATGAGTTTAGGGTTGCTGCAAGGAATGCTATTGAAGCTGGTAAGCTAATTATTTTGTGAGAAATCAAAAGCATTCCTGGGTTTATCTCTTTCTAGATTTGCTGTTTTCTAATGTAGAAAATGGCCTTTTTTGAACAATGGTGCACATTCTCTTATATATATATATATATGTAGGTTTTGATGGAGTTGAAATCCATGGGGGCTATGGTTACATTCTTGAACAGTTTATGAAAGATGGAGTGAATGATAGAACAGATGAATATGGTGGATCTCTTGAAAATCGTTGTCGATTAGCTCTGGAAGTAGTTGAAGCTGTTGCCAATGAGGTAGGACCAGATAAAGTTGGAATAAGGCTTAGTCCTTTTGCAGACAATATGGAATGTGGAGACTCAAATCCACAAGCATTAGGCCTTTACATGGCTCAATCCGTGAATAAATACGGGATTCTTTATTTGCACATGGTTGAGCCAAGAGTTCCTAGAGGCGAACCAGTAACTGAATCAACTCCCAGTCTTCTGCCAATGAGAAAGGCTTTCAAAGGTACTTTCCTTGTTAATGGCGGTTTTGACAGAGAATCAGGAAACCAGGCCATTGCTGAAAATCGTGCAGATCTTGTTGTCTATGGTCGTTTGTTTTTGGCCAATCCAGATTTGCCTCGAAGATTTGAACTCAATGCCCCTCTCAACAAGTATGATCGAGAAACATTTTACGTCCCTGAGCCTGTTAAAGGTTATACTGATTATCCTTTCCTTGAAGACACTCATGCATAGGTTTATAATGAAGAGAGGAGGGAGATAATTTAGACTTATATCCGGAATAAATTAACCCTCCTTAGAAATCCTATGTTTTTATCTTTGGTGTGGTTTCGTATTGTATTGTACAAGAGCGTTGATGCCATGACACTATTCTTAAATCTTGGGACTTTGCAATTAAGGCGCAATGGGTCATGATGCACTACTTGGTGTATGATCACATTCATGCCTGACTACAAATAAATTTGAGTTGTAATGTACTTGGTATTTTAAGCCATGAGTATGATTGTTTAGCATAATATAGATAGCAATATCAGTTCACTTCTCTGCAGATTTCAATGAAAAAACATTATTTGATATGTTAATAGTTTTAAATACAAGACGACAGGTCACATATCTTCTGAAAGTAATTACCTTAATCAACCTTTTTTTTTAAAAGAGAAATATCATCATACATTCATCCATCAAAAAAATTTACATTAATTATTAGATTCATGCGGGGGATATTTCCATCATTTGGAATTCAATCAGTATACTATTGAAATGATTTGGCCTTTACTATTCTGATACTTTATACAGAGACAAACATCTAAAAGATAACATTCTGTTTAAATAGAGATTCAGCATCACTTTTCATAGAAAGGTAAAAAGCAACTACCTAAATCAACTAGCTTGTTAATGAAATGAATCGTGGGGTCTTGTTTAATAATTGCTAGCTACGTTATTTTAGAAGTATTTTTATATCTTTATTATTAGCATGATAATATGATGAGAAATGATATATACAAGTCATAAATACATAAGATTCGTACAAGTCCTTTACAAATAAGTAAATTTCACCAAGAAAAAGTATAAAAAATTTACTTTTCTTGATCGGATCGGTCTACATTATTACAAAAGATTTATCTATTTAAAATTTCTAGTTAGTATTATTATGATACGATATCATATTTAATTTGCTTTGTACGTACTAAAAGCACGAGATCTACAAAATACAATGACCCAGACTTTAGATTGTAATATGAAGATCTATAGCTTTCCAATTCTTTCTTTCTATGATGTCATTAATGATGCTGACAGTGATATAGTCAACTTTTATATTGGATTCACCAATCGTGTAAAACAATTCAATGTGTTGTTTGATTTAAATAGTCCAATTTGGAGGAAAATATGAAAGTCAGGTTGAATAATTGACAAATTAGACACTATCCAGAAGATTTTTGAGGGATCCATATTGATAGATCAGGTCCATCTTTATTTTGATTGAACCGTTCAATATGATTAAAAAATGACTAATGTCATTTCAAAATAAAATAAAATTAAATAAAAGACTAATGTTAGATATAAATCTAGATTCCAACTATTTATTTATTTTTTAATAAATTTATAGCGAGTTTTGACCATATCCTATCTAAGGTTTGTGTAATTAACTTTTATAGAAAATTTTGACACGTATCTATTTTTAGAGTAGTTCTACGGAGTAATTATGTAGCAAGTGTACATAGTGCACTCACTATGTAGCAGTCCTCTTTTTTATTTATTTTTTGTCAAATTACAATTTGAAAATTTGACAGACAGCGAACCCATTTTCTAAACTTATCCCACTCTCGCATCCCCCTCCCTCCCTCTCGTCGCCCAGCACTCTTGAGCATCGCCTTCCCTATCGTTGGCCCGCACCGACAACTCGTTAGTCTGTCTCTGTCCATCACCACCCATCCCGTTTTCCCCCACAAACCATTTCGAATAAGAGGAAGGAGTTAAGTTCATGCAAATGGGTATATATGCCCTTTCAATGGTGGTTTCTCGATGACGAGCTTAAAGGAGAGTAGTTTCCTTGAAAAGAGAGATATATTTAATTTAGAGCTGCTTCTTGTCAAATGCAATAGTGGCATTTTTACTTACTTTAGATGTAGGAACATCCTTTTATCTTCTCTCTTTAATTATCTTTACATTCCTCTTTTGCTTTTTGGGCGCTTCTCATTTTTGCTACATTTGTTATTTTTTAGCGGCTAGCTTATCCCTCTTCCACATTATGAAAGTTTCTTACGGTGAGTGATCTTTCTTTATTTTACCTTTGTTGTCAAATTTTTCATTTTTGCTCTTAATATGTGAACTATTTTGTTCAATTTTTTTTTTTTGGGGGGGGGGGGGGAGGATTGTTTCGGCTGGGCATGACTTTAGGTTAATATTAATGTTCTTATTTTTTTTGGATTTTTCATTTGTTTATATTAGAAAAAGGTTCTCTATGGCTTAGCGGACTTGCGGGTTTGATAGCATATAACTAATCTCAACCTAATATGAAAACTAGTGGCAAGATCATTCATGCCAGGTAATTTTTGGCTATTTGCTAAGTATTCGCTTATAAGGATAATTTCTCAAGTATGAAAAAATACTTTGATTTGTAGATGAAGAAGTTTGGGGGGAGGGGGTAAGGGATTGAGGAGAATGAATTGAAATAGGCAAATCCTTAAAGAATATATGATTATATTGCTATTATAATTTAATTTCAGCAAAAGCTAAAGGAGAACTCAGAGTTTTAAATCTTATATCTTCCCTCTCTTTCCCATGGCTTCTAAGCAATGGTAACGAGAAACACATATAAATTACTTTTGCAAATTGCCATAGCTCGAAGATCAAGGATTAGTTTATTTTTGTTATTTAATGTGTTTGGTAGGAGGGATTGGGTCAAATTGTGATTTTTTTTTTTTGCAGAAGTAAATCAAAGCAAAGTAGTGACAATTAGGGCTGAAGAATATGTAAATTTCATAGGGAACCCTTATACCGCAAAAATTTTCTAAAGTGATTTGAGTGCAAACTATTTTGCAAAAAACTGGAAGCTTTTGACTCAAAATTCTCTTATTAGAAAAATGATAAACTTTTTTTATAATGAAAAACAAAAATATTTAAAATTTTAGTCCATGACAATAATGAAAGTCTCAGTGTACTGAAATCGTTCTCTTTCTTTTTCTTCTCATGATAAAATTCTTACATATCAAGAAATTCAAAACTCTTCTAACTTACGGCTACATTGTTCGACCAATGTGATGGAACTTATTTAATAGGTAAAGCAAACAACAAATCTTTTCAACAGGAACTTACATTGTATAGAAGGTATTAGTTTTACTAATTTACATTATATGTATATATATAATATATATATTTCTTTAGTAATATTGCTCTTCGTGGCTTAATTTCTAGAGCTTCCTCATTTCTAAATCTTACCCCTCTTTGGTAGGGATTCTTTGTAAACTAAAACCACATTGCAAACTTTATGGTAGTTTAGTTTTGCAGCAAAAGGGAATGGATGCTAGAATGATATGTAACAGCCCATTCAAGAAATATTTTAAACCTCTTCCATTCTTACCTCTTAACATCTTCCATTTTCGACCTATTGGCTAACTTTTCTTCTCTCCTTTAACTTCAGTTTCAGGTTATATGCACTGGCTCTCACACTAGCTGCATTAGCTAGTGCTGCAGCAATCAAGTGGTATGACCACTTCAAGGCTGATCGATACACAAAGTTCCTTCCAGTTGATGCATAGTTTATCGCACAAGGATTGAGTGAACTTTCGAATATAACCTGCGTTGAGTAAAATTTGTTAGGAATTTATACCAATGGAGGATGATAAAATTACCTGTAACAAGGTCACAAATATGTTTTTGTCCCTTTCCCATTACATCTTTTTTTCAGCAGATGTATTTAGTTGTTTGGTATAACATTATTTTAATATGCAATTATGGTAGCTCACAAGTAATCAAATTCGAAGGCAATTTTTCATCACTTTCCCAAAATTGTTTTTGTATTATCTTGTACATATCTTGACCACCCATTATTATCCAGCATTGATTGTAGTAAATTCATTGTTACGAATTGTGTTTGGTTTATAGAAGTGAGAATTCTGTATCTTTTCTATGTCATCAAACGTCCCCTCGTATTAACAGGAAAATGAAGTGTGTTAGAAATGCGCACAAGGAAGCCAAGATATAGAAGGAAATCAAGTTGGGAAAGGGCTTTACATCAGCGTATTAGAGCTTGGCAGGCTAGAGATTAATGGGAGTGAAAGTTGTAAAATTGGGGAAGCAACTAGTCGTCCCATGGGTGGACAATTTAGACTTGCATGAGTTATCTTGTCAAAAAAATCAGAGTAGCACTTTAGCCGAATACAGAGCTAGATGGGAGACTCCCACTTTGCATACAGAGAAGTAACTTTATAGTAAGCAGGATATTGTGGCCAAATTTTTTTTTGTACAAACAGAAATCGATGTTGAAAATATAATTGTACTAGCACCATACATCTACGCTTCATACATTAGCAATAATATTAACAGCTATTTTACATTCAAAGTAACACCATCCATCTACAGTTCGTACAGTCGTGGACTAGCTATTTACATATCTCCTATATCGTTGATCCAAACTAATCAGAAACTATTACAACAAATAAAATCTATTATAGACACAATAATATATGCGCACATTTATATTCTAAGATTTGCTTTCGAAGTTTGCTATCAAGCTTGTGAATATCATTCTCTCTCCTTTCTCTCAGTTTATCTTCTCCTTTCTGAGCTTCATACGAAAGATTCACATATTGCTTTTCCTTGCATACAATTCAAGTATTTAAAACTAGTCTGTACCAATTATGAAAGCAAGCACAATGACTAATTATAGAAGTTTTAGTCCAATGACAGAATTAAAATAAGATTGATCTATACAAGACAATTAAAGCATGTTCATTTTTATTCAAGAGATGCTTAATCATATGAAAATTTCAAGAACTAATCTATATAATATTATATTTGCAATCTTCTCCAGACAAGAATTTCACCAAATAAGATGCAAATACCAATTGTATTTAACTAATATCATCTATTTGTAGTATCAACGAATTGATTTATCTTACACTTTGTAATTTTTGGTAGGACAAAGCAAATCCAGAAATATTATGTTTTGGCGTCGACCCAGATTTTTTCAGATTGTTCACTGAATTAGGAAAAAAATGATTCTAATCGATACTGGTACGAGTATTTGTATAATAAAACACGCTTTGGCTAAGAAATTCAAATCCTAAAAGTACCTAGGAGCTATTTAGGATGGATGATAGACTTAGATCCGAGATCGTTAAGAGTGTAGTTTCCATCACTTGTCGACGACATCGAGGGAGGAGTGGACGATGTGGTCGAGATTACGGGAATCTTCGGCCTTCGTGAAGCTCTGTATGAATAGTGGGTTATTCTGTAACAACCAAAAAAAAAACAAAAGAGTGAAAAGAGTGAAATTTATTAGGAGACACAAGTACTTCGTGGCTGACGACAGCTACACACACGATCATCTTCACCGACTTTCATACAAAGCAGATGTGTTTTCTAAGTGGAGAGGATGTGCGACGTAGGGGGTGGGGAGAGGATGGGCGACGCGAGGGTAGGGGTGGGAGAGAGGACGGACGAGACGAGAGGGTGGAGGTCGGGAGAGAGGATGAACAACTACGAGGGACTGGGTATGCTTTGAAACCCAAATGGGGGAAATGAGAGATAGGAGACGTGCAGGGATTGGCGAGGGAGAAATTAATCAATCGAGTAATGGTAGAGTGAAGCTACGTTCATAACACTCACTCTCGTATATGTTACTGTTCATATTAACAGTAATATGTGAGAAAGAGTGTGGCTTCACTCATAATTTTTCTAATCAATTTGCTAAACACCACGTCATGAATTATCTGGTTGCAGCCAAAGAATGGTTGCTCTGCCGATTTATTCCTATTTTTATAGGTCCTTTTTTAATCTATAATTTCTGCGGTTTCGATAGTACTGTTAACTTTGATACCATAGTCTTCCAACTACCAATTCAGTTACGTCATACGTAGCCCCTGGGTTTTGGAGTTTGATATGGGTTGTTTTTTTAGGCTTATTAATTTATGAGAAATACTTTAATTATAAATAAATTATCTAAAAATAATTTTATAAATTACGTAATTTTTTATAATTTATTAAATTATAATATTATATTTATTTTAAAATAAATATATCAGATTATAAAAATATATCAATTTATAAAATTATTTTTCTGTAATTTGTTTATAATTATAATAATTATTTTAATTCATAGTGGAGTTATACGTGCCACGTGGACCGAGGGAAACCACGTACGTATCCACCTTCTATGATTGAAAAAGGACTAGGAAGATTGGCCGCTACTTGGTATCCATTTGTAATATATCGCAATCCTTTGAACTTTCTGTTTGTTGTCTTGTGTTTTTTTCAACACTTGATCTCCTTAAATTCTGGAACACAATTGAAAAGCAAAGTAGCAGCAGCACGAAAGGGGTGGAAGTCGAAAGAATACGAATACAATAATTGGAAATGGCTGGTGAAACCCCCACCATTCCTCTTCTTACTCCTTACAAGATGGGGAAGTTCAGTCTATCCCATAGGTACGTACGCACCTTGCAATTTTTTGTTTGCTTGTTTGTTTTCTTTTACGAGGATCAGAATACTCAAAAAGAGTAAGCGTTTACTGTTATATTGCCCGAGCAAAGAAGGTGCTTGTGAAAAGTTTCCTGCTTTTGTTTTAAAAAAAAATGAAAATTCTTTAGCGCACCGGGATAATAACCCCGGCGCGGCTTCGCGTACTACGTGAACAATTAAAAAAAAGGAGGTCGTTTGGTTGTAGTCTCCATCTCCTTGGACTTCTCTTTGCAGCAAAATTTTATGGTAGTTTAGTTTTGCAGCAAAAGGGAATGGATGCTAGAATGATATGTAACAGCCCATTCAAGAAATATTTTAGACCTCTTAATATCTTCCATTTTCGACCTATTGGCTAACTTTTCTTCTCTCCTTTAACTTCAATTTCAGGTTATATGCACTGGCTCTCACACTATCTGCATTAGCTAGTGCTACAGCAATCAAGTGGTATGACCACTTCAAGGCTGATCGATACACAAAGTTCCTTTCAGTTGATGCATACTTTATCGCACAAGGATTGAGTGAACTTTCGAATATAACCCGCGTTGAGTAAAATTTGTTAGGAATTTATACCAATGGAGGATGATAAAATTACCTGTAACAAGGTCACAAATATGTTTTTGTCCCTTTCCCATTACATCTTTTTTTCAACAGATGTATTTAGTTGTTTGGTATAACATTATTTTAATATGCAATTATGGTAGCTTACAAGTAATCAAATTCGAAGGCAATTTTTCATCACTTTCCCAAAATTGTTTTTGTATTATCTTGTACATATCTTGACCACCCATTATTATCCAGCATTGATTGTAGTAAATTCATTGTTACGAATTGTGTTTGGTTTATAGAAGTGAGAATTATATATCTTTTCTATGTCCTCAAACGTCCCCTCGTATTAACAGGAAAATGAAGTGTATTAGAAATACGCACAAGGAAGCCAAGGTATAGAAGGAAATCAAGTTGGAAAGGGCCTTTACATCAGCATATTAGAGCTTGGCAGGCCAGAGATTAATGGGAGTGAAAGTTGTAAAATTGGGGAAGCAACTAGTCGTCCCATGAGTGGACAATTTAGACTTACATGAGTTATCTTGTCAAAAAAATCAGAGTAGCACTTTAGCCGAATACAGAGCTAGATGGGAGACTCCCACTTTGCATACAGAGAAGTAACTTTATAGTAAGCAGGATATTGTGGCCAAATTTTTTTTTGTACAAACAGAAATCGATGTTGAAAATATAATTGTACTAGCACCATACATCTACACTTCATACATTAGCAATAATATTAACAGCCATTTTACATTCAAATTAACACCATCCATCTACAGTTCATACAGTCATAGATTATGTTGCCCAGATGACTAACACAAGAGGGGGGGTGAATTGAGTTGTATTAAAAAATCAACAATTATAAATCAAATATATAATATAAAATATAAACAAAATATGAAACAGTAATAAATATAAAAAGTAAAGGTAAGAGAGAAGCTAACTCAGTATGTTAACGAGGTTCGGCCCCACTGCCTACGTCCTCGCCTCAAGCTACCCCTTGAGGATCCCCAAATCCACTATTCAATCTCCTTTAGGTGGAGATAGAAACATATTACACTTTTGAGCAGCACCGCTCCAAAGAATCCGTGTAGAACACCCTCTACACTTCCAATCACCTCACACTTAGTGATTTAACTATTCCCCGTGTAGAACACCTTCTACACTTCCAATCACCTCACACTTGGTGATTTAACTATTTCCCGTGTAGAACACCTTCTACACACCTAAGGGTTATAAGCACCCTCTTACAAATACAAGAGTTGATAGTAGGTAGACTATCAAAGTATACTCATCAATGAGTGAGATAGAAACAATACAGCGCAACCTATATCTCTCTCAACAAAAATAAGAATTAAGGCTCAAAACTTTAGAAAAGAGAGAATGAGAGTTTTGAAGGAATGATGCAAAACTTAGTAATAGATATGTAAAATCTTGTTATATGTTTTGCAAAACTCAAGTGAGCTATTTATAGGCAAATGAGTTTTCAATTTCAAATTTGAAAAGATTCTCATGTCAAAAACATCATCATTCACTTTTCAAAAATTTCAAATCTAATCTTTTTACTTTTTTTGCATGTGACAAAAGGAGCACACTTTACTTTTCAAAAATTTCAAACATAATCTTTTACTTTTTGCATATGACAAAAGGAGCACACTTTACTTTTCAAAATTTTCAAATAAAGATATTTACCTTTTGTATAAGTCAAGAAATGCATCCACCACTTTTGAAAATATTCAAATAAAACATGCACATGTGAAAGATGACAATCAATCATCTTAATATTTTCAAAATTCAAACATTTAATCATGTCATGCACATGTGAAAGATGACAATCAATCATCTTAATATTTTCAAAATTTAAACCTTTAATCATGTCATGCACATGTGAAAGATGACAATCAATCATCTTTCAAATTTTTCAAATTTAATTTTCAAAATATTCATGCATATGTGGAAAATGTATTTTAATGCTTTATGATAAAATATTAATTTTGAGTCTTAATCCTAATTTTAAATTTTTTTAAGAGATTTACAACATTATTCTATGATTTTAATATGAACTTGTTCTATTCTTGCTCATGCTTGCTTCCTTGATGTACTTGATTATATTGTGTGGACAACTTGAGTTTGAGAATCCTTTATTCTTTGAATTCATTTGTTATCATCAAAATTCATGTGTAGATTTACACGAAACTTGAAATCTTGAGTTCAACAGACTAGCTATTTACATATCTCCTATATCATTGATCCAAACTAACCAGAAACTATTACAACAAATAAAATCTATTATAGACACAATAATATATGCGCACATTTATATTCTAAGATTTGCTTTCGAAGTTTGCTATCAAGCTTGTGAATATCATTCTCTCTCCTTTCTCTCAGTTTATCTTCTCCTTTCTGAGCTTCATACGAAAGATTCACATATTGCTTTTCCTTGCATACAATTCAAGTATTTAAAACTAGTCTGTACCAATTATGAAAGCAAGCACAATGACTAATTATAGAAGTTTTAGTCCAATGACAATTAAAATAAGATTGATCTATACAAGACGATTAAAGCATGTTCATTTTTATTCATGAGATGCTTAATCATATGAAAATTTCAAGAACTAATCTATATATATTATATTTGCGATCTTCTCAAGACAAGAGTTTCACCAAACAAGATGCAAATACCAATTGTATTTAACTAATATCATCTATTTGTAGTATCAACGAATTGATTTATCTTACACTTTGTAATTTTTGGTAGGACAAAGCAAATCCAGAAATATTATGTTTTGGCGTCGACCTAGATTTTTTCAGATTGTTCACTGAATTAGGAAAAAAATGATTCTAATCGATACTGGTACGAGTATTTGTATAATAAAACACGCTTTGGCTAAGAAATTCAAATCCTAAAAGTACCTAGGAGCTATTTAGGATGGATGATAGACTTAGATCCGAGATCGTTAAGAGTGTAGTTTCCATCACTTGTCGACGACATCGAGGGAGGAGTGGACGATGTGGTCGAGCTTACGGGAATCTTCGGCCTTCGTGAAGCTCTGTATGAATAGTGGGTTATTCTGTAACAACCAAAAAAAAAAACAAAAGAGTGAAAAGAGTGAAATTTATTAGGAGACACAAGTACTTCGTGGCTGACGACAGCTACACACACGATCATCTTCACCGACTTTCATACAAAGCAGATGTGTTTTCCAAGTGGAGAGGATGTGCGACGTAGGGGGTGGGGAGAGGATGGGCGACGCGAGGGTAGGGGTGGGAGAGAGGACGGACGAGACGAGAGGGTGGAGGTCGGGAGAGAGGATGAACAACTACGAGGGACTGGGTATGCTTTGAAACCCAAATGGGGGAAATGAGAGATAGGAGACGTGCAAGGATTGGAGAGGGAGAAATTAATCGATCGAGTAATGGTAGAGTGAAGCCACATTCATAGTACTCACTCTCTTATGTTACTATTTACATAAATAGTAATATGTGAGAAAGAGTGTGGCTTCACTCAATAATTTTCCTAATCAATTTGCTAAACACCACGTCATGAATTATCTGGTTGCAGCCAAAGAATGGTTGCTCTGCCGATTTATTCCTATTTTTATAGGTCCTTTTTTAATCTATAATTTCTGCGGTTTAGATACGACTGTTAACTTTGATACCATAGTCTTCCAACTACCAATTCAGTTACGTCATACGTAGCCCCTGGGTTTTGGAGTTTGATATGGGTTGTTTTTTTCGGCTTATTAATTTATGAGAAATACTTTAATTATAAATAAATTATCTACAAAAAATTTTATAAATTACGTAATTTTTTATAATTTATTAAATTATAATATTAAATTTATTTTAAAATAAATCTATCAGATTATAAAAATATATCAATTTATGAAATTATTTTTCTGTAATTTGTTTATAATTATAATAATTATTTTAATTCATAGTGGAGCTATACGTGCCACGTGGACCGAGGGAAACCACGTACGTATCCACCTTCTATGATTGAAAAAGGACTAGGAAGATTGGCCGCTACTTGGTATCTATTTGTAATATATCGTAATCCTTTGAACTTTCTGTTTGTTGTCTTGTGTTTTTTTCAACACCTGATCTCCTTAAATTCTGGAACACAATTGAAAAGCGAAGTAGAAGCAGCACGAAAGGGGTGGAAGTCGAAAGAATACGAATACAATAATTGGAAATGGCTGTTGAAACCCCCACCATTCCTCTTCTTACTCCTTACAAGATGGGGAAGTTCAGTCTATCCCATAGGTACGTACGCACCTTGCAATTTTTTGTTTGCTTGTTTGTTTTCTTTTACGAGGATCAGAATACTCAAAAAGAGTATGCGTTTACCGTTATATTGCTCGAGCAAAGAAGGTGCTTGTGAAAAGTTTCCTGCTTTTGTTTTAAAAAAAAAGGAAAATTCTTTAGCGCACCGGGATAATAACCCCGGCGCGGCATCGCGTACTACGTGAACAATTAAAAAAAAGGAGGTCGTTTGGTTGTAGTCTCCATCTCCTTGGACTTCTCTTTGGTTCCCTCCCTGTGCTCTCTCTCTTCGATATTCCTGCAATCCCTCTACCTGAAGTCCCCATGAAGCTCCCCGTCATCCTCCCTCTCTCCCGAACCTATTCATTGTTGTTCAATTCATTGCTTAGAAGGTTCAACGAGTTGGATGTTGGTTATGTGTATTTGCATTTGGTCCGGTCGTTGATGAAGCGATTCGGGTTTTTCGTGAAATGGGGCTATATGGATGTGAGCAAAATGCATATACGTATGGGTATATAGCGAAAGGTTTGTGTGAGAAAGGAATGGTGGTTAAGGGTTTTGACTTCTATAAGGAAATGAGGGAAAAGGGTTTGGTTCCGAGTAGCATTACGTATATGATTGTAATTTGCAGTCTTGCGTTGGAACGGAGGTTTGAGGACGCAATTGATGCTGTCTTTGATACATTCGGCAATTCGATGTATCCTGCTTTGTTGACTTACAAAACATTGTTGGAGGGAATGTGTAGGGGAGGGAGGAGCAACGATGCCTTTGAACTGCTCGATGAAATTAGGAAGAGGGATCCTACGATGAATGAGAAGAATTACAAGGCTTTGCTGAATGGGATTGTATTTTCTATGTCTAGACTAATTGAGTTCAAGATTTCAACTGATACTACTTCAGGAGCAAAGCAAGCATCTAACATTATATTTTGTGTTGACTTCAGTTCAACTGGTACTACTTTTGGAGCAAAGCAAGCATTTTCTTCTGGATGGTTGTATTTTTGTGACATTCTGGAATCTTTAAGAAAGGAGAGCAGCGTTGTTATGTCGGCAGTTCTAACATTATATTTTGTGTTGACTTCAGTTTTGGCCAGATTTTACTTTTATCAAATACTCAAGCATTTGGTGAATGTTACGAGCAAAGAAGAAAGTTTTAGCTCGATCGGGTGAATTGGAAACATCTGATGTTCTGTGCTTGGAAGGTGTTAATTTTAACCAAAACTTAAGCATGTGTCCTTATTTGATTTAAATGGAATTGTTTACCTCTGAATATGGAGATGTATAAATAATAACATTGAACTTTTCTAGAGTGTATGACTTCTTTTATTGGAGTTTTTACTTTACTCAAACCCAGAAAAAAATACATTGTCTCACTGTTCTCACATAGCAGGCTTTTATTAGAACTCTCTAAAGAAAGGGAATAGCATGCATCCTCTCAATTTAGAAGTCCCTTAAATTTTAAGCTCTTCAACGGACTTGTAGGGTCCACGAGCAGAAACAAGTTCCTCCTTGAGCATCATCTTCTGCTGCTTGATTTGATCAATTTTATTTGAGACATCCTATGATGGTGCTCAGTCAAAAATCTGCAGATTCTCCTTCAACCTCCCCTTGTTGTAGCTCTTCACAATTGGAGCTACCCCTTGCTCATAAATCCATCTAAGACAAACCTGCCATGAAGTCGATCTTAGAGTTAGCTCAACATATATATATATATGATATATATATATGTGTATATTATATATGCAGACACACACAATACAGATATGGTCCCTGAATGATCGGATGTCTAGATGTAACCTCAACCAAAACACTGAGTGAAACACCAAAAAAGACAAGAACTAACTTCCCCTCATCCAAAATTTTCCTTTGTATTTTGATGTTCATCAAAGTTTTCAGTGTAATTTCTTCAACTTAAACTTTGTCAAGTTTTGGAGGAAAGGGAGGCTCAATCTTCCCAACGTGGCTATCAATATCCCTTTGAGGAATTTCATCAAACACGTACTGTGTTCAACCATAAATGCCAGTGTCATCATCGATTTATATTCTCAGGCCAATTTTCAGTACATTGCAGTAGACTAAGTTACTATTAGAAGCAAAAGGAGAGTTTCAAACAAGCAATATCCTAATAGTATACATATGTTCATCAGCACCAATCAGGCGTATTACAACCTGTTCAACAAGGAAACAGGTTCTAAAAAATATTCTACAAACAGAAGAATGCTAGAAATTTAACAGCTGGTGGATTTTTTTTAATAGTGTATGAGGTGATGATGTGGAATAAGGATGCTATAACTTCCCATAAGATTTGAAATCACAGATCTCAAATGCACCAGGGCAAAGATAAAATAAGTAGAAATAAGAAAGCCCCGAAAACAAAGAGTAAAAAATGGCCTAAGTCTGTCCTGGTTCAAGTGACAAGCTCTCGTTTCTCATTGTTATTTGTTAGGTTGTTTTTTCTCCGTGTTTTTTCCCAATGAAGTGTGCTCGTGGACTCGGTCGTTTCTGCATCTTGAAGAAAAAGACTAGCTAGTGCAAAATCCATCAAAGAAGAACAACAAGAAAACAATCGAGTCTTACCCAGAAATGCTGATGAAGACCCAGAAAAAACCCAAAAGAAATGCCGATGAAATCTCTCAGACCTCTTTCTCACCCACCCTGCCGCGACTCAGAGCTACAGGTACGTGACGAAGGTGACGACAACAAACGGACGGTGACAGCGACGGAAGATGGCGACCAAAGACGGCACGACGACGAGGGAGTTTTGGTATCGCTTGAAATGTTTTCTTCCAAATGAATTTCCCTCCTCTTCTGTTTTGTTTTTATTTTTTTTAATTATTTAAATATTATCAGATGACGTGGCAACTACCACGTCAGCCACGAAGCCGCAGCGGGGATAAGCTGTGAGGGTACGTACTACGTAGCACTACTCGTGCCTGTGAAAGTATAGAAAGAACGGGACGACAATTAGAACTAACATAGGCCCTGTTTGGAGCTCAAATATTTGCAAAACTTTGCAGAACAATGATATGAGGGTGTGTTGGTACTTGGTAGTGGTAACCCCATGTTTCAAAGTTATTAATCAACTCTTCACAACTATTATAATTTTGGAATAATTAAAACTTCCCATGTGAAAACTCTTTAAATAAGAGTTTACGTACGTTAAGTGTTTGTTGTGTGAAAAAGTCTAACTAAAAACAAAAAATTTTCCTCCCTCGCTCTATTTTTCTAGAGAATTCATGATCATAGAATTTTTTAAGAGATTCTAATAGCCTCTTGAGCGATGTAGAAGTAGAAATAACAAAGTGACATGGACCAGACGAACAAAGATTCTATAGAATCTCGCTACTCGAGGTAATTCGAGTTATCCTCGTTTAATATGGTGAATAGTGGATGATGAAGAAAAGGGTGACTACTGGATTATGGATTCGCTAAACTTGAAGCATTTGCGAAGTGGGAATGATGAAGAAGAAATCATTATCCTCTCCCCATCTCCAATACTGCAATTTCTTGAAATGTATCTGTTGTAACATGGCCATCTGGTCGTTCTTCAATATGAACTTAATCCACGAAAAACTGACTGTAGGTAATATCAGTTATCCTTTCACTCTTTGCTTTCTCTCATGTATATTTATCTTACTCGCAAGGAAAAGACATGACATCACACAAACCTTATTTAATTCTTATATTCGAAAAATTCCCAGGCAAAATCTTGAAGTTGTCCTCATTTATGCCGCCATCGAGTTAAGAATGGATTTTTTTTTGTTTTTTGTTAGTACCTTGTGTTGCTTGCCTTTATTCTATTGATCAAGTATGCTATAATAACGAATTTTAAAGAGGTTTGATCATATTATTCCTCCCTTGATTGCTATGTGCAGTAGGCGTGTGATTATCAAAATGGATTAGAAAGATGCTGTTCGGTTTAGTTAGTTAATCGTTAGCTTTCTATTTTCAGAGTAGTTTTGGCACCATTGACCAGAAGCAGATCGTTTGGCAATGTTCCTCAGCCACATGCTATCTTGTATTATTCTCAGAGAACCTCCAAAGGGGGCCTTCTAATTGCTGAAGCCACTGGAGTTTCCAACACTGCTCAGGGGTAATCTTGACTATAGTAGTTTGTCAAGTTCTTTATATACTCAAAAGGACAGTTTCCCTTTGGCGGATTCCCTTTCTTGCTTGGAAAATCTTACGACTACTTGGGTTTCTTTGTTATCATAATTTTGTAAAGGTACCCAGAAACACCTGGTATATGGACAAAAGAGCAAGTTGAAGCATGGAAACCCATTGTTGATGCTGTTCATGCCAAAGGTGGAATCTTCTTTTGTCAAATTTGGCACGTGGGGAGGCTTTCAAATCAAGGTTTGTCTTTTTGGCTTGACCTTGTTTACATGCTTCTTCAAATAGTGGACATATTTCTTTTTTGAGCTTTGGGATGGAACATCCTGTTTTTAAGAACTTATAACAGATCATTACTCTTGTTTTTCTAGCTAGTTCCTTTAGGTGGTGTTATTGATTTCTTTTCAGAGTGATAATGGACAGTCCGGTATTAAACTTTAAGACTCATTGCTGATTTGGATATTCATTTTTCTTTCCTCTTGTCTAAAGATTTTCAGCCAAATGGACAAGCTCCAATTTCTTCTACTGACAAGCCTTTTAGTCCACAACTTCAATCGAGTGCAATTGATGTTGCACATTTGACTCCCTCAAGGCGGCTAAGGACTGATGAGATTCCTCAAGTTGTTGGTGATTTTAGGCTTGCCGCAAAGAATGCTATTGAAGCTGGTAAGTTCAGTTCTACTGGGTTTAGCTGAGATAGATGAAATTCGATTGGTCAAATCTAATGGAGTAAAAGAAACATATTGCAGAAAGAAAAGCAGATACATGCTGAATTAATTTTGCAGACCATACTACCATTACTGGTAGAAGATTTTTTTTTTCGAAAAAAAAAAAAATCTATCACCAATGATCCGGTCCTCTTCAAAATGTGTTTTTTTTTTTTAACAAGCAAGATTTTCTTTTTAGGTGAAGGAAAGAAAATCACAAATCAAATAAGCTATGCTGGCCTCTACCTGAAAAATAAGTACTGTAGTTGTGGTACTACTAGAAAAGAACAGGCTCTCGAGAGAAATTCATTAAACAAGTTAAAAAATGTTTCAATCATACCTTAGTTTTCTAAACTAAATGCCTATGTGAGCAAAGGGTTTGTTTAAACCCATCACTCATCATAGCTTTTTTCAATTTATGGTGGAAGGAAATGTGAAAGAAAGTCGCATAAATCTTTTCTCTTCTTGGATATAAAACTTAGTCTTTTAACTTTCCTACTTGTTCCCTTTGTGCAAATGATATTGTTGGTCTTATACATAGGTTTTGACGGAGTCGAGATCCATGGGGCTCATGGTTACCTCATCGATCAGTTCACGAAAGATCAAGTGAATGATCGAACAGACCAATATGGCGGATCCCTTGAAAATCGTTGTCGATTTGCTTTGGAAATAGTCGAAGCTGTTGCTAATGAGATAGGAGCAGATAAGGTTGGAATAAAGATAGATCCTTTTGGAGACCATATGGAATCTGGAGACTCAAATCCAAAGGCATTGGGTCTTTACATGGCTGAGTCCTTAAACAGATATGGAATTCTTTATTGCCACATGGTTGAGCCAAGAATTAACGCAGCTTTAGAAAAACATGAAACTCCTCATTGTCTTCTTCCAATGAGAAAGGCTTTTAGGGGTACTTTTCTTGTCGTGGGAGGTTACGACAGAGAAGAAGGGAATAAAGCGATTGCTGAAAACCGTGCAGATCTTGTTGTTTATGGTCGTCAGTTTTTGGCCAATCCAGATTTACTTTGGAGATTTAAGCTTAATGCTCCTCTCAACAAGTATAACAGAGATACATTCTATACCCCAGATCCAGTTGTTGGTTACACTGATTATCCATTTCTTGAAGACACTTTCTAGATTTGTAAAATCCATGATCAAAATCCATTATGTTTCTGTTATTGGTCTGAAGTTTAATTTTCTACCGGACCTGTGATGAAACATATACATAGATTTTGCAAAAATTTTAAAAATTTACATGCTTGACTAGAAAGTTGTTTGAAATGTAATGTGGCAATGACAAGGAATGAATGTTTTAGCATGAGAGCACCAAATTATGAGATTGCAAATCCATAGTAAAATTAACAAGCACGCATTGCTCAAAGGGTTAAATACAAGGAACTCAGTCTAATTTTCACTTTCATTCTTGTTCCTCAAGCCTCGTTTCTAAGGATTTAGATTTCAACGGCAAAGTATCCAAGTTTGACATGCAATCTCTGCAGTCTGAATGACAATCTGGGCACATCAAAGCACCACATCCTTGGTCTGGATGATGTTCCTGTTCGAGCAGTGGATAATGGAGGGGAAGGGAACTGGAAATTCTCGGCTTAATTACCAAAGCACCATGTCCTCCAAATGTGCTGTTCTTAACTTCTTATGCATACAGAAATAAGAGAATAATATTTACACTTTAAGAGAAAAAAAATTGTTTATTCTTTGCAGGATTGAAAAGTGAATTACATGCTGTGAAAGGATCAATAAAAGCTACCAGAAGTGGTAGTAACATCTTCTGGAACCAACACATCAAAATCACTGACGGTCCATTCTGCAGTCACCCCTGGCCCAGAGCGGCTAACATATATTTCTGTACCCACATTAATTGAAGACCATACACGCCTTGCCGGTTTTGTTCCTGGATCCTGTACAACATATAATAACAGGCTCCCATCAGTGCGCTAAAATCACAAGGCCCGTCTTGAAGCACAGTAATAAAACTGAAAAGTAGATGAAACTGCGAAAGGTTTCTACAGTAAACTAGGGAAACAATTGTTTCGAGTTACAATGGGATGTGATGTCCAATGGAAAAGGATGCAAAATCAGAACCGGTTGTTTTACCCTCTTTGCTAGCTAATACCATTTTAGCATCATTCAACTAGGTTTGTGCTTACTACATGATTTTGGGAGAGAACTCAACAGAACAGGAGGAAGCATACCAAAAATTTGCTCAATGACTCAACGTCGTCGTATCAGAGTCAACATACCATCCAGCAGCAATAAAACACAAAATCCATTGAAGTAAAAGTTATGGTAAAGATGAACATCCATGAAGTGTTTCAGAATAGTTTAAAAAAAAATCCATCATTCCTATGGTTTTCGAAGTTCCAGGAAGTTTTTGGGGGCCCTATCCAATAGATCACCTCAAAGACCACCTCAACGAGTCACCCTCTATAAATTGGTTGATGCAGGATAAAGATTTAAGTTCTCCCAACTCCTGGTCAGAGTGAATAAGACCCATCCAGCCTTGCTAAAAGGAGCGCACATTATGTAAAAGTTAATAAAAACAGCATAATTACCTGGTAGAAGTATAACCGACTAGAGAGAGCACCCACATCAAGCACCCAAGTCCGCGAGTCTCCAACCCATCCATCTCCTTTCTTTAAGGGATAACCATGCACAGCCCATTCAGGGTGTGGAAGAATTTGCACCAGTTCCTGCGCCTGTGGGTTGCTATAGGGATCACAGATATCATAGGGTTCCTCCAGATAGTTGGCATTTCCTGGACTGCAGTAGAGATGATAAGCAGAATACGGAAACCGAGATGTCTCATTTCTATGTATCCTCTCACCAGTAGGATTAACATGGTAAGGTGGGCAGGAGACGAGGTTATCTGGGCGGCACCAGCTTGTTGTTGCTGGATTTATTATCATTTCGCTGTATCTAGTCACATCTGTCAGAACATCACCATCACAAGGGTCTCCATTGTTCTTCCAGCAGCTTCCTATATCGAGGAGATAAAATTGGCTGTTGGGCCCTCCACCACGTTTAACATCAAGTGTCAGCTTTACCTTAAAGTTTGGAGATTCTAGCCGCTGGTAAAACACACCTCAAACACGGTTAACGAACCATAAAAACATAAAGAACTAGCAAAAAAAAAAAAAAAAACATACCAGACTCCAAATTTTTTTAATTACAAACACACTGGCATCTAGCCAACCCTAATCAGTTTGATTAAGGCTTGGTTGAGCATATATGAGAGAGCATCTAAGTTTCAGAAGTTACTCTCTGGTTTCTATAGACTTTTTTTTTTTTTTTTTAAATCAGTGGTTTCTAGGGACTTTTTATAACATTGATAAAATGAATATAATCTACTCAAAAGCTGTCAACTCAAATGCCATTCTTATCTCTCAAGGGGTGATCAGCAAGCATTCACGTGCGGAGACAATGTGTTCAGCAACAAATTTTAATTCTTTACGAGGAAGAAGTAAAGCGAAGGAAGAAACCTTTCTTATGATTCCACGACTAGCATAGTGATAACCGCCATTAAATCCTTCAGTTGCATCTGCACGTAGATACAACATAAGCCAAGGATACTTTGAAGATGTTGTTAATATATGTGAGAAAATCCAACTTCCGGTGCTCAAATTCTTCTGCCATGTGACGGAGAAGTAGGAGTTCTTCTTCCCTATACCTTCACCCAGATCAGCATCAAGGTCATACGTTCCATAAAATCCTCCCGACAAAGATGGTATTTGGTCCCCAGAAGAAACCAATCTTGAGTAATTATGGTATACAAGTGGCTGATTCATACATCCTTCACCAAAACATGGAAAATTTCTGCCAGTTATGATTTTACTGACATTCTTGCCATTCTCAGGACAAAGGGTGGTGTTCTTATCAAAGTTTCCATTCTTAAGCATAATCATCCAGAAGTGCCATGGACCTGAGGAATCCTGCACCTCGCAAAGAGAACCGAGATACAGTTCTTTTTCCATAGCAAACAGGTTAGGGTCCATGTATAGCTCAAATCCTTCTATGGGAAACTTATCGCCAGTCCCCAAGCTGTTGTCTGATTCATTCACTTTGTGATGTACTTCGCATTTTGTGGTGCGGCCCAAGGAATCTAATTAATGAAATATAAAAGTAACAAGGAACATTTAAGGACAGGAATAAAGCAGATGATTACATCCAAATACATATTACATAATCTGATCTAGCTTAATAAGGATGGATTCTTCGCAGAGTTCATCTAATGAAGGTGATTGAGATGTAAACCTAAGATGGCTTATGTCATTGCAATACTCGGGCTAATTACATAAATTTGGTACAATTGGGGTACGGCCAGCATTTCTTTATGGTGAAATATTGAGATCAATGCGAGAATTTGGTTGCAATTTTAGAAGCGGCAAGCAAGCCGTCAAAATCTTCTTATATACAAACGTACCATGGAACAATCCTAACTTCTTCTTTGTTGGGGGCATTTATTGCATTGAAATTATTCCAAAAAAAAACAAAAACAAAAACTGCAGCAGATTATTTTACTTGGAGAGCACCGTAAGACAATAGAAACTAAGCATAATTCCACTAACTACAAGGGTTAATTTCCATACACATGAAAACCCTGTTCAGTGATAATCTAATCTTAAACATGAAAATTAAGTAGCCATTATTGTATCGATTCTATCGAAGTATCCATGTAAATATTAAAAAAAAATGGAACGAGTAGTGGCATACCCATGATCAAAGGGCAGTACAAGTCGGCACAATCCGCCAACCTGGGGCTTCCCATGTGTGGGGCTTCCATCCCAACCTCATTGCAAAAGTTCCATGCTTCCACTGCAACTCTCACATTTGGGTTCTTCATTCCTGGGTCTCCAATTCCTGATATATACTTATCTGAGGCGTTGGCCACATGATAAGCCAAATTCAAAACAAAAACTATTCGAGAAAGAAGTGACCAGTTGGAAGTAGAAGCCATGGTCATGTTCTGCAAAGACGATGAATTAGAGCATCACAGCACGAGGTTGATAAGGGAGGGAAACGGTGGAGTCCATGTGCCACACGCGCCGTGGATGTGTGTGAGGACAAGGGATAGCAGAGTTGGGTTTCGTTTAGTTTCGCGAAATCCATAATTAATTTGGGGGAGAGAGAGTTTGCTTCGAAGCAAAGTCGACGTCGACGTGTGGGGGAAGAACTGATCAAAGCAAAGTTGACGTGGGGACACCCCAAGAAGATGATTGATTACTGATACAATAATGCAAACCACTGGGCTTCAAAATTTCAAATAGAGATCTTTGGAGTATGGGCTGCAGTTCAATCGGAATCAGTAGCCCAAACAAACACAAACTTAGGGCTGACCCGAAAGGCATTGCTTAGATGCCCAATAATACGAAATGGATAAGGCATCGTTGTACTGGAAAAAATCATGATATTTATAATTATTATTATTTGAGTTTTACTTAGCATAAGTCGGTGGATCAATATATTACTTATAGTGAAGTTTATTCTAATTTAAAAAGAAATAAAACAATTTTCAGAGAATCACACTTTTAGACAAACCACAAATCAAGATTAAAATCTCTATAAATTTTTTCAATTAAGAGCTTTATAAGTTAAAACAAAATCCATTACAAAAGTGTACGGAAATTCTACATATCAATCTACATATCAATGATTAATTTGATTTGTAATATGAGTTACAACTGTAACTTCAATTATTATGTAATACAATTCAGTCTTTCTATAAAAAAAAAATAATAATAATACTAATTGCTTTTAGCATAGTTGATGTAAAAAACTTCCGTAAATAAGGTTTATAAATAGATTTAATCATATTATTTCATATCTCTTACTGTGTTATTCTCACGAATGAAATATATTTTAAAGCAGTAGTAATATCGGTTTCCTTATATTTTATTCCGTACTCATTCAGAAAAATTATATTATATGTTAAGTCAGTATTTTAGTTTAGATGCACTTTGATATATATGCTCGCTGATTTTGGGGGCTGATCAATGAGAAAACAGCGTTTGTTGTTAATAAATAAATAAATAAAAAGGTCAGTATTTAGTTTTTAATTTGGCAAAACAAATATATTCCTTACTATTAAAATGAAAAAAAAAATTCCTTTGTCTGTTTAACAAGAAATATACCAAGATTTGACAAGATAAAAAATCAAGGATTTTACAAGTCTCAAATTTAATAGATCCAGAACCAAGAAATAGAACAATAAGATTAAACAATAGAAATATAAAACCAGTAAAAGAAAAATGAGAAAGAACACACCGATTACGTGGCTCGGGCCTAATGGATTATGGCCTACATCCACTAGAAATTGCTTTTATTAAAGGAACTGTGAAACTACAGAACTTATACAAGAGTTTCTTTCAGATCAAGTACGAGAGAGATTGTAAACTCCTCTCTCTTTCACTCGCCAACACAAATCCTAACATTCTCATCCTCTGTTTACTCAATCGCTCATTTTCTCTCTCAACTTGATATCAACTTAATACAGCACACAAGAGTAACTTCTTCTTCTGTTTACAAATGATACATATATAAATATATATATTAAGAGAGACGATTACAACACGTGTATACTGATCCATCGACCCATATTCATCCAGCCAAAATCTCTGCTTTACATCATGTGATCAGCACGTGCATTATCAAGTTATGTAAATCTTCAGCTTTCTCGTGCCTGCCCACTTGTGTAGATCCCATTGGCTGTAGACAATTATAAAGATATAGAGAAAAGGAAATATTGTTTGACATTATTAAATCCTAACAATCTCCACCTTAGCAAACAAAGTTTATCAAGTTTTCCTAATCTCATATTGGATGTTCTTGCAATTATCCCTCTAATAGGGACCCCCAACAGGGCATAAATTGACTAAATTCTGACAATGCCTGAATTTAGTGGAAGGCAAGGATTTAGTCATCATATCTGAAGGATTGTTTTTAGTAAAGATATTTTATACCCCAATTTCTCCAGACTCTGTAATGTCCCTTACAAAATGAAGCCTAACATCTATATACTTTAAACCTTTCATGGAATACCTGGTTTTTAGCTAAGTGTATAGTGCTTTAATTATCACAATAAACAGTGATATTCCCACTAAAAATTCTTAATTCTTTTGCAATCCCCTGTAACCACATTGCCTCTTTTATTGCCTCTGTCATAATTATATATTTGGTCTCACTTATGGACAAAGCTACAACTGGTTGTAAATTTGATTTTCAACTAATTACCCCCCAAAAGTAGTAAACGCATACCCTATTAGAGATTTCTTAGTATCTATACTACCAGCATTAGGCCTATTCAACCCAGCCCAGTTTGAAATTTTAATGTATTTCTTAATATTTTAATTTTTTTTTTCAAAAAAATTGAAGAAAATTTTAAATCCGAATTCCGGATTTGGGAATCCGGAACTCGGATGAATACCCCTAACCAGCATAATCAGAGTCTACAAAACCTTTTATTTCACACCATTTTTCAACATTCTTACCATACTTTAGACCCAGATTTGTGGTACCATTAAGGTACCTCAATACCCATTTAATAGCCTGTCAGTGAGGCTTTCCTGGGTTGCCCATAAATCTGCTTACAACACTAACAATATATGTAAGGTTTGGTCTTGTACAGACTATTGCATACATAATGCTTCCCACCATGCTGGCATAGGGGATTTGCTGCATATACTCTATGTCTGACTCAGTACTGGGTGCCTAGGTAATTGACAATTTAAAATGTTGGCCCAAAGGTGTATTTACATCCTTAGTGTGTTTCATACTAAACTTTTTAAGGACTTTAGAAATATATGTTTTTTGGGACAAGTACAAACATTTTTCTAACATGTTCCTTATTATATCCATTCCTAAAATCCTACTTGCAGGTCCTAATTCCTTCATATCAAAATCTGATTATAACATGCACTTAATTTGTTTAATCATATCAGAATTCTTACAGGCTATTAACATATCATCTACATACAATAAGAGATATATTAATATTTCATCTACGTCTTTATAGTAGACACAACTATCAGAACAACTTCTTTTAAAACCATTTTCAAGCATGTGAGTGTCAAACCTCTTATACCATTGTCTAGGTGACTATTTTAAACCATAGAGAGATTTTTTAAGTAAGCATATTTGGTCTAATTCAATTTCATTTGTAAAGCCCTTAGGAGCTGCGTATGAATAGTTTTTTCAAGTTCACCATGTAAAAATGTTGTCTTAACATCTAATTACTCTAAATGCAAGTCCTCAGAAGCAGTGAATGAAAGCAGTAACCTAATGGAACTGTGCTTTACTACAGGAGAGAAAATATCATTAAAATCAATTCTCTTTCTTTGGGTAAAACCCTTAGCCACTAGTTTAGCCTTGTATCTAGTACCTTCTACCCCTGGTATGCCTTACTTCCTTTTAAAGATCCATTTGGATCTAACTAATTTAGCCCATTTTGGTTTTGTAACTAATACCCAAGTTCTATTTTTCTTAAGAGACTTTATTTCCTCATGCATAGCAAGTATTTATTTGAATGGTTCATTGCTAGCAATAGCCTCCTTATAGGTTATTGGTTCCTGGTAAACCACCTCATCTGCTATAGTCAAAGCAAAAGCTGTAAGTTCAGCTTGACCATATTTTTGAGGTGGTTTAATAGTCATTTTCTTCCTGTCTCTTACCAGGTTATAAGAGGCAGGTTCTTCCTTAATCTAATACCTCTGAGGTTGTAGTCTCAGAGTTTCTTTCCAGACCATATTTAGGTTCAGAGGTAGGATTTATCTGCTCCATCTCAAACTAGACTCCACCTAAAGACTTTACCTGGGTTTGGTCTGAATCTAATTTCTGTATTTTAGCCATTTGGGATTCGTTGAAAGTCACATCCTTACTTATAATACATTTATGTCTACCTGGTTCATCAACCCACAGTTTATACCCTTTAACCCCTTCAGGGTACCCCATAAAAATACATTTTAAAGCCCTAGGGTCTTTTTTATCTGTTCTAGAGTGTGCATAAGCAACACAACCAAATATTCTCAAATAATCATAGTTTGGGGGTTTCCCAAACCACAACTGGTGTGGGGTTTTAAACCCTATTACAGAGGAAGGACATTTATTGATTAAATATACAACTGTGTGGGCAACCTCTACCCAAAATGTTTTTTGTAAACCAGCATTAGACAACATGCATTTCACTCTTTCCAAAATGGTCCTATTCATCATCTCAGTCAGACCATTTTGTTGATGAGTTTCCCTCACAGTCTTGTGCCTAATAATTTCCTCTTTACTACAGAAATCATTAAACTCAGTTGAGAGAAACTCTAACCCGTTATCACTCCTTAGGATTTTAAGTTTTCTTCCTATCTGATTCTCTACAAGGGATTTCCATTCCTTAAACTTTTCAAATATATCACTTTTATGTTTAAGAATATAAAACTATACCCTTCTTGAATAGTCATTAATGATGGACAGAAAATAACTTCCTTCACCATGTGAGACTACTCTAGAAGATCCTAATAGGTCAGAATGTACATAATCCAGGGGCTGTTTAGTCAAGTGGGTTGCCTTCTTAAAACTAACTCTCTTAGCCTTCCCATAGATGCAATCTTTACAGAAAGGCAAATTATTCAGATTTGTGTCTTTTAACAGACCCTGATTTTTCAGTTTAATAAGACCCTTTTGACTAATGTGTCCTAGTCTTCTGTGCCAGAGCACAGATTTATTATCAATAGTATTCTACAAAGAGGATATCACTCCAATTTTGGTCTTGCCAACTAAGGTACATAGCCCATTTTTTATTACCCCTATCATCACAGTAAGAGAGCCTTTAGTAATTCTAATTTCCCTGCCTCAGACTTAAAGACATAGCCTGACAAATCAAGCATGCCCAAAGAAATCATATTCCTCTTCAGTTTAGGTATAAGCCTGACTTCTTCCAACAGTCTGATCATACCATCATGTAATTTCATCCTAATAGACTCTATTCCCATGATTTTGCAAAACTTATTATTACCTAGAATTACATAACCTCCCTCCACCTCAGACAGGATTTCAAACCACTCCTTAATAGGACACATGTGGAATGAGTAACCTGAATCCAAAATCCATTCATTTCCTAAGTCTGTTTCGGATACATTTAATATCTCAGCACTTTCATATCCCTCTAGTACCATAGAGGCATTCCCTTCCTCTTTTATTTTATTCCCTTGACTATATTTTTTATCAGGACAGTCCTTCTTGAAATGCCCTTCTTTATAACACAGAAAGCATTTCAGTTGCTTTCCCTTAGATTTAGATATATTTCTCTTGTTTTTCTTGCCTCCCTTTTCAGTTCTTCTCCTAACAGAAAGCCCCCCACCTTGTTCTTGTTTGTTTTCTACCTTATTTTGAAGTTCTCTAGTATGCAGGACAGACTGAACTTCTTATAAAGAAAGAGTGTCCCATCTATACATCATTGTTTCCTTTAAATTAAGGTAAGAAGAATCCAAGGAGTTCAGTAGTAGGATGGCTTGATCTTCATCCTCCACTTTAATATCTATGTTAGCAAGATCTAAAATGATCTTGTTAAGTTCATCAAAATGCTACCCCATGGTAGTTTTTTTATGCAATCTATTAGTTAAGGACTTAGTCATGTACAAATTTTCCAGTTCAAGCCAAATTCCCGTGGCTGTTTCTCATTAGCAACTTCTCTCAGGACCTTGTCCCCAAGAGACAGTATTAGGGCACTGTGTGCCTTTTGGAGGATGTATTTAGAGACTTCCTCCTTACCAATTTCAGAAGAAGATGAGCCTTTCTTCTTTTGTCCCGTGAAGGCATCCTGCAAGCTCTGTTGGACGAGTAGGGCCCTCATTTTTATTCTCCAAAGACTGAAGTCATTGTCCCCCGTAAATTTTTCTTTGTCAAACTTAGTGGTTCTCATTCGAAACCTAAACTCTAGATACCAATTGTTAAAATGAAAAAAAAAAAAAAAGATTTCATTTGTCTGTTTAACAAGAAATACACCAAGATTTGACAAGATACCAAATCTAGGGTTTTACAAGTCTCAGATTTAGCAGATCCAGAACCAAGAAATAGAACAGCAAAATTAAACAACAGAAATATAAAAGTAGTAAAAGAAAAATGAGAAAGAACATATCGATTACGTAATTCGGCTCTAATGGCCTACATCCACGACAGGAACAACCTTAGAGATCGCTTTATTAAAGGATCTATGAAGCCACAGAGCTTATACAAAAGTTTCCTTCAGATCAAACACAAGAGAGATTGTAAACTCCTCTCTTTTTCACTTTCCAACACAAACCCTAACTCTCTCACTCTCTGTTTACTCAATCACTCATTTTCTCTCTCAACTTGATATTAGCTTAATAGAGCACACAAGAGTAACTTCTTGCTCTATTTACGAATGATACATATATATTAAGAGAGACAATTACAATATGTGTATACTGATCCATCGACCAATATTCATCCAGCCAAAATATCTGCTTTATATCATGTGATCAGCACGTGCATTATCAAGTTGTGTAAATCTTCAACTTTCTCGTGCCTGCCCACTTGTGTAGATTTAATTGGTTGTAAACAATTATAAACATGCAGAGAAAGGAAAATATTGTTTGACATTATTAAATCCTAACACTTCCCATGCGTGCAAGAGCAAAACTTCAATAATCCAGTTTATACCAAAGTTCAAGATCACCCATGATATATATATAAAGAATTATTTATTTAAGGTTATTATTTATTTAAGGTTATTTATTTTCAATAAGAATATTATTTATAGTTAAAATGAGTCTATTTTTATTGTAAATAATTAGTTTATAAAGACTCATTTTTCTTGTAGTATATACTGCATGCAATACTTTCCACACATTTTTAGGCATACACCTAATTAGCTTATATATATGTATGGATCGAGATGATCAGACGAAAGCAAAAATCATATAATTCAGGGGCCATAACTTTATTATTCTTTGGAGTTAAGAGAAATTTCATATGTAGAAAGTTATAAAGAAATTTCATGTTTTGTTTATTCATATATCAGAGCACTAGTTTTTGTTTAGTGGGGCGCAGGCCCCTTTTGTAATAACCAGAAAAATGAAGAATTCTTTTCTTTCTTTTTTGACAATAATATCCCACGAATACGTTGGAATGTGATGCTGATTGGTTAAACATATCGCATTCTAAAGTATAAATTAATTAGAGAATTTAATTAGAGAATCTCTCAGATTTGATTGGCTATTATTGTTTTAATTATGTATTCTCTCATGATTCATGACTATATTATATATATATATATATATATATAATATTGTTTAGCCAGATGGTCTTGGAATCTGAATTGTTTGAAAAATGGCGTTCTTGCTAGCTGCTTTAGCTAAATTGATTCCGTTTACACTCTAATTTAATTATTAAGTACCCGCGCATATACAATATAACAACAGAGAAAAATATACATATATATAATCATAATCCGATTAATTGGTTTTTGTAGTATTCTTGTGCGTGGTTCATATGAATTCCACATCACTCGTCTATATTTCTCTTTTTATTATAATAAATGACTATTAAACACTACTTAACAGATTTTTTTATTTTTTATTAAATTTAATGTCAATTTAACACTAGATATTCAAAACACTAGATCATATAATTTAAAATTTATATAAGATTAATTAAATATATAATTTGAAATTTAGATGGGATTAATTAGATATAATTTAAAATCTAGATGAGACTAGTTAGATATATAATTTTAAATTATATCTAAACTATAATTTAGATAATATAAATTATAATAATATATGAATTTAAATTTAGATAAATTATATAATTTATAATTTATATTATATATAAATTTCTATATATGATTTAAAATTTCTATTCATTCTTTATATATAAAAAAATGTAAAATAATTAATTTTAAATCTATTTGCCAACTACATTTTTGAATACAATTGTTTGAATAAATATTATTTATTTTTTAATTAAATTCATTATAAAACATTAAATTTAAATAATAATATTTTATAAATGAAATTATAATATTTATTTAATAATTATCTTTTATCACTTCACATCGATTTATAATTTACTTTTATATAATTATTTCGTTGTTAAAGATATTTTCCTTTTATTACTTATCAAATATTTATTAGAATTTACATTTTTTCCTCTAAACATTACATTATTGATCGAATTTCATTCATTTTATAAAAATATATCATTCATAATCGCTTCACTAAACTAGAAAATGTGTTTTGGACGTTTCTCCCTAGTCCTCCCTGATATATATATATATAGTTCTTCTACGTATACACGATTGTGCATACTCTATGCGAACATGGTTGGCCACGTCAGCCAACATTTAAATTAAAATTTTAAAAAAAAGTATGTAAAGAAGCCGATCAAATTTGAAAGGAAAAACACACTGGAATAAAACTCATTTCTATGCTCGTCATTTCAGTCGCTTGTCCAAACCCTTTCAAACCTAACATAAAATCATGCTCTAAAAAATGTTTCGGCCAAGTTTTTGTGGGTAGCCAGAACTATGTCGATGGTTGTCGTGGTGGGTAAGGTAGGTTTTCACATTTCATTATTTACATCTTTAATCTCTCTATTTTAATTTTTTTTTCTACGCCATTAGTGTCTATTCAATTCTATATTCTACATCTTTCAAACAAAATGATAGTGAACTGTTAACATTAACATTTGGGTTTTCTATGTTAAAAATGATGTTATTGTGTTTGTATTGAAGGTTCCCCTATTTTTGTTCTTGTGCTTGTGTTTGTATATATGGAAAATGCTGGATGTACACGCCTTTGTGTACACTGCTTGTATTATACCTTCCCTTATTCTTGTTCTTGTGCTTGTATTTGTGCATAAAAAATATTTGATGTACACGCCTTTGTGTACATTGCTTGTGCTTCCCCTGTTTTTGTGTACATTGCTTTAATATCAATAATTTATATGTTTGGAAAAAGAACTCAAAAAATGTGTGATTTTTGTCTACTGAATCTCTTCTTCACCAACTACTTCTTTTACATATTCAAACAAGGAAAAAATATATAGTTTATGTTTGTGTCTTCATTGGAAAAGTTGAGAGAACATGTGACTTATCTGTAATACATTGATCAATAAAAGAGATGTAAGAAATGATGTTATTTATTTCTTTTGTAAGAAAGAGATGTTATTTATTTTTTATTATTCTTTTGTAAAAATTGGAACCACGAACTCATAATTCACTATCATATTGGCCTATCTGAAAGATCTTTTAAACAGTTGATCGAAAAAGAATTCTATGTAATCATCAAGTCCTACACTGCCTGTGTATTGTCTTCAACAACTCTATTAGCTTGAATGATGCCAATAACATTTGTAATATTGGCCTGGAAATAGATTCAAGTAACGAAATTAATTGTCATATACTAATACAATTATAAAAGAAAATTATTGCAGAGTTGAAATCCTATGTCTCCAACTTGGAATTGACTTATTGACTATTATGATTTATTATGGGGATCAAGGGTTGGTCATGAAGCAATCTGTTTTCATTTCTTTCTATTTTTTTCTTGTCTGAATTGTGTTGGGTAGATATGATATATATTTAGTTATGATCACCAATATTGTTAGATGTTATATAAGTAGTGCAGCAGGCTTTCTTTCTCCATATTCAAACCAAGCATTCTACTCAAATTCTTATATTATTTTTTGTAAGTGTCAATGCATTTATATTTTTTCTTATCTCACAATGTCGTTCTCTAGTTATTAGTTGTACTTTCACATATTTTTCCCTCATTGCACATGTAGTTAATTTCTAGTTAGCATGGAAAAAGGGGGAGAACACCCATCTCCACTAATATCATCTAGCTCATCACCCCCAATTGCATATACCTCTAGACTTGAAGAAAATAACGAAGATAGACCAAATTCACTAGAAATAGAGGATTGCACTTCCGAGATACCTCAATTAGAGGGTGAAGATAGTGGTGAAAGTATTGAGGAGCCAGAATCAAGGATGTAGTTTTATTCTTTTGAAGAAATATTGAGTTATTATAAACAGTATGCCAAAAATTGCGGGTTTGGAGTGATGACAAGAAAGACTGAGAAGGGAGATGATGGCAATGTTAGATATGCCACCCTTGAATATTCTCGTGGTGGGAAGACACGTAATAGAACTTTAAATGTTGCCAGACCACAAACGACAGGAAAGACAGAATGCAATGCACATTTTAATGTCTTAAAAGTTGACGAAAATTTTAAGTTGACAACGGTATATAACATCTATAACCACGGCCTCAATCCAACTAAATCACACTTCTTCCGATGTAATAGATAAGTGAGTGTCGTCGTAAAAAAATCCTAATACAAATGATTCGGTTGGCATCCCAATGCATAAGACCTACGAATCTCTTGCTGCTGGCGCAAATGGATTTGCCAAGCTCCCTTTTTTGAAAAAGATTGTAGGAATTATCTCGACAAGGTAAGACATCTACGACTTGAGAAAGGTGGCGCTTGAGCGCTTCGATAATATTTTTTAAGGACGCAGTTCAAAAATCCCGGATTCTTTTTATTGATGGATTTTGATGATGATGGGTGGTTAAAGAATGTATTCAGGGTAGACCCCCGTAGTAGAGCAACATATCATTGTTTTGGTGATGTCATCATATTCGACACGACATATCTGACGAATCGATATAACATGCCATTTGCATTATTTGTTAGTATAAGTCACCACGACCAGTCAATTTTGTTGGGTAAAGGACTGATATCCAATGAGGATACAAAGACATTTGTATGATTATTCCAAACTTGGTTACAGTGTATAGATGGGGTAACTTTGAGAATTATCATCACAAATTAGGACAGAGTGATGAAAAATGCGATATAATATTTTCAGAAACTCGACATCAATTTTGTTTGTGATATATTACGAAAAAAGTCCCTGAAAAGCTCAGCTCCTATGCAGCGTACAAAAATGGAATGAAAACTGCATTGTTGAAATGTGTGTATGACAGTTAAAGTATTGAAGAGTTTGAAACGTGTTGGGATCAACTAATCACAATGTATGATTTGAATGATAATGCTTGACTACAAAATTTATATGCTGAGCGTGTACATTGAATACCGGCATTCTTAAAAGACTCATTTTAGGCTGGAATGAGTACCACGCAGTAGAGTGAGAGCATGAATGCCTATTTTGATGGTTATGTTAATACTAAGAATTTATTGATCAGTATGATAACGCATTGAAAAATAAAATTAAGAATGAAACTGTCGCAGACTTCCACTCATTTAATGTGACAATTCCATGTATATCTAGATCTGCAATTGAAAAGAGGTTTTAAGATCTGTACACGAATGCTAAGTTTAAGGAAGTTCAACAGGAAATTACTGGCATTATTGATATGAATCCCAAGTTACATGAGAGTCATGGTGCAGTTCAGACATATCGCATTGCAGATGTCATTCATATGGAAGTGTTTAGTAAGCCGGTTATATATTATATGGACTTTATAGAGGAAGAGGCATATATAATGTGCTCATGTGGGTTATTACACAGAGGGAGATATCATGTAGGCATATTTTGGCAGTATTTGAATTAAACGATATTATGTTTATGCCAGGTAGATACATTTTAGAGTGATGAAGGGAGGATGCTAAAAGGAGATACATGCTAATCCACATCAGCTTTGACTTAGTGGATCAGCGAGCAGATGCTAACCGGTATGCAATTTTATTGATTATTTGTTATAAAATGATTACTCTTACTACACATTCGGAAAATCATATTGAGGATGCAACACATAAGTTATTTTTAATGATGGACTTATATCGTGATAACCAAAAATCCACATCGATGACCCTCATGAGTTCCAATGTGGACACAAATACCGTCAGTGGTAGTTCATAGCCCGTACTCAGTCCACTAATCAAAAGAGGAAAATGCAAACCCCCATCGCTGAGAAAAGTATTGGCGATGGAGAAAAGAATGCGCCCAGTTAAAGCCAGGAATGCTCAAATGGAAAAAAAAAAACGCAAACAGGTGCATATAAGTTTTTTTTTTGTTTTGATTTACATGTTTATTTATCAAAAGAGTATTACCGTGACTTGAAAATTATGTTTTGTGTTTTGTTATTTGATTATTAGCAAGATGGAGGAGATGCACCATTCGTAAACACTTGTAGGAATTTATTTGTCAATTCAGATATAGATATAACCAATATTGGTGGTGTGCATGTATGTTAATATTTGAGTAGTCAGGCTATGTTTTGTTAAAGGGTATGTTAATATAGATATTTGCATGATAAAATCTAATACTTGCAAAATCTAATATTTATTACCAGTGTAGTTTAGACAATCCATCATTTGACATTTGTGGAACTTAACTCCAAGAAACAACGATTAGGAGTCAAATTGGGATCGATGATTTACAACCACAGCTTTGACTCAATTGGAATGTTTTGTGTATTGTATATTTGGAACAAATGACTAAATTTTTGGATGGATAGTTTTTGTCTTTTTGGATAATATAAAGGTTGTAATGTAGAGAAAAATTGTAACTATGAGGTGTTGTTTAATTGTAACTACAACCACATGTAGATAAGTGCATAATTTTGTAACTCGAAGACTTGTAAACATCTATTTTATAAAACTTTTGCTGAATCCTTCACTATTGACATTTTGGTAAGCATAGGTGTGAGTTTCACGTATATATACATATGACATGCAAGTTTTAGCAGAGATGGTAGCGTGATCGTAGCATGCACCCATCTAATTAGAGAAAAATGGGTCTTTTGGAGTACACAACCACAACAAAATCTCCATTTTTTTTATGGGAACTAATGATGCTACTTAGCATGTGAATAACATGTCGTTTTTATTTAAAATATAAATTAAAAAAATGAAAAAGAATAATTTTTGTTGATGGGTGTAAACAAGGATGCTTAAAAGAGAAACAATTTTTATCCTTTCTAGGCATAACCAATTTATGCGTGATGTATATAATTTCTTGGATTTCATTTGCATAATCAAATAGTACTGAAATTGCAGGACATGATAAGAATCCAAATATGAGAAGTGGAAATAGCTTTTGGACCTGTTTACTCAAAATAATACAATTCAAATTCCACATCTTTTAAATTTACCTAAAATTCTATCTAGAAGGTTCATTCATATGCAAGTCTCATATCTACAATACATGCTTAATTTAACAAAACTATAACATATAATATTAGGCAAACTAAAAAAATGGCAACCAAAAAATTGGTGAACACTTGTCATGAACAATAACATAAATTACACCATAAGTAACGTGACACAACAATTGAAACAATCCAATACACCTGGAGTAGTGTTCGTGAACGTCTTATTCCAGTTTCTTGATCCCGAAGCATTATCTTTCCCTTCTCCACTTCATCCACACTCTTACGGACCTCATGCTTCATTTTCTCGACATCGTCGAGTATCTTCTCGATACATTTTTCTTTCTAAAGAACTCATTGTTTCTTTCTTAAAGTTGGAGCTCATTTTCTTGATTACTATTTACCCACTTGAAAAACCTATAGAATGGTAATCCCTGATCATTTTATACATGTATAAAAATGTTAGATGTAATTTATATTAATCATTATTGATAAAAAATGTTAGATGTACATAAATGAAGGGGCTACCTCCGTGCTATACTTTGGACATCCAAAGAAAAGTCATTTGGAATTTCTTCTAATACTTAAGTATTTCAGTGTGGCTGTACCTCATAGACACAGAGTGATTAACTCAAAATATGTTTGACAGAAGATGAAGAAGACAATGATGATGACGATGACATTCTAACATAAAGGCATACACCCTGACAAAATGTTACATATATAATATATGGCTTTAATCATGATGTGACCTTCAAAAAGTTGAGGATTTTAATTAGCAATAATACCCTGGCACTCTCACACAATGAAATATGATGGGATGGACCACAAGCAAAATGGAAATTATAATCACACTAAACAACATAATATAGCAGTGAATAAATGTATAGCAGTAATGAGGAAATGCATGGTAGCAGACCACTCACAATGGTAGTATTAAATGTTGATTGTATGTATCAGTACATGTAAGGCAATTCATGATGCAAAGCACTACCTAACTATAATATCCACACACATTTGCACAATATTCAAAGAAATAATTGAGACTAGTTAAAGGTAGAGTGAGAGTATTCTGGAAATGGAGGAACTCAAGGGGAAAGAAAGAACCAAAATGACATGGTTACAATAAGGGATTCACTGATACTCACAATACAAAGTCCTATCACTTATGTACTAATTAGAGAAGCAAAATAAACACTATCTCAAAAATTATACATCACTACTTTTAACATTTTCACTTGATAAAAGACCATAACAAAGGAAACTACAAAAATAAAATCGAAAGCATGTTTTAACCTATATTGGCAATGAAATCCAATAATAGAATCTAACACATATCAGTAAAGAGATTGCATAATACGAAAATAAAGAGCATAAATATGCCATAAATTCCCAAAATAAAGAGTATAAATATGCCAACATTTCTTAGTAGATGCCTGAGAAGAACTACTGCGAAGAAAAAGAAGATGCGCCGCTACTCCGTAAACCAAATGAAGAATTAAGTGAGAATGAAGATGAGAAGAAGAATAAGAAAGATGAGAGTTGGCATGTGAGTTGTGAGTTTAGTTGAGAGTTGGGATGCTCCTAAGGTTTTTAATCTGCCGGTATGGGATGCGAGTTAGGTGGGATGCTTTTGTTTTTAATGTTTTTCATCTATCTCGAACTTGAAATCGAGGAAAAGAAGGAAGAGTTTGGCTGAGAGTTAGGATGCTTTTGATGTTTTCAATCTAGGGTTTTCAATCTACTAAATAAGATGTGAGTTGGGATGCTCTCGAGGTTTTCAATTTGCCGGTATGAGATGCGAGTTGGGTGAGATACTTTTGTTTTTGATGAATTTCATGTATCTCAAATTTAAGATCGAGGAAGAGAGTTTGGATGCAGATGCGAGTTAGGGATGTAGAGTTTTCTCATTATCGGTAGGACATGCGAGGAATGAAGGGATGTTTTGTTTTTGAGTGAATTTCATCCGTGTCAAACTTGAAATCGACGAAGAAAGGGAAAACTTAACACTACACATGTTATTAAATAGTCCGCGTGCGATAGCGAGTATGCAATGTACACAAATCCGTTTACATGTAGCATTTATGATATATATATATATGTAATGTATATAATTATATTTTTACCGATCAGATCATGCACAAAATGTCATTTCATCTATATGCAAACTCTATTCCATTTTAGCACAAAATTGGAAAGCCTATTTCATTTGGAGGCTAGCTTCCCTTGTGCTCTCTCTCTCTCAAATAAAGGCTCCTTGAAGCGTCTTTAATCGTTTGAATATATATATATAAAATACAAACAGCATACAGTCGTTTTAAAAAAAATTAATTTTTTTTTATATAAATTCCATTTATATTCATTTTTTTAAAATAATTATACGTCGCATACAATTTTATCACTATATTTATTATTTTATATATATATATATATATATGTATATATTAGGGTTGACCAGATAGAATTTAATATACGTACATGGGAGTTAGGGACAGTTAATTCATTAATAGGTCTAAACCTAAACCTGCAGAGAAAAAAAAAAAAAAAAGTCTAAACCTAAGCATGCAATTAGGTGATCAGTTTGAAAGTAATCAAACCCTATAAATTATAATGAGCCTATCTGTCTAAGCTAGCTATGGAAAGATCACTAGCTAAAGCGTTCGAGACCGACCAAATTAAAGTTGCATGCTTATTGCGCCTTTTGAGACGTCTAGCTGTAAGATGCATCTTGTTCCGACTTTTTAATGTTAGTAGGCACAAATCTGAACAAAACTACGTGCAAGTGGAAAGTCATGAGATAATTAATGCACGTCACTATAAAAAATTGTTTATTTATAATTAGTAATTATTTTTAATGAAATAATTATTTTAAATAAAATAAATTTAGTTTTATTATAAATAATTTATTTTTATTATAAATAATTAATTAAAAATTAAAAATAACTTATTTTTATTAAAAATAAATTATATAAATAATCCATTTTCTTCATGTAATGTATCTCGCACGCACAACCCAAAAAATTTAATTACTTATCTCGACAACGACTAGTACTATAGTATTAGTACTATCAGTAAGTGCTGCATGCATGCACGAGATTCGATATTCCATGCACATTGCATTATCTTATTTTTCTTGCTTTCTATATATATATATATATATATATATATATATAATATTCAATAATAATATTTCTCATGCTGCAGTACTCTATCTGTATAAGAGAATTTTAAGTGGCCGGCAATGCACATTGTTATTGAGAAGTGAAATAATATTTAAGCAAAATTTCAGAAGTGACATTTAATTAGACAATTTATAAGCTGGTGTAGGAATATCGATCACTTATGTATCAGCGCAACCTTTTTTAAAGGAAGAGAACGGTAGCTTAATTTTATTGATAACTCTCATTTAAGATGGATCAGAACTACCATAATTACAACCAGACAGTAGTGCCTAGTACGTAGTTACAATAAGCCTAAAATCCAAACTGAAGCATCAAAAACAATTATGCATATAAATAACTAGGCACTATACAAGATACTAAAATAAGCAGTAAAACAAAAACAGGAAACAAACCTTAATAAAACAAAACTAACCAAACCTCATGTATACATAAAATATATATATAACCTGTAAACCAGCTTCATCCATACGATTAGCTCCCAGGATGTCTTTAGGCAAGCTGTTTTTATTCTCAAAGCTAGAACGCTTCCAGCTTGCCACTAAAACTCAACTTGACTAATCTGTCGTGTGTGACGTGATTCGTTTCTCTAAAAGAATATTGGAAGATCCGAACCACCATGATCATCATGAAGTGCATCAATATTTTAGCTTCATTCCAGTACTTCTGACTCTTCTAAGGGACAAGCTCACCCTTCTGCCACCAGTTTAACATAAGTTGAAATTTAGTAATTTTCACTTCAACATAAGTTGAAAATTAGTATATTCATCTCATGTGCATAGAGATTCAAACCATCCGAGAGGGCTCGGATCTCAGGCGCAGCTTATAATAATATCGCCTCTTAATGCCCTTTACGCGCATGAGTGTGCACTTTTCGTCCATCAACATATATAATCATTCTGTTGATCTTTGAAAAGAATCAAACCTCCATCAACATGATTCTGATATTTGAAAAGAATCAAACCTGGCAATATATATAGATATATATATATACATATATATATGAATCGCCACGCGTTTGTGCGCCCTCATTCCCCGTTAACCTTTCCATCGATCAAATGGTACTCGATCAATGGAGAAAAAGGTTTAACGACTAATGATTAAAGCAGGATCCATTTTAATTAATTTTCTTGGTCAATTAAATAGGTCATGATTTAAAGGTTGCTTTATTTATTTATTCGTGGGTTGCATATATTCTACTAAACTGCAACTAATTAAATATTGACACGTTGTGGGGGCGTGCACATTCAACAAAGAAGTACTGTTTCTCCTTAATATATAATTCCTTCCCGATCATCAACTGATTTACTTTCGATCACGTTCACTAGACGATCGACATGTGAGCAATGTTTTTGTGCTGTACAAAGTGGGTTCGATGCAGGCCAGATCATTAGTCAGAGTCATTAGCTAGCCAGGTATATATTATATATAATTATATTTATGGTCAAATCCTGAAAGCTGGAATCGATTAAATTAAAGATCAGGGGGGAGTACTAGTGGCGGCCTGGGGATGGAAAAGCGATTAAACAGATCAATTAATTCTCTGGTCATTGGCTTAAGCTTATAGCTAGCTGATCATCTATCGACAACGTTCGGTCAATAAATTGATCAGATTAATCGATTGGCTGTACTATTAAATTGTACAGTCTATAGTACTACTCATGGTACTTCATGTGGTCGTTTGTCCTGGACGGCAGTTGTACTACTCGATCCAGCTTCCATATAAAAGATCGAACAACTAATTATATATAGATATATATCAAGTCTAAAGCTAGTCATCATGCATGCATTATATATTAATGTAGCCAACATGATTGCATGTCGATCAAGAATTAAGTGGAAACCAATACATGATTAATTTAATGAAACTTGAACCAACTTGATCATCACCATCATCGACTAGAATAACCTTAAAGCCGTCAAAGGAATTATAGTACTACTGCAATCAGGTCATCCAACATCGAGAGCTAGCTAGACAGAACACTAAATCTAGTAAACGAAGGGAAGACTATCTTAAAATTGCCTTATTCGAACAGCTCGGGAGTTTGAAGAGATCCCCATCATGTGAAATTAAGAATCCCATGGACCATGAGTTCCCTTAAAAATAGTTTGCCCAATAATTAGTATAGTACTAGTGATCATGATGGGCCATATTATATTGACTTTCTAATTAAAAACTTTTAATATATGTTGACTCGATGATGATCATGATGATCTATAGCATATATATTAACTGCGCCATGGAAAGATCAAGCCAGCTTCATAATTATTATTTAACTAATTAATTGAAACCTAGCTAACATGAAATAATACGTACATTATCCCAGTGGTAGTACTGTGCATATATACATTAATGTATCATGATGACCTGTGATGATCATCACCATCATATATATATATATATATGATCATAGTGTATGTATTTATATATATATATACACACGTGGATGGATATACATATATTGATCTGATAAAATTGAAGTATTAAATATATTATACATTTCCTTCGTAAGAATAATAATTAAGTCCATACGCATTATGTACTAGACGACAAGAGGCTGTCTTGTCAACCTTCTTTCTTTTTTTTTTTTTCTAGGAAAATTGTATCTGAAATTAAGGGTTTTTTTAGCTATATATTAATAAAATACTGATAGACATACAATTATTATTATAATTATGTATTAAATAAGGAATATTTTTATAAAAGTAACATTAATTGATATAAATATCTTCATTTTAACGCATAATCATATATATAATTATAAAAAAAATTGTACATATATCATTATTCATATTAATATGATCACGATGTCTTATTTATCAACATCGACTAAATTAAGTCTTTCAAGATTCAACTAATTAGCATGCATGCATGAGTAATAGTAGTACTACTACTGATCATGATCATGGGAGCTAGAGCCCCCGGTTAATTAGAATAATATTGCTTTCTCTTTTCCTCCAAACTATTCTGATCGAGGGGCACGAAAGAAGATTGGGAGCATTCTTTGCAGTATTTTCCATTAGACCCAACATATACATGCGTTCATTCAAGTTGTGATTAGCTTTTTGCGTCTTGGAATTAATTACCTGACACATCATGATGATGATGTTCTTGATCAGCCTTATGAACGACACAAGTACCAGTATTAACAGTAGGATCCACCACTTTCTAGGCATAGCGCAACATGAATAAAAAAATCGACCAAGACAAACACTAGGCTTATTCCAAGAATCAACTAAAAAGGAATTCAATTATATATCAGCAGAAAGAAGATTGAAGGAATCTATGCTTTATACCTTCGAGGGGCCGGCCGGGCCGGGGGGGTGGAGGAAGGCATATTCCACGTGGCATCCATACTAAGGATCAGAATATCCACGTGGCAACTGTTTAAGCCTCTCCCTGCGGCCTATGGTTTTTTACCATGTTAGAGGAAAGCTAAGATAAGATCTATACATTTTTTAAGTTTTCGATTGAAAGTATTTGATTTGACAAGATTCTAATTGCCTCCGAATCCAACATGCAGGGAGAAGGAGAATCACAGGTACTACCAAGTGGTGTGTAAATAATAAAGATCAGAAAGAAAAAGCTGGCTAGCTAGCGAGCTAGCCAGCTACTCGCTAAAGGCTGTAATTAATTAAAATCATGAGTGGTATTGAGTTAATTGGCTGTCATGATCGACCTTTGATCAGGGGCGCCTAGCTGTTTATAATGAAGTCTCAGAAAAGCAATTAATATTATATGTTAAAATCAAAGCTTGTAAAGGGTTTCTTTTTTCTATTTTTTGAGACTTCAACATGAAAGGCCTAAAATGTATATACGAGGTTTGTCAAAAAAAAAAAAAAAAAAATTGGCAACACGTGGCCAAGAAATTAGGAAAAGGTACGACTGCCAAAAGCCAAGCAAAGCATCGTGGGCAGCTCATTGGCTCATTCAGAATACTGATCGATCATGGGCTGCACATGAATTAAGAATTAAACGCATGAATGTATATAAATGTACGTACACAGTATGCTGACTAGACGTCTCCTTTCTTTAATTCCGTTTTTCTAAGTGAACTACTGATCATAAAAATTACTTTTTTTCTATATTAATAAAAGTAATTGTTTTTCCTAAGGAAGAGAGAAAATATATAAATTATTTAAAAAAAAATAAGTATCGTGATAAATTATTTATAATAAAGATGATTAGTTATTACAAAACTAATAAATTTATTTTAATATAAAATAATTATTTTGATAAAAAAAAACCTGAAACAAATAAATAATTTTTTATAATAATATATGACATATCTAAATATATTATTAATTTCATTAAATAAAAAGATCACCGTGTGCTAAACCGCCTAATTATAAGAGTACAGCTGTAATTTAATATTCTGAAAACTGAAAAAGATATTACTAGAGTACTAAGTGCCTTCTTATAATTACTTTCATTGCTAGCATCAATATGTCGGTACCATGATTTAGTGGCATTTTTAAACAAATCAATGGCTAGCTAGGGGGCAGATTAATAATATCATGATTAATGCCTTGGAGACAAAATTAGCCTAGCCCACCTCCAAAGAAGTGCCCCGGCCCCTAGCTATATTATATAAACAATTGGGAATTAAAGAATTGATCTTGTTTATTTTTAGAGAAGAGACAAGATTATAAATTAAGATAAAAATTAAAAATTAAAAAAGATATTATTGAAATATATTTTTTAATATTATTTTTATTTTAAGATTTATAAAAATTAAATTTTTTAGTTTATTTTGTTTAAAAATTTAAGAGAATTATAATAACGACATTGATGAGATAAAATTATGAGATCATGAGAGTGTTTGAAAAAGTAAACGAGGCTTTATAAGTGTCTTAATTTTTTTTAAAAAATAAAACACGGGTTTAATTAGGACTGGCCTAGCTAATTAAACATTAAAAGTATATAACAATATTTGTAACAATTTTCTTTTCTTTTAATTAAGCACATATAAATCATAAAGATCATCATGATCAGTACTACACTAGTACTCGTCAAGAGTCAAGAGTTAGTGCTGTGATATCATGTAAAGGTGTTGTGAGTGACATGCATGAGAGATTAAACAAATGTTAGTGATACTGAAAAAAGTAGGTAGCTGCCGACCAATTATTATTCTTCCGGCCACGGAGATAATCAGATGGAAATTAATTAAAGAGAATCCCTGATGCATGCTACATGGTATATATAAGGCTACCCCCTCATTCTGAGATCAGGCAATAGTCGGCAAAGTTTTGAGAGAATTATGAGAAGCAACAACCTCGAAGCTAGTTCAAACTAGTGGGAGGTTGTCTGCAGAAAACAAGACAGAAACAAAAAAGGAAAAAAAAGATAGAGGAGCTTCTCGGCCTACCATAATCAAAATTAGAAGAAATCAATGGCTCGTGGAAAGGTTCAACTGAAGCGGATCGAGAATCCAGTGCATAGGCAGGTTACCTTCTGCAAGCGCCGAGCAGGACTTCTTAAGAAGGCCAAAGAGCTTTCTGTGCTGTGTGATGCTGATATTGGAGTTATCATTTTCTCCTCCCATGGAAAGCTCTATGAATTGGCCACCAAAGGGTCTGTCATCTTTCTATATCCATCTATCTTGTTTTTGTTGAGAATAAGTCTCATACAATTTAAGAACAAGTTTGTTATAGTCTTTATTATAAAAAATTATCTCACTTTTTTTATTAAGCCTTTTGAATGATCATGATATTAGGGTTAAATTAATCTATGATCGATAATAGATTCTTGCGACTTGGATATAACGATCAAAATACCGACTCATATACGAGGGAGCATGTTGTGAGAAGTCCCATTTAGCTTAGGAATAAGCTCATCCTAATCTTTATAAAGAGTATACCTCACTCATTTTAGGCCTTTTAATTAAAGAGAAATAAATATTTCTTCAATTTTTTGGATTTCATTCATATCATTAATTAAGCCTATTAAGGTTTTAATTTTTCTCCCTTTTTTCTCGTTCTTTACTCATCATTGTGTACGTATTCTAATTTTTTTTTTCTTAGAATTCAATATAAAAATAAACGATTGAAAGACGTAGAGAAATTGAACTTTACTATTTAATTAAGTACTCAACAAAAGAAATATTATAAGATTAATTGATTCATATATTTATTTTTTATTATTTACTTGAGAGCATCAATTTGAATAAGAATTTGAAGAACTGATCTTGATCTATAACTAGTACTCCATCGTACCTAATATATAGATAGTAATTAACTATATAGTAAAAAAGCGAAATTTGTGGTTGAAACTGAGATATTTTTATGATACAAGAACCATGCAAGGGCTTACTGAGAGGTACATGAAGTCTACCAGAGAGTTTCAGCCTGAACCAACCACTGAAGCACAAGTACCCGGCCTGGTATGTTAATTCTGATCTCTCAGTACGTGTCGTACTTAATTACTTTCTTAGTGGAATTTAACTCAAAAGTACTGTTGTATATCCTTGTCTATATATTGTAGTATACAAAACGAATATTATAATTATCATATTTAATTATATTATATAATCTGAACGTTAATTGGCCTGATGGCACACGACCTCTTTTTAAAATGGAGAAGTCGGGTTCGATCTCCCTCCCCCATCCCTATATAATATATATATATATATATATAGTATGAACAGCATCTAATTAATGCTATAGTTTGATCTCCATGGAATAATTAACAATAATTTATGCAACCATCATCATAACCTACAGTATTTGCACTGATCATATGTATAATTTTCCTTTCTGGACGCCAAACATAGTACGTCATCATGCATGATCTGCACAGTTGCATACGATGGCTGTCTGTATATGGCATAGTACTACCACTCGATCGATCGGGGTGGTTGATAAAATTATGGGTGGTGCTACAGCCACCCCCTTCATTTGCACCAAAAATTATTTTTTGTTTTTTCATTTTTTTTATATCATATTTTAAATATATTTAAACATTTTTTAAAAATAAAATAAAAAATAAAATATTATTAAATAATATTTACTTAATCATTATTATTATTATGTTTTTTAAAAAAGGGGGCAACGGTGTGCACAGTTGCCGGTGGACAAAGCATTACGCTTTTAAATTATTATATATTGTCGTAAATTAAAAAAGCTATTTTAATAAAAGAATACAGTGTGGTTTTCTCTAAACGTCACGATCGAGTTTTAGTTGTATATATATAGGGTATTTCCTATTTAAATATATATACATATATATAGGGTATTTCCGTGTACGGTATTAACATTTTTTCCTATAAAACATATATATCGTCACTATAAAAAAAATAGTCTTATATAACCAATTTGATGTATCGAAAAGAGTCAGAAATGATATTGATCTGTTCCCTACAAAAAAAAAATGGAGATTTTGAGACTAATATTTACGATCAAAAGTTTATTTACGATTTATTTTTATTAGTTGAAAATATATGATCATTTTGTTATAAATAAGTGGTTGTAAATAAATAATTTTTTTTGTGATGATTTCCATTATGCTGATGAGATAGATTATCACTTACAATATATAGATCAATATATATATATATAACCCCTTTATGATGTGGGGATTAAGGCCCCGCTTGGATTCGGAGATGAGATGAGTTGAGATGAGTTTGGTTTATTTTTTAATATTATTATTATTTTGGGATTTGAAAAAGGTGTATTGGAATTTGAAAAAGGTGTATTGGGATTTGAAAAAGGTGTATAGAAATTTGTGTTTTGTATAAAAAATTATAAAAATATAATGATGAAATGGAAGTGAGTTGAGATAAGCTCAACTCACTTCCCAATACAAGCGGGGCCTAAATATATTCATGCATGAAGATTTTTTTTTCTTTTTTTTCCCTGTTCGAATGCACTTATTACGAGCTTATTTTGCTTAGTTGTCATAATTAAATGGTTAAGAATTACTTCTCTGAATTCGGAAAATTACTTGCTTAAAAGGTTACCGGAATTTGTTACAATTACTTCTAGTAGTATATATTTAGAAAAAAAAGAAAAAAAATGTTGTGTAGAAAAAATGATGTGGTTTATCTAAAGGAAATATGTTGGTATATATATATACATATAAGTGCTGATCATGATATCATCATATGTATGCGTAAGTTGACTATATATTTAATTTGATCTTTTGTTTATTCCAATAGCTAGCTACTAATGATCATCCTGGACTGAAATTAAATATTTAACATGAATTATGTAGGATCCAAAAGAGGAAATTAACATGCTGAAACAAGAGATCGACTCACTTCAAAAAGGTCTCAGGTATAAACATATGTAATTTAGAAATTTCTTTATTCTTTAGTACTTCACAGTATGAACTTAAGAAGTTAGATTTATTACCATATATATATATAATATAATATAATATAATATGGCATGCTGATCACGTACTACAGGTATATGTTTGGAGGTGGAGCTGGGACAATGACGTTGGATGAGTTAGATGTGCTTGAAAAGCATCTTGAGATTTGGATTTGTAACATACGTTCAACAAAGGTACTTGATCATCATGTCAACATGTTCAGTCTCTACTACCTAATTTGGTTCGAGTATTAATGTTACACTAGTACTGCATGCTAACTAATTATATATGTTTATAAACTACTGCTCGCAGATGAACATTATGTTTCAAGAGATTCAACTTCTGAGGAATAAGGTATATAATTAATTAATTCTTCAACTCATGATTATTTATGATATGCCTATTCATCCGAATTTAAAAGAAGAAGAATTTTATTGAACCAGCTCTTAAGTGAAAGTGTTAAAATCATTTAAAAAAAATTAGGGTCAGATTGAGCAAAACTCGAGTAGGATGAACAAGTCTAATTTATGGCTTTAGTGTATACTTTTTCATTAATAAATTACTAAAATATTCATATGGAAAACCAATATATATTACAGGAAGGAATGCTAAAAGCTGCAAATAAGTATCTCCAAGATAAGGTAATTAACGAGATTGATGCGCCCAAGCGCGAATGAACTAATATTATTTCGTGAAAGAATAAGTACGCTTGTATTTTATGCTAGATTAATTATATTAAGCTTGATGAGCTGGCTAATTAATTACTAACATGGAGATTAATTTTTTAATATTTAATTTGTGCAGATAGAGGATCATGAGATCATCAGTACTGCAATCACTGACTTTGCAGTGCCAACTACCGCTAACTTTCCATACCCACTAACCATACAGAATGAGATATTGAAATTCTAGGAATATTGTGATGATCATCATGATGTCGTGATCTAAGAATAAGTGTTTTATGTACTATTTTTAATTAAGGTCAGGTACGTGTTCTGTTCTTATGTAAGCTGCCAATTATGTACATGTATAGTATTAATTAAGTTTTTTCCGATGGACAGACGACGACGTTCGACGTTGTTGTCTGATATTCATGATGATCATCAGGATGGGATGCCGTATTGTACTAGGTAGTAGTGCTCTTAATTTAGCAGCTTGATGATTTGTAAGTAATAATGTTGACGTATTGTACCATGGTCTCGTTTGCTATCAATAATGCTTGCAATATATATGCGTATCATGGTCATGTAATTCGCCATCATGATCTCTCTCTCTCTCTCTCTCTCTCTCTCTCATCCACACAATTTTATATTATAAATGCTAATTTATAATCTAGATTATAATTAAGTAATATCACCGAAAAATTAGAGGGAAAAAAATCTCTCTTCCACATGAAACTCTAACTTTACTAGCTACCACATGCAATGACCGCATGATATATACATGCATATAATATTACATGCTAATTGAAGATGTTGAAGTCAAGCAAGAAGTGATCTTATCCAGTATTACTCATATGATTAAGTACTTTAATTAACTACTCACTCATGGACCATGTACTGATGAGTGGGTATTATGTTAGCTCCCTTAAAATTTATTACACCATTTTGATTGTAATGATAAAGGTTGAAACATGTGATTGGATATTAAATTGAAAACAATGTTGATTTCTTAAAAAAATAAAAAATCACTCTTTATTTTAATAATTAGACAATTCATTTGGGATCCTGTAGATTTACTTTTTATTTCTATTAAAAAATTACAAATGGCTCATTTTTTCACTTCAAGAATTTTTTGTCAATGAAGAGATGCCAAAGGGGCTTCTTACTTTTCAAGTGGATCTTCTTAGCCTAGCTACACATTTATATATAAACTATAGTTTAATAAGAATACGTAAGAAAAATACTTCGAATTATTGATTTATCATCAGAAATGACTTAGAACCAATAATTCATTATCTAATGATTTTTTTTGTTTTAATACTCCGTCTGAGAGTTATCAATATTTATCATGAAAAGAACTAGTTAATGATAAACTAAACAATTTTATTTTATTCTCTTAACTTTCTCTTCTTTATTTTCTATTAATTATGACGAAAGTTTTTTGATGAGTCTAATGTATGATTTTTTTAAGTGTTGCATTTTTATCAAATTTGTACTTTCTATCAAAGTTTATAAAAAAAAATTGATGAATTTAATACTAATACTCTAAGTTTGGTGAAGTATTTACATATTAATCTTTAGTTTGTAGATGAGGTACGTAAAGTGTTAGTGGAATAAGAAGTAAAATCTCTTATTTTTTAATTCAAGATGGGGTTATGGGATTAGGATACGAGGATTTGATTAATCATTTTTTGACATCCCTAGTGAGAAAGAGCATAAATTCCTTTACCCACCATTAGGCCGGAAAGACATTGACACTACTTGGTGAAACATATAAACAAAAATGTCTTTGTTGGTGAAACATTTCACTCCAACCCTATAAGAAATTACTTCATTTTGTTTTCTAGGCGGGAAAAGATATGACCTCATGTTTTAGATAATATATTTAATTCGAGGCTTAGTGCCGGCTGGGCTTTTAGATGCCAATAAACAGCCTTCTACTAGTGGCTTGCCACATGAGCAATTTTTCATAACAAGCAATAGACTCACATACATAAAATCTCCATTAATTGCTAGTGCAGCCCCAGTGTGCTGCTGGATTGCAGTTCACAGAGACTGCAGCTAATATTTTTTGTTTTAAAATGGACTTCAGCTCGGCAAAACATTCTCTTCTCTTAAGTTTCATTTGTTCAACAAAGTCTGATGCCGCCTAGGAATATTCCAACACTGAGACATCATATTTTGATGCCCAACTCCACACTGATAGGTAACGCTGAGTAATTCCTAAATCATCCCGTTGCCCATCTCCGTCCATCATCTTCACTCCTCTTCATCAAAACCCAATCAAATCAAAATTAACCTACAATCAAATAAAAATCCATTCAAAATCACAGTAAAACTCATTATCGTGAGCAGAGTCGACCATGGCGATAGCAATATTATGATATAACGTTTATGTCACGAGTTTATTTGTGGACTATTATTTCTTTAAAAATAGTCCGACCGATTATTAGATTATCTCATTTATTTTCTTAACCCTTTTTTAAGACAAATTAAATATTGCTTAAGTTAACACCGTTTAGATTTTGACCTTGATCATCATCCAAAGGCTAGCATTGATTGCACTTGGAGCTAATCTTGACTTTCCTAAAGAGTGGAGTGTTAGTGATAAGTTGTTATAAACTTATTTCAATTTATTTTAATATAATCTACAAAATTTTATTATTTATAACTTAATTCAATTTATTTTAATAGCCTAAGACGTTAAGGGCACAACCTTACACAATTATTGTGATATAATGTTTATGTCACGAGTTTATTGGTGGACTGTTATTTCTTTAAAAATAGCCCGATCGATCACCAGATTTTTTTCATTTATTTATTTATTTTTTTATCTTTTTTTAAGATAAATTAAATATTGCTTAAGTTAACGCCGTTTAGATTTTGACTTTGATCATCATCCAAAAGCTAGTATTGATTGCACTTGAAGCTAATCTTGACTTTTTTAAAGAGCGGAGTGTTAGTGATCAGTTGTTATAAATTTATTTTAATTTATTTTAATATAATCTACAAAATTTTATTATTTATAACTTAATTCAATTTATTTTAATAGCCTAAGAAGTGTAGGGCACAACCTTGCCAAATTGGCTAGTTGGTAAAAGAGAAAATCTGCTGTCCATATGAGTTTAAAACTTGTTTTTGCACCCAACGAATCAAGCAATACCACGTAGGCAATTCGAACAACACTCCCCATGAACACGTATGCAGGTGATCCCACTCGAAATACACTCACCTTCCTCTCTCAAAATTCTCTCTCTTATCACAGTATGTAACGCAACCTTTGTAAACTCAGAATCATATAGTAGAATTACGCCCATTAAAGGAATTTCAAAAAACCCATATCAGAAAACATAAATTTTGAATATCGAATTGAAAATTCAAAACTACAGAATATTTTTTTGTAAGTTTTGGAAATACCTTTTTGCGATCGAGCTTGTGCAGTACTTAATGAGACGGACGTCTATTTTTGGATAATTCTCTGAGGGGGTCAAAGACTGAGTCTATGTCATCCATTTTCATTTTTTTGGTTGAATAAGAAATTAATTTGGAGGCTAGCCTTCTTCCGAATTTGAGTTGAGAAGAACAAAGTTGAAACTAAAGAAGATTGTGTGATGGTTTCAAGACTCATTTGAGTTATGAATTTCAATAATCGAGTATTAGTTTCTTGCATATTGTTCTATCATTTGAAAGGCGGACATGTCGATTATGGAGAAGAACATAACAAAACTTATGGGCACTTATAGTTTGGACAAGTCTACGAACTTAGGGAGGGAGTGGTTTTCCTTCGGTGGGTAGAGTGCGAGATTGGATTCGGAGATGAGATGAGTTGATGTGAGTTTAATTTATTTTTTAATATTATTATTATTTTGAAATTTGAAAAATGTGTATTGAGAATTGAAAAAGGTGTATAGGAATTTGTGTTTTATATAAAAAATTATAAAAATATTACGATGAAATGAAGATAAATTGAGATGAATTGAGCTCATTTTCGAATACAAATGGGACCTCAGTGCTAAATTAGATTATTTTTTCGATGGAGTGTAGAGGTTGAAGAAAAAATCTTATCCCATACATGCTGGTATATTTTTTTTTTCTCTGGAGTGCGGCACGTTTTGATTGGATGGTGTAAAACCATTTTTGTGACTATTTGGATCAAGATTTATTGGATCTGGTTTGTTTTACAAATAATCTCGTTTTACTTTTTTAAATTCTCATATAAAATAAAATATTTTTTTTTAAAATTTAAAACATTATTAATATTAAAAAATATATTGTAATAATATTTTATTTTATTTTATTTATTTTTTTCTCATATTATCTATTAAAACAAACAAGTTTTAGAAACACCATTTATTAATCACGTAAGTTTGGGTCAGGTCCAGTTGCAAACGGGTTTGGTTCAGATTAGAAAAAACCGTAGTTTTCTACTCCGACTCTCCGAGCCGTTACTCTGATAGAACACAAAACCTAATCACTCTCTCAGAGCACTCGACTTTTCCCGAGACTGAAGGAGAAAATGTCCACCCTAGAAATTGAAGCCAGAGAGTAAGTTTCCCACTTCTTAGTTTGTGTAGTGTTTTTTTTTTTTAAAAAAAATTAAATAGGGCTTATTTGTTTCGTCTACTCTGAATAGCCGTACCCAAGCTTTTTGCCTCATTCCTCTTTTTTTTTTTCTTTTTTTTTTTCTGGGTTCTAGTTTCTCTTGATATTGGAGATTTCCACTGTATGGTTTAGCGTCTAACGTGTTTGAGATGATCATATAACCCAACAAGCTTATTGCCCAATGTATATCTGTCCGTCTGGATTTAGATAAGGGGGTGTCCCATTTTGTTACTGCTTAGCTACAAGAGATGCTGATATAGTGTTAATGTTTATCTTCCTTCCAGTGTCATTAAGATTGTGCTCCAATTTTGCAAAGAAAATTCTTTGCACCAAACTTTTCAGACGTTACAGAACGAGTGCCAGGTTTCTTTGAATACTGTGGACAGCGTGGAGACATTTGTTGCGGATATCAATAGTGGGAGGTGGGATGCGATACTGCCTCAAGTGGCTCAGCTTAAGCTGCCCAGGAATAAATTGGAGGATTTGTATGAGCAGGTATATCAAAGTTGACTGATTGTGGCAATATTTTCATTTCAGATAATTTAATGTTGTGGTTCGTTGGTTATATATAAATTGTTGTGCCTTTCCTTTATTGTCATTTGAATAAGAATATTATGGCCACGATATGCAATGCTTTGGGAGAATGATTATGTTGGTATCTTTTCATTTGAATAAGTACAACTGCTTTTCATTTCTATTGGGAAGTGTTTTTCCTGTTGATGTTCACTCAAGTTGGAAGTTTTGGTAAAATCGAAAACTATTAAGGATAAAGCCCACCAAAAAGCCTGTGATATTGAATATGTGGCTTGAAGTGGAGGGTTTCATGACAAGGTTAGATGTTGGTGGTCTTCTTATCATTTTAAGGGGACTCCAAGCTATGTATTGGCAAGTAAACTTAAAGCCTTGAAAGCTGATTTGAAGATATGGAATAAGGAGGTATTTGGGAATGTTTGGCAGCAGAAGAAGGCCCTTTGGGATGAGTTGCAAGCCTTGGAGGCTGGAGGGGATAGCAAGCCGAATTTTTCAAGGAAGAAAGAAGTGATAACTAAAATCAAGAGGGTTTTTTTGAGGGAAGAAATTTCATGGAGACAAAAATCGAGAGTTTTATGGCTTACAGAGGGGGATAAGTGAACATATACGGAAAGGGTGGGGGGCTTTTCATCGACATACAAGACTTCAAGTGGGCACAGGTTCTAGGATCAAATTTTGGAAGGATGCATGGTGTGGTACAAGGGCCTTACAAAGCTTCATTTTTTGTGTGGACTACTTCGTTGGGCAAGATTCTTACTACAAACAACTTGATGACAAGGAGGGTAGTCATCACTGATTGGTGTTGTATATGTCGGAGAGGAGGTGAGTCAGTGAATCATCTATTGCTACATTGTGATACAGCCAGGGCACTTTGGAACGAGGTATTCAGAAGAGTGGACCTAGCTTGGGTTATGCCGGAGTCTGTGGTGGAAGCCGTGGCATGTTGGACCTCTATCCATGGTTTGCAACAGATCAAAGAAATATGGAAGATGATCCTTATATGTATTATGTAGTGTCTATGGCAGGAGCATAATGATCGGACTTTTGAAGACGAGGAAAGATCGCTAGAGGAGTTAAAAGATTTTCTTTTTTAGAACCTTATGTACGTGGGCAATTGCCGTGGATGGCATGGACCTACATGACTTTCTTGCTTCTAGTGTCCCTTTGTAATTGACATGGACCATTTTATACTTTGTAATTGGCATTTATGCCCATTATTTGATTAATAATACTTATTTACTTACCAAAAAAAAAAGAGGGGGATAAGCGTACTAGTTTCTTCCATAAAATGGCTAAATCCCATAGACGGAATAATGCCATTGAGTTGTTAAATTCTGGAAATAATAGTTATCTACACTCACTGAGATTCAAGAGCATGTTGTGCAGTTTTATAGTTCTCTACTCAGCAAGCCGGAAGCTTGGAGACCCAAACTCGGTGGCTTGGACTTTGTAGTTGTGGATGATTTTTCAGCAAACTGGATGGAGAGGCCTTTTGAGGAGATTGAGGTGTATCGGGTAATTCATAGGATGAGAAGAGACTAAGCTCCGGGACTGGACAGGTTCTTTATGACATTTTTTCTGGATTGTTGGGAGATTGTGGCGGGGGAGGTGATGAAGGTATTTCAAGAATTTTATGAGTTTCAAAATTTCGAGAAGTCGTTGAATGCCACTTTTATTGCCTTGATCCCTAAGCGGGTGGGTGCTTCCGTGTTGAAGAATTTCCATCTCATAAGTTTGGTAGGTGGTGTCTATAAGATTATTTTGAAGGTCCTAGCAAATCGGATGAGCAAAGTGATGGAAAAGATTATTTCTAAACCTCAAAATGCATTTGTTAGACGTTGACAAATCATTTATTCTGTGTTGATTGTCAATGAGTGTTTAGATAGTCGTATGCGGGAAGGGGTTCTAGGGTACTTTGCAAGTTAGACATGGAAAAGGCGTATGACTATGTAAACTGGAATTTTCTCTTATACATGCTTAGTAGATGTGGCTTTGGTGACAAATGGTGTGGCCCGGTTTTTTGTTTTAGTTAATCAATAGCCATGTGGGAATTTTCAGAGTTCTAGAGGCTTGTGGCAAGGGGATTCTTTATCTCCATTCCTTTTTGTTATTGTTATGGAAGCCTTGAGCCATATGGTGGAGGCAATGGTGGGAGGCAGCTTTCTCTTAGGTTTTTCGGTGGGTTCTATCTCTAATGACCTCACTTCAATATCACACTTACTTTTTTGTGGATGACACCCTTATTTCTTGTGATGCTGTTGGGGAACAAATCCAAGCTTTAAGGGCTGTTTTGCTTTGTTTTCAAGCCAGTTCCGGTCTGAAGGTAAACTTAAGGAAATCGGAGCTGGTCCCGGTGGGAGATGTTCATGATATTCATCATTTGGCAGATTATCTAGGGTGTAAAGTGTCCCATCTGCCCATGAAATACTTGGGACTTCTGATAGGGGCATCTTTCAAGGCCAAACACATTTGGGATGTGGTGGTTGGGAAGATAGAGAAGAAGTTGGTGGCATTGAAAAGAGTTTACTTATCTAAAGGGGGTAGAATCACTCTTATAAAGAGCACCCTCTCCAATTTTCCAACTTACTTCCTCTCTTTATTTCTTCTACCAGTTGGTGTGGCTAACCAAATTGAAAAGCTATACAAAGCCTTTTTGTGGGGTGGTTTGGGACAGGAGTCAAAGACCCCCTTAGTGAGCTGGAAAAAATTTTGTAGCCCGATTGTTGATGGAGGATTGGGTGTTCACAGCTTGTGCAGTTTTAATAAGATACTGTTAGGGAAGTGGTTATGGAGATTTAATGGGGAAGAGGAAGCTTTGTGGAGGAGTGTGATTGCTTGAAAATATGGAAGTGATTGGGGAGGGTGGTGCTCCAAGGAGTGCCAGGGTTCGTATGATGTGAGTTTATGGAAGTATATTAGGAAATGTTAGGGTTGTTTCTTGAAACAAGTCAACTTTATGGTTGGTGCTGGGTCCAAGATCAGATTTTGGTTTGATGCTTGGTGTGGAGATGTTGCTTTGTTTCGAACCTACCCGGGGGTTTACAAATTGGCTATCAATCAGAAAGCCTCAATTTCCAAGTTGATGGGCTACTTGAATGGTGTGGTGATTTGGGATGTGAATTTTTCCAGATCCGTCCAAGATTGGGAAGTAGAGGAGTTGTCTTAATTTTTTCAGATTTCTGTAATCAGTGGAAATCAGAAGACAGATCAGGGATCAATTATGTTGGAGTCATACAATGTCTAAAAAGTTTACAGTTCGTTCTTATTACAAGGTGTTACTTAACCAGCAGCAGATTTGTTTTCCTTGGAAGAGGATTTGGAAGGCTCTGGTTTCGTCAAGGGTGGCTTTCTTTGTTTGGACAACAACATTAGGGAATATTCAAACTATATATAATTTGAGGAAGTGGGGAATGATTGTCATGGATCGGTGCTTTATGTGTAGGAAAGAAGCAGAATCAGGGACTCTTCTTCTTCTACATTGTGAGATGGCAAAAGTGTTGTGAGATGGAGTGCTTGGTAGAGTTGGCCTGAGTTGGGTTATGCCAGAAGCATTGAGTGATCTATTAGCAAGTTGGACCAGACTCTATTCTTGCTCCTAAGTGGTAGCGCATGAAAGATGGTCCACTTGTGTATTATATGGTGCATTTGGTTGGAAAGAAATGAGAGGTTTTAATGATAGGGAATGCAATGTAGAGGGATTCTGGAAATTCTTTACAAGTACCCTGCTTAGCGGGTTTGCTACTATTGTTCTTAAGGGAGGGGCAGTCAATGTGTTTTTGTCTTCGCTTTTTTAGTTTAAGCATGTAACTAGGTGTCTCTCTTGTATACTTCTTGTGTACATGGGCTTTGCCTATTTCTTGATGATGAATAAGATTTTTAACTTACCAAAAAAAAAAGTTGTTAAAGAGGTTAGAAGAGTCGGGGTAATGTAACTTGTAAGGTAGATCCACTGATATGATGTCTAGGAAGAGAGAGAAAAAGGTAGTGTTTTAGGGGCTGGAACTTCTTTGCGTGAGCGCAAGTTGATTTTTCCATAATTTTTGTTTCAATCTCAGTTGTGGCTCTTCTCTGTCCTTGTAGGAGAGTCCTGGATTAATTTTGATTTTTCATGTTGGGTCGGCTTTGGGTCAAGGAGTTTTGTCTCTCTTTGGACCTGTATGTTAGAATGAACAGACAATTATCTCTTACAGGTCAAGTTTATGCCTTTGTTGCATATTATAATGAAGTAAATAGCCCATATTCTTTATGAGGTAATGTGATATGGTATTTCTACTTGACACATTATGATTTTCCCATTCTTGTGATTTTGCAGATTGTATTAGAAATGATTGAACTTCGAGAGCTGGATACCGCACGAGCTATTTTAAGGCAAACTCAGGTGATGGGTGTCATGAAGCAAGAGCAACCGGAAAGATATTTGAGACTTGAACATCTCCTAGTCAGAACTTACTTTGATCCAAATGAGGTTAGAAATTAGTTTTAATTTGATTATTTTACTTCTTTTTTCCTCTATTTTTCATGTGAAGAAAAGCTTGCTATTTTTTTTTTTCATTTTTCATTTTCTTTTTGCTCTTCTCGCAACCATGTGGATTATCTAGGATTGAGTTCGCGTCAAATTTTGTTTTCCAATAGTTATTCAAAATCCTTCTGGAGAATTGTTGTGTGTGTAGGTAACAAAATTATCAAGTTTTTTCAGGAACTTGACACATGTCTGAATCCTAGGAGATTTCAACTTTTCTTCTATGTTATTGATACTGCAATGTCTTGGATTCAATTCTTTGACACGGTTGGCAATTTTCAACCTGACTTTTGTACCCGATACGAAATTTGCTGATTTGGGTTAGTTAAGGGGTCTGACCAGTTTAATTAAAGCAAAATGATGGGAACATGAGAGAAAACAAGGAATCCAAGGGATGCGGCAAAAATTGCATACCATTCATGTAAAATCTGGCAACCTTAATGCACCTGAACCTTACACGGAAACACAATTTGTCTGCCCTAATTTGATGGGGTAGGGAGAATAACTAGTAATTGTGTGATTGCTTAGTGAAAAAGAGGGTGCGTTGGAGATAAGCACTTAACATTTTGCAAATATTGGTAGGTTGAGGTTTGCATATGACTTTCATCTGAACTTGTTTTTTGATAAGTAAAGTTTTATTAAAAAGAATAGGTGAAAATGCCAATTACACAACAAATGACCAATTACAAAGATGCTCAACTAGGCAAGTCAAAAACAAGAAAATCATGAAAAATCATGCCATTGAAATCCACAGCAGTGGTCCAGTTACAAAGGGTACTAAGAAAAAAAGCTTTCAGCTCCTCTTGAGATCTCTCATTGTTTTCAAATGTCCGCTTTTTTTGCTCTTGCCAAAGACACCACATGATACATATGGGGATCATCTTCCAAACAGCTTGGATCTGTCTCATGCCTCATATGGGAGGCCAACCTGCCATTGTTGCCATCATTGTCTCCGGCATGACCCATGCTAAGTTCAATCTAATGAACACCTCATTCCAAAGGGCCCTGGCTATCTCACAATGTAAAAGGAGGTGGTTCACTGATTTGCCATCCATACGACACATGCAAGACCAATAAACTAGAATGACCCTCCTTTTCCTCAGATTGTCTGTAGTAAGAATCTTGCCTAACGACACAGTCCAAACAAAGAATGACGCTTTCGAGGGTGCTTTATGACGCCAAATCTTTCTCCACGGAAACTGAATCTCGATTCCTTAAGTGAGAACTTTGTAGAAAGAACGGACTATGAATCTTCCTCTCCCATCAAGGGTCCACCACAGGCTATCGTCATTTTGGAGGTTTGGTCTTTGGGAGTAGATGAGGCTGTAAAAGTCCACGAAGAGGCTTAGTTCCCAATCTTGAGCCGCCCGATTGAAATTAATGTTCGAAGTCAAATGCCCCCCATCTGATCCCACCACCTCCGCCACAGTGATATTTTTGCCACTAGCCATTTGAAACAAAGAAGGGAACAAATCACCCAGTGACCTATTTCCACACCATACATCCTTCCAGAAGCTAATTCTAGAATTGGTGCCCACTTGAAGCTTAGTGTGCCGATGAAAGGCCCCCCACCCACTTCTAATGCTTTTCCACACCTCCACGCCACCTGCCTCCCTCACTTCATTTGAGCTCCCCACCCCCCCATGTAGTTCCATATTTGTGATCAATCACCACTCTCCAAAGGACCTCTAGTTCTTGATGGTACCTCCATAACCACTTGCCAAGCAAAGTTCGATTGAACGTCCTCAAGTTTCGAATACCCAAGCCACCATTAGCAATGGGACGGAAAATTGTCGATTGAACTCACTAGTGAGATTGACTTCTTGCCTCATAGTGCAATACACATTGCAAGCATGAGAGAACTTTTGAGATCATTTATCCTTATCGGCTTGTTCAGTGAGGTTGACTTGGTAGTTATGTTTTTTTGGTTTTGGATTTTTTTCCCTTATGTAACTAGAAAACGTCTCTTGGGTAACACCTCCCATATTGATTTGCATTTCTATCTTTTGTACCAAAAAACAAAACAATGTGAAATGACCAGGCGTCTATTTGACCTAAAATGTTACAAGTCAACAGAGTCCCATAGGTATATTGATTTTTTTGCTAAGAATGTGATGGATTTTAGAATTGTGTTTGTTGGGACCTTTAGGCTCCTTTTGGTTGTTAGATTCAACTAAAATCAACTCAATTTAGTTTAATTATTTTTTTGATGATTAAGTTCAGTCTAATTTTAAGTTGAGTTTAACATCTAAATACCTAAATTTTAAATTACTAAACTCATCTTAACTCAAAACCTCTTTAAAAGTGGGACCTACAATCTTTTTCAATTCTAGGGGTGTGCTCCGACTCCGAACTTGTCGGAGTTCGGAGTTTCTGACTCCGACTCCGACAATCATCGGAGTCAAAAAAATATTCCGATTCCGACTCCGAAACACTGTCGGAGGCCGACACCGATTGGAGTTTGGAATTCCGAATTCCGATCGGAGTTTCGATCGGAAGTTCAGAATTCCGAACCCCGATCGGAGTTTCGATCAGAACTCTGAAATTTTGATTCCTTCGGCGAGTTCAGCATGGCCAAATTACACTTATTCCGAAACTAAATGATCCTAATTGGGCCATACTAATTCCATACGAGCTCATTTGTTTAATTGAGATGTATTTTTTGTGAAGAAATAATTTAATCGTGCTTACTTAACAATTAACATGTATGGACTATGGTAGACTTGGCAACTGACAAGTAATCAATCCATCAGTTATACAGCTGTTTGACGTGCACGATCTTTGATAATGGAGCCAAATATTTGAGTTTCCCGCATAATCTCTTTGGGTTTACATTGTGGCGCGCATGGATAGGAAGTAACTTTTTATATTTTAACTTGCGTAACTACGTTTAATGGTTAAAGCTGATTTGAGATATAATAATTTTTTTTAATAAATAAAAATAAATTAAGATAAGAAAATAAGTTTTATGAGATTTATCTCAAATGAATTATAATATATTTTAATATTATAATAAATTTAGATATAGTTATAAAATTTTAAAAATTTATGAATTTCGTATATAAAGAAATGTTGAATTAAAATCTCATATGTGAATAAGTTTTGACTTGAGATGAATTTACTGATATGAGAATTGAGTATTTAGATACTAGATTCAATTGAGTTGCCACAACTATTGATCTATTCAAGTTTCAGTTTTCACTACTAAGTACTAATTAGTCTAAAACAATTAAACAAAAAATACAAAGTACTAAGTAGTAATTACAATGCTAATGCCAGCCAGTAGCGTTATAGTATAATGCAAAAAATAGTAATATAAAAAATAGTCCAGGACTCTAGACTATTAATACAAAAAAAATACAAAATAGAAATTAAATTATCACTGATAGTCTGATGACTCTGGTTCAATGGGATGGTTGGGACCCGTATCGATGTTACAAAAAAATAATAATAATTGCTGTAGCAAAGTAGTTTGTTGTTGGAACTTATACGGAATCGTACATGAGATTAAGATAAAAATAAAATGTATTATTATATAAAAAAAAAAAAAAAACCAAACATGAAACAAGTAACTATAAATTAGAGAAAAAATATACGTAATCGATAGTTGCTCCATCAGTCATCGGCAAGTATGGTAGGGTTGATAACTAAATCTGTAAAATCATAAACAGTATAAATTAAAATTTAAATAGATTTATGAAAATGAAATTATAAAAAGATTATTGAAATAATTTAATAATTATATAAACTTTGTTACTTTAATCATTTAAAAAGAATTAAATAAATTAATTTATGTTTACCTGACTTAAGTCTGTAGCTCACGGCATCGATGCCAATACTCTTTAGTCCAGTAGGTACATCACTGAGCCAGTTTTGTGTGCAAATGAGGGCCTCCACGGTTGACGGTGACAATGAACTCTGGTAGGTATCCAACACTCAACCTCCAGTGCTAAATGCCGACTTAGATGCAACCGTAGTGATAGGAACGGCTAGTACATCTCCAGCAATGCGAGAGAGAATCGGGTACTTGGGTGAATTAGCTCTCCACCAAATCAAGATCTGAAACTCCTCACTAGGCTCCTCAACCTCTGCCAGTAAATATCGCTCAACTTCATTTGTACACTGCAATGGATTTCTCGTTGACCGTGCATGAAACGACATCATGACGTTGAAGCCTCGGGATTGACTGGCTACACTGGCCTGACTCGAATGAGCATTTGTGGCTGGTCCTGAGCTTGAACTCGAACGTGAGGTACCCATGGCTCGTGAGGATGAAGCAGGACTACTGGCACTGTAATGGGTGTACAACTCGTTCAAATCTGCTTTGAGTGTTGTGATAAACGACTTAGCCTTCACTGTCCCGAGAACCTCTGTTGACCACCATTTTACCACTACCAACTTCAATCGGGGGTCGAGGATCGACGCTATGAACAATAATCTATTTATCTTCTCAACTTGCCCAAAATATTTATTATATTTGGACTGCATTTGTGATGCCATACCAGATAACAATCTACTCGGGTCAGCACAAGCTTCTTTCAAGTGGTGGTGTAGCATGGAGATCTCGCTAAACTACATGTTTGCCGTCGCATATGCAGATCCAGAAACTCGCATCGTGATGTCATAAAAGATATGTAAAAATGTGACAAACTCGGATACATGTTGCCAATCGATGTTGTCTGGCGGACCGAGCCCCCTTCCATCAGGCTCCAGTAGGGCATACCTCAAACTTCCATCCTCAATCTCCAACCGCTCAAATGCCTTCTGGTACTTTAGTGCCACATCCAACATCAGATATGTGGAGTTCCATCGAGTGGGAACATCCAGGCACAACATCTTTGAAGACTCAACCCCAACCTGTTCTGCTATTGTCTTGAACTTTTGCAGCCTTTGGGGAGAAGCCCTCGCATACTGCACAATGTTGCGGACTTTCTTGATAGAGTCGTCTACATTTTCCAACCCCTTAACTGTTTCATCATTGAAAAATATCTAATTATCATAATAATTAAAAAAATGGTATTATTTTCAAAGACTTTAATCATAAAAATATTAAAATACAAAATACAAAATTAAAACCAGAAAGACTCACTAACAATAGGTTGATTATATGATCACATCTTCCCTCGCCCTCGTATTTCGGATAAACCATTCGATGGCGGTTTCATTTGCACCGTCATTGTCAACTGTAATGCATAATATTTTTTGGATGCCTTAATCAACCAAACAATCATCCATCTTCGCTCCTATCGATGCACCCTTATGGTCAACTATTTCTTTAAATCCAATAATCCTTTTTTTAAGATTCAATTCACTATCAATGTAATGTGCTGTGATACACATGTACGAGGTATTCTGTACCGATATCCATGTGTCGGTCATAAATGACACTCTCTGGCCAGTGGTGGAGAACATCTTCTTCATTTCTGCATTTTCCCTCAGATGCATCTTCATACAATCTTGCATCACTGTATAACAAGATGGGATTAGAAATCTTGGTTCAAGCAGCTTCACAAAATATCGGAACCCATCCTTGTCAACCGTGGTAAAGGGCATCTCATCTTTTATAATCATCATCGCAAGCGCCTCACGAAACATCTTCTCATTGTATTGAGGGACAACTAGATCCCTTATCTGTGTCCCTGTCCCATCAGTGGCTGTAGAAGTCTCGTAGTTAAGATTAGTCTGAGACCTACCTGCGTCTGCATTTGATAATTTATTACTAATATTAGTCTTAAATGAAAATTAAATGGGATCATAATCACAAAACTAAGTAGCATATAAAGCAAGACACTAACCTCTTGATGCCATCCCCTTCATTATTTGGTAGCGCTTGCAACCGTTTAGATGTGCTGAAAGGCAAGAAGTGCCTTGCCTTTTTGAATGACACCCAACTCGAGCGCCACAATGATTGCACTCAGCCCGTGGGTTCTGGGGATCCCCATCCTCAACCTTCTCAAAATGTTCTCATGTCCATGATCTTTTTTTATTTGACTGTGGACGGGGTGGCCTCGTAGCTGCAGGGTGTACTGGTACATCCGGATCCTGAATCGAATCGTCCCCAATGCCCATCTCCTTCTCCATAAACTGGTCGGGATCTTCCACTTCCAATTCTATGTCGACTGGAAGTGGAAATCCACTGCTAGCACACAAGGTTTGTGCTCGAGTGGAGGGTAGCCGACTACGGTTCGAAACTGCAGCGTGGAGTGCCGAAGGAGTCCTACCATCTGGATTCGGAGCCTCATGTGGAGTCGGAGTCCCACTAGCACTACGTGAGGGATCCATCTGTTTGTAATTGTAGACCTAGAATTCAAGTATAACAATATAAAAAATGTTAGTAAATTTCTAAAAATTATAATGTTAATAGTGCAGCAAAATACAATATTAGGAAACTGTTATTAGGTGAAAGTTCATGACTTATACTGAATACAGAAATCATGACTTGTTTCTAGAGTATTTTTTTACAAGTAAAATATTTCTATCTAATTGTTTACATACACATTTATTTAATTATCAAGAAATCATCCAACCATTGCAATCAAAGTTAAATTGTCCTGACCCAGTAATCTAATTTTCTCTGGAAAAAAAAACTCGTGGAATTGAATAGACGCATCTTGTTTGGTGAATGGTGATGGTTTTTAATGGCAAACAACTAGAATGGAGAAGAAAGAGAATAAATACTCTAGAAACAAAACAAGGCACATTAGAGCCTTCAATGATGTGATTATAAATTTATAAAAAGTGTTTGAAAATTACTTGGAAAAAAATGTTTGAAAATTGGAACATAGCAAGCTGCCAAGCATGTAGGGCATAGATCAATATAATTATCTCAATTATAGGAGGGGGCTCATGATTAGGACGCTTACCTGTAATGATCCATATTAGTTTTATGCTAATCATTATAGGTTGTTTTGGTTTTGCTAATTCCTAATTAATCTCTCTCTCTCTCTCTCTATACATATATATAATATATATGTATGTGTGTATGTTACTATGTCATATGTGCAGCTTTTTGGAATAATATAAGTAGTAGATAGTTTCACTTCTCATTTGCCTAACTTTGTAACTCAAGTGTGGCATCCCGATTCCTGTTGTGTTTCAATAACTTTGTAACTAAAGGTGTTGGACGGTATTAATATTATCACCTAATTATGCTTTGGTTCCTTAACACTACGAGCTTCCATTATTAATACTTCATGATGTGACCCGTACTCGTATTTGTAGGATGAGTTGATCTCTCCCTTTCCGGCTGTTCTAATTGATGATTTGATCTATTCTTGGAAAAAATTATTAATTAGAGCGGGTTTGATTACATAAAATCAAATTATTTTATTTCATTTTATATAATAAATATTTAATAAAAAAATGAAATTCATCTCCACCTATTTCATACATTCCAACAAATATTTCAATATATTTATATTCAAACAAATGATTTCAATAATAAATATAACCTACAAAGTACAAACATTACTATTTACAATTTTACATATAAGTTCAAATCATTTGAGATCGCGACGTTGCGTCAATATTCAAACACAACCTACACTTTATTTTGTAAGTAAATAACAAAACAGGTAGTCTATTTTTTTTTTTACCTACAATATATATTATTTTTTTAAATAAAAATGGTCCAAATTTGAGTAAGCCTTCTTGCTGAGTTTTACATTTAAATAGAATACACAGCGTTGCAACAACATTTAATTAGGCCAAATTCGATTTTTTTTTTTCTCAATGACATTTCATCGAACAGTTTACACACATTGTCAAAACACACAATATAAACTCGAAATTATTTTATTTCATTTTATATAATAAATATTTAATAAAAAAATTAAATTCATCTCAACCTATTTCATACATTCCAACAAATATTTCAATATATTTATATTCAAACAAATGATCTCAATAATAAATATAACCTACAAAGTACAAACATTACTATTTACAATTTTACATAAAAGTTCAAATCATTTGAGATCGCAACGTCGCGTCAATATTCAAACACAACCTACACTTTATTTTGTAAGTACATAACAGAACAGGTATAATACACAATGACATTTAATTAGGCTAAATTCGAATTTTTTTTCTCAATGACATTTCATCAAACAGTTTACACATACTGTCAAAACACACAATATAAACTTGAATTTTTCACAATATAATAACATACACAACTCACAAGCCAACCACCTCAAAGAATCACATTAAAATAATACATTTAATTAGTTTTAATTAGTTTTAATTACCCCAATTCGAATTCGCCGATTCGGAGGGCTAGCGGGCGTCGGGTGACGTCGTAACGCAACGACGGTGTGAGAGAGTGAAGGAGGAAGCGGCGGTAGCCACCGGAGGTTCGGAATCGCCGTTGGAGAAGACGAGCAGCGCTGCACTGGGGGATGCATTTCGGAGTCTCAGCCGCGGATGGGAGGAAGAAGAAGAAAGAAGAAGAAAGAGGCCGTGGGCTGGGGTATAAGAAACCATAGACTAAACAACGCCGTTCCTATTTAATTGGAACGGCGTCGTTTAACTAAATTAAAAAAACAAAAAATAAAGATGCAAAACGACGTCGTTTTGCATTTTTTTTTTAAAAAAGTTTGGAGTTCGGGGTCGGTTTTCAGTATAAAAACTGACTCTGATTCCCAAATCCGACTTCGATTTCGAACTCCGAACTCCAAATTCTGACACCGATCGGAGTCGGAATCAGAGCAGAGTTCGGACGGAAGTCGGAAGTCAGAAATTTTGCCCACCCCTATTCAATTCTATACCTCTTTACATGCAGGACCTACAACCCTTTTCAACTTTCCATAAATATATCTAAATTCATCGTAACATTCAAACACATTTAAACTCATCTTAGATGGACCACACAAAATTGACTTATCAAAAAAAAAATTTGTGTACCCCTTAAAATTTACTCTATTATCTCAACTCACTACTATTCATAAAAAACTCAATTTAATTCAACTCAGCTCAACATGCAAACGCAACCTTAATGGAGAATCCCTTGTGTGGGTATGCGCACGCCAGAAGTGATTCAATTAAGAATCAGGCCAAATTAGATGGAATTTTGTATTCAAAATATGTGGTTGGATTGGCATTAGATTGAACTCTATTAGGCCAGAAAAGCTCAAATTGTGTTCCTAACTGTATACTCTGGATGGGAAAACCTTAAAAGGCTATATTTTTACATAAGCTTCTCCTATCTAAGATAGTACAATGTCATAGATGTGATGTTTATTCTGTAGCATATGATTTACATGGCTGTATGTTGCCGAGAAAGTATGTCTTGCAGTTCATACAATTAATGAATCGAGCAAATGTAGTCAATTTCTTATAAAAACGTAGCTACTCATCTGTTTTAGGCTTTTAGCTCCCTAGTATTATTGGTAGTAGTTAATTAATTGAAAACGTATCTGCTATTTATTGGATAATTTAGACTTATTGGCTTTGTATTGGTTTGCATCTATTTTAAACATCTTCATGTTTTGTTTCCTACAATTCTTTATGTTTCTTCATAGTGCTGTTAAAACTAATTAGGAGTGAATGAGGTTATGCAGGTATTTTCCTTTGTATTCTTCCTGTATACTTGGCTTAAGCTTATATTCTTTTTGGGAATAAAATCTTTTATCACTTATAAAAAAAAGATTATGCAGCTGACTTATATAGTTTAGTTAAATTAAATTGTAATTATATTATATTAATTTACTAAAAGACTTATAAGTTTTCTGATACAGGCTTACCAAGATTCAACAAAGGAAAAACGCCGTGCACAAATTGCCCAAGGTCCTTTTCTATTCCTTTGGTCATTAGATATGATTGTCAAGACTGCCAATATCTTGAAACCTGTAAACAGTAGTTTAGTTTGAATGTCCCTTAATAACCTTGGTAGACTCTTTACCCCTCAATTGTTTAAATTTGTATTACTTATCAAAACAATATAGGTACAACGATACATATCAGAGCTCATGAACTTTAATCATTGCAAGAATTTGAACTTCTACTCCCTGATTCTCTGGTTAATTTTGTTTGCACGTGTTTCTTGAATGTTGTTGAAGAATTATGTTCTTTTTTTGCATTTTCAGCTCTTGCTGCCGAAGTTACTGTGGTGCCACCTTCACGATTAATGGCTCTGATTGGTCAGGCTCTGAAGTGGCAGCAGCACCAAGGTTATAGTTTATATTTCATATTTGTTTCTAGTGAAAACAATTGGTGGAGGCTATCGTCAGTGGGGATATGATGCTTAGTTTTTGAAGTAAAACTTGTTACTGCTTCATTGTCGACTTATCGGAATGTCAGGATCTGACATTTGCTTCTGTTCCTTTTAAACACATGCCCCGAAGCCATATTTTGACAACGATCTCATGCTCTTTCAGGTTTACTTCCACAAGGAACACAGTTCGACTTATTTCGAGGAACTGCGGCTATGAAACAAGATGTAGATGACATGTATCCAACAACTCTTCAACACACAATAAAGGTGAGCTGTATGGAGTACTCTTATGTAAATCTATTGATTCGTTTACATAGTTTCCTAATATAATCTGTGATGTTATTTTTGTGGTGCAGTTTGGGACGAAAAGTCATGCAGAATGTGCCCGGTTCTCACCAGATGGACAGTTTCTTGTCTCATGCTCTGTTGATGGATTTATCGAGGTGTATTGTAGTGATATCTTTTATTTTTTTATTTTTTGTAAAGGTTACAAAACTTGAATGCTCAGACATCTACATCACTACTAGGTCTGGGATTACATCAGTGGGAAACTCAAGAAGGATCTTCAGTACCAGGCTGATGTGAGTTGATTATATGTACATGTATTTGCCGCTGTATTTTTGTTTTTTGTTTTTATTACCTGGGCATGCATTGCCTGAGCCTTGCCATGCCGAGTGAAACTTGAGTTCCTAGGCTTCACCACATTTTCCTAGGCTAGACCCTGTACTTGCTGAGGAACTTCTCTTGACAGATGCATGCTTCTTATAGGGAGTAGTAATTGATTTTATCTGTAATTAGTGGTATGCATACATTTTTATACTCATAAAGAAAATGTATATGCACATTATTTAATTTTTTCCTAATACTTTGCTGACATGTAAAAATCACAGATTAGACTTTTGACTGTAAATAGGCCATGCAGTATTGAAATGAGGGCATCTAGATTACAAAAGTTTCTCGTCTTTGGTTTCACAAAGGGAAGTTTTGGCGTTTCTGGGAAGTCTCAATCTTATCTTGTGCTACTGACACCTATAATATTTTGTGCAGGAAACATTCATGATGCATGATGATCCGGTGCTTTGTGTCGACTTTAGCAGAGATTCTGAGATGCTTGCTTCTGGGTCACAGGATGGAAAGATTAAAGTAGGTTTTAGTTGTGTATGCTTAAATTCAGGATGCATCTTTTATACTAAGCAACTTCTTAAATGTAAGCATCTTGCATGTGTTAATCTCATCTAGTGGGTTGCATTCATTAATATGTTTATGTTGGGCTCTTCCAAGTGATTATGAGTATAAACTCTTATGATACACTTGGAAGTTTCCCAAAGGCTATTTAGCATAACACTGCAAATAGGGATCTACTAGTGCCAATAGTTAAATAATTTAACTCATGATAATCCCTAGGGATTGGCTGAAGTGGTAAAGGCCTTGGCTTAGGGGTATACTTCCCCTAGGTTTAAGGTTCAAATCCCCTTGAGTGCAAATAATCTCTATGGGCCATTGAACTAGGGGATTTTTCCTTTGAATTATCCAATATACACTTGCAGGAAACTCCTTGTTGAGGGCTTGTGCAACCATTGGAATTATTCGGGACGCTGTTCCTAGACACCTGGTGCCAATAAAAAAAAAATGATAAACTCATGATGTCAGCTTTTGAACCTCAGATACAACTAACCATAATTTTTAGTATCCAAGCCTAAGTTAGGCCCGAATCCTTTAAGCTCAGATAAAGGAAAATGGAAAATTATCGGCCCTGTCCCTATAACCAGATCTAGGAGAGTGTGGCGGTCAAAAATAAAATTGAGTTATTTGAAGTGGGTTCTATGACAAATATCAGTGTTGAGACATCTATAGTGGAATGCCCTTCGCCACAGGTGGTACAGAAAAAATCGATAGTCGATGTTGCACTCTTGGTCAGCCTCGAAAAAACTATGACTCCCACGTCAGAGGTGAAAGAAAATGCCAATGGAGAATGCACATATAGGGTCCGTTGAAGTTGCACAATAGGGTTGCCAGAGGTGAAGGGGCTTGCTGCCAACCTAGAATCTCCAATGGAGTTGTTGAGGAGACTCGGGATTTGAACAAGGGTTCGTCATTGGTGCCTTGCGAGGATGAATGCCTAGGACTTGGTGTTCCATTGGGAACCATGTTGGGGGAAGATGTTGTCCCCTTGGTATCTCTTCCTCCATTAAACAATATTTCTAGATCATCATCGGATTGAGTTTTGCAAAAGGTTAATGAGATTCAGTATATCATGGGACTCTTACATGGAGGATGTGAAGATCAATTTAAAGTACTACTCACTGAGATTGAGGCGAGTCACTTAGCGTGATACCAAATCAAGTTTTAAGAAAAGTAGGGAGTTAAAGCGTCTTTCTTGGGGAATCAACTAAGACGTTAAGGGCGATAGCTCAAGTTAAGGGAAGACTAAAGAGAGCATTATGAAGATGTTCTCATAGAGGTTGTTTTGGGTGGAATATTAGTCTACGGAAAACAATGGGTTGGGGTTGGAGAGACGTGCTTTATTCTAACTCGGGCTTTTCTGGGTCACTAGGAGCTCTCTAGTATGAGCTAGGTGTTGTCTTATATACATCTAGTGTACTTGATTACTCCTATTGATATATATATATATATAATATCTTTACTTATATAAAAAAAGTATCCAATTTGTTTTCTTTCTAGTCCATAAATCTGGAGAGCTTTCAAGTTACCATTTAGAGGAAAAAAATATTACGACAAAGCTGTTCACCAACTACATGGTCCCATCTGGTCTTATGACTTCTCTTTAGTAATCAATGTTTTAGATACTGCATTCAGTACAATCAGCAATGTTGGTTCTCAGTATTACGCAAAAAGTTTGAAGGATATTAAATGTGGAGAGTTATCATGTTACCATTTAGAGAAAACATTTACGACGAATTAGCTGTTCACTATTAAGATTGTCAACTTCACAGTCCCACCTGGTCTAGTGTCTTCTCTTTAGTAACCAATGGTTTAGATGGTGCATTCAATACAATCTGCAACGTTGGTTCTCAATATTTCTAAAGAAGTTCGAAGGATACATAACTAGCAAGCTTAAAAATCTTTGATGTACTTTTCCTACATGCTTAGTAATATTAGAAGTTTGATTAATGAGCTTTATGATTTCATTCATTATTTATATTATTTTAGGTGTGGCGTATAAGGACTGGTCAATGCTTGCGCCGTCTTGAGCGTGCACATTCTCAGGGTGTCACCAGTCTTGTCTTCTCTCGAGATGGAACCCAGTTACTAAGTGCATCATTTGACAGCACAGCAAGGTTTGTGGGCATTTTTTGTTGATCGTTGTTTTTAGTTTGGCAGAGTGTATAGTAAATTTCCTTATACCACTTATTTGTTATCCTTGTTTATTTAAGGTTTCTGTTTGAATTGATTCATTGTTTGTAAAGGTTATCGCATCCCTTGGTGACTGCTGGTCATAAAAGTTGGATCGTTTGTGTTATCCCTAGGGGTTGGCTCAAGTGGTAAAGGCCTTGGGCTTGGGGGTATGCTCCCCGTAGGTCTTAAGGTTCAAATCTCCTTGGGTGCAAACAATCTCTAGAGTTCATCAAATTGAGGGATTTTTTCCTTGAATTATCCGAGATGCACTTACAGAAAACTCCTTGTTAAGGCCTTACCTCTGGGATTAGTCGGGACCTTGTTGAAGTGTAATATGGCTTTAGGATGAACTGGGATAAAGTAAACTTTTTCTTGTAGGAGGGAGTATGGGGGGCTGACAGAGATGGTAGCCTTGTAGGTTTCTTGGGAGGCAAGGAGGGTTCTATATATACTTGTATCTTTGTTTAAAACTTGAGTTGTTTGAAATGCAATTTATTTGAGAGGACTGGAAGGACATTGGCTGGGTAGGAAAAAAGAAATTTGTCAGGAGAGCAGCAATTCTCTTCTTATTTGTTTCTTATTTGAATTCAAATTGAGTTTAGTTATTTTCTGTTTTATTTGACGATGACTTGTTCTGCCATTGAATCAGAAGTTTTTATCTGTTGTCATGGTTTGCATTAAAATGATTCTTGGGGTGTTGATGTGTACGATTTGCATTTATGTTTTTATGGGGTTATGTGTATATATGTAATATACACACGTACACTTTTGTATATGTTAAGAATATAATTTTTTTACAAGGAATAATGAGAATATATGTACTGAATTCATATAATTAGTAAGATAAAATGTCTTTATACACAGTTTTTTTACACATGCGCACAAATAAATTATTCAAAGTTTTTGGGCTAGTGTCCGGTGTCCCTTTATTCAATAGTGACAAACAAACACAGTACATTTGGATTGTTTATTGTGAAGGGTCAGAATATTTTTCTTTCTTATAATTATTTTTATGCAAAAACTAATTGAAATTGTCATTTTTTCCTATAGAATTCATGGCTTGAAATCTGGGAAGTTGTTGAAAGAATTTCGTGGCCATTCATCGTATGTGAATGATGCTATCTTTACAGCGGATGGGAGTCGTGTTATTACTGCATCTAGTGATTGCACTGTGAAGGTAAATTATTTTAGTTATGGAGTTACAGCTGAACAAATCCTTCTTTAAGTATGATCATCTGTTCTCCTGAGTTCATAAATAGAAAAATGTTATATTATGTATAGGTCTGGGATTTGAAGACGACAGACTGTCTACAAACATTTAAGCCACCGCCTCCTTTACGGGTACTAAAATATTCCCTTCTCATTTTGCTTTACCGTTCTTGTGCCTTACTGCTGCTTTGTTCTCTCTTTTAGGGTGGAGATGCTTCTGTGAATTCTGTTCATCTTTTCCCCAAAACTACTGATCACATTATTGTATGTAATAAGACATCATCGATCTACATTATGACACTTCAAGGACAGGTACTTCTTCTTAAATGTTAAATGTAGCTTAGCTTTTTTTTATATTTTATTTTTATATTTTTATCCTAGTGTATTCTGTGCTTCAGAAAAATTCATTTTGCGTGGACAGTATAATGGAGATCTAAGACACCTACAATGGAAGGCTAACTCAAAATTTCTATTAATTGATACTTATAGATTATAATTTTTTTAATTCAAATTATGGAATAAATCCATGAAACCCGTTTTCTCACCACATTTTCTACAAAGTGGGAAGTACCTGTTCTTCCTGCCAAACCGAGTGGAGTGGGAAAGCAACCATTCGCAGGAAAAAAAAATAGTAATAGTAACATTACTGGGTGATGGTCGAAGTGTACCTTCAGCATGTGCCACTGCATCTAATTGATGATAACTTTTCTCCATGATATGGTGCAGGTCGTTAAGAGTTTTTCATCTGGTAAAAGGGAAGGTGGAGACTTTGCTGCTGCCTGTGTGTCACCAAAAGGGGAATGGATTTACTGTGTTGGTGAAGACAGGTATTTTAATGACGTTTTTAACATAAAATACAATACTTTCTACGTGCTCTCATCTGTTAGTTTACAAGTTCTGAACTTTTCAGTTACATATAGCGTGAGCATTTGCAGAAGCACCAGTAAAAAAATCTGTTGTGTAGTACATCCATCTGTGATGCTAACCGTGCTGAATTCATGTTTCAGATTCTTCAGTGTAACCATTGCTTGTGATTTTATTATCATCTATTTAATAAGTGAATCATATGCAGGAATATGTACTGCTTCAGCTACCAATCTGGTAAACTTGAGCATTTAATGAAGGTATGCTGTCGGTCAGTTGAGCATCTAGTTTCTTTTATGATACTGTAAAAGAAACTAGGGTATTGCTCTAGATAAAGCAAAATGGTGCAAGTATCATAAAGTTTAGAATCAGGCTTATTTATTTTAATTAAAAATTGAGTTTTGAACTGGAACCCAAACCTGGAGCCTTTTCCCCGAGTGAGTTGAATCATGTGCTATTAATTGTTGTTAGTTGTACATGCAAGCTTGCTTGAGTTTGTATATTGTATCATACGTGTTGATCATGACCACGTTCACCTTTTTTGGGTTGTCTATTGGTGTATTTTCGTATATGCATAGGAGCGTATAGAAGGTGCATTGTATAACGTGTATTATTTTTTTGGGAGCAATTGCAGGTCCATGAAAAAGATGTAATTGGCGTAACGCATCATCCACACAGGAATCTTGTCGCTACCTATGGTGAAGACTGCACTATGAAATTGTGGAAGCCTTGAATCTCCTATATATTGGTTGTAATAAATGTGCTCTATTGTAAATTAAGTGAGTTACCTGTTATATATATTATATATATAGATGTTAGTTTTTGCTTTTTTCATGTTATGCTGACTGCTGAAGACCAAGAGTTCCCAATCTATAATTGGCAACGGTAACTGCGGGAGGGTTTTATAATTTTGAACAGCTAGAGCACTTTTTTAGTTGAATTTGGGTTAAAATTTTGTTATTTTCTTAGCATATATCGATGCTAAGCACCTGATTGTAATCTTATGCTGCAAGCTCATGTGATGATTAGTTTTCTTACTTGTTATGTCTGAAAATGACTATATTCAGGCGATCCTCTATCTTCGATTGTAACTCTTTCAGCTTTTTTAACTCTTTATTTTCCAGTTTAGTGGAGATGAAACTCGTTTTGTTGCTTTAGGTGGTAGGACTAAAGTTTTGAATACCGTACCGGTGAGCGTATTGGTCAAAGCATTAGAACGAAATATTTTGATACCGGTATCGTTTTGTATATCGTTTCAGAATAGTTTATATATAAAAAAATTATAGATATATATTATATTTCAAAAAAATAGTCAATATACGAATAGATTATATATATAAATACATATATGTAAATAATCTAGTTTGAATTGAGGTAAAAAATACAAGAAATGAAAAAAAAAATTCAAAATTTGATACGGCCGGTACGGGCTGGTAGAGTTGGTATTTGAGCCGGTATGGTATATGATGTTTGTACCGTACAATATCAAAAATTATGAGTAGGACCTTCTATGGATTGCACTTAATGTCGTCAAAAAAGAAAAGAAAATGCAGGTTTTGAAGTTAGAAAGGTCAGTGTCAATAAGGCTGGTTTGGATTCGTAGATCAGACGAATTTATTTTAACTCATATCAAATTTATTATTACATTTTTTCAATTATTATACAAAATATAAATTTTAATACAGATTTTTTAAATTTTTATATATATTTTTTAAATTTTAATTCAATTTTTTAAAATCTCAAAATAATAATAATATTAAAAAATAAATTAAATTTATCTCAATTTATTTTATCTTCCAATCCAAACTGGGTTAAAGGGTTGGTTCATGAATCTTATCGGCCATTCAGGTCACTTTCAAATCTCACATGCCATTGTCTTAAGTGCGGTTTGTGATTTTGAGATTAGATGAGATTGTTTTAGATAAAAATTGAATTAAATATTATTAAAATATTAATTTTTAATATTAATATTATTTTAAAATTTGAAAAAAAATGAATGATTTATTATATTTTATATAAAATTTCAGAAAAACATTATAATACAAAGACGAGATAAAATATTTTTACTACTTAAACGGAGTCTTAATTTCTAGGATGATCGACATTACACTATTACCATTCCTCGACCACTCGATGCAAAACTTTATACAGTTTGGGTCAATGCTTATAATCCCACCCCTATATTCGCTACTTCATTTTTTTTTTAAGAGAATAAGAAGGAGAAGGAATGAAGAAAACTGGCCTCTTTCTCATGCATCTTTAATTTCGACTTGGGCTAAAAATACCAATTATTAAGGCACGACGATGGGTATGGCTCTCTGACTCCTATCTGTATGTCCAACTATTCTTCATTAATTTTAGGCGTGTTGACTTTCTTGTACAATCTGTATCTGCTGATCTATCGAACATCTACAACTCCAAAATTTTTTATATTCTGACTGTTTTACACTACGCCAGATTCCAATGATTTTATTTGAACCCCCACAAATGGATTGGGCGTAGTATCAATCAAATTAGAGTGCATTTTCTATCATTTTACTTTTAGAATTGTGCTGGACAGCATTCCAATATTCAGAACAGCTTTTCGTATAAACAGTATTTTTATTATTCATATAAACAATAAAAATATTGTTCATGTAAGTGCGCTGTTCTGAATATTTCAAAACAGTGACTGTTACCCAAATTTATTCTTGCTTTTATAATTCTCGTGTACGGCCAGATTCTAATTAATAATAAAGTCATAATTTACATCTTATACTATTTACATTTCTCAATTAATTTACACACCCATCTCTCAATCAGGTGGCATGGTTTTAGTAGTTATATTTGAACTGTACATCGATAGTGTGTAAATTAAAAAGTTTCTTGGATATGTGATTACCGCCTCTTTACAAAAAAAAAAAAAAAATCTTATCGGCATGATGCAAGTGTGCATATAAATTAAAAATCTTACTAATGCGATCATTTAAAGAAAAGAAATCACCCTAAAACTTCATATGGCTGCTGATCAGATTGATCAGATTATGACAAAACAAAGGCATGCAGGCGGCCTCTGCATGTTACGTATATAAAATGGCAAAAAGAGTTGAAAAAACTAGCCAAATTATTAAATATCCTTCCTGACCAGGCTTAATTAATTTGTCATCGAATCCTGATCTACCTGCACCAGAAATATTGACTACGTCCACATACGCATTTAATTACTACGATATTTCTAGCTAGCTAGTATGTAGTAATGATCATGAAATTAAGACCCCCATTTCTCGCCCCCACCAAAAATAAAGAGATCATCAAAAGGAAAATTCAAGACATGATGACTAGTTGAGGTACTTTTAAGGTTTTGTCCATGGTAAATCAAGCCATATGATGTCCTTAATTGTCAACCGTCTACGTACGTAGAAGTGGCAAAACTCCCAATATTGAAAAAAGCTGAGGCGGTTTGACTGATAATTCAAAGAAAGGTCATCTTTATATGTATGGCAGATTGAAATATTTATATATTTTAATTCATGTGCTTAATTAACATCTATTCTAAGGACTTCGTGAATTGCGGGTGTTCCTAAAACAGTTAGTAAACTACTTTAATTAAAGAGTACCCAATCGGTCAACTCCCTCTTCTTCAAGGTTCAAACCCATACCCGGCCAAATTAATCCTAAAAAAAGATTACTGACTGATACAGCTGGTGCTAGAACTAGAATTGAGTATTCATGAAGATCAGAGAGTGCCCTGCACGCATGTTGGCTGCTTTAGAGTGTGTAATTACTAATAGTAATTACTGCTATATTGGAGAGAACAGGTGAATGCATTTATTACATTTCAACCACCATCTTACTATGCCTATAAATTAACCTTCCATTCTTCTTTCACAAAATTACTCTCTCCATCCCTCTCTGAAACACACATATATAGAGACATTCATACATATATATATATATATACAAGGACGGTACCCAAGATTCAATATGGCTAAATTTAGATTATTAATGGTGGCGTTTTTCATGGTGCTGATCAGTCATGTATCTTGGGGAAGAGAGATGGTGCCTGCCATGTTCATATTCGGAGACTCTCTCATTGACAATGGCAACAACAACCAACTCCCTTCCTTTGCCAAGGCCAACTATTTCCCTTATGGTATTGATTTCAGGGGTGGCCCTACCGGCCGTTTCTCCAATGGCTACACTATGGTCGATGAAATAGGTCAAGTCTCTCTCTCTCTCTCTCTGATCTCTCTCTCTCTCTCTCTCTCTCTCTCTCTCTCTCTCTCTCTCTCTCTCTCTCCCTCTCATGATATATATACTTATTCTATATACTATTGCAGCTGAGCTGCTTGGACTTCCATTGATTCCGGCATACTCAGAAGCTTCAGGTGAACAAATGCTTCACGGAGTCAACTATGCCTCCGCCGCTGCCGGGATCCTCGACATCACCGGCAGAAACTTTGTATGTAACATGCATGCATGTTTTTCCGTTTTCATTTGCATCGTTTCTACTATTTGGCGATCAAATCAAATAAAAATGGCTACTTTTTTGGCAATGTTTGATGATCAGGTGGGTCGCATACCGTTCAATCAACAGATAAGAAATTTCGAGAACACGCTAGATCAGTTAACAGACCGTCTCGGGGCGGATGATGTGGCCCGGGCGATCGGACGGTGCATATTTTTCGTTGGGATGGGCAGCAATGACTACCTAAATAATTACCTCATGCCCAATTACCCAACCAAGAATCAGTATAATGCACAACAATATGCTAATCTCTTGGCTGGACAGTACTCCCAGCAACTCACTGTAAGCTTCTCAATTTTACTACTCCCAGTCCCAACTGCATACATGCTGCCTTCTCGTTTGAGAAAATACTTACATCGATTATAATTAATTTTATAAATTGATGTGGTTGGATATAATTATATAAAAATACGTTTATTCATGAGATTATTTATTATAATATCAACATCAATTTATTATAATCATTATCTTCTCTTTAATATCACATCGACACATCCTATTCTCAAATATTTTAGTTCATGATGGGCCCAACAGAATCTTGGTTTTTAATGTTGATTGGACAGAGACTATACAATCTTGGGGCCCGGAAATTTGTTGTAGCTGGGCTTGGGTTAATGGGCTGCATTCCGAGCATATTAGCTCAAAGCCCAACAGGGACTTGCTCAAAAGAAGTCAACGATCTTGTTCAACCTTTTAATGCAAATCTAAAGACAATAATCAACAACCTCAGCGCCAATCTACCTGGAGTCAGATTCTCTTACATCGACGTTGAACGCATGTTCGAAGACATCGCCGCCAATGCTAGAACTTATGGTACTTTCTCACTTAACATGGCGCAACAGAATGCATCCTTGGGTACTTCATTAAGTTGTACTAACTCAAATTTTCCCTTTCGACGTTATATAGGATTTCTTGTCCTAAACCGTGGGTGCTGTGGCATCGGGCGAAACAGAGGACAGATTACATGTCTTCCGTACCAAACACCATGTCCAAACCGCAACCATTATGTATTCTGGGACGCATTCCACCCAACAGCAAAAGTGAATATAATCATGGCGAGGAAGGCTTTCAGTGGAGACCAAAGGTTCATTTATCCCATGAACATACAGCAGCTTGCAAATCTTGATAATGAGGCTAAGTAATAAGAGTTTAGAAAGTGAAGTAACTAAAACAAGTCAAAAGAACTGTTGTGGGTGTACTGCTATATATAATTGCATCTGCTTTGAGTTGATTTTGATGTTATATCATTTGCTGTTCAGGCACCCGAGTAATACTTTTGGTTAACTTTCTGGTAATTAGATGAATCTGTGAGCTTGCCACGAGACAGAAATAACCACAAAATGGAGCTAGAAATTTATTAAAACAAGAAAATTCTCTCATTTGTGTTTGTGTTAGGCCTATTCATTTGGATTTGAAAGATGAATAATTTTCTTGAATTTTTTAGGTGAAAGTACCAAACTTAATAGAAAATAATGAAAATTTTAGGGCTGGATCGGGCAAAACCGGATGAACAGACCTAATTTTTGTTTCGTTTGAACTAGTACAGCAATCATATAGAGCAGAGTTATAACTATCATATAGAACAGAGTTATATAACTATCAATCATAAATAGTTATTATATTCAAATATAGCTCTTATGTGTTTTGGAAGTCAAAATGGGAGATATTGTCTCACTTTTATTTCATCGAAGGAACAAGCTAACCTTCATCTGATGATTCAACCAACAAGGGATTACAAAGGCCAAGCAGAAAATGTACCAATAATTTAGGGTTACAGACTCAAACAACCATAAGAAGTTCCAAATCCATCACAGCATTGCCAGTTGTTGTATATTAATTGGATATGTATATGATTGTGTTTGTGAACTGTATGAACTCTTGGCAAAATAGATGTTTGCCACCTCAGTGGGATGAAAGGCATCCCAGAACAGGTACTTTCTACGATCCTCACATGCTCCTTGAAGTGGAAGACAAGTAATTTGCCCATTGTTCCTCCCTACTCCACAGCATCCCTTGTCTGTCACTTCAAAACCTGCATCATTTCCAAATGTCAAAGCACGCATAATTAGCCCAATAGTATGGGTTTATCATTAGGTTTGTTAGCGACAAAAGATAGCCACAAAAAAATCACACAAAAACAATCTCACAAACTGACATGATTTGATATGATCCTTAGATTTAATACTTTACAATAAAAGTAATTTTACAAAACCACGTCAAACTACATAAGTTTATATGATTAGTTTTGTCCGTGACAAACAGTTTCATCATGTTTATGTTGGATATATGTTTGTGTGCGAAAATTACCATAACCGGTTCCATTGAGGTAAAGATCGCTAGTGCTCTGATACGAGTCTAAGAACACAAACTTTGATCCACGCAACTCGCCTCCATTGAAACGGTCGACAAGTTTCCGTAGCCCTGAATTGAAAATAGAGATTGCAGAATTGATTTTTTCATTGCAGCGGCTGCCATTACCATGATATCTCGCTAGCTGATAAGGAATGCACCCAATCTGGCCAACTGCAGAAACAATTACCTTACGTGCTCCCAATGTATATAATTGCTGAAAAACAATGAAACAACAGTTACAAAAAATCATTTGAAAACAAGCCCCCGGAGAGGAAAATGGGCGGTTAAATTAGTTGAGTCTCAAAACTTACAGTTAGCATGCGCGAGTAGTCCTGAAGAAGTACAGCAGCATAAGCATTTGGAGTGAAATCTGAACTAGTTGAGTAGAAATCAGGCATAAAATAGTTGTTAAGATAATCGTTACTTCCCATTCCAGAATAAAAGATGCACTTGCTTAAATGGGTATTGAGAGCATTGGTATCTCCTCTGAAGAGCCTTCCCATCTGTAGAACAGTATCTGCAAAGTTGGCTACCTGTTGTTTCATGGATGCGTGATCGCCCTGTCAAACATACATTAATTTCATCAAAAAAATACTTCTTTTTCATTCAATATTATTGATTTTTATTATTAATCAGGAAGTACTGATCCGGCCATGAAATACCAGATTATTTCCTGTTTCATCTCGGATCCCAGATGCTCCTGATGCATAATTCACTCCCGTAAGCAGTGCACGGCCACGAGTCCTTGCATAAGGTGGAATATAATATGGAAAACCAAGGAGTTGAGCTGCAAATATTTTGATGAAAAGGAACAAATTAAGGAGAATAAATTCCTGTTAATTTATTCACAAACTGAATTATAGAAACTAAAGGTAAAATGATCAAAATTATTATAAAATTATTATTATTATTATAAAATAAATCTAATATATAAAATAAAACCATAAGATTACTTTCATTAATTCATTTGTAAATATATATAACAGTACTACAGATCATTGATAATTAAATATATATGTACCTAGTGCATCAACGTAAGTCCGACCATTAGTGAAGCGGCCAGTGACACCCTGTGGAAAGTCAATGCCATAGGGCCTATAATTCGCTCTTGCTAGCGTAAGGATCCCATTGTTGTTTCCATTATCGACCAAAGAGTCGCCAAATATGAAAAAACAAGGCACCTGGGGTTGCTGTTGCTGTGAGTAAGCTTTCCCAATATTCCACCACAGAATTAACAGTAACAAACTAATGGACAAACTACTTATTTCCCAGAAACCCTTCATGCTGAATTCTGAAAGCAGTAACATGCATGCATGCTGCACCTTGCATGGATGCACGCTATTATATATAGTGCTCCTCGATTGATCAATTTGTGGCTTTTGTTTTTGCTTTCGTTCTGATCACGTACAAATGGATAGCTACTTTTAGTTGGGGATCATGTGCCACTAATTATTTTATAATGAATTAGGTAGCAGCTAGCGGTGATGAGAAGGATTTCTCGTGATGATCTACAACGCCTCATGAGCATACTTTCTAGCATTGACTGGACATGATGATCATCGATCTTTACACTTTACACCCAAGAAAAGCAAGCGAAGATCATCATGAATTCATGATAAGAAAGTTGGATGCATGTGTTTATTTAATTTACATCAACTTCTCCTTTGGAAATTGGAATCAGATGATTGCTAAGATGCAGAACTTGCATTTGCAATTTGCCGAGTTTATGATATATCTTGTTCGCGCACAAGATGCAGTTATCCTCAGCAAATCTACATATATTATAGGTGGAAGCGAACAAGCTATACCGTTATATATATATATATATATCATTATCCTGTATTTCTGTATTTCTTTCAACTTGTCAACTAGTCTCATCATCTACTTGTATAAGTTCCTATTTTTTAACGCTTAATTAAGATTTCTTAATCATGATCATATGTATTGAAAACTTCAATGTCGTCCCATGATGCAGCGCCAAGTAGTAAAAGGATACAGCTAGCTAGGAGTCAATAGAATTCCCTCAATTCCTTCTTGTCCTATTTGTCTTCTATCACGATCTATAAAGTATGGAGAGCTTTTAATTAATCTGAGGGAGATAGATACAATTTAACTTTACATTTATTAAGCATTTAGTGGAATATCCTCCAATAAAAATTACGGAGAATGTGTTGGCTAGCTTAGTGGATCGACCCACATTAATTCTTTTGAATAATGAATGTCGATCATTATGCATGGCACAATATTAGAGTAAGAAAAATTCTTACAGAATCTTACTTAACAGCCCTATACAATACGCTTGATGAAAAAAGAAAAAAAAAATAATAAATAAAAAAAATAAATAAAAAAAAATAAAAATTATAGGACTGCTGAATTAGGACTAGAGTAACAAAGAAATATATATGACTGATTTGAAAAATTAAACAAGTGCAATTAACTATTAAAAGATTTTTTTAAGGTATTTGAGTGATATTTGTACATTATTTTTAAAAAAGAATGTAAGGATTAGTATACTAGTACTGTAGGGATGCAAATATTATTTTCAATAAAATTATTCGAGAAAACAAATGATAAGAGTAAAGACTGGGTGTATTCTCTTACGATTCAAGTGTCATGAGCATGGTTCCGTAGCTCAGTTGGTTAGAGCGTTGGTCTTCATTTTTGAGCCAAAGGTCGCGGGTTCGAGCCCCGCCGGGACCAATCACGGTATTCATTCGTATTTGCCAGATCAAATGGTCGTTACTTGAAAATTGTTAAACACGCCAGACAAAAGTAGAATTACTATTAACAACAATAATCAGTATTTTTCGCGATATGGTTTTGTGTGATGGAAGTGAAGCTAAGCGAAAGACGAGACCTTCTTCCTTTCATCAAACTCCTTCCAAAGCCAACATTCCCATCTCAGAATTCTTCTGTCCTTTCCTTTCACAATAATTTTAGAGGCTTTGCTCAGGTATTTTCTATGTTGGTTTCTGTTCTTTTCTTCATTTTTTGTTTTCCTTGCTTACAAATTGTAGTGGCAACTTGGTTCATACTTCAGTGTTTATTGAGTACTTGTTTAAAACAAGCTACGTATTTTGTGATGTCAGAAATGGAGGTTTCGGATTCAGGAGATCTCAAAGGCTGAACAGCCCACTAACCACTACTTGGTTCATGTTATCAAAGAGTAATGCTTAAGATTAAAAATCTATTTTGTTTACTTCCCATTTTGGCATTTGAAATATGGCCTTCACGGAATCTCATTTAGGTTTCTGGCCGTGCGTTTGATACATGCCCAGTTTGTGATCTGGTTAGAATATTAATGCTTTCTGTTTGGGGGTTTTACGGTTATGGATATTGCTGGCTATTAACGAAATAGGTATAGATCATTTCAGATTTTAGAATGCATGCCACACTTCTCTTTTGAATTCATTTCGAAGGACTAGCTGCAAATTTCGAAACTTTATCAGATAACTCTTAATTTTGAGATGCTTTTCAGTAAATGATTTGAAAATTTTAGAAAGTTAGGGATTTGCTTTTTTTTTTTTTTTTGTTTAATGTAGAAAGAATGTTGAAATTTTGGGGCAAACTATCTAATATCTTTGAAGTTAAACGGCTTAATGAAAAGCAATTGCAAACTTTTGAACTATTATAGCTCCGGTTGGGATGATAAGAGTTTCACGTTCCTAAATGTGATTGGCAGGGGTGAAACTTTGACATCGATTTCAAAGCAGTACGGGGTTTCAATACATGCAATTGCCGCTGCTAATAAGAGTATACAGGGTGTTGATATCCTTTTTGGCGGCCAGCACCTTAACATTCCTTCTGCCACACTAGACACACCAGTGGTGAGCAAGACTACAGTATCATCATAAAGCTCTCATGATTGACTGTTTACTATCATGATCTCAATATAACTTTATTCTATGAAATAGATGCTCTTAGTTAGGCACATTCTGTCCTTGATTGGTCTGATTCCTAAGTCCGACACAAAAGAATCTTTACTTGACTGAAGCGCCTACACCCTTTTCTCTTCTTCCCATCTCCCTCCAAAAACGGAATTGTTCAAACTTCTGGGTCATTGAGCTACTAAATCACCATAGGTTTCTTCTAAATACAATTTTTCTTATGAATTTCCAACATAGCAATTATTTATGAACTTTAGGTATAGGCGAACATAAACTTTACTATAAATTTGATCTATTTTTCAGCAATCTAATTAAAGATGTGATTTGGGGACAACAGTTTCAGTTCTAGAGATATATAACTTTGAGTTGTTTCTTTCTGAACCTGTTTAGAATGAGATCATCAAAATGGAAAATTTAGCTCTTAAAGACTGAATATCGAGGCAGTTTTCTTACACACTCCCAGAAGGGGAGCCTTAACACAACTCTTGACATAGCTATTTAATGATGGGTCAGTATACATGGATTGGAAAGCTCCTGAGAAGCAAAAACTTCTTTAACTTGGTAGTAGAGATTCCAAGTAGTTTTGATTTTTGATTTTGCTGGCTTCTGAAGCTGAAGTCCTTTTTGTTCTAATCAGGTTCGGACTCTGATAATTTGGTTACGGGGCATCAAACTACCAGAAAATCATTTAGGATCTTTGAATACCTTGGATGGACTTCTAGAGCAGAAGAGTTTCAATGTGCTGTCCTCTCATTATTTACCACATGTAAGTATGTCTTCTAAAATATTGATAATTCAATCTTGATACTGTTATCATTCATAAGTTAATGACGTTTGTCTAAACATTACTGGTGACCTCAACATGCTTGTGCATTTCATTCTCAGGCTAAAACCACTGGTTATTTTCTAGTTCTGGTTCCTCTTTTAGCATTTTGCATTAGGCTCATACTGAATGCCTTTCACACTAGAGTTTCTGGAGAGTTGAAAGATGAAGTTGCAAGTGAATCAGAGTGCCAGCATCGTAGGTTCAGAAGCATGCGGTGGAAATCTGCACTCAGTGACATAGAAGAAATAGATTCAGTGGATGCCGAGTTAAGTCCACATTCCAACGTAAGCAGTTAGTATACTGTGGTTGTATATGTCAACATCTATCTCCTAGTTAGATGAGTATTTATATAGTGTTTAATTTGTGTTGCGTTCTATTTGTCGAGCTTTTAAGTTCACAATATTCAATTCTTTTACACCTTTTCAATACCAAAATGAAATTTAGGTGTTTTGTTAGACCGTACAAGTCAAATGAGACTTTCACATTTGAGGCACCAAATATTGCATTGGTAGAAATATATTAGTTTCTTATAGTGCTGATTCGTTTGGAAACATTTTGCAGAACCATTCAGAAGCTCAATCACAAGTTTCTTTCGAAGAGATGTCACTTGCTTACAACAAGCTCGAACAGGATTACCAGAAATTCCTATCAGATTGTGGAATGAGGGAATCGGGTCAGTGGCGTGGAGGCTCTTCTGAATAAAACCATTCTGCCGCATCAATTATCAGAGTCATTACAACTATGGCAATTGTGTAGCTTTAGATGTGATATAGAATATAGTATTAGATTTCAACTTTCCGTTTGTATATCAAGTATATGGTGGGAATAAGGTTTGGTTACTGAAAAATCAATCAATATACCTATAATTTTCAAAGCGTTAAGCCTTGGCTCATATGAAATCACATAATCAACTATTTCACGACACCATTACCATATACCAAATCAGAATTTTCCAGTCTATTATTACCAAATAACAATTCTCCCATAAAATCACATCATCCATTTTAATTTGTAAAACAGTTTTTCACACTGTCAGAAACCATATGGGTTAACTACGTGTCCTCATCTGCCTTGCTTGACCCGCCTCCATTTTCATCGAACACGGCGAGCTTTTTCTTCCTGTCCTATCCCAAGTGATTTCTGGGCATTTTCAATGCCTTCTGGATCTGCAATGCAATGATTTTCATAAACTGTTCAGCATACTTACAATTAATAATATGGAATAAGAAAATGTCAGGGGCTTGATCACAAGACCTAATCCTTCAGACTTTCAATCAACTTATGTGCAATCAAGAGACCAAGATTAGTTCCCTTTTTAAAGGATAATAACCAAAATTTTGGTTTGGGTGTAACCTCAATAAATTCTGAGCTCAAAAGTTCGATGCGATAAGGTACCTTGAGTGGACATTGAAGATCTCTGCACCAGTTCTTTTTACGTCTTGTTAGTTAATTCTTTTATTATATATTTACGTGTGAGAGAGAGAGAGAGAACCATCTACCTGAATCTATACTTAAGTCCTCCAAACAGATTTAGGAGTAGATGCCATTAAAAGTGATTATATTACTTCCACAAGCATACTTGTCATGATGCAGAAATACAAAAAGTCCATAACGCTAGGTGCAGTGAAAGATAAAAGATTACACCAGAGAGTGGGGGAAACATAAATGGTAAATTTTTGTAACTCAAAAGAAAAAATAATAAAAAGAATCCTTTTTTTTTTTTATAAGTAATAATAATAAGAATCCTAGGAACCAAGAGGTTGAAAATGTTGTTTTGTAAAAGATAAATTAAACTATATTTCCATCTTACTACTGAGAAATGCACATGGAAATCCACTTACCAAAGAACTGCGTGAAAATGCGCGTGAAGAAGCTCAAGTTGCGGGAGATATTATAGGCCATGGCAGGTGGAAGAGGTTTCACAACGGTGTCAATGCTGAATACCCGTTGAAGAAACTGTATAAACAAGAGTAATTCATGTCAAACTGAAGTAAGAACATATTCAGGTACAAAACTATTTAAAGAAAGCAGATGGAGATGATGAGTAGAATATTATCAATCACCAAGCAAAAAGAAATACGTAAAGCTGCATACTTAAGCAGCTAGCCCCTGAAAAGCTATAAAAGTATCAATTGATAGAAAAACATAATATAAAATGTTTAGACTACATCAGAAGTAATTAAGTATATATCCCATAGACATGCCTTTACTCATTCAGGAAGTTAATGGGAAATTTCCCAATCAAATTCAGTGAGCTAAAATCATGGAACTTGGAAGACAAAAAATGCATCAACCTCACCGCATGCTTCTATAACAAGATTAAGTTGAATTAACCATATAGAGTATCAAAAAAATATTCCGCCTGAAGAAACACAAAAACGCAAAAATTTCTAAAATCAAATTGAATGCAGGAAAAACAACACATTTTATGGCTTCAGAACATGATAAGATCATGGCTTGACGTTGAACCTGGTCTAAATCTTTGTAGATGATAGACCCTTACTGTTATATACACTAACAAGCAGTCTACCCTGTAAGTTTAAGATTTATGCTGCCCTCTGGAAAGCACAAAATGGCCAGTTCCTAAAAGAAAAACCAGTAAAGCTCTCGGGTTTAGCATTCGCATGAAGGAGAAAAATAAGAAAAAAACAATAGGGGTGAGTATCGGGAATTCAGAGTTATCCCCAGTATGATTGTTCATATTTAGCTGATATTTAAAACTAATGAACTATGAACTACCTAGTCAGGGACTCAGCAGAAGGGTCTCATATGATAAAAAGACATCTACTTTCAGCAGCGGCGAACAAGTAATCAATAGTCTATCAATTCGGTAACCAAATATACCCAATTTGAGCAAGTAATCAAGAACTCTCTCGATTGCGAAGCAAATTGATGACAACCGCAAGAAAGTACCCGATGTTATTAATAAATTCCAACACAAAAGCAACTATCAAAGAGATACCTGATAATTACGCTGAAAGCTGTAGCGGAGCTGGGGGTCAATCTCGAGAAGGGAATCATCATCTTCAATGTCGTTGCGTTTGGACTTGTCGTTCTTTCTTCGGGGGACGTGCATCACCGGTTCCGCTCCAGGCTGCTTCGTGACTTTGAGCTTTGCGTCCCGAAACTCCTCGGCAGCCTCCTCTTCGCCCCTCCATGGTGCCGACGACATCAACTCCCTCTTCGCCCTCCCCATTATTGTATTGAGGTTTACTATCACAGACTATCGATCACACGATTAATGTCTCCGATACAGAGAAAGAGAGAAACTGGTCCAGTCGTCACGTGTCTGTGGGCGAGAGAACCGATAAGGTTTTCATTAGATACGTGGGCTTACATGCTCTGTTTGTGGATCAGAGTTTTCGTGTAACTGACCCGATTGGCAGGTTAAGCTTATTCCAGTCTGGCATAAACTCTCATTCCGCTTCTTGTTTTATTACCGCGATGTGAATTGTATAGCGGCCATAACTTTGGTCGTAATATATCTCAAATTTTAGTATTTTACACCTTGGAAACAAATATTACGGCGACGTGAAATCGTATAAATGCCATAACTTTGTCTTTCAATCTTTCGCGGTAAAAACAAATGGTGATTGGCACTTGATGAAAATATTGCTTTTTATTCTATATTATATTATGAGAAATGATATGGTGGTGTGTGTAAATGATGCTCAAATATTTAAAAATAAATAAATAAATATGAGATTTATATGAAAAGAATTAATTTTATAATAATAAATTTTATTTTTTTTATAACGTTTGTGTGACGTTGTGTACTCACGATTATATATAACATTATTTTTATAATTATTTATGAACTATTGAGATAATCATATATTTTAAATATTATTTTAAGTAAATAATGGCGTAAAATATATTACATCGATTAAATAACTATAAATGAAAAAAATAATAATATTACTCAATAAAAATCATCGTCACGGAATAACTTTGGTAATGCCCCGGTGAAAAAGGAACAATATGACGAAGACCTACCTTTTGTTTCAACCTATGATCATTGTCGTATGCGATTTTTTCGCCTAAAATTATGGTGATTTGGTAATTACTTTTCCACGACAGACCATAGTGTTTGTTTGTACAATAGCAAACATAAAGGCTTAATAATTGTTCACATGAACGTCAAATATACTTTTCTCAGAGTCACCGGGCAGTGGGACCCATTTATTTCTGTTCATAATAAGAACCAATTTTACAGGGATGACTGCACCATCTACCAAACTGTGCATTTTCACCCAAATTCGCTGTGTATATGAAAGATCTAGAATCACCCACATTTTGCAATGCTTATGGCCCAGTCGTAAATGGTCAAGGAAAGTAATTTAATAGACATGAATTTCTGTAAATCTCAATAATGCACAACAACTCATCCATCCAGTTGAGAAAATTAGTAACAACCGATAATACATACATCCACATGATATGAAGCGAAACTCCCAGATCCAACTCCCTCGAGTGATGTTTCTATGAGCAAACAAGTATTATAGGAAAAAAAAGAGAGTTAAAAATGGGACAAATGATGAATGAAACCTCTAAGCGGGGCAAAAGGGTCTACCCTGGTTAGCCCTGTAACTTGGAATGTTGAAGTGCCTAATCCTTCCTTCTTGTTCACTCAAGTACCCTTCACAAAGAAAAGCATTAGAGAACTTGTCCTCCACAACTCTATCTACATCATGAACAAACACATCGGTCTCGCCCTCCTCTCTGTTCCTGGCCATTAACCCTGCCGTGTAAATGGCACTCATTCTCCCCGGCGCATCATCATGATACCCGGTTGGCGCATCCACCATGATCAAATCCCACTCTATGTCATAAATATCATTTGGGAATCCTTTGAGCGAAAGTTGGCATTTGGAGAATCTCGGATCACTCACAGCTTTGCATTCTTCGTGCATTCCAAGCTTCATAAGCTCGTCAGCCTGATGAACCTTGGTGTCGTATACCACGTGGTACGATTCTAATGTTGGAAAACGTTGTCGGATTTGCCCGATCCAGGACTCATCTTCCTCGAGGAAAACCGTGCGGCCGCCGTGGTTGAGTGCCGTCCACATGAGGCTGTCATAGCCGAGGCCAAAGACTAAGAAGTTGCATGGCGATTTCTTTGCAAGGACTCGTGCTGATACCGAGATTTCCTTCAATGTTTGCTGCGGCGTGATGTTGGTTGTTGTGTAGTGGATGAGAGCGTTGGCTAGGGAAGTTGGGATCTTGCTGCAAGATGGTGTGAGATGAGATGAGCATGCTGATGATGCTGATGATGCTGTTGATTGTTGTTCTTGGGTGGGATTTGTTGAGTTTGAGAGGTGGGTTTCTGCAATGGGTGGCTGAGAAGGGGAGAAGCTCGATGTTACTATTAAGAGGAGGAGGATGATAAAGAAAAAACAGAGGAGGATGAGCTTAAGATTAATGGGCAAAGGAGTTTTGGACTTCATGGTGTTTTGAAGGTGTCGGATTTTCTTCTGAGAGTGGGAAGAAAGAAGGAGAGAGAGAGAAGATATAAAGGTATTCTTGGAGTTTTAGGTAGGTGGCACTATATGCCGAAAATCTAGTAGTCTTAGTTGAAGGGAGAGTTTGGGAGAGTGAATTGATTGTTTATCGGTTTGTTGGAGTTCAGGAAATAGAGAGGTAGTTGAAAATACTTACTTAAAATCTAGCCTATTGGATCCAATGCAAATGCCATATAGAGTTTGTGATTGGAATTTGGAGATGACAAAATTTCAGATTTTTTTTTTTAAATATTACGAAGACCAAATATGGAGACACGAGGTCATGTGTGTGGATGACTTGAAAGAGTAGCGAGAAGAGATGAAGGCAATCATGGTTTCTGGTTTTGCATTTTTCAAATTTAGTAAAACTGAAGCAAAGAAGTTAGTCTGATGTAGACATGAAAGCCAGAGGCAAGCATCGATACAAATAACTTGGTTGGTAGATCTCCATGTGAAGCCTTTTCATTATTTGAAAAAAAAAAAAAAAGTGGGATTATTTTTAAGGCTTTATGGGATTTGGTAGGTGAAACTTCATGTCTTGGAAGTGTTGGAAAGTTTATGCAACCTAACAATGAATCCTTTAATTTTATTGGGAGTAATCCTATTGTAAATTACACTATTCTCATTAAAATGGTAACATTTAATTTATAAAATTTATATTTAAATTAGATTTTATTATATAAGAAAAATTTTATACACCATACTATCATTTCACTTTATCTTACTAAATGAGATGTGTCATATTTATTATTATTAAATGATTATTTATTACATGTTTTTATTATTATTTAATAATAATAAATATGCTATAAAAATAAAATGAGAGTGCTATATAGTATTATAATTTACGATTGTTAGGTTTAGTGTAGAAGTTTAGAAAAAAATTTTGAGCAATACTATTTATCATTTTAATTTTCATCATTTTTTTATTATTTTATGGTGTGATATTAAATAATTAGATATGATTTATTATTTTATTTATTAACTTATCATTTAATATTATATCATGAATGATAAAAAAGAAAATAATAAATAGATTTATTCAAAAAAATTTTAACATTTCGATTCGTCTTGGCCGACGCGTGGTTCTGTCCAGCCCAGAGTAGGGATATTGGGTTGGGTCGAGCGGACCCAACAGCACAAGTTTTGGATTACCATATTTGAGCAAAACCCAATGTTGTTTGTACTAAACAACAGAGTTTCCACAGAAAGACTTTCCTGTCTTCCTCGCCTCCAGAGACGGCGAGCGAGAGAGGCATGAAGTTCGCAGTAAAGGCATGGAGCAATGGAAGGGCACGAGCAGGGGTGCTCCATCTGGGAAGCTGCCCGAGCCCAATAGAGACACCTTCTCTTCTGCTTTCTACACGTAAAGGACTGCCCGTTTTCATTTCCCCTGACCTCCTTCCCTCTCTTCCTTCCCCTGATTCCCATCTACTCCAAGTTTGTCCCCTTCACTTGTAAGTATTTGGAATCCAAGTTGTTGTATGGTTTCGTTTCTAAGTAGACAATACGTGGTCCTGTGCTTGGTTTGTGTAGTGGACGTATCATATATAGGAAGTGCATTAAAGGTGTTTGTGAAATGGGTTGTTTAAGTTCTTGTCAATTGTTTGATAGTGCGCCCGCTTAGATATTGAGTTGAGTTATGGGGTCACGGCCTTTGTAGTCACGCGGTACTGGAATTTCTTTGTAAACAGATTATAATTGAGGGAAGACTTCGTAAAAAAATCTCAAGTTAGAATAGATTTATTACCAAGTATAGTTTAGTTAGTCGTTGAGCAATCTGTGTGACATTATTTTAATTCTGCAGCTTGGAAGGCCTTTCACCTAAAACCATTTCAAGTGTTGGAGGACTTCATCACATGCTTGGTCTGCATGACTATGGGTTTGCTGCTGTAGCAAGGAACTCTATTAACTGCCTTCCTGAATGTGATAGCACTAACAAGTTAGGAGCATCCTTTGAAACTCCTTGTGGTCGTCTTTTGGTAATTGGCCCGTATAGTAACATATTAACTTCCACCTGAAACATTTTTAGTCCATTTGTAAATATTTATATATATATATTTCTCATGCCTTCAGATTAAACCTGTTGAATACATGGAAATGATTTCTTCCTTGGGGCCAAACCTATGGGCTACCTTGGCTGATGAAGTGCCTACATGGGTATCTGACAAGAGAAACAAGACCTCAGTGGATCGAACTGTGAGATGGATGGATGAATGCATTGCATTAGGCCCAGTAATGCCCATTTATTTTTTCCTTTCTGGTCTCCTTTTACATCTTAATCTGATACCCATATCTGAACAATGAGTTACCATAAAAAGATATTTGTGTTATTAATTCTTTGTCAAAAGGCACCGTTTGAGATTTTAAATGAAACCTGATTCGGCGATATCATGTTGTTTTGAAGTCTAGCAATTTCAGCAGGAGCTATGATGGGTGGGACATCTCCTTATTTGTGATCATTGTTCAACGCCCATGAACTTGAAACCCATATCCCTCCCCTTATGGATAACGAACTTGGTTTATGATAAGTAAATATGAATGGGATCAACAAAATGTTATCAGCTGATTAAAACTTAGGAGAGCGACTGGTAAATTGTGAGCTCAGCGGTGGCATGCTTTAGATCGATGCGATAGTTCCGTGTTATATAGATTTGTTGATGATGAACATTTATTTATCCATAAAATGTAGGCAGGTGGAGCTATTTTTGGAGCTGTTGTTGGAGGGTCTAGTATAGAAGAACGCAGACGATGTGCACAAGAGGTAGCTAGGAGAAATGTATCAGGTTTCTACATTTTCCAGTTTCTTAACTTATATGTGGAGACTCAAGCGTTGCTTAGAGAAGTTACAGCTGATGATGTATATATATTTTCTCCAGTTCCTCAAGCATGTATTTTTATGTTAGCAGCTATATTCTTTTGTAGGCTGGAAACATGCTCATCCAAACATAGCATATATATATATATTTTTTTTTCTATGTTGTTTTGTTGCACCTGAAACTGTTGTTTCTGCATCAATAAGGCATATATCTTTGTGTGAAGGGTAGGAAATAGAGATCATCTACTTTTCTTTGGATTATCTGATAGTAAAAAAAAAATTATACTTCTTTGCGCATTTTTAGAGGTGGTATGTGATTATTATAGGATATTGGTCTTTGATTGGTTTGTTACAGGAGACTGGCGTCACTTTTGAAATTATCTCTGGTTATCTTTTCTGTCTCTACTTGACCACTAGATATATCTTTTGCAGGTTACTGGATTGGAGGCTTTGGGCTAGGAGAAAGCATGGATGAGCGCCCTGCTCTGCTGAATGCTGTTACTGTAAGGCCTTGTTTGTTTTTCCAACTCATCTCATCTCAAACTTATAATTACACTTTTTCAAATTTTCATATAAAATAAAATAAACAATTTAATTTTTTCAAATCCCAAAACAAAACAAATATTAAAAAAAATATATTACAACAATATTTAATTTTTTTAAAATTTTTATCTCATCTCATTTCTGAAAACAAACAGGGTCTGACAGACAATTCTTTTAAAAAAAAAAAAAAGTAAACTAGCACAATCAATTCTAGAAACTCCTGCATACAAAACCGTTCAGCACTAATTTAAATCTTGTACATGTGTTTAAGTTATGCATTCATTGTGGTTGTGACTAGTTACATTTGTGCCAGGTTTAAAGTGATGACCCTTATGGGTCATTTCATCTTTTATAGTTTGTCAAACCAAGCCATGTTCCATTCACCATTTAAATTCATTCAAAGTTCTTTCGTATGTTGAAACACCTGTAACAAAAAATGTTTTGAATGAAAAAATGTCTTGAATGCTGCTGCCAATGCTCAGGATATTTTACCAGAGGAAAAACCACGTCTGATATGTGGCCTTGGACTTCCAGGTACCATGTTTAACATTATTGCTTCCTTTTTTTAATCAGGTTTTTCCTTTCTGAGGAGACACTTTAAACTTACTTCTATCACTACCCCCCCACCCCCCTTCCCTCCTATCAGTATCCATCTTGTATGGAAAATTCATCACAGCCTGAATCCAAAATGTATTGTGCGGAAAAAATGCAAATCCCACATTAGCATGCATGTGAACTGAGGCTTCAGTGCTAGTTGATCATTACGTCAGATGTTGACTCCGGTCCAGATATGCCTAGTTTGTTCATGACTTGCAACTTATGCATAGTTGGTTCATGACTTGTAATTAGGACAACTCTTCCAATATGCATGTTTTAACTACCGAAATGTATCCTTGTTTATTTATGGAGAAATGATTGGTTCACAAAGAGATTTCATAAAATAAACTCGCAAACTAATGTGGCTCATTGTGGTGAAAACTATTCTTATTATAATATCAATCTAACATACCACATTAGTTTGTAAACTTATTTTTGTGAAATCTCTTTGTGAATCTAGTAGGGCTCTTATATCTGTCATTGTGGATTCATAAATTTTCAGCAAATAAACTCTTTTATTAATCTCACAGAGGAGGTCTTGCAGGGTGTTGCTTCAGGCATTGATCTTTTTGACTCGGTGTATGTCTCGTCTCTATTTATCATCTTCTTAGCATCTCTATCTTGTGTTTATTTCAACAATATTTGAATTATTTACATTACTTGTTGCAGGTATATATACCACCTTACCATTGGAGGCTTTGCACTTACCTTTCCGCTGGATGGAATTGATAAAAAGAAATCTGATTTTCAGCTCAATGATATCGGAGTTGACCATACAAAGATTAATTTAAGGGCTACAGTATACAGGTAAGTGATAAGATCCGTTTCAACATAACAACTTAAATATTAGAAGTTTTGTTGTGGGCTAAAGTTGTGATATATCTTTATTATTTTGTTCTTATTCAGGAAAGATGCTTCACCAATAGTAAAAAGCTGTAGCTGTTATACATGCCAGAACCATACAAAAGCATACATAAATCACCTGCTCAATGTTCATGAAATGCTGGCTCAGATTCTGCTTGAAATGTACAACATCTTATTGTTCTTAATCACCGTGATAAACATAAACATTAGTATTGTTATGATTCGTACATTGATAATTTATTGTCGTTGCAGACATAATACTCACCATTATCTGGGCTTCTTCCGCACAATAAGAGAAGCAGTTAAAGCAGGAAAATTTGAGCAGTTTCGGCGACAGTTCCTCGAGAGTAGGCGTGACTGTCTTTCCGTGGCTGCTGCCAATGCATAATTTACAAGTTTACACGATTGTAGTTTTTTTATTTTTTATTTTTAAGTAGACAGTGAACTAGCTCAATTAAGTTATTTAAGGCCTGTTTGGCTGTCGAAATTTTAAAAACCTTTGGCATGAATGATTATCGAGAATTTAATCTAAAAAAAATTTAAACTCCTGAAAGTCGTCATTATTTTTGTTCGAATTAACAAGATGCGAGTCCAAATGCAAGGGAGATGAAGAGATTGTAGCCTTAAATATCTAGGATTCTAGAGTCCTAGACCCGTTGAGGACATCAAAGACAGATAAGAGGGCCGTGTGAGATTTGCCTCGCTTGGATTCAGAGGTGAGCTCAGCTCATCTCAACTCATCTCAACTCATCTTCATTTTATTATTATATTTTTATAATTTTTTATATAAAACACAAATTCCTATATACCTTTTTTAATTTCCAATACACCTTTTTCAATTCCCAATATACCTTTTTCAAATTCTAAAATAATAACAATATTAAAAAATAAACTAAACTCATCTAAACTCATCTCAACTCATCTCATCTCTGAATCCAAGCAGGGCCTAATCTTAATTTACTTCTCTAAATTTATTTTATCTTATTTTATTTAATTATTATAAATTTTTATATAAAATATAATAAACAATATTTTTTTTTTGAAATGCATAAATAAAAATAATATATAAAAATGGTATTCTAGCAATAAATTATTAATTTTTAAAATTAATTTTAAGTTATTTTATCTGTGAAAATAAATGAGGCTTACTGATGAGATTTAATATTTTAATTGTTGACAACCCATGCATTCTCGAATCTCACCTCTTCATTAAATTATATGATTTGTTTTAAATATATATATATATATAGAGTTTTGAAGCACCTCTATAAATGAAAGAAAAAAAAAACATTTTCAATATAGGAATAAGACCTCCCTCGCCGTCGCCCGTCGTGTCGAATAACATGAACCAAGAGCTAATTTTCATTAAAAAAAATTTGCATTTAGTTCTATTTAACTATGAACTACTTGTCGTTTACATCAAACGGAAAACAGCACAAAGAAGTAAATAAGAAAATAAATCAACTGAAAAAAAAAAAAAAAAATGTTATGTGGATAATGAGATGAGATGGAATAGTGAAAGTAACCAACCACGCGCAGGGCCATAGAATTTCTCAAAAAAAAAAAAAAAGGTTAAGTTTTACCCGCAGGCGTACATTTATCGTACACAATACCAGGCAGCACAGAAAAATCCTCCACACACGCACACCCGTCACCATCCCTAACACAGTCACAGATCAACACAATTCGGTTAAATGAGCATATTTATCACCCTATCTTTCCTTTTCCCCACTCTCTCACTCTCTGTATTTGCTTTTGTTTTGTTTTTATATATATCCTTCACTGATTTGCTCAGCCAGTCACCCTTCTTTTTCTTTCTCATCGTTTCCAACGTCAGAGAGAGAAAGGGAGAATTCTCGGAGAGAGAGAGACCCAGAAAATTCGAGTTCATTTTCCGGTAAAGTCGTTGTGGAGGAATGGATCTGTGGGCCGTGCATGTCAAGAACTCAACTCTAACCCCTCTCTTGCTCAGAAACTCGTTTCCTGAGAAACCCATGTCTTGGAACCTCGGGAGAAAAGCCACTTCTTCTGCCAGAGTAGAGGATTGGGGGTTGTGTGAGATTAGAGTTTTGAGGAGACCCAGGCTTTGCACTTCTTCGTCTTTGGTTGTCAGAGCTATGGCGAAGAAGAATCACGAAAATGGTATGTGGTCTTTTTTCCCTCTTAATTTTTTTTTTTTTTTTTGTATTTTATTTCTATGCTCCAGAGTTCGCCTGCAATCATCGTGGATTTCGGTTCCTGGGACTTTCGGATTTGTTTTCAATTATGGGTTTGAATCGGATTGATTGATGTGCTGTGTGAATTTCGTTTCGAGGTTTCCGAGATTGACTTTTAGTTCTGCATGGTAGCTGGCATAAACGGGGCGATAGAACTATAATTCGATTAAAGACCTATAATTTAAAGTAAGTATTTGCCGAAGTTCTGTTTTGAAAAAAGCCGGGCAACAAAAAGTCGAAACTTAAATCAATCCTATTTAGGCTTTGTGTTAACAAGAATACATCGCATAAATCGAATATCAGGTATATATGGAGTTTAGCATTGAGGATTTTTCTGGAATTTTTTTATACCTAGAAGATTGATTAGATTAGGAAAGCTGGTTTCTAAAGCTATTCTTGATTACAAATTATTGAATGAACAAATAAAATCAACCTATTAAGATTTAAGAAGATTGGGCAAGCCAACTGATTTGACTGTTGTTTGGAACGAGGGACCAGAACTTTCTCTCGTTTGACAAGAAGCCCACCATGGCATAATGTGGGCGTCTACCCGTTGAACTGCCTCTTAATTGTTCCAGGCAGTTTCTAAAGCTTCAGACTTGTGGGGTGGTTCAACTGTTTTCCTACAAAGTTATCTGCAGTTGTTTATACATTCCTCACATTTAGCAATATTCAATGATACCCTATAAAATACTGCTGGAATATTGAAACAGGGACAGTATGGGATGAATGTTTCATAATAGTAATAACATGGTTCAATCATATCTAGTTAGTTTTGCTTTAATATTGTTCCTGTGTGGAAACATTTGGATGGGGATGATTCTAGCACAAAGGAAACATTGAAGCTTGTAATCAACTAATGTTAAGTCGTTGATGGTTTCCCTTTTAAATCCCTAATGCAAGATGATGGCATGCTCTGTGTCTTTCTTCGGATGACTCTGTGTCTTTCTTCGGATGACGCAAAAATCAAGTATACTTATCGCTTTTGGATTCCTTCTATGTAATTGTATTTTATTTTTATTGTACAACTTTGCGTACTACTTCAGCTTCTTTTTCAAGGTCTTCTTCTTGCCTCTGGGGAATCTTGTGCATGTAAGACATAACTCATATCATATATAATTGTTGGTGATTCTTGCATATGACTAAGCAATCTTAGGCATCTTTCTTAGAAATCGTCCTTTACCAATGCTACTTTGCTTTTCATCAAATTTTTAAAGTTTTATATTCGATTTTTATGTAGTCTGACTTATCCTGTTTAAATCTTTTACGTTAGTTACACTTATTGGCGTTTCTTCCATTATTAGAGCGGTGTGTTTGCGGTTTGTGGATGCTTTATTGTTTTATATATATTTTTTAATTTCTAATAGGTATAATTCAATCATGTGTTTAGAAACGATTTGATTGAGGATTATGAGTGTGGACTATTTGTTGTTGTTCTTAAGAATTGATTCTAGATTCTCAATTTTGGAATTGGAATATGTTCTTCTTCAATGCTACATGGAACATTATTGCAAGATAGTGTTAAATGTTAAATTTCATTTGGTGCTAATACTCCATTCTCATGAATAAGTACAGGAGATGGTGATCGATCTGTTCCAGAAGGAGATGGTGTGAAAAGAAACAACTCTGATGGAAGCAGATCCAATGACACTGCTTCAAATAAATCCCGGCGATCAGACTGGAGAGAATTCAGAGCAAATTTATTTGCTCGGGAGCAGGTAATGTATTTTTTTTTTCTTGAATGAGTCGTATAGCTGTTGCCTTCCTGACGTTAAAGGTGTTAATTGTTGAGACCTAAGGGTTTTTTGTTTTATTCCAAGTGGTATATGCTAGGAAGGTGGTGAGATAAGAGCTTCCAACTGCCAATCTATGTATTAGATGGGTTACCATATGTTTTGTCCTTTTTGGTTTGTTGTTAGTAATCTTAGGCTTCCACATGTAGGAAGATAATTTGAATAGTTCTCAAAGGATTTTCTGGCATGCCCCATGAGTCAGCCCTTCACTGGATTGTTGGGTCACTCACCCACTTGTAATCAGATTTTGCTTGGGTTTGTTCACTGCTGCTGCCAGGCACAAATCAACCTGTTTGTAATCGTGATTTATATGGATTAGACAGTCCAATTAAATGAGGGTGGCCTCTATGCACGAGGTGCTTGGGAATATCTGTACCACTTTCAGCTCCGCCCCTTTGTCTATATGTGTAATGGATAATTGTAAATCATGCTCCATAAAATGTAAATTTATTCTTTTGTTTTTCCTAGGAGTTCAAATTATTCCTTTGATTATTTTCAGGCAGAGAAGGCGGAGCCTGATGCTCATGGTGAGGGTGTGAAACCCCACGAGTCCAAATCTCTCGGCCTGAAATGGGCCCATCCTATTCCAGTACCTGAAACTGGCTGTGTCCTTGTTGCCACAGAAAAACTTGATGGAGTGCGGACCTTCGAAAGATCTGTTGTTCTCCTTCTCAGATCTGGAACCAGACACCCACAAGAAGGACCGTTTGGGGTTGTCATCAACCGCCCTCTTCACAAAAAGATCAAACACATGAAGCCAACTAACCTTGATTTAGCAACTACCTTTTCTGATTGCTCCTTGCATTTTGGTGGGCCTCTCGAGGCAAGCATGTTTTTGTTAAAATCCGGGGAAAAACCGAAGCTTCCCGGGTTTGAAGAGGTGATCCCTGGCCTGTGCTTTGGTGCTAGAAACAGTTTGGATGAGGCTGCAGGGCTGGTAAAGAAGGGTGTTCTCAAGCCTCAGGATTTCAGATTTTTTGTGGGTTATGCTGGGTGGCAGCTGGACCAATTGAGAGAGGAGATTGAATCTGATTACTGGTATGTGGCCGCTTGCAGTTCGAACTTGATTAGTGAGTGTCTATCGGATTCTTCATCAGAAGGTTTGTGGGAGGAGATTTTGCAGCAAATGGGCGGTCACTACTCCGAACTGAGCCGGAAACCTAAGCAAGATATGTAGTTATTTGGATGAGCCTTTGGATGCCTACGAAATAAAATAAAAAAGGATCCAAAATTTGAAGCGAGACATGTAATCAAATTATAAGTAGAGCCAAAATTGTACAGAAACTTCTCTGGCTTTTCAAATGAATAGATTTTCACTAATCTTCTTGAGAACATTTCCTTCTTTTGCCTTTCCCCGTTCTGTTTTGTTTTAATTAGAAAACCTATAAATAAATTGTTTTGTACGTGATGACGCTCTAGGTTACCTCATTGATAAGAAGTTATTGTTAAACGTACAAAACCTTCTTTGTTTAAAAATCTGTGTTTGATAGCAAAGGCGTACATTAGGAACATAAATCTGAACCTTGTGAACGAATGCATCTTTCCAGGGATCAGAATGAATTGTGGAAAATATGCATCTTTTACTTGAATAAACAAACTTAGAACAATTCCAACACATGTTTGTGAAGGAATGTAAGCATGGTTAATGATGCAGTGGCTGTAGGCAGGCCAAGAATTTGATTATATAACATGAATCAAACGGTAGTGATTATGGGGCTATGACATTTACATTCACTAATATCTGCAGCCATTGGTGATACATCCATTAAGAAGCCCAATGCGGGCTTACATCCTAATAACAGCAACTATTTTGGCACAAAAATTGACGAAGGCTAGAACTAGAAGAAGAGTATATCCAGCTTCCCTTCCCCAAAGACTTGGCGGGCTTTTTAATGGTACTTATCCTATTTCATTATTAATATTACTATTATTATTATTGGTCCTTTGTCTTGTCAATGCGTGCTTTACGTACTGCCTGTTGGATTTGTCTCTCGTGCTCTTTGAGCACCTCATCAATGTTTCCCCCAGCCGGCATCAATAGTCCAGAGTAGTGTATTCTATTCTTCTTTGGTACATATCCCTGCAATCAAATCAGGGACTCAGTAATTCTTCGCGATCGAAAATGGATTTGTGCATTATTTTCAAATTGTCTATCTACCATTGTGCATGTTCTTTCAAATTTTAAACAAGTAAACTTAAAGTAGGGGATATGAACTGAAGAGTTAGTTGATTATTTACCATTTCTTTTCCAGACATCCTCTCATCCTTCTTTAGAGGAGAGTTAGATGGCACTTTAGCTGGCTGGAGCATGTGAGATTTCTGCATCTTTGAGTCACCATTGTTTCTTGCGGGTGCTGCCATCTTATTCCACGATGATCCTACTGCTTTAGGATGTACCACTGAATTAGAATGAGAGTAGCCAATCTGGCTTCCTCCTCTAGGTGGTTCCATCCGGAAACCAGACCCGCCATCCTCCAGGGGATCATACTTGTGACTAGAGGTTTTGGAATTTGACTGTCCCTGCCATGTTTGCGTTTGCCGTATGAGTGAAAGCATAAATGAAAAGTAAAAGGATAATAAATAAGAGTCCTTCAGGCCTTACAAGTACTTTAAAAGAAATATCTACCTGAGCATTGAATTCTGGTGTTGGCACTACCTTGTTATCTCCCAAGCCCCTTCTAACATATTCAGAACCACGTCCTTTTACTGTTTCAGCTTTTCGCCTGAAATTAAAAGAAAGTGCATTTATTGTGAAGTCCAGATAATTGTTGAACACAGAATCTTCTGAAATTTTAGTAACAATACTTTGAAAAATTACTTCATCGATCAAGCTTTGCAAAATGTTGGAATTAAGCCTTTCATGCAAATAATATCTACAAGCCAAAGCCATGTGCCAAGCAGCTTTAATAATAAGTTCATGTACAAGTTTTAACTTATTTTTCCTTCAGTATTTTTATTTGCAAGAGGCAACACAGTTTGAAATGCCCTACATAAGATTGTTTAAAGTTTCAGATATAGCTATTTGATACACTGACAAATGCACCCAAGAGCCAGTTCATTGCTGTTCTTGTAATTCAGGTGCACATGAGATAGAAAATTTGACCTTAATCTCACATTTCTAAAAATGTGTATGGTCCATCAACCACAAAATCATGACACATGGAGAGAACCTACTAAAGAACAGGTGGCCAAAAAAAATGAAAAAACATTAAAAACATATTAGGGAAACATAATGCTAGAAAGTATAAGAAATGAATTATCACCAACATTGCTTGGAAGTTCAATTTATGATAGCATCTTATGTGTCAGCAATTATGACATTATCACAGAAGCTGGCAGATCCTAGCATTTAGGAAAATGCGAGAGAACCTTTAATTTTGAGGTCTCCTTGTAATACTCCAGAACCAAGCTTAAAATTTTGTGTGTTTCTGCTACTCAGTCCCATAAGAATCTTCCATTTTACAAATCTCAAATTTATGAAAGTAACACTTTTAGTGGATATTTTACCAAAACAGAAAATTGTGTATCTGACTCCAATTTCACTCCAATTTCTCACTTTATATCATTCCAACAAGGCCCTCACCTTGGCATTAGAAAGTAAAAGTGTAAGTCACAATGCACATAATGAATGTGAGTACAAGAATGAGAAGGTTCTTTGACATTTTAGAGTAGCCTAGCCAGGAGATGTAGCCTACATTGTGATGGAGTAGATATTTAACAAGCCACTCCTACCATATTAACATTTTGGAGAGTATATTCGTCTTTTTTGATGAGTAGTTGAAGTAAAAACATTAAACACGGCTTGAGCTATTCATGGATGAACAAATCAGATAATTTAGTTTCTGCTTCTGATGAGAGAGAGAGAGAGATACCGTTTTTCTTCCTGGTCTCGAAGCTTGGCATCGAACTCCTTGCTTGGAGGATATTTTGGTAAACTTGATGGGTCACAAGGTAGGGGATTTGTTGTGAAGAACTGAAATGGAAAAGTAGACATTATACACAAATACCCAATAATTGCAATAAAATCATAAATATGGTTAGTAAAGCATCCCAAGTTTGGGATAAAGTCTATGAATTCATGGGAACTGAAAGTTACATTGCTTTCAAGTGCAGATGCAGCTGATCCTCTATTCTCTGGTTCTACTGAAAGAAGTTTATCAACAAGAGACAAAGCTGAAGCAGGAAAGTCTTTGAATGTCTCAGCAACACAACGCTTGTATCGCCGTTGAGGTTTGAAACTAGATTCCTGAGCCCATCTTGATCTCTGCCAGTAGACATCAGAGGGCGACCCACAAAGCTTAAAAATCTTGTGCACTTGTTCCACCTGATAAAAGTTGGATGGTTTTAGTTAAAATTAATTAAAGGTACAGATAATAAAAAAAATTAAAGGTACAGATGATTATTGCTATATTAGCATGAGTTCTATATACCTAGAGCATGCTCTTAGTTATCAATGTTGATTGGCATGCTTGTGTATTTAAAGTAAGGTATTACATGTGAAAGGGCAATGACCCTTAAACCCTCAGAAGTATGTCTAAGACTCAAGTAATTCAACGTAAAGGAGATTACCTCCGTTCTCCCTGGCATAATATGCTTCCCAGCAAACAGTTCTGCAAGAATACAACCAGTGCTCCACAAATCAATAGCAGCTCCATATTCCGTAGCACCAAGTAAAAGCTCAGGTGCTCTATACCACAGAGTTACAACACGACTAGTCATTGGCTGCTTTTGATCAGACTCATAAAAGGTGGCCAAACCAAAGTCTCCAATCTTAAGAACTCCATTGTTGTCTATCAGAAGATTTGAACCCTTGATGTCTCGGTGGAGGATGCCACGACTATGGCAGTGCTCAAGGCCACGAAGCAATTGTTGTATATAACATTTAATCTAAGAGGGCAATAGAAAAATATCCATTTTAGACTAGCATCAATGCAAGCAAAGAAGTGTCCGACTTTAATGGAATAAACAAAAAGAAAATTTCATGTCAATTTTTTTTCCAAATACGAAAATTACTGCACTAAAGTAGGGACACAAAGGAAATGCCAAGTCCTAAAGAACTAAACTTGCGGTGGTGTTTGAAAAAGTGGACAAATCACAGTGTTTTTAAAAGCAAAAGCAAGAATCAAAGGTACCTGTGGTTCCGTAAACTTGATGTTATGTTTTGCTGCAAGCCCAGCAAGGTCATGTTCCATGTATTCAAAGACAAGGTACAAGCTGCTTGACATCCTTGAGGTAACTAATCCCTCGAGCTTCATAACATTCGGATGGTCAAGTTTACGCAGAATATGGATTTCCCTAGCCATGAAACGGACACTTTCTGGATCCATGTTGACAAATCGAACTTTCTTTAATGCGACAATTTTGCCAGTTTCAAGGTCACGAGCCTTATAAACAGTGCTGTAAGTTCCTTGTCCAATCTGCATTAATAGCGTCCCAATTGAAGATTAATCTACAAGAGACTGAACGAGGATGTAACTATAAATCAAAAAATTTATATAGTTTTAACATAAATCTTAAAGAATTGTTAACCCCTTGAGCATGTGCAAATTGTGAATTTGATATTTAATATGTGATGCCAATCAATCTATTATCATGTACTTTCATGAGTACATAGCCTAACCTGTGGCGACGCTATCTCAAAAAATCAGCCACTGAAGACCACTAACAAACTAGAGGTCTTATCTCAACAAAAGAAACAATCATATATCAGCAACATATCAAAGAAGACATATGTTGCACTAAATAGAGTAAATAAAAAGAAAAAACATAAAATTATAACTAACTTTGTCTAACTTCTCAAATGACTCTGCTCGTCGGGGAACCAACCCTTTGATGGCATCTCCCGCCACAGATGTTAACCAAGATGGCCATCCTGCTGTAACTTTCTCCCCTTTAACACCGTGGGACATGCTAACAATCCTAGACATCTCCAGACGACCTCCACTCGATCCCATATCCGCCGTCGCCCTTCTCTGATGATGGCCATTGTTCGGTCTATCCACAACCATAATTTTCTTCACTTCATTATTTGATGCAATGAGAGACCCCAAACTCGAGGTTGTCCCAGATACTGCACGCAATGAGCCTTCAAGCCCTCCACCCTCTCTCTTTGAGGAAGCGGTTGGCACCAATTGTGCAGAAGACTTGTTAAGCTCTTTCCCTCTCTCATATTCATCGACTTTTTCCTTAGTTGAAGCTCCTTTAGAGCAGATGCAGCCCATATTCTCACCCCCAAATGTTCTAGATATGTACAATAATCCCTTTGCAATGTTGTAATCATCAACCAGATGGCAAAACCAGACACTTTCCTGGGAAAGGCAGAGCTTCCCGTTTCAGCTGATCATATATCCTCAGGTTCTCAATCTGGGTACCCCAAAACTCCGCCAAGAAATCAATCATATTAGTAAAAGAATCAGAATTCTGATTCTTTTTGCATAATCAGAATTCGACCTACTTCTGGTTGCTCTGCATTGTGATTAGCCTTGCCAGAAACTTCAGAGAAGAGGAAATTACGGCACAAGTCCCATAAGTCTCTTCGGACTGAAAATGCTCCAAATTTAGTAACCCGAATTGCAAAGTTTGTGTCTTGATGCACAGGAGTTTCTGGTTGCCAGGCCTTTTCTGCTTTGTTCAGTTGAAGAATCAATCAAAAGAGTCAAAAGTAATTTCTTTTTCCTTTTGTTTAGGTTGAGATTAGAGATGGAACGAAGCAGAGGACATTAATGGAAAATCTAAAAAACTGAAAAAGAGAGAAGTATTGGAGATTGTCTGATTTGCAATGTGGCGAGAGAGAGAGAGAGAGAGAGAGGTTTGCGGGAGGTATTAAGCCTAGAAATGCGAAAGACCGAACGTTTTTGGGACTTACAGCTTGGAGTTTGTTTGGCTGACCCAGCTCTCTCCCTCTCTCTTCTCTCTCTCTCTCTCTGCCAGAATATGCAGATATCTATTTACAGGGAAAGGAAAAGAAATGGATTCTTGTAGTGGCAGAGACAGTGAGTGAGACGAGTCTCGCAGTCTCACTGCTTTGCCAAAATACGCAGACGTGCGCCGCAGTATATATATATATATATATATATATATATATAGATATATAGATATGCAGTGCAGTGCTCCCCTGGACTCCTATGAATTTCTCGTATTTAAAATATTTTTTGTTTCAATCCCGATAACGGGCCAAGAACATAACATGTTCCCCTTCTTCAAGCTTTTACTCTAAAGCCTTTTTAATTATGAGAAAGAATAGATGCAAACATAAATTTATAAGTAATACGTAGTTATTTTGAAAAAAAATAAATATATATATAAGATTTATTTAAAAAAGTTAATTTATTTAATAGTAAAATATATTTTTATTAAAATGATTGTATGTCATTTATAATTCTACAAATTTGTGTAATATTGCTCTTTAACTATTGATTGGATCAATTAAGCACTCGTAATTTAATAGTTTATATTTTCCTTCTGCTATAAAAATATTTAAAATGCTAAGAAAATTTATGAAATAAAAAAGATGATTCTAATTCTCCAATCATGTTCACTATTTACATTCCAGATGAACAAAACTTAAATAATTTGATAGTTGATGGATATAATGAATAGTAAATGCACAAACTTTGTTTGAATTAAAAGCTAAATAATTAAGTAAAAAACAATTAGCAATTAAGCAAATCGTTGTTGACTTGTTAGCCAATATGGGCTTCTTGTCATGAATAATATCCAATCGGATTATTCAAATACATTTTTTTTAATTTCTCGGGAATTTAAAAAGTTCGGGTAAATTATATATATATGTCACATTTCTTTGCTAATATATATATATATATAAATATATAAATATATACCATTTGATTTTGGAATCTTCTCAATTGAGTCTTGTCATTTATATTATTGCATTCTTTTTCTGTGGCCGGAATTCGAGACCATGAATTGAACTTCAGTAGGCATATAAGTTTCTTTTAATTTATTGTCCGGATGATGGATTAATAAGAAAACGAGTAACTCAAGAGGGACGTACGCGTGCTTATAATTTGGTGTTACAATCGACAAACGTGCTTATAATTCAGCAGTCCACAACTCATGGACGAATCACGATGCAGGAAAATCTAAGAAAATTCTTCCACTCGTCGCAACATAAGCAACTTGCTAAAACACGTGTGATCGCAGCCCTCATGCATGCATGTATTCATGGTGTTAATCATCAGCCCACAGCCAGAACCCTACATTTTTCTCCCAATTAAGCCCTTCTTCCAGCTTGTTACGTCTTGCAGTACCGAAGTGTTCATGTTCCTAGTTAATATATATCGTAAGTACAATTCTTTAAAGGATTCGAACTTAAGTCCCTCAATTACTACCTACCCCATTACACTTCACAAGAGAAAAACTGGCCGTTAGATCGGAGTTCCCAATAATAGAGATGATCATAGGCTGATTCATAGCAATAACTCCTGCACTGAAGAGCTGGTCCTTTTTTATTTTATGATGAAATTCGGACTAGGCGCGCAGTTACATATCGATCTGCTGCAATTTTAACTTGCTGATCAAGTCATTTTCCTTGTTAATTCAGCCACATAAATACGCTTTAGTTTGCAAGAATTTGACATCTAGAACCGTTTCTTTTCAAAATTAGCTAATATAAGTTACATGAGTAGCTTGTTAATGCAAAATGCATTCTGTTTTCTGATCTTGGAGTTTTTTGTTCACAGGACTTTAAGATTTGGGGATATGTATATCCAACATATGTTGCTTTACCTTAATTACCTACATCAGAATTCAGAGCAATGGTCGAAATCGTTGTTAATGCAGTGGTGGAAATCTGGTTACCTCTGCCGAGAATGAGTTTATATGCAGTACTACTGAGTAGAAATGACTGAACCAAGCATGGGTAGTTGTATTTTTAGAAGAATTATTGTCCTTTTAATACAATTAATTGGATAGTCTTAGTTTCTATAGCATTCAAAGTGAGCTTTCATATTAGAGTCTTAAAGAGTAATGTGATTTTTTTTGTCACAACCAATCAATATCTCATACATATATACACTCGTACACATACAAAGGTTGTCCTTAATTAATCCGGACTAAATTGATTGGTTTTGATCCTTTGTTTTATTGAATCGCTAGGCGTCTTAGGCTGCACTTGTGAACTTCTATGAGATATTGAGATTCGAAGTAATGTTAGGTATAAGTTTCAAACTACAAATTTTGAATAATTTTTTTGCAAAAATATAGGTCTCATTGAGAAAAAGTGAGATTTTCATATTTTTTCATGGTGTTATATACTTTTTTATGAAGAGGTTGTACGAGGTTTATGCATTTGTAACTTGTATATATTATTACATTCAAGAGCACTCACTCACATGAACAGTGACATGAACAGTTCATGTCACTGTTCATGTGAGTGAGTGCTCTTGGATGTGGCTTCTCCCTATCATATCTCAAAGTTTTTCCATTTGTTAAACATTTTTTTATTCTTATTTTTTGATCATTTTAAAATATTTTTAAAAAATATGAAAAAATATTAATATATTAATAATTACTTTTTTAATCACTAAGTGAAATAAATAAATAAATGAATAAAATTAAAATACATAAAATGTTAAAATTAGGTATCAAAATGGGTGGACAAATTAGCAATTTTCCTTCTCAAAATATCAAAATGTTAAAATGCTCTCTCCATCTATTAGATCAAATATCTGGTGATGCTGCATAACTTGTGGCAGAAACTTATTTCTATACTGTGTTCGTTAAACAATAAATGTCACGAGCTAGCTTTGGCCCCCTTTTGACGATAGTGATATCAAAGACATGATCATTGCTTCACATGGTTGTAAATTAATTCTCGAATATCCAGCAGTATAATAAATTTTGAACAGTTTATACCATCGATTGCTGCAACGAAACTGTGGGAAAACTTGAAAACGCACCTATGCTAGACATTGCTGCAGTGAATTCGCAGCAAGTTGCAAGGTGAGGGAAAAATATCCCGAGATTGACGTGTACATGGTATCGGGGGGCTGTAATCCAATATTAGCTTTGTCAAAGTCAAAACAATTGTCGGATCCAAAGTCCAAACCACAGCTTTATTTTGAAAGGTCAGTGGATGAGGTGGACCCGTCAACCCTTAGCGTCACTTCAAAGTTCTTCAAAAATTCCAGTCACTTCTTATTTATTGTTGATCCTCAACGGAATCAAAGCCTCACAAAAGCAATGTATACGTGCGGCCAATAAAATTAGGAAAAAATCTGGGTTTAAGTCTGATCTGTACCAATTCTAATCACATAATTAATATTTTTATTATTTACATAAATCATAAAAATACTATTTATATAAATAAAACTTGTGTAAGCCAGGCTTACACCTAACACTCTTCTAAAATTAGCTAGCGTTGCTTTTGAGTGCAAGACCATATCTTATTATAATTCGTGCCGCCCATTACATAGAGATTTATGTACACGTGCGTCCGACATTAACACCACATTACGAATAAAATTAAGACAACAACTATGAATATAAAGAGAAAATATAAAATAAAATTATAAATAGATGTAATTTTGTGGAATTTGATAAATTTATTTTATAATAAAAATAATTTTATAATCTAATTTATTATATCAAATTACATTAATTTATAAATTTATTTTTATATAATATATTTGTGAATAAAATATTTTTCTAAAGTTAAAGCTAACTACTGCTTAAAGATAATCTTCAACGGAAATGCTGAAAGCCTGATCGCCAGCGTCTTTCCACTGATCACTTCCTTCCCACGTCCCACAAATTCCCAACGACAATCTGTCTCCAGGACAGGAGCTTCACCACTTTTTTCTTCCCTCGTCACTTCATATTTTTCCGGCAACTTGTGTGCGGTCAACTGGGCATCGATAGCCATGCCAGCGTCGGAGGCCGCCTTTTGGACCGATCTTGGCGACATGCTATTCCAGACAGTATCAGGCAACATTAGCCGCGGGAAGTTGAGGTGGTCCAACGCCGATGGTCCGCGCAGACGATAAAAAGCAACGTCGCGAGCAACGGCGGCAGCCTCTGGTGTAGCATAGGAGCCGAGCCAAAGGCGTTCTTGGGAGCCGGGTACTCGGATTTCGGACACCCACTTGCCCCATTTCCTTTGACGCACTCCCTTGTACTTCTTCTGAGATGAACTGCAGGCGCCATCTCCACTCTCTTCCGAGCTGCATCTCATCTTGGTAAACAAGAAAACTGGGGGAAAAAGCTGTCAAAAGTAGTCTACTGCAACTGCTATGCAAGCTTCCAATTAAGCTATCGCATTAAATTAAGAAACGTGAAGGGGTACTAATATTATATATAGAAAGAGTCGGAAAGTCAGAGGACAAAGCAGAGTGGACCGTAGGGTTACTATATGAGAAAGTCAAAGTTTTCGAAGGTTTGGTTTTTTTTTTTTCTTTGAAGTTTTACACCATCTTTAACTTTCTTCGCACATCATTTTTTATTTATTTATTTTTATTTTTTTGAATTTATTTTTAAATTAATTAATATTATTTTTATTTCTTATTCATATATCACATATTTAATAAAAATTAAAAATTAAAAATTAAACATTAAAAATTAAAAATTAAAAAATTAAAAAAATATGATATATAAAGGTGGTTAAAAATTGTAAATTTTTTTTTTTGGATACGTCAAAGGTTAGCTTTAGTGAGTTAAGGGCGGTGGGGCCCGGGGGTGTTTCAAATTCAAAAATCTGAATAGGAAAGCAGAGACGGTGGATTTTTAGGCTTTGCTCCAAGTTGGACGGTAGTCGGGAATGAACGAGACCATAATTATGGGCACTTGGGTCGACAGAGAGCTTCTAGAAACATGGGACACAAAATTGCTTGTGTCCATGAAAAATAGCCAAATTGAATTTAAGACAGAATTTTTTTACTTTTTAATATCTACCTGACATCTGTATTTAATTTAAATTAAATGTTATCATTGAAGTAATATGAGTATTATATAAGTAATAATAAATAGTATATAATATAAATATCTTAAAAAATAATATTAAATACAGTCATAAAATACATAATACCATATAATCTTTAAAAAAAAAAAGAAATTGGCGACTAAAATATAATTTTTTCAAAATAAGTTTCTTATTACTATTTTTTTTTTTAAATAATAAGAAGGCACTTATGCACTTTTTAATATCATTTCTCTTTAGCTTTGACCTGGTCTAAACAAAACGTGCACAATGTTCTAAACCTCTCGTACCAAGGGAATGAAGTCGTATCTTATTCTGACTCGTGGAGACAACCTTATCCTTGCCTACGTCCCGAATGATGTCATGTACAAAATAGACGGGTGATAATATGTCTATTATCGGGTAGACGTGACAGAAGTAATAAACGAAGTCTGACCAAATTAATATCGGGAATTTATGAGAATATAATTATCAATGGAGAGATATACTATAATTATAATTATAATTATAATTTTTCTTATTATATAGATTGTTACAAGCAGAATTTTTTCTATTATCTCAATTTTTTTTTTATTTTTTTATTATATATATATATCAAAAAGATAGATTTTAATATATCTAAAAGTTCAAAAATTCATTTTAATAAAATAATTAAATATGAGTTAACAAATTCGAATCATACAAAATAATATGTAGCACTAGCAGCTTATTAAACTCAAAAGGTATATAGTCGGACGGAGAACACGTCATCAATGATATCATTCAAATATTGGAAGATCACTAATCAATATTTGCCTATGATTAATAATTTAATATATGTAGCATTCTTACGACAAAGAGTTGAATCCCCATCGATTCTCTTGATTTCTTTATCAACTTGTTTATGGTCTGTCCGCTCCCTTCATGCCCATGCAGCCAGGGGAACAGTACTAATTTCCATTTCACAGATTAATGTATTGATTGCTGATTGACTTTGGATATTAAGGACGCGTTGCCTTTCCTGAATCTAAGAGACGAGTTGATCTTGCTAGCTCACTAGTAATAGATTAGTTCTTGGGGTACGACCTTTGTGCCACCCAAAGGCCAAAGGTCTATTCGTTAATAACTGAAACTATCCTGATCAACAATATATTATATAAATATTTGATTTAATTATAAAGAAATTTAACAAAAATAAATCACATAATTTGACGTAATATTATGTCGTTTCTATTTGTTCATATCATCATCCGGGATGTGATCAACATCATTTCCAATATGGTATATTTTGTTATTTTGGTCTTATTGATGTCATAAAAATTAATAAATAGATCAAGAAAGGAAAATGAGTCATTTTTGACTCATTAGAACAAATTAGACTTCGTTGAATGTCATTTGAGGCTCCCGATGAAACTCTAATATAGTTATACATATGCGGATGGCAGATAATTAAATATATGGAAACACAGTATTTACGTGATTTGACGTAAAACTTACGTCTACAAAGATTTCGAAAAAAGAATCCATTATAATGAGTATTTTTATAATCTTTTAAGATTTACACTGTACATAAATAATATACATAAATCTATTGATATGAGTTTTTGATTTCATCTGCAGATAATCTTGGAAAAGAGAATAATTATAGTTCAATCAGAAATCTATGATCTATCCTCTTGTTTCATCTGTCTAAAGCTTTTTCATACTACATTTTAGTTGTTTTAACTAGTTTTTCTTTTAATTTCATAATTTGTCAATCTCTCTTTATTCGCTCTAGTTTTCCTTTTATCTTTTAATGCAATATTAGGTGACCTGGCCTACTGGAAATATTTATCCCTCACGTGTCTAACATATATTTATATGGATGGTGGCAAATTTTCCATTCCCTTTTACTTCCCTTTAAATTAGTCTGATTGATTCCAATTTGGACGTGCATGCTGACAGGTTGAAGACGAAGGCGTGGTTGAGGGATTCGGATTCAACTTGGTTTCTCTCTTCCGGGGCGTTGAAGGTTGAAAATGTTTCGATTTCCGCATTTTGACTTTTTTTGTTTTTTTAAAAAAGTCCCCTTCTACTCCCTTTACAAGGGTCTCCATGTAAAATTACTCATCTATAAATATGAGGATAACGTGCTGAACCACGTGTTTAAGCATCATAGGCTATCAACTAATTTCTGTTGATCATGCATACATGCATTGCATTGGTTTTTCAAGGGAGACATTTTTCAAAATTTTGGCCCCCATTTGTCAGTGTATTCTGGCATAGACTTTCGTCGCTGTGACCAATTTTGGAATTTCAATGAATAGAAGAATTAATTTTTAATCAGTGAAGATTAAGCACATGGATTTGGTAACTATTTATCAAGCATTACTAGAAACAAATACTACAGTCAAACTACGGATAAATATCAACTAATATGATATGATAAAACACACTGTTTCGATTCCATTTTCTTCAGCTTCGAATTTATTTCTTTATTCCTTAACTTATAGATATTATACAGCACACAATATATATCAAATATTACAAATTATCAGTTGGTGTTTATCCGCCACTTATCTGTGATATTTGTCCCTAATATTTTTCCTATTTATCTATCCATATATTGCCCAGCCCAACCCAACGAACTCATTGCATCAATTATTTTATGACTCATGCCTACCTTTTTGGTTTGGTATGTGTAAACAAATTATTTAATATTATAAGTATAAGAAAACAAAACATGAATTATTTTTTTGTGTTAGTTAATATAAAATGCGTTTACATGATTGTGATGCATTAAACATGCCAATAAACAGGCTTGCAAATAGTTTTTTTTCTTCCTAACGAAGTGGTTTCTTCCTGTGTTTTTCTCCCAAATAACTACTTTGCAGTATATATTTGTACGAACGACGTAAGAAAATCTTCCTTGGGCCAAGCTCTTCAGCACCAAGCCCATGCTCGCTGCACCCCAAAGATAAGCCCAATCCCGCCCAAACAAGGGGAGCCACCAGGCCCATCATCGTTAGAGCTGCTTAAAAATTCAAGCATTTGCATTGTCCTTCGATTTGAAAAAATAAATTGCTCGGTGTACAGACTACAGAATCATAAAAATTATCAAACGCATGACATAAACAAGGATCAACATGGTCTGATTCCTAGAGAATATACAATCACAGAAATACATCTCGAAATGAGATGTCTAAACAGGTAATCTTCCTATGAATCAGAATTTTCTTTTTTCATTTACGTTTATTTCTTTTTTTCTCCTCTTTTTTTTTTTTTTTGTCACTTCTTGGTGGTGGTTTCTGGGAAAGACTTGATAACTCCTTTGATTTCTGAAAGGACAGTAACAACAACAGCATGCATCTACTTGAAAGCATTTGAAGCAGCATACAGAAAGTCCAAGAAGCCTGTTCCCTTTAGAATACCCTTACCAGTCAATAGTTCAAAATCTAACAATACCAGGAAGCCAATTACAGCTGCCTTCCCATTGATGATTTCGTTCTTTGTAGTGAAACCAAAACCCTTTTGATCTTCATCAACCACCATTCTAACCTAAAACATCATGTAACAGAGCAAACAAATGAGGGGAAAAAGAAAACAAAAAGTATTTACTTCTAGATTAATATTACTTCCAAGGAGTCCAAAGGAGTTTTTAGGTGTGGTTTGGATGGTGAGTTGAGATGAAAGTTGAAAGTTAAATAAAATATTATTGGAATATTATTTTTTAATATTATTATTGTTTTGGGATTTGAAAATGTTGAATTGTATATTATGTTTATATGGAAATTTGGGAAAGTTGTAAACTTATAATGATTAGATGAGATAAAGTGGTGGAAATTTAGTTACCTCGTCCACATTAACATCAGTTGCAGTTACACCAGGTTGAGCCTTCCCACTAAAGATGATCTCAGCAGATGCATCTGATTTCACACTTCCTATCATGTTGATGTAAATGTTTTGTTCATCTGTTTTCACAGGGTAAATGTAAAGCTTCCTTAAAGCAGGAGTGAGAACTCTCAGCACTGGATTTTTTGGATACCATTCCTTAATTTCTCCTGTTTGGAGATCAAACGTGCTATCAGTTGTTGGACAAACTATACAGCCATCCTGCAGGGGAAAAAATAATATCAGTTCCTTTTTCACAATAAAACTGCACGTATTGACAGTGAAATTCTAATATAAAAATCTATCGGGTTAAATTGAATTCTTGCTGAGACTTCTTCATAAGCTACCTATTCATAAAAGTATATATTACCATGTACCGATAGAACCAATGATTATTCATGATTCCATAATTGAATCAATTACATACTGGTTACAGCAACCTACTAGAAAAAGGTTATGGTAAAACTTTGTTTAAAACGATGTGGTAGAAAGCAACGTGCGAATTGAAGGATATGGTCGGTTGTGGATTCTGACATCTTCCATTTTTTTTATATTCATTATATAGAAATGAGGGTGCTTCTGGAAAAGTTTATAGGTTTGTCCTGTGTCAGTTTCCAATAGTCTTGATAGAGTTCATACTGCCGAATACACATGTACTCCAGGGTATATCCCAGAACCAACAGTTTCCTTTTAAAAACAGAATCCTACTGAGAGGAAAAAAAAATCTATTAGCCATGAGGTTTGGGTAAAATTTTCAGGTGGAAAGTAACCATTCAAAAACACTCATTGATACCATGAATGACAACAATAATACATCTTTATATTAAATAGCTGTTCACAATTGCCAGTGGAAGATATCACACTCAGCCCTCCTGAAAACAGGGTTGAGCAAATCAAGGTTTTAATATCTCTCTCCACTGGTGCAATTTTCAAGTTGTAATGAACATGCAAACTTCTCCTTCAAAAGTAAAACATAATTTACGTGTATCTCGGTCGCAAGGAGATGAGACAAGGGAAACGAGGCATACAAAACTATTTTACTTTCGATATGAATTCGTTTACTTTTCATTGGATTTACATTGTTCACCATTCAAGAATTCTCATCTAGGCAGTCACCATCAAGCATACATTATTTTGAGTTAAGGTTTCGCATCTTCTGTGTTTTAGCACAATGTATGCAGTATATTGTAGCCGGGAGGCAAGATTCAAAATCTGGAAGAGATCAAATAGGTGTTTCCATCACTATAAACCAATTAAATTTGATCAATGCCTACTCCATGCTCACATACATTTGATATCTCCTATTGTTCCAATTACATGTGCTATTCATTTTCGTGGTCTCAACATCCCATCACTAGAAATTCTGAAGAAGCATTAGGCCAAATTCTCTGTAGTCGCCAGGAGTGAATTTATACCACTGGGATCAAAGTTCAAGCTCCAGCTCAAGGGGAGAAGCTCTCCTACCAGAAAATATAAAGACCATCTCTAAGACACCACAGATTAATTAGCTCAACGGGACACTTTCGTCCAATAAAAGAAGCTATTGTCTTATCTGAATTTGGGAACTATGGTTTCAGATCAGAATTGAGTTAATATTCACATAAAACTGGCACTGTACCATACTTCAATTCTCACGGTTTTCACCTAAATACTACTGGAATGCGCGTGTGAAGTGAACATTTCTATAACGACAGTTTAAGAGAGAGAGAGAGAGAGAGAGGATTTCAAGAAGTAATAGAGGGAAAAAAAACCTTGGTGAGCTTGGCATTAAGCAGGCCTTCGGTGTAGGCTCCTTCAGCAGGGGACCGGTTTTCAATAGCAAAAACCTCATCTTTATACCACAACAGCAGTATGTTCTCTCCATCCTGCACTATCACGCGTCGTTCTCCCCTAGGCAGCGCCCCAAGAGGCACCACCGGCACCCAGTTCGCTCCTCTGCCGTCGCCGGAGGCCGACGATTCTTCCGCCACCGATACCTCCGTGGCCTTACAAGTAGTGATTCTCCTGGCGGTCGGAGCGGAAAATTGGTGAATCCCGGATAGTTTAGAAGTAGAAAAGTGGCCATCATTTGAAATCGTCCGGTAGAGGAGGGCCTGAGGGAAAGGGCGGGCAGGGGGAAGAGAATAATTTCTTGGGAATGCGGGGGATAATGGTGAAGTGAGGTTGAAGGGTGGTGTGGCGGCCATGGATTATGTTTTGGGTCAAGAGGAAAAGTGGTGAGAGGAGAAAGGAAAGAGTGTGAAGAGGAAAAAGAGAGAAGGAAAGCGCATAGTTTGTCACAGTCCACAGAAAATAGATAATGAGGGAGAGACGGAGCCACGAAGACGAGAGCATGGCAGGCGGACGGGGACCTCTTAAGAAATCTATTTTGATTATTAAAAGAATTCAATTTGTAAACAAATTTTCCTTCTTATTATCCATAAAATAGATGTTTCAGCCTTCTCCTATCAATAATTACAATAATAAAATTTAATCGGATAAAAATTTAACATATTTATAATTAATGAGTCACCAATTATATAAAGTTTTGTAGAAGTAAAATTTGTAATAGATCCACTACAAACAAAAAATGTGATTTTTGGGACATATCTTTTTCCTAGCAAATAATAATATTTTTCCACCAAAATATGGGTGCGCGAAACCTATTGACTAGTATGTTAACTCAATGATTTTATTAGTAAAATTTAAAATATATTTCTACTATTCTTAATAAGAGAAATGATAGTTATAATTATAGAATTGTAAATAACATATAGTCACTTAATATATATATATGACCCATGTGAAAAAAATTATTTTTTCTAAAACGATTGCACGCCTTTTACAACTCCACGACTGTATGTAACATTACCCATTTAATAATATATTATCATATTCTTTGTAAGTCAATTATTTTATTGATTATTCTTTTTTTTTAGTGCATTTTTTTTATGTTTAGTACATATGCTTATCTTTTTCCACTCTTTTCAAACTATTTCAAATTCTTATTTGTATTCTAATAATTACTTTTATGTAATATATTGTTCACATTTTATATATATATATATATATATATATATTATGAATAAGGTTGTGAGCTTGTTTATTACTATTTTTTTCCATAAAAAATACTTAATTCCTGTGATTTCCACCGCATCATGTAAGTATTTCTGACTCCCGTTAATCATGGTTGGCATATTTTTGTGATCAAATCTTATAATTTTTGTGAGGAAAAGAATCATAGAAAAATAAAAATATTTTTGATAATTTGCATGGTAGTAATCTTAAACTCTTTAAGTTGTCAATCTATTCTTACGAGTATGTTATGTACGTATTTAGTGATAAAAATTTAATTTTGACAAAAATACATTATAGTTGCAACGAAAAGAATTGTTGGAAAAAACATGTTTTTGTTGTAGTGAGGTTTAGAAGTACCTCAGCATTTATTTATTTATTTTTATCTCATATATTTTAAACATGAACATGTTTAATAGAATTTTTTTTTAATAACTTGTTAGTTTGCATGCACTTGCAACATGAAATTTATTTTGAACAGTGATCTTCAATTTCAGCTTGTATATTTTGAAATTTATTTATTTATTTATTTTATTCAAATATATATTAATAATTTAATAGAGAAACTCCCTCCAACTATTACTTTAAAAAAATTAAAATAAAAAATTATATATGATATGTGGTGTGAAGATGATGAATAAATTTAGCCAAGAATAACTCATCATGATGATCGTAGCCAAACCAAAGCATGATAAGTTGTTTCGTATTTATACGTATTTATACGTTCCATATATATACATAATACATATACGTATTTATATATTTAGTATGAGATTATATCTTCTTGTACTTACGTACGTAGTACTCTACGTCATTAGTACTGCCACATGGTACCATTCATGCGTTGAGCTAGACGGATTCATAAAGCATTATTTATATTCATGAGTCCATATATAATCCCACTTTTTATTATAAAATTATATATATATCATGTATAAATTATTAAATAGAAGCTAGCTGTTGCATGCTAAAGGCTACACTATAAGAAAATTGACTTTTTACGACATTAGATTTTATCGCAAAAAGTAAAAAAATGCTGCAAAAAAGTATTTACAGTAAAAATAATCATTTTGACTACAATTAAAATGTTACAAATAGCTGTTTTTCTTGTAGTGACAATAGGATCATCAGCTTTGATAAAGTCTACCTCGATCGATCTCACCAACTGATGATCAGCATCTACTCATTATATTAAGAGATCTTATGCTTTGATAGATGATCAAGTACTACTAGTCATCATACTACCTCATCTCCTTTCTTAATTTCCTCTAATATTTCAGTTATATAATTATATTATACGCGTTGTTTTGCTAACACCCCCCCCCCCCCCCCCCCGCGGTTGACTTTTTTTTTTTATTATTATTGTCATTATTATTTATGAATATGCATGGATATACGACAATATAGTCTGGAGGAAATGTAATTAAGTTGGATCTATAGGCCGTGGCCGGGATATCGCGATCGATTCTTCCTTAATTACCAAGATTAGGCAAAATATATATAGTGCTGAAAGAATAAGAAAAAGTCAAGGGTCTCCTTGTCTCGATCGGAATTCGGAATTATTGAACCTTATCAGTAAGTTACAAGCTGGAAAATTCTTTTTTTTTTTAAATAATTAATTTGCACAACATGCATACATGAACCAGAAAATAAGTCATGCACATATATATATATATGTATATATAAACCACAACATATATATATATATACCCAATTTACTCTCATATATATACATATATAATTATTTATATCCTCCCTTTCAATTAAATACTATATACACTACTATATATACGATCAAAATCATCGAATACCCAATATTCTCTTTTAGCATACTTCACAAGCAGCGCCCTATATATCTCAGCTTTCACCGCCATGGCAGGGCCCAACTGTGGCAGCTCCATCCTTCCCTCTTGGGCACGTTGCAGCTTCTGTTGCGTTTTCACTGTCCTCTTCGTCTCCTTTTTTGTCGGCTTTTTTGCCACGCTCATCTTCTGGCTCAGCTTCAGCCCCAACGCAGTCAAGTTTAATGTTACTGAAGCCACTCTCTCACATTTCAACTTCACCACAAACACCTCCCTCAACTTCAACCTCACCCTCACCATGGTCGTCAGAAACCCCAACAAGAAGATCAGCATAAGCTACGACCACGTCCAAGCCTTTGCTTATTACAAAAAAAATTTGTTCGATACCGTTGTTCTGCCACCATTTCGACAAGGACACAAGAACACGACTAACATACCGTTGGTGTTTGAAGGACAGGAATTGGTGTTTCTAGGCACTAAAGAGCTTTCCAAGCTTAATACCGAGAAGGGTGCCGGGGTTTACGGTATTGATGTCTATCTCGAATTTCGAATTGGTCCCAAGTTCGGAAAGTTTAAGACTGGACATTCCAGTCACACGGTCAAGTGTGGGTTAAAGGTTCCTTTGAGTTCTAATGGTCAATCTACAGGAGGTTTTAAGAAAACCAAGTGCAGTGGTGGAAGTTTCTTTATATACAAGGACGGCGATGGCTGGGTTTTCTCTTTTGGGGGATAGTATAACTAGCATCCAACTTGGGTCCTCTCACTCTCTCTCTCTCTCTCTCTATTAATTATGATGAAGTGAAAATTAAGGTGATATTAATTCATTGGAGCTGTTCCAGATGATCATGATATACAGATATGCATGGACAAATGATCATAGATTCATCATTCATATGCAGATACTTCCTTAACCATAATAAAACAATTTAAGTAAGAATTATGTTGTGGGTAACTAGTTTATTGTGTTTAATTAGAAAAAATTTGAATGCAAGTCTAGTTTATATAAGTCTCACTCGCATGAACAATATTTTTACTGTTCATAACTTGACATATACAAGTCTCACTCATATGAACAATATCTTTACTATTCATGTGAGTAGAACTTGTACAATCTAGACTTGCATCCAGCAATATTTGTTTAATTAATCACGTAAATTTTGTAAAATATCATGAAATTACACCTTACGTGTTTTTAATTTCCAACCCCCCAAAATTGACATTTTCTAATAATAAAGAAACTTAAAAATTAAATCACTTCGAGTTGTTCATTTTTAGATAATAAAGCGGATAAATTAAAAAAAAAATGTGACTCGACACAACCATGCCATTCAAATCTTATAAGATATTAATGTACATTATCTTATTCTTTTCGTTTTATATGGTTTGAAGGCGTACATGAATCACAATGCATTCATTTTGGCAAATTAGAGTATATGAAAATGCCTAGTTAATATTAATAATTAGAGGCTGAAAAGTGTATTTTTTTTCTTTCTAAAGTGCATATTACGATTTCATTTGCTTTTAGATACACCAATTAATTAACATTAATTCTCCCATTAATACAATACGTGTTATATTAAGATAACTATAGTTGTTCTTATACTAGATATGCGCTAATTGTTTGTTTTCATTCAATTGAAATTGAATAACAAGAGGATCTAGCTAGGACGTTGTAATGCATTTTCTTTATTGTCCAAATTACTTTTTAATTTCTTCCCAAATATTTAAACTCAAAATGTATGGTCAAACCGCGTGAAGTAGTACGTTACGGTCAAGAAAAGACTTCCTAAATTAATAAATGTTGTACCTCTTCTTGTTTGGTAGAATATATTTGCCAAAAAAGATACCTTGAAATAATTCTCTGAATTAATCTGCCAATAAAAGTTCATTCTAATCTATCTCGATCGTCACGTTGATCGGTGTGTTTCAGGTCATCCGGTTTTCGTGTTCTTTTGCCAAAAATAAGACACAAAAAAGGGGAATAAAGTTTATATAATATATACTGCACGCTACACAGTTGTAACGTTAATAAGTCCAGGACTAGGAGGCAAGACTGAAGGCTGAGAAAAATAGAAAAGAAAGGAGAAGAGATGAGATACAGCACTGTTAGGATATATATATATATAAGGCTCGCTACCTATAATCTTGTGGTTTAAAAGTACAAAGAATCCATAAAGTACGTCTTCGTACGTGTTTGAGAGTTTGCTATCTCTAAAATGAAAGTGAGGCTTATAACCTTAAAATCCCTCAGCTTTTGACTGATCCCTCAAAAGAAGATGAAAGAATTCTAAAGAGTCCATCTGGATTATCAGTATGTACCTGTTAACATACAAGTGGTGTGATTAACACCAAGAATATATTGCAAATCAAGCACTTAAAAATGTAATCCATTACTCCTGAATTGTTACACTCGCCCAACCCTGCCAAAGATATTATGACTAAATGGTAAGGCAGGAATCACGAGCTGACTAGAATAAGCATTTATTCTCTTGATGGCCATTGATCTGTATCTACTTGTTTTGTTTTTGCAAAAATCGGTGGATGATTAACCGCTCGCAAAATCTCTTGCTTGTAATCCTCAGCACGAATTTCTACTTTCCCAATCAAGTGTAAAAAAATTAACTGATGTATTAGATCAAGGTTTCCCAAGGTAAATTGAGTTTAAGTTGAGTTTAACATTAAAAAAACTCAACTCTTAAATCACTAAACTCATCTTAATTCAAAACCTCTTTACATGTGAGACCCACAACATTCAGCTCAACACCTTTTCACATGCGAGATCTACAATCTTTTTCAACTTTCTAAATATGCATTTAAACTCATATTAACATCCAAACGCATCTTTTGCCAAATGAAGGGTGTTTTAATGATAGGGAACGTAATATAGATGAAGTCTGAAAGTTTTTTACCAGTACCCTGCTTAGCTAGTTTGCTGCTATTGTTCTTAATGGTGGGGCAGTCAATTTTTATCTTCACTTTCTTAGTTTTGGAATATATCTAGGTGTCTCTTTTGTATACGTCTTATATACATGGGCTTCGCCTATTACTTTATGATGAATAAATTTTTAACTTATCAAAAGAAAAAACATCCAAACGCATCTTAATTAAACCCCACAAAACTTACTCCATCTCAACTCACTGTTATTTATAAAGAAGTCAACTCGTTTCAACTCAACTCAACATCCAAAAGGAGCCTAAGAGATAAAGACCAACAAGATCATTATGTTCCAGTCGACACTACTTCCAATTCAATGGAATGGGGAATGTTTTGAGAGTCTGCCACAGGAGGGCATCCAGGATAGTTGTCAGATTCATCTGATTCTTCTGGTCTTAGAATTTTGCCTTATTAAGTAATACTACATACAGTCGTAGAGTGCGAAAGCGATGTGCAGCCACTTTAAAAAGAATGGAGTCTACTATTAAAAAAAGAATTTCTTTTCATGTAGGTCCTCTATTTATTCACTTTTTTCATAATGATTGCATGGCACTTGCACACTCATGATTGCAACTATCATTTCTTATTCTTGAAAGGGGAAGAAGGCGCTTACAGTCTTGTCATCTAATAGTTTGATCTTTGTTCTAAAGTCTGGTTTTCATTCTCTTTCTTTTACATCAATGGATGTTAATTGAAGCACACCAAAAAGAGCTTGGTGACCACTACAAACAAACAGGAATATAAAACCTGAGGATTCATGACATGCAAGTAACTCCATCATGAAAGTTTACCCAAGATACATGAGCTATAGAACACGTGTTGGGTGCAGCTTTTCAATGGCCAACTTAAACTTTGAGATTGAAGTATCCCTTAAATTCTCAATGGGGGGAGTAAGACTAATATTGTTCATGAGTTTAAAGGGATCGGAGAGACAATAGAACAATGTGCACAAAAGCAAACATACCCAATGGCCAGCATCTTCAAGGACGTGCATTTCAACTCCACCTCCCTCATCAGCAGCAAGTTCCTCAGCAACGTGAATTCTCTGGAGATCTTCAAGAGCCCACCTGTGTAAGCTTCTTTCAGCTTTCAAAAAATTAATGTGCACACCTCGAGGCACCTCTTCAACAATTTTCCTACAATCAATCAAAGATGAAAAAAAGGCTCATTGCAGGCTCAAAATTTAAATATTTTCCAAAGGGTGAAATAAAGTTGTCTTCTGCCTTTACCATTTTAAATTTAAAGATATTAGAAATAAAATAATTCATAGGTTCAAAGCGGTGTGTATATTCACTCATCAAATTGGAACCAATTGCTATATTTGTGGCAAAGTACCTTGAAGCTGAAGGTATGGACAGAGATGTATGGGAAGCAGCAACGGTTAATGTTTGTATCTAATGGGTAACTTCAAAGTTCATATAGTCCATGACATTAAAAAAGTAACAAGGAACCTTTTTTTTTTTTGGACAAGTAACGAGGAATTGATACCATAAATTTGTTTCTTCATAAGACTGATACATTTCTGCTATTCCCTTGAGGTCAAACACCCAAGAGAAAGTTGATGACAATGGACCAAGAGAGTTTGCTGGTCTAAGGTTGGTTACCACCCACTGCATATAAAGAAGCAAGATATATTTATTCAGGCATCAAAAGTACACCCAAAAGCCAAAAAAAAAAAAAAGAAATAAATAAAAGATGCGAATGTAAGGGTAATGATCCACCTACAACCAGTTTACAATTAGTTTACAATTCATTTTAAATCAACCAATGTGATTGTGACACTTCATTACAAGATAATTTCAGTTTTACTTAACTATCCTTCATTTTAAATAGAGTAGTAAAGTAGCTGTAGACTAATTGTAAGCTTATCAATTTCCACAAATGTAATTAGTTTTCTTTTAAATAATCCTACAAATATTGGCATGTTGAACAATGTAAATATCATCCCAAAATGAAGACTTGCATTTCGGAGAAATGGTGATTGACCTGAAAATGAATAAATAAATACAAAACATCTCCATCATTGATGTCTCTTAACATGAGCTGTACCCTATAAGATACCTTGATGCATACAAATATGAGTCTGAACCTTTTAAATTTATAAAAAGTTAAAAAATATAAGTAAAAAATGTATCGGTAACATAGGTGTACTCATGAACACATTGAATACACCTCAAAGGCTCAAACATTGGAATTACAACTTTTTCTTGATTATTAGCAGAATAGGAAACAACTGAAAGAAATATCTCAAGGGTTTACGAGTATGAAATACATTTAAGACCATTTTAATGTGAATGATGCCTTCTTTCTTAATAATTTTGTCTGCAATTTGGATGCTTGCACAACAGAACCAGTTAAAGTTACAACTAAAAAAATGAAGAAGAAAGTCTCACTATTCATTATGGGATTGACCATTGTCACTCCCCAAAAAGGGAAGCATAACTCCAGCATTTCTACAGTTAATTGGAAATGAAGAAGCAAATAATATCGGCTAGCACTAAAGATCAACTTAGCATACAATAAAGCTATCAGAGTAGTCGATTTGAAATAAAGGATGTTTAACCAATAAATCACAGGCTTCTAATGCCCAACATCTAAGTTGACGTACTTCAGATGTGAATTCATAACATAAGAAATGATGTTTCATGCATACCTGTGCCACATCTTTGGAAAACCCTTCTTGAATGAGAGCGTTTAAAATATTCCGCTTCGAGGAGACCTTCATTAAAGAAATAGAATACCAAAATTAGAATCACCCTTACACATAAGGAAAAGAAGAATATTATAGGTGGGTTGGAGCCACTGTGCGGTGAAGTGACAGCTTCTTGCGAAAAGAATACCGAGGTTTTTGATGACAAGGTTAGATATTTAAAGAGATGAAAAGGCTACTAAGCCTCTCACTGCCACCCTGCTCATTCCTATAATCACGAGCTAATGTAACTGCACTACTACATCTTTTAATTGAAACCAAGATGACTCAACTCAATCAAGTTTTAATCACAATTATATTGACTGGCTATAGATTCTTATTAATAACACATGGTCGGCCAAAAGTATTCATTTCAGCTATTCTATCCTATCTGAAAAGATATTACCCATGGCATCTCATCATGAGAGATCCTTATTCACTACTACAAATGCTACTAAATGACTCCTAATTTTTGTTTTCACTTCATCAATTTAATATAAGTTAATTTATCTTAATCATACACTAGCCAGTTCTCTGTTGAATTATAACAGTCGGTCTTATATTTATACTCCTAGCCATTACATGTACCATCTCCATCAATTCCTTGTTGCCAAATTCCAAGTTGCTGTGCAAACCCTATTCAAATGGATGTGGAGACCAGCTTCTTTCCCCACACCTGTCCATTGAAGTGTGGAAACCCTAGATACTTCTCACTATTCCAGGTGCACACAAAAACCAGCAAGCATAGATCTAAAACCCCAACTCAATCAATAAGCAGGCAAGGTGCAGATATAATCTCAAGAAACACAATGTAACCCATACCAAACTGTATGCAAGTCTTGATCGTGAAATTCAAGCAAAGACGGTAAAAGCAACAATACAATAGATGTATTATGAGGATACATGACATCCAATAGAGAAATCAATAATTGGTTAAACTCACACCTCCTTCGGCAAGGTACTCAAGAAAGATATCAGTTCTGCTGGATGGTCCTCTCCATCTCCACCAGGTCTAACCTTTCCAGGAGTAGCATCTAGAACCCAAACCTATTGAAGTGGAAAAGGAAGATAATGTAAACCAAAAATAGAACCAAAAAAAAAAGAAAAAAAACAAGAATTAAAATGTCAAAAATAAAGCCAAGAGTCATTAGCTTGAACAGTCAGTTTCCTAAAAGTAAAGCCCCGAGTCATGGATCAAATGTAAAAAAAAAAAAAAACAAGTTTAAAATTATTTTGTTCGAACATTATTTTTATGGGCCATAGCTGTAGATTTTAATGGCCTTGGTCTTCATGGCTTTCTTGTTTCCTTTTCTTCTTCCTAGATAGGTGTTACCTCATGTCTACCATCTTTTGTACTTGGGCTAAGCCTATTCTTATTAATATAACTGTTTACTTATCAAAAAATAATCATTTCAAGTTTAAAAATTACCTTTGCACCTTCAAATCAATGTTTGAATTTAAATCTAGCCAAAGTTTTCTTGACTTAATGACTTTCTAAGTTCCATAAAAACCAATAAATTTTTCTTTTCGAAATAAGTAATGGTTTAACTCCCTTATAACATCTAGTAAACAGAGAGCTTACTCTAACTGGTCGTGCAAGAGGTTTTGCAGCTTGTTCCACCATGCTCAATGCCACTGCATAGGAAATTAAAGCACAATTATAAATAGGAACATCTGTGATTAAACTATCATGTATTATTCCTCTCAGGCTAAGCTATATGACATGTTAATACTAATAAAGGTACCTTTTCCTCCAAAGCTGTGCCCAACTAGAACTCGGGGGGTTATTTTTAGCTGTCCAACCTAGCCAAAAAGATGAAGAAAAAAAATCAATACAAACATCTATTAGTGATCAGTGCTCACAACTATCATGAAAATATAAGGAGCTTATGAATATTATCATTAAGATAGTACTTTTAATCACCATGTCCCATCCAATAGTGTCACAGCATGAGTTGCAATGCCAATATTGAGAATTTGAGGGCGTATCAGATTTCTGATCTAGCTAATGCACAAAATTGAAGATACTGTCTTTCAAAGAAATGATATCCAATAGTGAAAGAAGTACTCACTAGCTTTAAGACATCAAGAGCAGTGGTGTCAACAGCATTTGGACCCCTCTTCTTAATTGATGTAGAATCGCCATGACACCGTAGGTCAACTAAAAGAAACTGTCCTCAAAAACATGAGGAAAAAAAAAAGATTTCCACAGATGCCCATTTTTGATAAATAAGTCAAGATTTTATTAATAATCAGAGTATTATCCATGTACACAAGAAGTCTATTAAATAAATAAAAAAACTAAAGAAAACACAAGTAATTATAGTAGAAATTATAAAAAATGGATTGTGAACAGAGAAAAATGACTAAATAAATCTTCCTAGAGATTACAGTAAAAACATTGTCACAGGACAAACTTGAACACCCTACAAGCTTGACAAGATATTTACAAGCTCCAACCATAATCCATGTTTGATGTGAACCAGTACAAATTCACAGAAAAGTACCTGCCATGTTGGAAATTCTTGGGCCAACCTCCGAGCAAAGGTACCTGTAACATTGGCCATTAACAAATTCATACCAAAACCATTTATGTACAAGAAGAAAGACACAAAGGAAAAAAGAGGCCCTTTCCTCCACCAACGAAAAAACAAAGCAAATGCAACACCAAAACCAAGTTGTTGACACTGATAAAATATTATAAGCAAACACGTTCGTTTTATTTCTTTCTGTTTTGGAATAAACTTAAGTGGAGACTTTAAATCAGCTAGAGTTGATATGAAGTACAAAGTACTGACCCCAGTTCTTCCTGCTACCTAAAATACCATGCAGAAAAACAGCTGTAGGTGGATCTCGTAATGAGCTATCCACAACAGAACTCCATCTTACCTGCAAAGCAAGGCATTTAGACACAAAAGTAAACCTATTGAAGAAAGATTTAAGTATGCACGTGCACCCGCGCACACATCTCCCTAAACAAAGATCTGTAGCAATAGTTTAAGAACTAGCACACATATTTTGGATAGATTAAAGAATATGTGATATTGTAATAATATCTTACTAAGCATTACAGAATAAGCAAGACTTACAAGTGCTCCTTGAACGAGATCATATGCCTGCAAAGAAAAAACATTATAAATATCAGCCAGATAAGTTAAAAGCCATTGGAAAATATATGTTAGCAACTTGAGTACTTCTAAAGGTATTGGCCACTTATTACACAATAACATTAGCAAGCATCAAGCTTTGCCATCGCCTGCACCTGAGAACGCCATATTTAAACTAATGTTGCGAGTCCAAAAGGCAGTTCAGTTAGACGGTTACCAAGATTTCAGAAGGCTTGGCAACATTTCCTCTTCGAGCAAGCCTCTCGTCTACCAAGGCCATACGTATACTTGGATCTTTACTTGCCCTGCGGGAGTGATGGAGAGCTAACCGAGAGATGCGAAATGAATCATTCTACAATATGCAGTAAAAATCATACATTTAAATAACAGTTATCAAATAACTACAATAGCTTATCATCCTTTCATATAATATAGCCAATAGTTCTCGAACTACTTATTACAAGGCATATGTTGGCAAAGGCCATGCTGGAACTTTTACAGCGCGGCAGTATCGACTTAAATCGTTGTTAAATTTAACACAAAAGCCCATAGATCACATGCAGTAAAAAGGTTCTTGATTATAACATAGCAGTCCAAAAACAATATACGCTCCTCCAAGCCATAGCAAGAACGTGCTTTAAAAGAAAATTTTCTTCAAACGGAAAATAACATCATTCGTGACCTGTATTCTATCAGAAATTGGGAAATCCTACAAGAAAAGCATATGATACTGAAAAAACACACCTCAAAACGCCTCGAAGCCCAAGCCGTGGCCGTCCAATGGATCCCGGCAGTCGAACGGAGCATCGAGTTACTCTCTAAAAAACTGACCGATCTCCCGCCATAACAGCACGGCAAGAAATTCGAAACCGCCGACATTTCAAGCGCCGACGTTTTGCAAGAACCGTAGGATCTTCGAAACGAAAAAAAGAATTAGATCCAAAGAAGAAGTCGGTTTTGAGAGAACGAAAGAGAAAGGTAGGAGATTTTGGAAGAGAAAGAAAGAGAAGAATGTTGAAAGAATAGGGAGCGGAGACACCAAAGGAATGGGAGAGAGGGGTTGCTTCGGTTGTCTCAGGGCCTCTCTTCCCTTTGCCCTTCTATTTTACAGTTGGAAACTTGGAGAAAGAGACGTCTCGTTCCACTTTGAGGTCGGTGGAAGCCTCCGTCCTCTCGGAAATGACAAAACTACCCCGCACGTAAACGGTCTGGCACGTGACCCGTACGTGTCCGCACTAGTTCCATCCACTACCGTCAGCAGTGTGCTACAAGTCGTTTTGGTTATGTTTATGCGAAATAAAATAAACCAAGCTACTTGTGAACTTCACCCTCGTTGAGTCGTTTGGTTTTAAAATCAGATGAAAATTTTGTAATAGTAATAAGATAATTTATAAATATTAGTGAAATATTTTGAATTGATATTTTTTTAAAATTCTAGAAAAATAAAAAGTTGAATAAAATATTATAAAATTAAAAGAAAATTTAAATATAATATTTGAATATTAATTTTAATTTGGAATTTTTTAAAAAATGATCTTTTTTTTGTTTAAATATTTAGAAAAGTTATAATGATTAGGTTGATAAGATGAAAATTTAAAATTGAAAAATGTTTATATTTGAATAGTGTTTGAATATTAAGATGAAATGAAATAGAATGAGATAATTTTAAAGGTTCGTGAAAACAAAGTAGACCTTCAAATTCGATGGAACATTTGGTTGGCCTGTAATGTTACTCAAAATTAATGAATATTGCACCTGTTCGTTGGAATCTGCTTATCTCTTCATATGTTAGAAATGGGCCGTTTGGGGAAGTCTCTCTCAGTCAACAAAAAGATGTGGTGGATTAAGGGGATTGGACTAGATGATTTCGCTTACCCAGCTGTTCTCAAGGCTTGTAGTGAAAACTTGGATTTGGGATTTCGGCAGGGAGGTTCATAACTCTATTAATTCTGAGTCTGCTTAGAGCCCGACAGGAACCTGTTTGTCCATAAAACCAGGACCATAGTGCCTCGGTCTCCCTGTGTAGAAGGTTTAGAAAAACTGATGCTGCCAGAAATGTATGCTGTTACTTGGAACCCTATGATCTCTCTGCTTATGCCTCTAGGGAAATGTGTGGGGGAAGCATTTGAGCTCTTTGAAAGTATGAGGACTACAAGCATAGAAGGTAAAATATCATAACTTGAAATATTATGGAGCAAAAATAATGTGTCATAATTTATAAAATACAATAGCTGGAGCCCGACAGAAATGTACCAGAAAAACTGTGACGAAGATAATATATTCAGAAAAACTGATGCTGCTTAGAGCCCGACAGAAATGTATGCCTTGATCTCCAAGTAACAGCAACATGTGATGAAGATAATATATTTCAGAAGTCCATCAACCAAGATATGCTTGGCACCTTGGCTGATGATATGGCAAAATAACAAATTACTAACTCAGTGAAACAGGGATTTGGTCTAGTGGTATGATTCTCGCTTTGGGTGCGAGAGGTCCCGAGTTCGATTCTCGGAATGCCCCCAACTGTAGGTTGTTTTTATATTCATTTCTTGGCTTAATGCATGCAATCTTCCCAAGAAAATTATAATATTTATCTAGGTCTCTGGAAAATTCAATCTGCAAGTACAACATTCATCTAAACCACGTTAAAAGGAAAATTCAATAAACGTACCAAGATTTAAGGGAGGCCATGCCCACAATTGATCGTTTACTTGAAACTTTTTTTCTTCAGGAGGGGCAGAACTATACAATTGAACCTACAATTTGATATACACGTTAAATAATAAATAACTTCTTATACTAAAGATGAAGCAATAGATAGATTGATGGCTTCTATCAAAGCTGGTCCGCCAGCTGAGGAAATTTCTGCAGAAGCCAAGTTACACCTCTGATTGCAACCTGTAATCGCAGAAGAAATTGTTTAGAAGGATAAAATTTATGCACAAGCATAATAACTAAAACGATAAATCACCCATCTTACATTTCGACCTCTTAGTTTTAAAGTTTATTTTATATAAGGGGTGATTGGGAGCGGCCACTGTGCTGCTGCACACTTGCACACCCCTCTCACATACCTTTTTTTATTATTATTACTTTTTTCCTTCTTACAACCGGCTGTTCCCTTTCATTTTTCTTTTATATATCGATTGGTTGCCAAGAAGGCCTCAAGAAATTTGAAACTTCACAAAGCAACACCTTGCATGAAAAATGGGATTATAAGCAGATATGCGAATATATCAAGGGTGGCATACAAAACTGGAAGGAAGTATTTGTCATTAGAGTGAATCTTGAAAATCATGCAATCTCAACACCTGCTCAATGGAGTCGAGCAAAAGAGATGAAAATACCAAAGCATACTCAAGTTCTTTTTTCTTGTTTTTGAGTCTCTATCTGAGACACTAAATGGCACAACTTGGCATCTAAAGGATAAAATATGTGTTTGTGAGATGGGTAATTTGCTTACCAAAGCCGTCTCCCCAGGTTTGATTGCAGGTTCTACGCTATCTCGCCCATATCTGCTTTTCACAACCAAAAAAAAAAAAAATTAGTCTTCCGATAAAACATGAACATTCTTCTCAGATTGCTTGCATGGTTGAAAGAAGTCATTAGCACCTTTCAACTAATGCAACCTGTATATTCAAAAAAGAAACTGGTAGATTATGGTGCCAGTTTCGTATTGAAACATAGTGCGTAAATTAGCAATGTCATTGCTTGATGGAGAGTTCAAATTCACAACAAAATGTCAGCATATAAGCTTCATAACAGAACTAAACGTTGTTATTTTTCTTTTGATTTTCGTATTTCATTTTATTTGGAGGCACCAAAAGTCAAAATTAACGAGGTGAATATTTTTCAGTAAGTTAGTAGTGCCACCCTGACCATAGTTTCAGTTTTTCAATCAAAGCTTTAAGATATTTCCACCCTTGAAAATGTAAGACCATAACATAAGAAGTATGCCCTGAACGGGGAAAAAAACATGGCTGCAAATGGCCAACAGAGAACATAATCTAATTTGTTCTGATTACAAACCAGTTCAATTAAAAGCTGTTTAACTAAATAAGTTTGCGACTGTTTTTTTTTTTTAATAACAAGTTTTCGATTGAATTTTGAACCACATTTATTCTTGAAGAAAAGAGCCATTTGGTGGGATGGCAATTTACTCAAACATGCTTAAGTTGCAAAGGAAAGCAGGGATTACAGGACAAAATGAGCTGGGACGATACATACATGTAAACTTCTAATTTCAACGTAAAAAACCGCACTTACACTATTCGTCTCTTTTTATCCACGACCTCCAACCGATAAAAACTGCATCCTTTGCTAAAAGGAAAGGGCCTCTTCTTCCAATCTGAAGTGCTCTCATACATTAGTCACGCTGAAAAAATCTAAAACATTCATCCAATACTTTATATGTGGAACTTATAAAAAAAAATAAAAAATAAAAAATAAAAGAAAATAACTTTATATATGGGATTGAAGAGAGGGTATACTTAAGAAGCACAGATCGAATAGTTTGAAAATATACCTAAATGCCATGTGACCCCAACTGCTGAGGAGTCCTCAATAGACAAATCATCAATAACGAATTGGAGGTCTATGCTGATAGAATCAATGAACTTGTTGAAGAACTGCAGAACTTCCTAAAAAGATAAATTCTTTATCATTATTTTTAGATCCTAGTAATTATTTTTAATATTTTCCATAGGAGTGGTAAAAGATTCTCAGAAGAAGTTGTACTAGTTTATAACTTTGTGTCATAATCTGACAAAATAATTTGAGGGCATAACAAAGTACCGTACCTTGCGACCAACGAAAGGACGAGGAAAGATAAGGTCCTCGTAGACGCAATTGTCGGCAATGAGGTCCTCCACAGAGGCCAAATCGCGGGCGTTGATTCCCGCGTAAAAGTTCCTCACAACGTCCGCAGCGGAATCTATAACATCCTCGTCATCGGCATCGGTTGATGTTTTCGTCAGAGCGGAAGCAACAGCAACCGTGGGATCGTCGGAAGATGAGACCCTAAGGAAGGTGTGAGGGACACATCTTCTTGTTTTTCCAGTACATCTGGTGCTAGAAGAAGTTGAAGAAATGAAATTAGGGCTAGATTTGTTGGAGTAGAAATGCAAAGAAGGTGGAGGAAAAATGCGAGAGAAAGCAAAGCCCATGAGGACGGGCATGGTGGCGGGATTGTTGGTTGCTATTTAAGCACCTCAGCAGATATATGCACACATATCGTAAACCAATTATTATTAGTATGGGTCGAATGTGTTGAGAAAATATAAAATAAGATAATTTCTTAGAGGAAAAAAATGATGCGGACTCAAATGTGGGTCGGATAACAGTATTAGGCCTATCATTATGGGCCGACTTGGGTGCATTCATTTTTTAAAGGAACTTAGATAGCCCATTGATTTTTATTAGACATTTATACAGATTAATCGTTTTGAATGTGCTATTTAAGAGCCGTGAGGGCCTGATCACCATCTTGGACTACGAGTGGTGATAGCTGGTTTTGCTCACAATATGAGAAGAATGGTACTGGTAGAGAAAGGGCGGGTCATGAGAGCTGAGGACTGAGGAGACATGCATGAATCTACATTTACAAGGACAAGAATCAGGCGTGTCTCCCTAGCTACACGTATCGCAACAATATCATTGCATCTATCTAATCTGAAGGACGGTATTCTGAAATCACTGAACTACTTCTCACGTACCTGTTTTGGCCAACATTGATCGAGGAGGCTCAAATGTTTTTACAAAAGGTAATATTACCTATAATTATAAAATTTTAAATGATGTATAGTTATTTTTTAAAAAAATTAACTTATTTTTATATGAATTTCTTATATATATATATATTTTAAACGATTAGATATCGCTTACAAATTTACAATTGTATCTATTTTTTGTTTTTTCACAGATAAAGAATTCTTCCTTCATCACAGCAAAAAGCGAGGCATTAATAATGTAGCTTATTTGTTTTCACAAATTATTTGTTTTATATTTTTCATCTCATTTTATATAATTATTATAATTTTTAATACTCACATACAAAATATAATAATTAATTTAATTTTTATAAATTTTCAGATAAAAATAATATTAAAACAGATAAAAATAATATTAAAAATTTATATTCTAACAAAGTAGGTTGAATTGGTTGTAACTTGATGTATCTCATTCCTTTGAATCATTATAATTTGTCTATTATGGTGCAGGAAAAATTGGAACAGGTCAAATACTAAATGTCCATGTTGATGATGCAGCGTCGTTTTGGTTTTATGCGTCAATGATCATAAACATACGTGCATTTGTCTCGGACCGCGATACTCATTACTAACCTCTTGAGATTTTAATTAAAAATATGAGAATATCTCCAGGCGAAACCGTGTTCTCCCCAACATAACACCCTCCAACGCTGTTATGACACGTAGACAACCCATTGTGTTAATGGTGGGCACGCGACGTACTTACACGCAGCCCTTCTACTCAGCAATTCAGAATATCTCCCATCGTACTCCAAGGCAGGTAAGTTGAAAACAAATAATTTTTAAATATTTATTATTATTATTTATTAATTTATTATTATTTTTCACTTATTTTTATTATTATATATTATTATTTAATATTTTATTATTATTTTTTACTACTATTTACAAACATTCTCAACCATTCTCAATATCCAAACGTCAGACCTCAACCCCTTCTTCTCACCTTCTCTTCTTTTGTCGAAATCGAAATCAGAGATAGAGATCCGTCACTCGCAAGGAACAAATCTCAGCCCCTTATTCCCACTGTCTCCTCTTCTCCTGTCAAAATCGAAATTAGAGAGGGAGATTCGTCGCTCGCAGGGAACGAATCCAGTTGCCGGACTGAAGAAAATTTTGTCCTTCAAAATCTCTAAGGTAAGACTCTTTGGGTTTGATCCTTAAGAGCTGTGGGTGTTTGTCTAATAATTCTTGGATTTTTGTATGATTTTTTTGGGTTCTGAATGATGATTGAGTGGATAAAAGGAAGAGATCGAGAAAATGGTGATGCAACAAATTTTTTTGTAGATATGATGCACATAAATTCTGAAAACAATCTTGTAACCTGAAGTGTCTTGAGGCCTCAGTTGTTCTAGTTATTGTATGGGTATTGTATAACCTTTTGTAGTTTAATCAAGGGCCAAGCTTATTACTGAAAAAGTTAAATACAGGTAATGGGTATTGTATAAAATGTATTTTACATTGAATGGATACCCATAAAGCCTGCAATACATTCTAGCGATTAAGTTGATTTACATTGAATGTAATGTATTTACAAACTTAATACCTAGAAAGAAAAAAACTTAGTACCCTTAAAATGTATTTGGCTCTTCCCCCTTAACTTAATTGAAGGCCATAACAATTTGGTTGTGGGAGGGCTAGCGTCTGGCAAGGGCTGGCGGCACCAAAGGTCACAAAAGTGAAGGAAAATGGTTGTGGGAGGAAAAATGGTTTGAGCGAAATGGGACTCGAGATTTGGGCTTTTTAGTTATAATCATGGTCACATGCAATAATCTTAGTTTCTTATGATGTAATTCACTGACATGGCATAATTTTAGTGGTCGATGTTAAACACCCTACTACACCTTACCTAGTCCAAAACACTTCTGTAAAAGTATTTAACCAAACAATATTAGATCGAAACACGCGCTAGTAGTATCGATCAAATTAACTGAGGTCCTATTTGAATTCAGAGACGAGACGAGATGAGTTGAGTTGAGTTTATTTTTTAATATTATTACTGTTTTGGGATTTGAAAAATTGACTTGGAAATTGAAAAAACTGTATTGAAAATTTTATTTTATATAAAAATATGAAAAGATGTAATTATGAGTTTGAAATGAGTTAAGATGAACTCATGTCGTCTTCGAATACAAACAGGGCCTGAAAGAAGTCGAACCATGCAAAACAAAGCAAGGCTGAAAATCAAAGATATAGATGCAGTTTTGGTCCAAAACTGAAACCGCACTCACAAGGAGAAAATGAACTATTCTCAATTGAAACTGGCCATCAAGGAAAAAGAGAACCAGTCAGAATTCGACAATTGATACCAATCAGTTTGGCTGTTTGTGAATCAATTTTCCTTCGCCAAACACCAACAATGGACAAACTCTATTTTTCCATCATTACTGATTTACCAGACGCCAACAAATCCACATAATAAAGTTATAAAAACATTAACTCAACAATGAACAACTTGAAGTCTAGGATCTCATCAGATGATTCAGATCAACCAAGTGAAGTCACCAACAACAACAATTGCGATTCATAAAAATACAAGGATTGTAAAATGAAAAAAAAAACTTAAATGATCTCATCAGACGGACATGTCATGTGGCATGAAAGAAAGAGAAAAGGGAAAGAGAGGAGAGAGGCAATGGGCCTTGGCCGTGACACGACAGTTGTGGGGCGTGGGGTTCCGTTGGAGAGAGAGTCTGAGAATGGAGCAAGGTTGTGAAAAACAAAGAGAGGTTGAGAAAGAAGTGAGACCAAACGACGTCATTTTCTTTAATTTATTCTCATACATTTTAAAATAAAATGATGTTAACTTAAAAAACACGTTAGTTTGTATCAGAAATATATAAATATATAGTATACTAGGACCAAATCGGTCGACATCTATTTTGGCTATTTTCTATCGTTGGTCGACCGATTCTTCACCAGTTTCGGCAAGTTCCTTCCTTCGACAATCGATATCCCTCAATAACAATCGGCCTAGTCCATTTCTATTTACCCCTAAAACAAAGTAAAATAAACATTTTTTTCGATAATAAAAGAAGTGTGTTAGGTATATCGGTTAACTTTTTCGATACTAAAATGTAAATGTAATTTTCGTAATTGGCTATGATTAGATGACTAGGGTTTAAAATATGAACATTAGATGAATGTAATTTTATTTAGGATTCTAAGAATTATCTGAAAGAATGAAATTTATTTTGGATTAATGTAATTTTATTTAGGACTCTAAGTGTTATCCAATAAGGATAAGAATTTGTTCTGTAATGTAACTCTTATAAAGTATTGTTTAAATTAAAAGATAAGAGAGTGCAATAGTCCTAAATAAATTTCAAGTAAAGTTCCAAGAGATAAATCTTATCCAAAGAAGAGTTTGAAGTTGAAGCTGCTAGTGATGAGAATATAAATATCGAGTGTAGCAGAATCTGTCAACAGAAGTCGTCAGTAGAGTTTTACAGTAATTCAAACTCTTATCAGATCTTATTTGTTAGCAAAGTATCACTGTGACTCAAACTCCTATCAAGACTGATTCAGTAAAATGTTATTGTGAGTCAAAAGATGAACTATAATCTGGATAGTTGACTTGGAAATAGCTGAAAATATCAAAATGGTCGAGATGTAAGACTTAAATAAAGATATCGAAGCATGCTTGAACTAGGATACATCTAGTGAAGTGTCCTAATCAGACATGTTTGCAAGTCGTTAGCAGTATAACAGACTGGAAAACTGGATAAACCGTTAGCAGAATCCTAATATGATTATACCATTACAGAGTTTATTTATAGAGGGGTTCGACTATGATTTTGGTAAACACACCAAAGGCAACACTTCAGAAATATTTTTCATAAGTGTAGTTGCATGCTTGTAACCAAGAGAGGGTTTCAAGTATTTGTGTGAGAGAAAATCTCTCCATAGGGAAATTTTTCGAGAAACTCATTCTGAGGGATTGAGTGAGTGCGTACTCCAAATATGAGTTATTGTGTTTGTGATCAACTAGGAGACATCTAGTCGTTAGCATACTTGAACTATGAGAGATATATTGAAGTGTCCTAGTCAGACACGTTTGCAAGTCGTTAGCAATATAACAAACTGGAAAACTGGATAAATCGTTAGCAGAATCCTAATATGATTATACCATTACAAAGTTTATTTATAGAGGGGTTCAGCTAAGATTTTGGTAAACACACTAAAGGCAACACTTCAGAAATATTTTTCATAAGTGTAGTTGCATGCTTGTAACCGAGAGAGGGTTTCAAGTATTTGTGTGAGAGAAAATTTCTCCATAGGGAAATTTTTCGAGAAAATCATTCTGAGGGATTGAGTGAGTGCGTACTCCAAATGGGAGTTATTGTGTTTGTGATCAACTACTGGAAGTTTCAGTAGAAAAGACAAAAATTGGAGATAGTCAGAGATTCTGGTAAACTACTGTGATAGAAGACAAGCGAGTCGCATGTCTTGGGTAAACGTTTCTAGTTACAAAGGCTTTGTAAATTTAGAACTTTACTTGTAATATCTCAATCAATAAAGTTGGTTTTCCTGAATTTGATTGCTTTGTAGGATTTTACCTTTGAATAACTCTTGAAAAGATTTTTCTTCGTAACAAAAATATTGTATTTATTAAATTTAATATTTAATATTGGTTACTAATTAGTGCTAAGTGTGTTTGTTAAGCATTAACATGCATAATTAGGGGTACTTGGGTAATTTCAATTGGTATCAGAGCGTGATTCACTGAACTTTGAGTGTGATTCGTTTCCCTAGTAGATCATGACGACATTATCATCACCGCCACAATTTAATGGAGAGAATTATGCTTATTGAAAAATGTGGATGAGAGTATTTCTCAAATAACTTGGTGATAAGGTTTGGCAATTAATTGAGACGACGGGATGGACTAAGCCCGAAGTACCTATTGAAGAGTGGTCCCGAGAGCAATCTAACAATTGCAATTGGAATAGTAAAGGTCTAAATGTCATATTCGTGGCAGTTTTTTCTGGTGAATTCAAGAGAATTTATATATGTGAAAAAACTAAAGATGCTTGAGATATTTTAGAAATCACACGTAAAGGAACCACAACGGTGAAAATTTTCAAATTGCAAATGTTAATCTCAAAATTTTAAAAAAATAGAATGCTGGAAGATGATAGATTTAATTATTCTTATGCACAACTTAATGATATTGTAAATTTCATATTCAATCTCAGAGAGAATATGTAAGATTCAATAATTGTGAAGAAGATTTTAATATTTTTATCAGAGAAATTTTGGCTAGGACTGTAATCAAACTGAGTCGAGCTGAATTTTGGCTTGTGTTAAAATACTTGAGCTTAAGATTCAGCCCGAGTTTGAATTTTTATTTATTCTTTATTTGAGCTCGACTTGATAAATTAAATTTCCAACTCGAGCTCGTTCCATAAACGAACTCGAGTCGAGTCAAGCTCGAGTTCCATTTTTTTTTTAATTTTTTGAATAAAATTTAAAAATAAATAAATAATTAATTAATCAAAAATTAATATTTAATATCTAACTAGTTAATAGTTATTCATCGTAACAATACATTATATGCTTATATATCCTACTACTATAATATAAGTCTCTACACAGATGATAGTTATAAACAGTAAAATCAACGTTTCTCAATTCCAATATTAGCCCTTAATTGTTTAGTTATTTACGTTAGTTTATTTTGCTGCTTTGCTCCTTCATCTCAAATATATATATATATATATATATATATATATTGTCCTTCTCTTCTTTAAACGTCCTTTCTGTGATTTCTTTGTCAAACAAAGATTTTTTGCAATTTTGATTAGATAGTTAAAGGTTAATATATTTAAAAATATTGAGATATAGATTAGATCATTCAAGCTTCTCATTTCTCCAAGAAAACGTTAACCGACTTCGAAGACAAACGCCGAAGGAAACCGAAGTTTTTCCTTCTCTGGACCGAAGTTAAATCCCTAGATAAATTTTTCACCGTGCATAATTTTTTTTTTCTCTTTCGAATTTGCTTCTTCTTCATGTATTTCTCCTATCCGTTTTAGCGACTCCTTCGCTGTTATTCGTTCTGTGTTCTTGCTCTCTGGGTGCCAAACAACAAGTGGTACTTGTTTCTTTCATTGCTTTATTATTATTATTATTATTTCCTGTTGGGTTTTCTCCATTTGAGTATTTACTCTACGTCTTTGACTATTTTGTTTGTTATTATTGCTTGTGCTCCATTATTGTTTGTTGTGAGAGTGTTTGGGACATAGCTTCTGAGACTTTCTCGAAGACAGAAGGGAAATAGGCTGTGATAGGTGGCCAGAGTGACAAGGTAGTACGAAGGATGCAGGCGGTAGGAAGAAAATCTTAAGTTTCAATGGCTGAATATCAGACCTAGAGGTTGAAGATGAAGTCTGCGTTTTGGGGGGGAAGGGGGGAGGAACCGTTGAAAAACGCTGCGTTCGGGGCTGTCGGACGAGGACTTTGTGCCAAAACGATGTGTTTTGGCATAAAACCCTTTCAAACGTTATGTTTCAAAATGGTGGCATGCGTTTTCACCAAAACGCCGCGTTTCCGACAGCTCGATTTGGGCTGTCTCCTTCTGCCGGAGGGCTAAGCCTCACAGGCATTTCGACTTTCTCGGATTGGGTCGTTTTATTTGCATTGACCGGCCTTCTTCATAGAAAAAATTCAAATATATGCTCAAATAAAATAATAAATTTGAATAAGCTAAAATAATTTATTATTTTCTAATAAAATAAAATAAATAATTTATCAACACTCAATATAATATTAATAAGTCAAATATTATGATAAAAATTATATATATTTAACAAAATAAAATATAACACTTCAAAATAATTTACAAATGAAACTATTTATTATAAGAAAGCAAAATAAAAATATTACAAATAAATTCAAATACAATCAAATGATTTATATTAAACTAAATAATATAAAGAATTAAAATATGATGACAAAATTAAAAAATATATATATTTAAGAAGGTAAAATATAACATTAAATAAATCTAAAATTATTTTTTAAGTGAAATTATTTATTATAAGAAAACGAAATAAAAATATTTAAAATATCAATGCATTTCAGATTAAATCATATAATATTAAGAATTAAACTATGATGAGAAAACATAAAAATTTCAAATAATTAACAATGTCAAATACAACGTTAAATAATTTTAACAATAATATTGAAGTGAAATTATTTATTACAACAAAACGAAATACAAATATTATAAAGAAAATCTAATACAAGCAAATAAATTATATTAAAGCACGTAAATACAATAATGTTCTCAAATAAATTAAAATATTATTTTCATGATAAAATTACAAAGTCATTCACATTAAAACAACAAAAATATATTGTAGAATAAATTGCAATAAATAAATAAATTCAAATTCAAAATCAAATACAATTAAAACGTTTATATGAAAGCACCTTAAATACAATAACATTCTAAAATAAATTAAAATATTTTTCATCCTAAAGTAACAAAATCATTCCCCTTAAAAAGGTAAAAATAAAATGCACAGATAATTTGTTTAAATTAAAATAGCCAAATTAACATAAGTAAATAGTCATAATCCAAAATTAGTAATAACAATTCAAAATTGTCAAAATAATAACTAACTAATGAATCACATAAGCATTTTCACACAAAATAATAACTAAGTAACTAATGAAAAACCTACCAAGAAGTCAGGAAGAAACAAGTAGTATTAATAATTAAAAATAACACAATTAGTAACTATCCAATGAATCGGCTAAAAAGTTTATTCACAAATCAAAATGCAATAAGTAAAATTCACATTATATAATAACAACAAAAATTAAATTGAGTAAGGAATGCCAAATATATCTTACTCATTAATAATGATATTAAAAATTCTAACAAATTGTTAAATTATTAAAATAGTGCATGACAACTTCCAAACAATATTGCCTTTTTTATTACTATTATTAAAATAATGCATGATACCTTCTGAAAAACATATTAACTGCAATGTTTATTAGCAATTTCTTTCTTAGATAACATTTTCTTATTTAGTTTCTTCTTTGTGATATATTTCTAACATTTCTACCTATTTTTATAATTAACATCAATTCAAAATATATTATATGATCAATATAATTTTTTTTTTATATTTAAACTGCTCTCTTTTAACAGAATCACTAACTTATTTTAATCATTAGTAACTAAATTAATATTTATAACAATTTATCAAATTATTACAAATATATGCATCACAGCAGCTTGATAGATACCAACAAATTTCAATAGTTTCTTAATGCAAAGACATTTTCTTCCAATAACTTCAGTCCACACATATTTCCTCTTAAATTGTTAATAAAAAAATTTTACAACTCAATTTCTTTATTTCCTTCAAATAAGTGAAGTTACTATTATATTTAAAATTACTATTATGATTCAAATTATGATTTCAATCATAAATTCAATACCAAAAACATCTCTAATTATTTAAATTACACTTTCTTATTGGAAGAAGCCATGATGTATTATCATCCCAAAACAAAGAGCACCAAATATGTTTTTTCAATTAAAAACAGTTATCAAATAGTTTAATAATATTTGAAATAAAATAAAATAAAATAACAACAAACCATATTAATGATAATAACATATTAAGTCCAATATTTATTAGCAATTCATTTTTATGTAATATTCTCTAATTTAACTTATTATTTATTGTATATTTTTAAACTGCTCTCTCTTATATATTGAGCAGTATGATTTGTTCTTCATTTAAATTATTTTCCCTTAATCTTATCTACTTTTTCTACTATTAGATACATGCATGCCCCTTTTATTTGCTATATTACATATTTCAAAATATATCAATGAGAACTTACCTTTAAATGACAATATTATTCTAAAACCACATTAAAATAAAATAAAATCGAATTTCTTTGAAACCATTTTCCTATATTAATAAAATCAATTTCAGAAATCAACTTATTTTCTCATGTAAAAATAAATTACCTACATTAGTTGACAATTTATTAAAACGAAATAATAATAAGCACATTCAAATAATCAATAACTACACAATAACCTAACAAAAAATAAAGAAGAAACCAATAATAAATAATTAACCAATCAATGATAAAACTAATGTAATAACAATTCAAAAGGCATCAAGTCAATAAATTTCACATTAAATAGCAGACAAAAATTCTTCCAACACACAACAAAATCACCAACTTATTTTAATCATTAGCAGCCAAATTAATATTTATAACAATTATTAAATTATTATAAATATATGCATCACACCAGCTTCATACATACCAACAAATTTCAACAGAATTATAATACAAGGACATTCTCTTCCAACAACTTCAACCCATACAAATTCCCTCTAAAATTGTTAATAAATAAAATTTAAATTCAATTTCTTTACTTCCTTCAAATAAAAAATATTAGTATTATATCTAAAATTACTATTATGATTTAAATTATGATTTCAATCATAAATATAATACCAAAAGCATATCCAATGATTTACACTACACTTTCTTATTAGAAAAGGCCATGACATATTATTATCACAAAACAAAGAGGATGACCAAATATGTTTTCCTAATTAAAAACAATTATTAAATAACTAAGTAATATTTGAAATAAAATAAAAAAATAACAAACCTGAATAATGATAATAACTTAATAAGTGTAATATTTATTATCAATTTACTTGTTATGTAACAGATCTTATTTAGTTTTTCTTTGTTGTATATTTCTAATATTTCTAACTACTTCATATAACTAACATCGTTTCAAAATATATTATATCATTTAGTGTGATTTTTTCTTCATTTAAATTGCTCTCCCTTAACCTTTTTCAATTTTTCTACTATCAGGTACATGCCACTATTGGAACGCTAATTCATAGAAAAAGGTACGACTTGTCTTTCTTAACAACATATTAATGAACAAAGGTCATAATGTCATCTACAAATATTTTTATTTCACTAGCGAATTCAATTAAGCTTATTCTTAAACAATGCAATATGTTTTATATTATAGATGACTTGTGTTTCCATAACAACGGCTTCCAGTTACTATCATTAAAATTAGATATATAAGTGTACTTTATATATGCATGTGTAGCGTTGAATTTTACTCTCATATTTGTAATATTTCCCTATAAAACATATCCAATATTACATTTAGTCCAATTAGACATTTTACTAATAGATGTATAACGTTTGCTATTTCCTTATAGAGAGAAGATTTCCCTTACCATTCTATGTTTTTAGTCTGTCATCTTCGATCATTCTTCAACGAACTTCAATTCTTGAAGAAATACCTTTCTTCAATATAATAAAATGATAAATGATAAGATTCATTAGAACATAAATACCTTTAAATCTAAAATTTCATCAATATTCTTAAATTTAGATAAATTAAACTTTTGTTATAAAAATTCTAAGGTGCTGAAAATTAGAAAAGAAAAAGGACTTCTTATAATTCATTATCAGAGCAAGACAAAGAGGCTCATTGTAAAAGGAATAGAGACATACATGCTTTGAATAGAGCATCTAGATATAACATTGTTTAAGATGAAAGTAATTTTTTACCATGCAATATCGCGGCTTCTAGCCAACCAAGTCATTCAAAAGGCAGTCTTGTAACTATGCAGAACATTGACATGTCTCAATTGGTGCAAAATCCAATCCAATTCCACTTTGACAGTCAAGTTCCAACAGGTGAGCTTTTTATTAATACAGAAGAAAAAACATTTTTTTCCTAATGTTGAAATTTCTATGTCTAATTATTTCATAGATGAGGTTCTCACAATGGAGAAAGATTCTTCTCAACCAACTACTTCTACAAACTCATTACGATCCACAATAAGAACTAGAAATCTACAAGATTTATACAATTTCCAACATATTCAAGATAAACAGGTGTACTATACATATTTTTTTCTATGCCTTATTTCCAATCAACTCTCGTGTATTGATATGATGTTGTCTTCTCATGTGTTGTCATCTTCTTATATAGACTACATATTTTGTTCGTGACTAAGTTAATGATGTGTCGATATCAACGATGACTCATTATTTCGATGAATCATTTTTGCGGACAGAAGAAGATTTTATCAAACAATCATGTCAACACCTTTTGAAGGTACAAAAGAAGTCTACAACTTGGTCATGATTGCCCGTCCTTTTTTATTCATTTCTTACACTTCCATTCATAATACTATAAGTGTACTTAATTGAAACAACTAAAAGTTGCTCTCCTTATGTCATGTATGTTTGGTGTTCACCATAGAGATTCAACTTCAACAATCTGTTTGCTTTAGGCAAATACTTCAAAATATTCCGCTTGAAGCAAATTTCTTACCATCAATGCCATCTTGTCAATATTGTGAAGGAAAAAGATTCTATCATGAAACAAAAGGCTTTTGTTGTGCTGATGGCACTATTTTTTTGGTTGCCGATCATGTTCTAGATCAACTTTATCAACTATTTACTTTGGAGTCAGCTGAATCTACCAACTTTCGCAACTATGTGTGCACTTATAACAACAAATTTGCATTCATATCATTTGGTGTCAAATTTGACAGAGATTTATGCCAAAGGAACAAAGGAATCTATACCTTTCGAGATCAAGGATAACTTTATCATTTCATCAATCAGTTGCTGCCTGTTCATGAACATCCTACTTATCTACAGTTATATTTTTATGACACTGAACATGAACTACAAAATCGAATTTATGATTCAAGAAGACTAGATCCTCAATTATTGCTAAACTCATGGCTATTCTTAAAATTAATCCATATTCACGTTTCTTTAGAAGCTTTGGTGATGTGCCTAATCTAGATAAATATGAAATCTAAATCAAATCTGATGTCAATCTAGATCAACTTGTTTTTAATGCACCTTCAGCATTACAAGTTGCAGCTATTTGGATTGAGAATGATAACTCTAATCCTTTAAGACGACGAGATATTATCGTTTCCAACCATTCAGGTGAGAGTCATCAAGGCATACAAAGAGTCTAAAAAGGAATGACATCTTTCAATACTAGAACAACATCATCAATTAATCCTGAACATTCTACATCAGTATATCAGCTACTTAGCTTGGAACAATAAGGTCAGAATAGGTCATTTCCTTTTGTTTGTACATCCTTAAATTTTAAAATTTGCAACTTCCGAATTCCTTCTCTCACTTTTACAGTCTTGAACCAAAAAAGAAAAAAACCATATGTTTCATGCCGTGAATAATACTGTTACAAATTGCAAATCAGAGTCAATAAAAAATCTATCATATTATTATTTGGTCGTTTTTTTCAACAATATGCTGTTGATATGTATGTCAAAATTGAAACTTCAAGATTAGACTACTTTCGAACTCAATAACAACAATTTTGATCTAAAGTATATCAAGGAATTGTTGATTGTATTTTAGTTGGACAAACTGACGCTTCAAAAGTTGACAAACACATCATTTTACCCTCATCTTTTATTGGTGGCCCAAGAGATATGTGAAAAAAATATTTAGAAGTAATGACTTTAGTCCAACTCTTTGGAAAACCTGACATTTTTCTAATCATGACGTGCAACCCAAGTTGGAAAGAAATCTTAGATGAATTAACACCACAAGAAGAAGCATAAAATTGACCCAATTTAATTGCCCGTTTTTTAGAGCAAATTTGAGAACTTGAAGGATGATCTACTTAAACGACAAATCTTTGGAAAAATCTTAACTTATGCTTATGTAATTGAACATCAGAAAAGAGGATTGTCATATGCTCATTTCTTAATTATACTGCAAAGAGATTGAAAAATTCATGCTCCTGAAACTATTGATCAAATTATATGTGCATAAATTCCTAATGAAAATGCAAATATGCATTTATACAAAGCAGTTGTGAGGCATATGATGCATGGATCTTGTGGAATATTAAATCCAACTAATGTTTGTATGAAAAAAAATGGTTCTTGTAAAAACCATTACCCAAAGAAGTTTGCATCCACTACTACTGTTGGAGCTGATTGTTTTTCACAATACTAACGATGCAACAATAGTGTTACTACCAAAGTTCGAGACCAAAAATTGGACAATTGTTGGGTCGTTCCATATAACTCATATCTTCTGACAAAGTTTGATTGTCATATTAATGTAGAGATTTGTTACATGATAAAAGTTATGAAATACCTTTATAAATACATCTATAAATGTCATGATCGTATTGCATTTAACTTGACTTCAAAAGATGTCACTCATGAAATAGATGAGATTCAGCAGTTCCAAGCAATTCGATGGATTTCTCCGCCTGAGACAATGTGGAGAATATATGGTTTTATTCTTAATGAAATGTATCCATCTGTATATAGTTTGCATCTACACCTTGAAAATCAACATTTGGTATCTTTTCATTCTTATCAAGATTTGACCAATGTTCAAACCTCTAATTGCTCAACAAAGTCAATACTTACAGAGTTTTTTGCAATAAATCGAATAAATGAACATGCAAGAAAATTATTATATAAAGATTTCTTTAGAGATTTTGTTTGGAGTCAACAATATAATATGTGGACTCCTAGAAAGAAGCTAACTGTTATAGGTCGAATTGTAACAGCAAGTCCATTTGAAGGGGAAAGATATTACTTTAGGATCTTGTTAAATCATATAAAAGGTCCTTTATCATTTGATTAGCTTAAAACAATCAATGGTATAATGGAAAAAATATTTCGTGAAGCAGCTGCATTGCATGGCCTATTACAAAAAGATAGTAATCTAGAAGATTTTTTGCAAGAAGAATCTTTTTATCAAATGCCATATAGTTTGAGACGGTTATTTGCAGCAATCCTTGTTTATTGTAACCCAACAATTCCAAGATAAATTTGGAATCGCTTTGAAGAAGATATGTTAATGGACTTTCAGGAACATAGTGGAAATTCAGCAAAAATTATAATTCAAGTTTTACGTGACATTGCTTCCATTCTTGAGTCAATGGGAAAAAATATCAACACATTTAACTTAATAGATGGTACTCTTTCTTTTCATGATGATGAAACTGGATCTAGAGAAATTAATGATGAATCAACAGTAATAATTCCAAAGGAAGACCTATTTGCTTCAACATTTCTTAACCATCTACAACAAAATGCATATAATTCTATCATACAAAAAGTCTTCACAAATCAACCTGCTACATTCTTTATTCATGGGCCAGGCAGCACAAGAAAGACATTTCTATATAAGGCAATCTTTGCATCAGTCAGATCAAATCAATTAATTGCACTTGCAACTGCATCATCTGGAGTTGTTGCATTTATTTTGTCAGGAGGTCGAATAACACATTCAAGATTCAAACTTCCACTAGATTTTGACAAGAATAATATATGCAATATTAATAAACAAAGTGGGTTTGTAAGATTGATACGTCTCGCTAGACTAATCATATGGGATGAGGCACCAATGTCTTGGAAAGGATCTATAGAAGCACTGTCTAAAATGCTACAAGATCTAAATGATTCAGAATTACCATTTGGTGGCAAGGTCATTATATTTGGAGGTAATTTTTGCCAAGTTTTGCCTATTGTTCGAAAAGGCACAAGACAATGACAAATTGATGCCAGCTTTACTTCTTCTTACCTATGGCTTACATTGACTAAAATTGAACTAACAGAAAATATGCGAGTAAGATTAGATCCAAGTTTCTCTAATTATTTGCTTCAAGTTGGCAATGGAACCACACTAATAACAATTGAAGAAAATATCAAGATTTCAGATTCCATGCTTATTAGTTACGAAAATGAGGTTGATTTTTTGAACAATTTAATGGATGTTGTATTTGAAAATATTGCTAAATATTCTGAAAACTTGTCAGAAATGCTAAATCGAGCTATTTTAACACTGAAGAATAGCTCTATTGACGAAATGAAAAAAATGCTTATTAAGAGATTTCCTGGTGAAATGATACGATATTATAACTTTGATGAAACAACTGCGAAATCTGAACAAGGAATTATGAAGGACTTTTTAAATACTTTGACTCCAAATGGCCTTCCACCTCATGAATTGCTACTTAAAACAGATTGTCCTATCATGTTGCTTAAAAACATTGATTCTTCAGAAGGGCTATGCAATGGAACATGTCTTATTTGTCAAAAATTTGAACAGAATACTATTAGTGCAGAAATTTCTGTTGGGCACTATAGTGGGAAACAAGTTTTCATACCAATGATTCCTTTCTTGCCAACAACTGAAGAAAATGGCGGGTTTCCATTCAAGATAACACAATTTCCCATAAAATTATGCTTCATAATGACAATAAATAAAGCTCAAGATCAAACATTATAGTTTGTTAGAATTTATTTGCCTCAACCAGTCTTCTGTCATGGCCAACTATATGTAGCATTGTCAAGAGCAAGAAATGCTGCATCAATAAAAATTCTGATAAGACAATCTTTAAGGAATACTTAGCCAGGTAATACTATTGTATTATAAGCATTTTAACTCTTTATAATTTACTTAGTTATCATAGAAAATGCAACTCATTGTTTTCAATTTTCTATTATTTACATTAATAATACTATACTTAAATTCCTATATTAATTTAAAGAATGTTCTAAATTGTAATTTCTAATATGTTTGTACTACTTCTATATGACCAGCTTCCAAAATGCCACGTACGGTTTACACATCAATTAAAGATATCACTCCAAATATGCGCAATTGAAAGATTAAAATGATTGTGGCTAAAAAAGCACCCAAACGAATTGGACAAAATTCACCAATTAACTATCAAAAGTTAATTTTTATTGATCGAAAGGTACTACAAGTATCATATTTCATATTTAAAAATGACAAATTTATATATGCATTACATTTATTTGTATAAAATCATCATTTCAATTTATATTTATGTTTGTTCTAGCTATCAATTGCTACAATTCTTAATACCTAGGTATAACTTTATCTACACACCATTACTTTCTCAAAAACAATCTCATATTTTACAGTGTAATCGATTGCAAGCAACCATGTTTGATCAAGATATAGACTTGTGTGATCACACGTTCAACATTTTTCAATCACACTATATCAGTAATGCTTATGTCAAACTATTAGATCTTAAATTTCGAGGTAATGTACATCAATATCAATAGATCATAAATTCAAGAACTCTTGTTGAAGAGATTCCAAATGATGAAGACGCATTACAACCACCAGAGTACAATATTGTATTTTTTAATGAACTTGATGCATATAAAGTACAATTGCTGAGATAGGTAAAAATTTTCTAAACATTTTCATGCAACAACATCATGTAACATTTCAGTGTTAAGAAATAAATATTTCACTTCTACTATTTAGATTTCATGGTTGTCGCAATTCACATTAAATTGTCTCGAGAAGTGAACACAACACAAGGCCTAACCATGATCCAAGAAATACTTCTTATTGATCAAAGGTAATATTACAACCATGTTTGATCAAAATGAATGAAGAAAATACTAAAACCAAAAAAAATATATATATATCAAAAATAAAATTGTCATATTACACAAATAACATAACTTTTTCAGATTTTTTCATTCCTACTATTTTTTTAATAATAAATAAATATCTATTAGCTCTAGCAATAAACAAAAGTTTAAAAAAACTGACACTTTTAATTAAGCTACATTATAAACAAACTTATTTTAACCAACAAATATTTATTTAAAATCTTACATCATTCTAACGCACTAATATCACATGTCATATTATTTGGACAAATGTAGGATAAAATTTCTAATAATATGATTACAACATGCTTATCTCTCTCTCTCTCTCTCTCTCTCTCTCTCTATATATATATATATATACACACACACCAAACTTAACTGTTTTCATATAATTCATCTTCAACTACAAATATCTACCAATTCCAAATCCACATCCACAAGTTACTATAATAAATTTCTTGCTATTTCCTAAAAAATCAAATATCACTTTTTTGTGACTTTTTCTTTTCCATTTTTGGTAAAGATGGACTATTTTTTTTGGAATTCTAAACATGACCATTTCCAAACACATATTACTCAAACTTTGTAAATTGTAACCTTTTTTTAAGCAACATAAAATTATCATTATCAAGAATTGAGTATCACAGCCAATTAAATATATGACAGGATATATACAAAAAGCTGTCCAAGAACTTTCAAAGATGGCAACATATTAATTTTGTCATTGTACCACACAATACTCATCTAAAAAAACATTACTCCCATAAAATTTATTCACTGAATTCTACTTTGGTTTATTTTTACCTTTTCTTTGACTTAATAGTTAAGAAAATGTTTTTTTTTTCAAGATTGTTAATTTTATGTTCAAGAAAAAAAAAACTAAAGTTACTCAAAAAAAAAATTTGAACGAAAGAAAAAATTAATTGGACGTGCATTGGAAAAAGCACAACATTCACTCATCTAGTAGATCTTCACAACTACTATCTATTCTTAGACGACTAAAATTGAAACCACATGCTAAAAAAAACCATATAAAGCAAATCTCTATACCATTGTTTTTATGATTTGGACTAAGTAGATCATTATATATGTAACAATAAAAAAAATAAACCAAACAAATCTATTCTAAATTATTTTTTCCTTATTAAATATTTCATTCAAATATTACTTAGTTCAATAAATAAATTTCAATTTATGCAAGAACATCTACTTTATTTGTAAGAAATGGTAGCAAAAAGTTGTGAGAAGCAATGAACAATACAACTTACTAGAGACATCCAATCAAGAAATCTATATAACAAAAATTTTAATGCCATAATAATCAATACTGCTATTAATATAACATAACTTTACAATGCGAACATTGCCTTACGTATATAACATGCTTTCTAAATATTTAAAACTCAAATGCATCATACTTTTATTTTTGGGTTCAAGCATTATGTTAAAGTATAGTTGGAACTAACTTTTGAAAATCTTAATTATTATTGAGTAAATGCTAAGATGTAATATTTGATATACTCTTTTGGACTGTAAAAATTGCTCAGGACTCTTCATGTAAGAGAAGCTAACTTCTTTGACTATTATATGTGAAATTTCTTTATTCAATTGTTCATTTTTAACCTACTGCTTAGATTACACTTTTCTTACTATATAAAAATGTTGAAATTGAAGTTATAGATCACTTTTTATTTAGTAATGTAGAAATGATTTGTAACCATTTGCAATGTATATATAAATATAAAATTTTTTATTTTCCTATAATAATAAAATTTTCTTCAATTAAAAATAAATTTTCTAATAAACTTATTTTTTCACTTACGAAAATGTGGATCACACGTTGCATATATAAATTGCATATATAAGTATATATATATATATATAAAGAAATGCAAAAGCCACAAAAAAAAAATACAAAAAAAAGTCACAAAAAAGTAATAAATAAGCTCTCACCATGTATGTCTATCCTCAATTGCGCGTGAAGACCGCATCCCAGCAGCATATATTGATAACTAAAATTGCTTGACTACCATTCCAAGTAAGGTTTAGCTGATCAATGGCAAGCAGATGAATTCAAGACTCACTATGCACCTCTAATTTAAACATGAAACTTTGCATCCTTTAAGTAATAAGCTCCTGACATGCATCTTAATTCACTTTCCAGTTCTACATTTTTTAACTTAAAAAAAAATAATTAAATAAATATTTTTAAATGATGTTTTAATTTTTTTATTACTTCTAAAAAATATGTAAGTATATATAGATAATAAATGAAAATAAATTGAAAAGTGAAAAAAATTAAATAACCTATTCAGAAAATCTTTGGTACATGTCTTTCAAAACATGTAGTAGCATTCATACTTTTTTGACCTACAGTATTTCATGTCTCTCAAGATATTTATGCTCAGGCCCGATCGAATACGATTATTGTCTCATTTGGATTGAAAATTAAGACGAATTTATTTCAAATTTATTATTATATTTTTAAATTTTTTTATATAAAATAGAAATTTTAATATAATCTTTTTAAAGTATAAAATAATAATAATATTAAAACAAATATTATTTCATAATAATAATATTTTATTTATTTTTAAAATATATCTCAAATTATCTTATCTCGTTTTATCTCTTAAACTATCTCATATATTCATTAAATTAATTAGAAATTAACGGTTCTATTGTAGCAACGATATTATACTATATATATATTGATATATATTGATATATATATATATATATATATAAAAGCTAGCTTGAGTTTTATTTCTACATGTTAAATTAAGATGTGTTAATTAGTGCCTTAAAAATATTGCTACATACAGACCAAAGATTGAATATGTAATTTAATTATTTACTACAAAAAAATAGGTATCTATAATATATTAATTACAAATAAAAAGATTATTTGTGAAGAAAAAATTTATTTTTATTACAAATAATAATTTTAATAATAATTAAAATATCACAAATACTTACTTTCTTATAATAACTTATATATATTAATTATATCTGTGTATGTATTGTGTTAAGTCTTAATTGAAAACATCATTATTATAACTGGTTTATATACATTATTCAGACAATAAATAGGAATAAATAAGAAATTCATGACTGATCAATACGTACATGTACTAGAAAAAAAACACCATTGAATGGTTGTGATCGTGCATGGACCACGTGATGATTAATTATATATAGACACTTTTAAATTTAATATTTGGCATTAAATTCATGATAATCAGTACTTTTTTATAAACTGTTGAACTCAAAGTTTCAAATTTCGTGTAAATCTACACATAGATTTTGATGATAACAAATGAATTCAAAGAATAAAGGAGTCTCAGACTCAAGTTATCCACACAATAGAATCAAGCACATCAAAGAAGCAAGCATGAGCAAAAAGGGAACAAGTTCACATTAAAATCATAGAGTAATTTTGTAAATCTTTTAAAAATTCGAAATTAGGATTAAGGCTCAAAATCAATATTTTATCATAAAGCATTAAAATACATTTTCCACATGTGCATGAATATTTTGAAAATTAAATTTAAAAATTTTGAAAGATGATTGATTGTCATCTTTCACATGTGCATGACATGATTAAATGTTTAAATTTTGAAAATTTTGAAAGATGATTGATTGTCATCTTTCACATGTGCATGACATGATTAAAGGTTTGAATTTTGAAAATATTAAGATGCTTAATTGTCATCTTTCACATGTACATGACATGATTAAAGGTTTGAACTTTGAAAATATTAAGATGATTGATTGTCAACTTTTACATGTGTATGTTTTATTTGAATATTTTCAAAAATGATGGATGCTTTTCTTGACTTATGCAAAAGGTAGATATCTTTGTTTGAAAATTTTGAAAAGTAAAGTATGCTCCTTTTGTTATATGCAAAAAGTAAAATATTATATTTGAAATTTTTAAAAAGTAAAATGTGCTCTTTTTGTCACATGCAAAAAGATTAGATTTGAAATTTTTGAAAAGTGAATGGTGATGTTTTTGACATGAGAATCTTTTCAAATTTGAAATTGAAAACTCATTTGCCTATAAATAGCTCACTTGAGTTTTGCAAAAAAGATAACAAGAGCTTACACATCTATTACTAAGTTTTGCATCATTCCTTCAAAGCTCTCATTCTCTCTTTTCTAAAGTTTTGAGTCTTAATTCTTATTCTTGTTGAGAGAGATATAGGTTGCGCTGTATTGTTTCTATCTCACTCATTGAGGAGTGTACTTTGATAGTCTACTTACTATCAACTCTTGTATTTGTAAGAGGATGCGTATAACCCTTGGGTGTGTAGAAGGTGTTCTACACGGGGAATAGTTAAATCACAAAGTGTGAGGTGATTGGAAGTGTAGAAGGTGTTCTACATGGGGAATAGTTAAATCACCAAGTGTGAGGTGATTGGAAGTGTAGAGGGTGTTCTACACGGATTCTTTGGAGCGGTGCTGCTCAAATGTGTAGTAGGTTTCTATCTCCACCTAAAAGAGATTGAATAGTGTATTTTGGGATTCTCAAGGGGTAGCTTGAGGCGAGGACGTAAGCAGTGGGCCGAACCTCGTTAACATACTAAGTTTGCTTCTCTCTTACCTTTACTTTTTATATTTATTACTGTTTCATATTTTGTTTATATTTTATATTATATATTTGATTTATAATTGTTAATTTTTTAATACAACTCAATTCACCCCCCTTCTTGTGTTAGTCATCTGGACAATAATTGGTATCAGAGCTAGTTGACCTGTACTGTTCATACAGGCAGATCACTCATGGGAACTCTCGCTTGTGACTGTGTCACCGAAGCAAAACTCTCCGACCATGGGTGACGGTGCACCGGTAGAGACGGTGGCCGGTTAGTCTGGTAGGTACAATTGTTAGGTGACATAGGTGCGGCCTATGATCAGTAACAATTGGTATCAGAGTTAGAGCTCTGTTATAAGATTAACTATCTTTTGAGTTAAGATCTTATGGCTAACATTGCAGCTTCATTTGGTGAAGGTCAATCTAGCAGTCGGCCTCCACTCTTTTGCGGAGACAATTACTCATTTTGGAAAGTTAGAATGAGAATATTCCTTCAGGCTCGAGGTCGAGAAATCTGGAAATGCATTGTAAATGGACCTTATATTTCAACAAAAGTAGTTGATGGAGTAAAGTTCAAAAAGGAAGAAGAAGAGTTTGATCGTGAAGACGATAGACTTTATACTTTGAATTTAACTGCTATGAATTTATTATATAATGCTCTCAATGGTAATGAATTTAATAGAGTAATGACTTGTGCTACAGTAAAAGAAATTTGGGATAACTTGGAAGTTACTTATGAAGGAACTTCTCAAGTCAAGGAATCAAAAATTTATATTCTTACTCATGAATATGACATGTTTAAGATGAATGATGATGAATCTATTTCTAGTATGTACACTCGTTTTACTAACATCATAAATAACTTGACAGCTCTTGGCAAAATTTATTCCAAAGTGGAGATAGTAAGAAAAATTCTCAACTCTCTACTAAAACGTTAGGAATTAAAAGTGACAGTGATTCTTGAAGTTAGAGACCTCAAGAAGCTCGAAGTGAATGAACTCATCGGGTCCCTTATCACCCATGAGTACACATTGAAAAGAGGAGAAGAAGAAGGAAAGTCAAAGAAGAACTTGGCACTTAAAGCTGTTCCACATTGTTGAACCCAAGGTTTCAAATTTCATGTAAATCTACAAATGGATTTTGATGATAACAAATGAATCCAAAGAATAAAGGAGTTTCAAGCTCAAGTTGTCCACACAATAGAATCAAGCACATCAAGGAAGCAAGCATGAGCAAGAAGGGAATAAGTTCACATTAAAATCATAGAGTAATTTTATAAATCTCTTAAAAATTCAAAATTAGGATTAAGGCTCAAAATTAATATTTTATCATAAAGCATTAAAATATATTTTCCACATGTGCATGAATATTTTGAAAATTAAATTTGAAAATTTTGAAAGATGCTTGATTGTCATCTTTCACATGTGCATGACATGATTAAATGTTTGAATTTTGAAAATTTTGAAAGATGATTGATTGTCATTTTTCACATGTGCATGACATGATTAAAGGTTTGAATTTTGAAAATATTAAGATGCTTAATTGTCATCTTTCACATGTGCATGACATGATTAAAGGTTTAAACTTTGAAAATATTAAGATGATTGATTGTCATCTTTCACATGTGCATGTTTTATTTGAATATTTTCAAAAGTGGTGGATGCTTTTCTTGACTAATGCAAAAGGTAGATGTCTTTATTTGAAAATTTTGAAAAGTAAAGTGTGCTCCTTTTGTCATATGCAAAAAGTAAAAGATTGTGTTTGAAATTTTTGAAAAGTAAAGTGTGCTCCTTTTGTTACATGCAAAAAGTAAAAATATTAGATTTGAAATTTTTGAAAAGTGAATGATGATGTTTTTAACATGGGAATCTTTTCAAATTTGAAATTGAAAACTCATTTGCCTATAAATAGCTCACTTGAGTTTTGCAAAATTCACAAGAAGAGCTTACACATCTATTGCTAAGTTTTGCATCATTTCTTCAAAACTCTCATTCTCTCTTTTCTAAAGTTTTGAGCCTTAATTCTTGTTCTTGTTGAGAGAGATATAGGTTGCGCTGTATTGTTTCTATCTCACTCATTGAGGAGTGTACTTTGATAGTTTACCTACTATCAATTCTTATATTTGTAAAAGAGTGTGTATAACCCTTGTGTGTGTAGAAGGTGTTCTACACGGGGAATAGTTAAATCACCAAGTGTAAGGTGATTGGAGGTGTAGAAGGTGTTCTACACGTAAAATAGTTAAATCACCAAGTGTGAGGTGATTGGAAGTGTAGAGGATGTTCTACACGGATTCTTTGGAGCGGTGCTGCTCAAAGGTGTAATAGGTTTCTATCTCCACCTAAAGGAGATTGAATAGTGGATTTGGGGATCCTCAAGAGGTAGCTTGAGGCGAGGACGTAGGCAGTGGGACCGAACCTCGTTAACATACTGAGTTTGCTTCTCTCTTACCCTTACTCTTTATATTTATTATTGTTTCATATTTTATTTATATTTTATATTATATATTTGATTTATAATTGTTATTTTTTTAAATACAACTCAATTCACCCCCCCTCTTGTGTTAGTCATCTGGGCAACAAGTGGTATCAGAGCTAGAGCTCTATTATAAGATTAACTATCTTTTGAGTTAAGATCTTATGGCTAACATTGCAGCTTCATTTGGTGAAGGTCAATCTATCAGTCGGCCTCCACTCTTTTGTGGAGACAATTACTCATTCTGGAAAGTTAGAATGAGAATATTCCTTCAAGCTCAAGGTCGAGAAATCTGGAAATGTATTATAAATGGACCTTATATTCCAACAAAAGTAGTTGATGGAGTAAAGGTCAAAAAGGAAGAAGAAGAGTTTAATCGTGAAGACGATAGACTTTATATTTTGAATTTAACTGCTATGAATTTATTATATAATACTCTCAATGGTAATGAATTTAATAGAGTAATGACTTGTGCTACAGCAAAAGAAATTTGGGATAACTTGGAAGTTACTTATGAAAGAACTTCTCAAGTCAAGGAATCAAAAATTTATATTCTTACTCATGAATATGAAATGTTTAAGATGAATGATGATGAATCTATTTCTAGTATGTACACTCGTTTTACTAACATCATAAATAACTTGACAGCTCTTGGCAAAGTTTATTCCAAAGTGGAGATAGTAAGAAAAATTCTCAACTCTTTACCAAAACGTTGGGAATCAAAAGTGACAGCGATTCTTGAAGCTAAAGACCTCAAGAAGCTCGAAGTGAATGAACTCATCGGGTCACTTATCACCCATGAGTACACATTGAAAAGAGGAGAAGAAGAAGGAAAGTCAAAGAAGAGCTTGGCACTTAAAACTGTTCCACATGAAAGTGAAAGTGATGAAGATGAGGAAAATGACAACAAAGATGAAGAAGTTGCGATGATAATAAGAAGAATTCAGAGGTTCTTAAAGAAAAATAAAACTCCTCCAAGGAAATCCTTCAATAAGTTTTCCAAGAAAGATTCAAGTAAAAATGACACTTTAATTTGTTATAAATGCAATAAACCCGGTCATATCAAGCCAGATTGTCCTCTGCTAAAGAAAGATCGAAACAAAGGAAAAAAAGTAATGAAAATTACGTGGAATGATGATTCAAGTAGCTCAGATAGTGAAGCAAGCAATGGAGAATCAGGAAATTTTTGTCTTATGGCTAAAGATGACATTGAGGTAACAAATTTTGATAATATTGAAGATCCTTCATATGAAAAATTGTAAAATGTTTTAGAAGAAGTATATGAGGAATTTGAAAAATTGGGTATCAAGTATACTGTTTTGAAAAATAAAAATTCTTCTTTAACAAATGAAATTGATATTTTAAGAAAAGAAAATATTGTTTTGAAAGATGAAAATTTTGAGTTGAAGAAAAAGAAAACCGATTTAGAAAATATTATTGAAAACTTTACGAATGGAAAAAGAAATTTTGAAAAACTTCTTGGTAGTCAAAAATGTGTTTTTGATAAGGCAGGCTTGGGATATATGCCAAAACAAAATACAAACCTTATAAAAACTTCTTTGATAATCCTTCTACATCAAAGTCCAATATTCAAAATTCTTTTCATAAAAATAATTTTGTTAAAAAAGGATACTATTATAATCACTCAAGTTCTTCATATATGTCACATGCTATTTGCAATTTTTGTAATAGAAATGGTCATAATTATCTTGCTTGTCCTATTAGAAGAAAACATACAATGACTATTAGGGCCATATGGGTACCTAAATATCTTGTTTCTTCTAATACTAATAAATAAAGGACCCAAAGAACTTGGGTACTGGGAATTGTTTTTAATTGCTTTTGTAGGTATGCATGAAGTATTCTACAGGTAAAAATAAATGATTTTTAGACAACGGATGCTCAAGATACGTGACAGAAGACTAAACTAAATTCATTGACTTCACTTCTAAAGAAAAAGAATGTGTGATATTTAAAGACAATTCAAAAGAGAAGATCATGGAAATAGAAGGAAAGATCATCAAGACTTAGTACAAGATGCAACCAAATAGTGGAAACATGTGAAAGATCATCCAGCGGAATAAATTCTAGGAGAACCTTCACGAGGTGTAAGTACTCGATCATCTCTTAGAAATATTTGTAATCACACACTTTTTCTATCTCAAATTGAATCCAAAATATTGATGAAACTCTTATTGATAAATCATGTATTCTATTTGTGCAAGAAGAACTAAATTAATTTGAAAGAAATAATGTATGGACATTTGTTCCTACACCTAAAAATTATGTTGTTATTAGAACAAAATGAGTTTTTAGAAATAAGAAAGATGAGTCTAAAATCATCACTAGAAATAAGGCTCGACTTGTAACCCAAGGTTTCAATCAAAAAGAAAGAATCGATTATGATGAGACATATGCACTAGTCGGAAGATTAGAAACTATTCGAATGCTACTTGCATATGCTTGTTATAAAGATTTCAAACTTTTTCAAATGGATGTTAAAAGTGCTTTCTTAAACGGTTTTATAAATGAAGAGGTATATGTTGATCAACCTCTAGGTTTTGAAAATCATATTTCTCCAAATCATGTTTTCAAACTCACAAAAGCACTATATGGACTCAAACAAGCTCCTAGAGCGTGGTACGAGAGATTTAGTGGTTTCTTGATTGAAAAAGGCTTTTTAAGAGGAAAAATTGATACAACTCTTTTCATTATATACGAAAATGATGATATTCTTTTGATTCAAATTTATGTTGATGATATAATATTCGGTGCTACTAATGAAAATATGTGCCAAGTTTTTGCTAAGACTATGCAGGAAGAATTTGAAATGAGCATGATGGGAAAGTTTATATTCTTTCTCGGATTGCAAATTAAGCAAGTAAAAAGTGGGATATTCATCAATCAATCAAAATATATTAAAAAAATTGCTGAAGAAGTTTGGGATGGAAGGTGCTAAGGAAACTGGAACACCAATGAGCCCATCCACTAAATTTGATAAAGATGAATCCGGTAAACTAGTTGATTCGAAGGTATATCGAGGTATGATTGGTAACTTATTATATTTGATAGCCAGTAGACCAGATATTATGTTTAGTGTATGTTTATGTGCACGTTTTCAATCATTTCCAAAATAATCTCATTTGATTGCAGTCAAGCGGATTTTTAGATATTTTGTCAATACCAATGACTTAGAGTTATGGTATCCTAAACACACTTCTTTCTATCTTATTAGTTATTCAGGTACCGATTATACTGGTTGCAAAGATGATCGAAAATTTTTTAGTAAAACATGTCATTTTTTAGGTCGTGCACTAGTTTCCTGGTTTAGTAAAAAGCAAAATTCTGTTGCACTATCTACTGCTGAAGCAGAATATGTTGCTGCGGGTAGTTGTTGTGCTCAAGTTCTTTACATGAAGCAACAACTTGAGGATTTTAAACTTATGTACAATCACATTCTAATCAAATGTGATAATACAAGTGCTATAAATCTTTCAAAGAATCCAATACAACATTCTCGGACCAAACATATTGAAATTAGATATCATTTTCTTAGAAATCATGTGCAAAAGGGCGATATTGTATTAGAATTCACTAGTACACATGATCAATTGGCAGAAATTTTCACAAAACCTCTACCAGAAGATAAACTATGCATGATTAGAAGAGAAATAGGAATGATGCATGCCATGGATATCTGCTAGATACTTTTATTTCATTATCTTAAATGACCTATAGAAACTTGAGACGTTTAGTCTCATCATTCAAATGCATTTGCTCCTCATAAATCATCATGCCATCCTTGTCTAAAGGATTAGGCAATCGAAATGAAGAGGTAAGTAAGGATTTCAAATCCTTATTCTGTTGCTTTAATTCTACTATTTTTTTGTTTGACTCATAAACAAGTCGTTGAAGTACAGATACAGTCTCGTTAAGCTTCTCAATTTCGCGAGTTTTGGACTGCAACGGAGCAGAAAATGCAACGATAGATGATGAGTATCGAGTTCCGAGACCCACAAGCTCGTAAATGGCGTCATGATCTGATTTATTAGCTAAATCAGTCTCTTGTTGCTTCATGGCACCCACGACAGATGCAGAAATAGATTGAGACTGAGGTGAAGGATACCTCAAATCTTGATCAAGAGAAGTACTGAAGGGAATTCTACGAGCCATTGAAAAATTGTAGAATGAGAATGCAAGCAAATTGCAAAGATGAGAAGAAAGCTTGATGCGAAATAGATAAAGCTAAGGATTGCTCTTATAGAAACGGAAATAAGAACAAGACAAACTTACAAATCATGATAATATCTCATTTTTCAGCAACATCAAGCGGATCAAATCTCTACACCGAATTGCCAGAGCTACGCCTCCAGCCTTTGCAGGTTTTGTCGGGCACGGGTGGTTTCAATTATTCAGCTCTTTACAAAATCTCCTTCCGCACCGAATTATCGGAACTAGGCCTCCAGCCTTTACAAGTTTTGTCGAACACGTGTGGCTACGCACCAAATTCTCTACAGTCTCTACTAACGCAGCGTTTTATTTGTCTGTTAGTTATTGTAGGAATATATCTTATTGAGATAATTATGATTCCTTTTTAATGATGCCAAAAGGTGGAGAAGTTTTAAACTAGAACTTTAATATTGTTTAAATTGCTAAACTTATTATATATGCTTGGAATTATATTTATATTTTTGCTTGAAAAACTAACGCACATTCTCAGGGGGAGCTTAAGTATTAATACAGGATTCAGGTTCTATCAAGTATTTGTCATCATCAAAAAGGGGGAGATTGTTGAACCCAAGGTTTCAAATTTCATGTAAATCTACAAATGGATTTTGATTATAACAAATGAATCCAAAGAATAAAGGAGTTTCAAGTTCAAGTTGTCCACACAATAGAATCAAGCACATCAAGGAAGCAAGCATGAGCAAGAAGGGAATAAGTTCACATTAAAATCATAGAGTAATTTTGTAAATCTCTTAAAAATTCAAAATTAGGATTAAGGCTCAAAATTAATATTTTATCATAAAGCATTAAAATATATTTTCCACATGTGCATGAATATTTTGAAAATTAAATTTGAAAATTTTGAAAGATGCTTGATTGTCATCTTTCACATGTGCATGACATGATTAAATGTTTGAATTTTGAAAATTTTGAAAGATGATTGATTGTCATTTTTCACATGTGCATGACATGATTAAAGGTTTGAATTTTGAAAATATTAAGATTCTTAATTGTCATCTTTCACATGTGCATGATATGATTAAAGGTTTAAACTTTGAAAATATTAAGATGATTGATTGTCATCTTTCACATGTGCATGTTTTATTTGAATATTTTCAAAAGTGGTGGATACTTTTCTTGATTTATGCAAAAGGTAGATGTCTTTATTTGAAAATTTTGAAAAGTAAAGTGTGCTCCTTTTGTCATATGCAAAAAGTAAAAGATTGTGTTTGAAATTTTTGAAAAGTAAAGTATGCTCCTTTTGTTACATGCAAAAAGTAAAAATATTAGATTTGAAATTTTTGAAAAGTGAATGATGATGTTTTTAACATGGGAATCTTTTCAAATTTGAAATTGAAAACTCATTTGCCTATAAATAGCTCACTTGAGTTTTGCAAAATTCACAAGAAGAGCTTACACATCTATTGCTAAGTTTTGCATCATTTCTTCAAAACTCTCATTCTCTCTTTTCTAAAGTTTTGAGCCTTAATTCTTGTTCTTGTTGAGAGAGATATAGGTTGCGCTGTATTGTTTCTATCTCACTCATTGAGGAGTGTACTTTGATAGTCTACCTACTATCAATTCTTATATTTGTAAAAGAGTGTGTATAACCCTTGTGTGTGTAGAAGGTGTTCTACACGGGGAATAGTTAAATCACCAAGTGTAAGGTGATTGGAAGTGTAGAAGGTGTTCTACACGTAAAATAGTTAAATCACCAAGTATGAGGTGATTGGAAGTGTAGAGGGTGTTCTACACGGATTCTTTGGAGCAGTGCTGCTCAAAGGTGTAATAGGTTTCTATCTCCACCTAAAGGAGATTGAATAGTGGATTTGGGGATTCTCAAGAGGTAGCTTGAGACGAGGACGTAGGCAGTGGGACCGAACCTCGTTAACATACTGAGTTTGCTTCTCTCTTACCCTTACTCTTTATATTTATTATTGTTTCATATTTTATTTATATTTTATATTATATATTTGATTTATAATTGTTATTTTTTTAAATACAACTCAATTCACCCCCCCTCTTGTGTTAGTCATCTAGGCAACACACATGAAAGTGAAAGTGATGAAGATGAGGAAAATGACGACAAAGATGAAGAAGTTGCGATGATAACAAGAAGAATTCAGAGGCTCTTAAAGAAAAATAAAACTCCTCCAAGAAAATCTTTCAAAAAGTTTTCCAAGAAAGATTCAGGTAAAAATGACACTTTAATTTGTTATAAATACAATAAACCTGGTCATATCAAGTCAGATTGTCCTCTGCTAAAGAAAGATCGAAACAAAAGCAAAAAAACAATGAAAACTACATGGGATGATGATTCAAGTAGCTCAGATAGTGAAACAAGTAATGGAGAATCAGCAAATCTTTGTCTTATGGCTAAAGATGACATTGAGGTAACAAATCTTGATAATATTGAAGATTCTTCATATGAAGAATTGTAAAATGTTTTAGAAGAGGTATATGAGGAATTTGAAAAATTGGGTATTAAGTATACTGTTTTGAAAAAGAAAAATTCTTCTTTAACAAACGAAATTGATATTTTAAGAAAAGAAAATATTATTTTGAAAGATGAAAATCTTGAGTTGAAGAAAATGAAAACTGATTTAGAAAATATTATTGAAAACTTTACGAATGGAAAAAAAAATTTTGAAAAATTTCTTGGTAGTCAAAGATGTGTTTTTGACAAGGTAGGCTTGGGATATATGCCAAAACAAAAATACAAACCTTATAAAAACTATTTGATAATCCTTCTACATCAAAGTCCAATATTCAAAATTCTTTTCATAAAAATAATTTTGTTAAAAAATTATACTATTATAATCACTCAAGTTCTTCATATATGTCACATGCTATTTACAATTTTTGTAATAGAAATGGTCATAATTATCATGCTTGTCCTATTAGAAGAAAACATACAATAACTATTAGGGCCATGTGGGTACCTAAAAATCTTGTTTCTTCTAATACTAATAAATAAAGGACCCAAAGAACTTGGGTACCAGGAATTGTTTTTAATTGCTTTTGTAGGTATGCTTGAAGTATTCTACAGGTAAAAATAAATGATTTTTAGATAGTAGATATTCAAGACACATGACGGGAGACAAGACTAAGTTCTTTGATTTTAGATCTAAAGAAGAAGGATACGTAACATTTGGAGACAACTCGAAAGGGAAGATCGTGAGAATAGGTAAAATATGTTGAGCAATCTCCAGGTTTTGAAAATCATATTTTTCCAAATCATGTTTTCAAACTCACAAAAGCACTATATGGACTCAAACAAGCTCCTAGAGCGTGGTACGAGAGACTCAGTAGTTTCTTGATTGAAAAAGGTTTTTGAAGAGGAAAAATTGATACAACTATTTTCATTAAATACGAAAATGATGATATTCTTTTGATTCAGATTTATGTTGATGATATAATATTTGGTGCTACTAATGAAAATATGTGTCAAGATTTTGCTAAGAATATGCAGGAAGAATTTGAAATGAGCATGATGGGAGAACTTAATTTCTTTTTCGGATTACAAATCAAGTAATTGGAACATCAATGAGTCCAACCATTAAACTTGATAAAGATGAAAGCGATAAGCCAGTTAACTCAAAAGTATATCAATGTATGATTGGTAGTTTGTTATATTTGATAACTAGTAGACCTGATATTATGTTCAGTGTATGTTTATGTGTACGTTTTCAATCATTTCCAAAATAATCTCATTTGATTGCAGTCAAGCAGATTTTTAGATATTTTGCCAGTATCATTGACTTAGAGTTATGATATCCTAAACACACTTCTTTCGATCTTATTAGTTATTCAAGTACAGATTATACTAGTTGCAAAGATGATCGAAAAATTCTTAGTAGAATATATCATTTCTTAGGTCATGCACTTGTTTCATGATTTAATAAAAAGAAAATTATATTGCATTATCTATTACTGAAGTAGAGTATATTGCTGTAGGCAATTGTTGTGCTTAAGTTTTTTACATGAACTAACAACTTAAGGATTTTAAACTATGGATAATCACATTCCAATCAAATGTGATAATACAAGTGCTATAAATTTTTCAAAGAATCCACTACAACATTCTTGGACCAAACATATTGAAATTAGATATCATCTTCTTAGAGATCATGTGCAGAAGGACGATATTGTATTAGAATTCACTAGTACACATGATCAATTGGCAGAAATTTTCACAAAACCCCTACCAGAAGATAAACTATGCATGATTAGAAGAGAAATAGGAATTATGCATGCCATGAATATCTGCTAGATATTTTTATTCCATTATCTCAAATGACCTACAGAAACTTGAGACTTTTAGCCTCATCATTCAAATGCATTTGCTCCTCATAAATCATCATGCCATCCTTATCTAAAAGATTAGGCAATCGAAATGCAGAGGCAAGTAAGGATTTTAAATCCTTATTCTGTTGTTTTAAGTCTACTATTTTTTTGTTAGACTCTTGAACAAGTCGTTGAAGAATATCGATATTCTCATTAAGCTTCTCTATTTTGTGGGTTTTTGATTGCAACCGAGCGGAAAAAGCAACAATGGAAGATGAGTATCGAGTCCCGAGACCCACAAGCTCGTAAATGACATCATGATCTGATTTATTAGCCAAATCAATGTTTTGCTGCTTCATGGCACTTACGACAGATGCAGAAATAGATTGATCACGAGAAGCACTGAAAGAGAATTGATGAGCCATTAAGATTTTGTAAAGTGAGAATGAAGATGAACTACAACAATGAAAAGAAGATTTGATGCGGATTAGATAAAGCTAAGGATTGCTTTTATAAAGATGGAAATAAGTAGAAAACAAACTGTCATCTCTTCAAATCTTACTTAGTCAAGTTTACAAGATATGCCGGATGCATATTGTCAAAAGTTACCGAACTAAGCTAGCGAGATTAATTATAATTGTCCCTGTTTCTCTCGTGAAACGCTGTCATTATCTGCTAATATTGACTCTGTGTTTGAATTCTTACTCGTTCTGATTCCTCTATTTGAAGTTTCAAAACATGAGCTAATTCCGTCAAATCTTTATTTTCTTGCTTTAACCTCTTATTCTTTCTGCCTTTATTTGCAAGCTTTTGATGTAGAACAGATATTTGATTGTTAAGTCGATCAACCTCATTTGCCCTCGCTAGTAATCTCCGAGACATGGTCGTAACAGAGACAGCATATTGAGCACTGAGAGTTCTTGATGCTGCAACAACCTCAGAATCAGTTCTATTTGAAAAATGTATTTCTGCTTCTATCATGGTGTTGACAACCTCATGAGATAAAATGACTGGTTGAGACGGTTCCTGATTCAAATCCGGAAGATTATCAGACGAAATTTTTTCTGCCATTCTATCGTTTTGAATAAACAAAAACTAGATCAATGAATGGGGTGAAAATTTATTTGAGTATCCGACAGGTTTTGTCAGACACGCGTGGCTCCGCACCGAATTGCCAGAGTTAGACTTCCAACATTTGCAAGTTTTGTCGGACATGCATGGCTCCGCACCGCATTTCCAGAGCTAGGCCTGCAGCTTTTGCTGTCTTTGTCGGACACGAATAATTTTAATTATTTAATTTCAAATCTTTGGAACATCTAATTCGTCAATAACATCAAGCGGATTTAAATCTTCTTCCACACCGAGATGATAAAATTCGGCTTCAACTTTTGCAGGTTTTGTCGGATACGGGTGGTTCTAACTTCTACAGTCTCTACTAACACAGCGTTTTATTTGTCTATTGGTTATTGTAGGAATATATTTTATTGAGCTAATAATGATTCCTTTTTAATGATGCCAAAATGGGAAGAAGTTTTAGACTAGAACATTAACATTGTTTAAATTGCTAAACTTGTTATATATGCTTAGAATTATATTTATATTTTTTGCTTGAAAAACTAACGCACATTCTCTAGGAGAGCTTAAGTATTCATACATGTTTCAAGTTCTATCAAGCATTTGTCATCATCAAAAAAGGGGAGATTGTTGAACTCAATGTTTCAAGTTTCGTATAAATCTACACATAGATTTTGATGATAACAAATGAATTCAAAGAATAAAGGAGTCTCAAGCTCAAGCTGTCCACATAATAGAATCAAGCACATCAAGGAAGCAAGCATGAGCAAGAAGGGAACAAGTTCACATTAAAATCATAGAATAATTTTGTAAATCTCTTAAAAATTTGAAATTAGGATTAAGGTTCAAAATTAATATTTTATCATAAAGCATTAAAATACATTTTCCACATGTGTATGAATATTTTGAAAATTAAATTTGAAAATTTTGAAAGATGCTTGATTGTCATCTTTCACATGTGCATGATATGATTAAATGTTTGAATTTTGAAAATATTAAGATACTTGATTGTCATCTTTCACATGTGCATGACATGATTAAAGGTTTGAATTTTGAAAATATTAAGATGATTGATTGTCAACTTTCACATGTACATGTTTTATTTGAATATTTTCAAAAGTGATGGATGCTTTTCTTGACTTATGCAAAAGGTAGATATTTTTGTTTGAAAATTTTGAAAAGTAAAGTGTGCTCCTTTTGTCATATGCAAAAAGTAAAAGATTATGTTTGAAATTTTTGAAAAATAAAGTGTGCTCCTTTTATCACATGCAAAAAGTAAAAAGATTAGATTTGAAATTTTTGAAAAGTGAATGATGATGTTTTTGACGTGGGAATCTTTTCAAATTTGAAATTGAAAACCCATTTGCCTATAAATAGCCCACTTGAGTTTTGCAAAAAAGATAACAAGAGCTTACACATCTATTACTAAGTTTTGCATCATTCCTTCAAAGCTCTCATTCTCTCTTTTCTAAAGTTTTGAGCATTAATTCTTATTCTTGTTGAGAGAGATATAGGTTGCGCTGTATTGTTTCTATCTCACTCATTGAGGAGTGTACTTTGATAGTTTACCTACTATCAACTCTTGTATTTGTAAGAGGGTGCGTATAACCTTTGGGTGTGTAGAAGGTGTTCTACACGGGGAATAGTTAAATCACCAAGTGTGAAGTGATTGGAAGTGTAGAAGGTGTTTTACACGGGAAATAGTTAAATCACCAAGTGTGAGGTGATTGGAAGTGTAGAGGGTGTTCTACACGGATTCTTTGGAGCGGTGCTGCTCAAAGGTGTAATAGGTTTCTATCTCCACCTAAAAGAGATTGAATAGTGTATTTGGGGATCTTCAAGAGGTAGTTTGAGGCGAGGACGTAGGCAGTGGGGCCGAACCTCGTTAACATACTGAGTTTGTTTCTCTCTTATTTTTACTCTTTATATTTATTACTGTTTCATATTTTGTTTATATTTTATATTTTATATTTGATTTATAATTGTTAATTTTTTAATACAACTCAATTCACCCCTCTCTTGTGTTAGTCATCTGGGTAACATAAACTTTTTTTTTTAAAAATAATTAAATAAATATTTTTGAAAGTGATGTTATAATTTTTTTATTACTTCTAAAAAATATGTAAGTATATATAGAAAAAAAATGTTAAAAAAATGAAAAAATGAAAAAAAGATAAATAACGTATTCAGAAAAATATTTGGCACACGTCTTTCAAAACATGTAGTAGCACTCATACTTTTCTGATCAACATTATTTCTGATCAACATTTTTATAACTTTTTTCCTTTTAATTTAAGATATGTTTCTCTTATCAAGATTATTTCTAATCTAAAGAAATTAGTAAGATGCTTTTTTCTTCTAAACTTTTCATGCTTTCAACATACTTTACATATTTACTATTTCTGAAAATTTTGACAATTGAGTATTCTAGACAATTTCTTAATCTATACATACCGTATCTAATGAAAAATATTTCAAATGTGAATTTTACTCACCATGATAGTGAATATTTCCAATCATGCCTTTTGTTTTTGTAATTTATATATATATATATATATATATATATTACTTAACAAAGCTTGACTAAGTACTTTAATCTCATTAAATAGGTATGAAGAAAAATTTAGTAATATGCATTCTTTATAAATGCTTTTTCATATGCATGCTACTTCAAAATATTAGAATACTACTACCTTCTTTAATATAGTTCCTAGAAGTAATTACAATTCTATAATTTTATACTTTTTCTCTATAGGTTGTTCTTATAATTACTTATTATATTTTCTATTTTACTTTGAAAGTACACTTCTATGCAGTATTTGGATTTCTTGAAGGACATCTACATGTGCTTCTTTTCACTTTGAAGATCATTGATATGGAAATGATGTAAATCATAGACGTATACACTTTTCTACTAGATCTTTTATTAAGTTCCTTATTGTTTAGCTAATTTGTAACAACACGTTCTTATGATATCAATTTAAACCTTATACTTTATTACTATATTATAGATGGCAGATATGAACAGCATCATTGTATAAATCTTTTTAACTATCTGTGAACTATTAATGAACTTTGTTACCAATTTAGAAAAAAAAAACTCACTAATCTTTGTTAATTTAGGCAATTTAGATCAGTTCAAACATATATTTCATTACAAATTTATGCAGTCTACTTGAATAAAACATTATACATCATCTATGGAGACATGTCTAACACAAAATCTTCATATAATTACAAATATATTTTTTATGTATCATGCTATAGTATATGTATACAAAAATTCTTTATTGTGTAACATATCATATTTCTTTTTATGATTTTTTTTAATTAGACAAACGTGCGTCGCACATTGTATTCTTAACTAGTATTTATTAATAAATACACATAATATGATAGCATATATATATTTTACATGCTTCCCACATATTGATATATGAAATTATTAAATTTTATAGATTAATTATTGTACTAATTATAAAACATAATTATAAAGTATATTAATAATATAGATATAAGTAATAAGATTACATATTTAATTATAAAAATGTTAAACTTACATTATTAGCAATACATATATGAATTTATAGTAATAAGATTATATATATATATATATGTATATATATTTATCAATATATAAATGAATTTAAATCGAGTCGAACTAACGAGTCGACTTGAGTATAAACGAGCAAGTCTTAGCTAAGTCGAGTCAAGTTTTGTCTGGTATGTGTTATACTAATTGAGCGGGTATTTACTTTCACGAGCGAGTTTTTTTTTATGGGTCGAATTCAATTTAAGTTTAACCAAGAGAGTATCGAGCGGGCTGTCAAGTAGTCTGGTTCATTTACAGCCCTAGTTTTGGCCAAATGTGACAGTCATAGAATAAAGTAAAGACTTAGACATAATTCGGATAGAGGAATTGATATGATCTTTACAAACTTATGAATCTTTTATTTTACAATAGAAAAAGGTAAGTCCATCACACTCAAAACTGTCCAAAAAAAAAAAAAATCTAATGATGAGAATCTTGATATTGATGATTTAGCTCTTGTAGTCAGAAAATTAAAGAAATTTATGTTAAATAAAAAAAATTCTAGTAAGCTAAAGAAAGGTAAAGACCTTGTCAAAAAGAATGATTTTGAAAAGTGGAATAAAGACAAAATCAAGTCTATAGAAAAAATAAATGTCATAAATACTCTGATTTTGATCACATAAGAATGAAATGTCCAAACTTTAAAAGAAAGGAAAAAACTTTAAATGCCACACAGAGTAATGATTCAAATTCTGAAAGTTCAGATACATCTTCTGAACTTTTAGAGTCAGAGGTTCCAGTAGGAAAGACAAATTACTACAGTAAAAGACAAGCAGATCGTGTGTCTCGGATAAACATATATAGTTATAAAGATTTTGTAAACGTAAAATTTTTCTTGCAATATTTCAATCAATAAAATTAATTATTCTAAGTTTGGTTGTCCCATAAGATTTTATTTTTGAGAAGTGCTTCAAAAGATTTTCTTTCGTAATTAAAATATTATGTTTATTGTATTTAATATTTTTTATTGTTATTAATCAGTACTAAATATGTTTGTTAAGCATTAACGTGCGGATACATGGATAATTTCAACAAAAAAAAACCCAAAAAAACCTAATTAAAATGAGTAAATGACCATAATTGGGCTTGACCCTACACTTGACGTTGCTCAATCCTGTAAAGACACGGTCGGTGGATGGTCGGGTGAGGAGAAAATTAGTGTTATTGACCTGGCCAAGGTCAAATAATATTGTCGGGCCACAGTCAAAGAGTAGAATCTGCCTCCCGCACCGGCATAATTCGTACTTTCAAGCTGGCACCACAACATCCTGGGATAACACATGCAGATCGATGGACACTTGCCAACATGATCCAAGTCAAAAGTAAAATGAAGGTCGTTTCTCGGCATATTATATCCAAGTACTACTGTTAATTATTTGTTAATTAATTAGTTAGTCAAATGAGAAAATATACATGACCTGATCTAATTAATATTTGTTGGCTTTATTACATGATACTCTAATCAATTAAGGTTTGAATAGAGCATATATATATATATGACACGAACTTAGACCCCATTTCCCATTCACATTAAGTGGGTCCAAACGTTCCTTAAGTCCTAAACCTATTAGGTGCGTTATATATTATAAGAATTAATTAGATTAAGATATAATTTTATGCAAAACATTGGGCGGCATCATGTTATATATTATAAGTACCGCGTCTTAGCATCTTTTTACACATGCTTCTTGATTAAAGATCATGAAGATATTGTCGGTGGACAAAAAGGTTTTTGCTCTTCATTCAGTGCATGATGACTCAGTCATCATGAGTACTGGATAATTGACTTCATGTTAGATCATCGTGTGATTAGGAACACAAATAATTATAATTCACAATTTCAGTAGTACTGAAAAAATCAAACCACTTGATTGGGATCTTTCCTGATCAGTGCAGTACCTTCTAAGCTTTAAGGCACAAAATCTAATCAAATATATATATGCTTGCTTTTTACTTGTTCAACTGATTCGGTAATAAGAAGGCATATATGTACGCTTTAATTTATGGGCTCGATTTAAAGAGATAAATAAAAGTAGTACTTAAAAATTAGGTCGATCGTTAGAATCTAGAATCTTATAAAAATTAGAAGTACTATGTGTATATATATATATATATATATATATATATATGAAAACTGATATTATACTTAATTCGATACACAATCTAATATATATATATGTATATATTCATGATCCATCTCATGATAAACATATATATATATATAATATAGTAGTACATGATGAGAATTTGTGTCGATCGTCAAAACTCGATTTTTAATTCTAGGAAAAAGGAAAACAACTTGAAGATCACAATTATTACATACTAGCCTTTATATATGATGCGCATGTGGGTCAAACAGATCAGACATGAGTCCCTGGTGATCAACGCGGAGTCGATGGAATACACAGAGATCAGAAAGAGCTAGCACTACTGCTGCGCACTCATCAAATCAAAAGAAGTTCAAGCGAAATATCGATGGCGATTTTGATTATAAACATTTACTTTAAGGTGGTTGAACCTTAGCTTATCCTTTTTTTCTAATATTGTACATCAGCTAGTTGAAGCTTAGCATGATCCAGCTGTTCCCAATTAATTACTTTGAGATCATACATTATACCAAGCTTCTTTAATTAAAATTTAGAAAATTGAAAAAATTGATCAAAACCATGATCGACGACTCCGATCCTAACCAAAATCAATTAGCATGCGCAAGGAGGCTATAGGCTCCTTGCATGATATATATTGTTGTATTTTAGGGTTTGAGATTAACACTAAAATACGACACTCCTCCAAGATTGAATAGAGAAAAATGATCACAGATTCACAAAAAAAAATAACAAGAAAATATAGAATAATAATACCAAGAACAGAGATTTAACGTGGTTCGATCCTTTCGGATCTACATCCACAGGGGGAACTGGCCAGAGATCGTTTATTCATCTTCAAAAGCGTAACCAAGATCCGGGTAAAAGATTCAAGTCTCACTATTGAGACCTCAACTCTCTTAATCTCACGGAGATCTACAAATTTCTCTCAAAACCCTAATATCGCCTCTCAGTATTCGCTCGATAGACTCAGATCATATTTCTTGCTTCTGTCGACTACCGTACATCGCATTCTATTTATATGTATCATCACTGAGGCAGCCCTAGATAGCCTAAAATTATTACACGTGGTCAATATCACATGTTTACAGTCATCCGGATGAACTAAAATAAACACATGGTCACTTCATTGACCGTTAGATACAATCTGATATCAATAGCTCAATTACACTTATATCTTCTAAAATACAAATTGTTGACACTAATGCCATCATATATGCTAGTAAATACTGCTCGAGTTATATATTTTCCTAAAAAGATAAAAGATATTAAAAAATAACTATAGATCATATATAATTGTTACCATGAAGAATAGATAAGGGGCAATTATTACGTATAAAAACAGTACTAGTTTTTGTTGTCTGCAGTATTAATACTACTATTCGTCATGTATGTACATATATATACATACATTATTTACATATATATATTATGTGTACGTAAATACTTATGATCTGTATGATATTCTACAATATGATGTATTTAATGTAATTAATCTGCGTACGTACCCATCAATATAAGACACGTCAAATTGTTAATTACAAACTAGCTAGCTAACAATGAAAAAGAGCATTATCTCCAACTTGCATGTAAGTAAATTACCATATATAGCCCCTGTATTATATATGTCTAGTCATCGAACGAGTGGACCAAAAACCATAGATTTTGATTTCATCATGCATGCATCATTGATCGGTCACTCGCCAATATATACATTACGTGTATATATATATTAATATATATATATATAAATTAATCACGATGATCATTAGAAACGTCTTTAGTCTCTGTGAATCATAAGTGCAAACTTTTGGTTAATTTCCTATCGATCTACATGTTTTTTCAGGGTAACAATATATATGTGATGGTTTCTATCTAGGTAAGGAAAACAAAATGTGAGGTGTTCGATTTGGTTTGCGGACAAGAAACCTTCTACTTTGTTTCCTTCAGCCTTGAGGGTACGTATAAGTACTAGCTATTAATTTGTCCGCTAGGCCAGCTTTATGATTGAGTTTAAATTGTTTTCTCATCCTTCACCAAACCCAACAAACTAATTCAGGAATTAATCTTTCTTTCAATCAACGACAAACATACAAAATTGGGTCTTAAAAATATAGGATATTGTTATAAAACTAAAAAGAAAACTACTACTATTACAAGAGAAATGTAAAAGAAACTCTCTGAAACTTTCTTCCTTCTCTATATTTTCTTATGAATTTCATTACAATTGAAACCCATATTTATAGGCGTTGAAGTTACTATACAAGTTAGTATGCAAGTCACTATACAGATTTTAAAATAATAGTGGTGGGGTCATTCACATAATTTAGTGGTGGGACAGAGGGCGGCGCCGTTTCGTTCGTTCATTTACAATTCATAACACTCTCCCTTGAATAACCACCCATAAAGAATCTGTCTCGTTAAAACCTTGCCAAGGAAAAACCCAGTGGGAAGAAAAATCAATGGCGAAGGAAAAAGAGTACAGTCTCTTTATGTATCCACAAGTGCTTTAAGATTGTCTCATTAAAACCTTGCAAAGGAAAACCCAATGGGATAAAACCTTAGCGAAGGAAAAAGAGTACAATCAGCACAAGTCTTCAGGACTTTTACTCCCCCTGGAAAGTGCATGACAATATTTTTTGAGTCTTCACATTTTAATATTCTGCACAATTTTCTTGAATGTCGCAGTTGGTGATGTCTTCGTGAATAAATCTGCCAGGTTATCACTTGATCGTATATTTGATATATCCTCCTTTGATTTGAGTGATACAAGTAGCATTATCTTCGTATAAAATTGTTGAGTCATTGATCTCAGCCAAATATACTCTTGACTTGTTTCATGAATTGCAATAATCTCTGAGTGATTTGAAGATGAAAAATAATATCTGGTTGACAAATTTAATAGAAATCTGATACCTGCAGTAATACTTAAACTCCCCCTGATAATATGCGTTAGTGTTTCAAGTAATAAGCAAATATGATTTCAGTATATATAACAAGTTAAGAATTCAAACACGATCTCCAACTAAATAATGCATTAGAGAGAGTATGATAATATTTTCATCTAAAATTTTCTCCCCCTCATTCGGCGTTATTAGGAAGAATTTGTTTATATACGGCGGAAATAACATTGGAAACCATCTATGTATAATAAAAGCTTTAAAAGCTTTGAGGTTTAATATTCGGTTCGGCGGAAAATCAAATTCGCTTGACATTGTGGACAAACGAGATCTTGAAGATATTTGAAGGTTTCGGGTTGTTGTTTAAATATAACCAATTTTACCATTGGTTTACTCCAGCAAAAAGATTTCACATTCCTCATAGATTCAGTTGTTGTTCATCCAGAACGATATGTCTGATAGAAATTCTAATGTCCCAGATTTAAACCATGAACCTTTTATACCTCAACCACTTATATTTTCTCCTGAGGCTGTAAACACCATGATAGGAGCAGAGATATATCTATCTAGTAAATCTGATCCTAAAATTGTTGCAGCATCAAGAACCCTCAGTGCTCAATATACTGCTTCTCTTACAACCATGTCACAGAGGCTATTGGCGAGAACGAGTGAGGTTGATCATCTTAAAAATCAAATATCTGAGTTACATCAAACGCTTGCAATTAAAGATAGAAAAAATAAAAATTTAAAACAAGAAAACAAGGAGCTGAAGAAACTTGTAGACTGGTATTCTCGTGACCTGAAAATACGAGTAGAAGAACTGGAATGAGAAAGAGCTCAGATACAAAGTCAACAACAGCAGCTAACGGCAGAGGTTCAGCGTTTACAAGAAAATAGGGATAGCTGTAATTAATCTCGCTGGCTTTTGAAATTATGCATCTAGCATATCTTGTAAAGTGAGATTTGAAGAGATGATGATTTGTCTTGTTCTTATTTCCATTTCTATAAGAACCGTCTTTAGCTTCATTTAGTACGCATCAAATCTTCTTCTCATATCTATAATTCATCTGTATTTGTATTCTTATTCTACAAATTTCCAATGGCTTATCAATTTCCTTTTACTATTTCTCACAATCAACATATGAGGTATCCTTCACCTCAATTACAAGTTGATCCTGCATCTTCCGCAGGTGCAATGTTGCAGCAAGCAAATGATCTGGCTAATAAGTCAGATCGTGAAGCTGTTTATGAGCTGGTGACTCTCGGCACCCGATACTCCTCCTCTATTGTTGGATTTTCCAACCGATTACAATCCAAAAATCGTGAGATTGAGGAGCTTAACGAGAAAGTTTCTGTACTTCAACAACTCGTTCAAGAGTCTGACAAAAAAATTGCAGACTTAAAACAGGAGAATAAGGATTTAAAATCCTTACTTGCCTCTTCATTTCGACTGCCTAATCCTTTAGATAAGGATGGCATGTTGCTTTATGAAGAGCAAATGCATTTGAGAGATGAGGCTAGAAGTCTCAAATTCTTGTAACTCATCTATGAATTGAATAATAAGATCTTTCCTTTTCAAATGCATTCCTTGAATTTATAGCAACCCTTGTAATCTTTTCAAGCGTTCTAACAAGGTAAATCATCAATGTAAACTGCAATAATGACGAATCCGGATTCTGATAAAACACATGAATATATAGGATTATTCTTAAATCCTTCTTTCAATAGATACTCGTTGATTCAATTATACAACATGTGTCCGGATTGCTTTAACCCATATAAAGATCTTTGAAGTTTTATAAAGTACATACTCCTAAATGTACTTGGATTAGATGCTTCAAGTATCGTAATAATCTAATGATGCTTATAAATATGCATTGACCACATTTATTAACTGCATATCTAATCCTTTTGTAATAACCAAATCAATTAAAAATATGAATGTGATTGCATTTATACCAAGGAAATATGTTTCCTCATAATTGCTCGGATTTCTACTGGAAACCTTGTGCGACAAATTATACAGTATAATTTCATTTCGCATTACGCTTTCGTATAAATACTCACTTATATCTGACAAATATTACACCCTTTGGTGTTTGGACAACATGTCCAAATGCATCTCGCTTTACTAGCGAGTTTAATTCAGTTTTAATAACTGCTTTCCATTTTGGCCAATCATTTCTACGTCGACATTTTTCGACGATTTTTGGCTCACTTTTTTTTATTACTTCTGGTAATATCAAGTGTTGTCATATATATTGTCGACAACAGTTTTATTTCTATCCATAAATTTTCCAGTACTCATGAAATGTATTGAGATCTCATTGTTCCTCTTCAGGGGAAAACATTTCATGAAACACCTCTACAGGAGGTTCCTCTTCAGGAGGTTTATACTCTTCAGGAGTTTTCTCTTCAGGAGTTATACTCTTCAGGAGTTATACTCTTCAGGAGTTATACTTTTCAGGAGTTTTCTCTTCAGGAGTTACACTCTTCAGGAGTTTTCTTTTCAGGAGGATTATATTTTATACAGAAAATACGGTCTCTTCATGAGCACCGATTTTTATTTTTCTTGTGCACCAATAGGTCTTCAACGCTTCAGGTGTATCTTAGACTCATTTATTGCTATTTTAACAACTCGTCCTTCAGGGATTTCAATTCTTGCTTAAGCATTAACAGCAGTAATATATGATTTTACAACACCTTTAGTGTCAGTAAATACATCATGTAATTGATTTGCAACACTTTGCAGATAAATAATATTCTGAACTTCTGGTTCACATTTATTTGTAAGAGGATCAAATTTAAACAGGACTTTATTATCCCAAGTAATTTATTATCGTGCTTCAGGCACCGATATTTCATTATTTCAAAATATGATGAAATATTAATAAGCTTATATATAAAAACTTAGTATAAATAAATCAAGTGCTTGGCCGTACAACAGGTACATGACTACTGTTTGGTCATATTACATCTATGACAAACATCTTCATCTTTTTATGAAGAATTATTCTGAGGGCCTTTACCCTTCTCTGAGTTTGATCACTTCTGGTGATACGATATATTTTTATCATATTTAGTATTGTCGCTTTTGGGACCAACACTTCTATAATTTTTCTACCACGTCTACGCCCTTAGTTCCCGTTCACTTCTGGGAATTGTGTAATTCGATATCATTAATAGGACGTAACTGGTGTAACAAAAACTCATTATTTAGCTCAATCACTGGAAGACAAAATAAAAGTTCAGAATATTTGTTGAACTTTCACTCTCGATATTGCTACTGCAGGAGCACATTCGAGGTATGAAAAATAATGTCTTCTTTTATATATCATCATCAGTGATATTTTTACTGTATAATTTTAATATTGAACTGATTTTAAAGAGTGCAGAATATTCAATACCACTCTTAAAATCTTGCAACTTCAGGTGCAATAAATCATAATGATCTTTTGAGATGATTACATCTTCTGGTATTTATATCACTCTCTTAATTTATTTCACACAGTAAGATGATTTTTCATCATGAGATACATAGCACGGTCTTTCAGGGACACATGGTTTTCTTCTATGATTGTATCTTTCAAGTTCATCATTATATCCAAATAGATCTTATCAAGAATCTTGGATAAATAACATTTTTTAGAAATGTCAATAGTAATAAATTTCAATATTTGACATTATATTACAAAAATAAATCTGTGAATTTAAGAAATATATTCACATTATCATGAGAATAAAAATAAAATTTTATCAAGTAATATTCAGAAATATTACCTTTAATATTTATCTCAAGGACTGCAAATAATATATTGAAAAACTTACTTGAAGTAGAAGACCATTAGCTTCAGTATCGGTAGAACCTCGTGCTGATAACGTGTTATAAAACTAAAAAGAAAACTACTACTATTGCAAGAGAAATGTAAAAGAAACTCTCTGAAACTTTCTTCTTTCTCTATATTTTCTTATGAATTTCATTACAACTGAAGCCCATATTTATAGGCGTTGAAGTTACTATGCAAGTTACTATACAAGTCACTATGCAAGTCACTATGTAGATTTTAAAATAATAGTGGTGGGGTCATTCACATAATTTAGTGGTGGGACAGAGGGCGGCGCCGTTTCGTTCGTTCATTTACAATTCATAACAGATATTGATATATTAAATCTACTTAATTATAGCATTTGACGGATCAAATTAATTTGCCTTTTTTGGAAAGGTTGGGTCTTAATTAAAATGTATATAGCTCGCGACCTATATAGCTATATATATATTATTCTTGTAATGTTATATATAGTTTTAAAAGATACAATTCTCACACATTTTTTTAAAAATAATATATCTAATCATTAAAATTTTAATTTTTACAAATATCCATTTCTCACGTTATTCTCTTTAGTATTTACGACCTATTTGCTAAGAAATGGCCTTGTTGCTGGAGGTGTGCATCCGAATTTAGATATTCGGTTATAATCGGATTTGAACTTGACAACCGGATTAGTTTGGTCGATAACTGCCTGGATTAAATTCGAGCATAATCGGATTCAGACTTGACAACCGAATTAATTTAGCAGATAACCGCCCGGATTAAATTCGAGCAGATAGAAAAATTTTATACCCGCTCAGATCCAATTTCGAATCCAGTTTTTAAACTGAATACCAGTAACCGATTTTCTTTTAGAAAGAATATTCATCGAACATTGCAACTCTCACTCAACACATTTCCCACTTCCCTCTCTCCATCTCTCCAAATCGATAGAAAATCCTAGTTGTCGCTTCGTCGTTCGCTGCCAAGTATGGGACTCCACCTTGGCCACCTTCGCTGTGTTTTTATTTTTGATTATTCTATTTTGAATGCGACAATCTTAAGCCATAAGCCATTTTCTCTCTCTCTTAGGTCTCAATGGTCTCTCCCTCTCTTTAGAGTATTCAACACAAACCCATCACCCATCATGGCACATTATCTAGGTTCATTGAGGAACTTTAAAAACCATTTTCCCTTTCCTTTTGGTTTAGATCTGGGTTTGATTTTTTTTCCTAATTTCTAGTCTATTTTCAAGTTTTTGACATGAACTTTTGTTTTTTTTCCCCTAATCTCTAGTCTAGTTTCAAGTTTTTGTTTTTGACATGAACTTTTGTTTTTTTTCCCCCTAATCTCTAGTCTATTTTCAAGTTTTTGACATTAACTTTTGTTTTTTTTCCCCTAATATCTAGTCTATTTTCGATTTTTTTAGATGAACTTTAAGATATAGGTTAAGATCTGGGTTTGTTTTTATTTTTTCTCCTAATCTGTAGTCTATTTTCAATTTTTCATTTGGCTGCTCGAAACATGTACATTTTGAATCTACTGGGTAGATTTAAGGGACGATGCCAGGAAATTTTCGTGGGTTTAATATTTGATTTGTCCGGATGATTTTGCAAACCAGGAATAATTTGGATCAGTAAGTTAGACTTTATTTGCATCTTCATTTTTATCTTTTGGCAGCTAAATTTTGTTTAATATCTATTTGCTCATATTTATTTGTTCTTTTCTATTTCAGCTCAACTGAGGATATAAATGATATTGGACTAATATATATATAAATTACTCAAGATTGAGGTATTGTTTTATTTTGCTTTTTCTTATTTATATATACATATATATAAATGGACAATCTCTATTAAATGAGTTAATTTCAAGCTGTCCAACTTACTCACCTGTGGTGAGATCTTTCTTGAAAATTATCTATGTTTGGTATTTTTTTCTGGGTAAATTGTTAAGTCACACATAAATTATTTTTCGGTTGAGGTGAGTTTTTCGCTTTTTGGGTTTTTCTTAAAGTGTTCTGTACATAAGTTAAAATGATCTCTGCCTTCCTATTACATGGTTTCATTAGTAGCCAATTGCATAATAATAGATCAGTTGTATGAACTTCTTAATAAATGAGGAATCGTTTTGGTAATTGCTTGACATTGAGATTTCTAGAAGCTCCTGGAACCCCCCCCCCCCCCCCATATACACTGATTAATGCTTTGAGCTCCCTTCAAATTTAGTAGGCTATTTCGTTTGTTCTCTCTCATTTATGTTGGATTTTGCTCCTTAATCCCACATGAGAAAGGAGTGGGAGAGGAGGCAGCCCCAAGCCTTATAAAATAAGGCTTGGGCTCCTTGGTTTAAACACACCAGTCAGAAACTTATCTAGTAACTTTTGACTTTAGTAAAATTCCTCTATTGTCCTTTTTGTATGTAAAAGGAAGAGAGGTGAAAGTTAGAGTTTTACTAGTGGGAAAAGTTTTTGTGGGTGTCGTTGGAGTGAGAAGAAAAATTGTGTGATTGTAACAATTTTTCACATAGTGTATTTTCTTCTCTGGGTCTGGTAGTTTTTCTCCTGTTTTGGAGTTTTCCACGTAAATTCTTGTGTTGTGTTTATTTCTCTATTTTTTCTTGTTATTCTGTTAAAAGTAGATCCTGGTGGGAGGAATTTGGAAGCCCAGATTCCCAACAATTTAGGGCTCTTGAGATTGGCGGTTCAAAATTAGAGAATCTTTTCTGAGCAACACTTCCGAGTTCAGATCATGACAAGAAGTCTATACCTAGTTTACGTGGACATAAATCAGATAAAGTGCAACTAGTAATTAAGTTTTTGGTTCTCAAGCTGTATTGGGTATAACTATTTCTATTCAATTTTTCTTACTTGAAGTCTTCTTGAAAAATAAGACCTGGAATATTTGGCAAAATATGTGTCATTGAAAATCAAGTTTTGGACTTCTGATTTATTTTCTATTCATACATCAGTTTTAATAATTTTCCTTTTTAAGTTTATTCTAACAGGCTCTTGATTGAACTGGTTCAGCAGTATGAGGTGAGAAAATGGTCGCATATTGCTCAAATGTTGCCTGGAGGATAGGAAAGCAGTGTATTAGGCTATTAGTTTAATTAGTTGTAATGTATTATTATTTACTTTGCATTATTATCTATTAGTTTAATTAGTTATGATGTATTATTATTTATTTTATTATTTGTAAGTTTATGTTTTGCATTGTGATATATTAGCTTAATCAGTTGTAATGTATTATTATTATTATTATATTTTTATAAAAGTATTTTTAAGTGTTTAAATTATCTAGGCAATTTAAGGATGATATGAGATTTTTTTTAAAGTGCCATAAAACATTTTTTAAGTTTTAAGTCTTAGTTTAAAAATAAAAAAGGTAGTCAAATCCTGGATATCCGGGTTATTAAATCCCGGATATCCGGGTTATTAAATCCCGGATATCCGGGTTCTAGAGCCTAAAATGCTAAAAAAACGGTTATCCAGTTAAAATCCGAAATCTCGGATATCCAAAATTTAAAGCCTAAAATACAAAAATGTGGTTATTCAATTAAAATTCGGATATCCAAATCTAATCCTGTTATTTGCCCGAATTAGACTCGATCCACTTGGATTAAAAGCGGGTCTAATTCAAGCGAATAACCATTTGATTTTTGGGATCCAGTTATGTCTGGATATCCGAATCCAAATGCATATCCTACTTATTGCGACTAAAAATTTAATTTAAAAAAGACAGTTGTGTATTTTTTTTTTTAAGGAAAAAGGCATTTATGTTATATATATAGTATGAAATGTGACTTATTTTCTCAATTGATTAAGATTCGGTTTGGATTGCAGGATGAGATGAGATGAGATGAGTTAATATAAGTTCTAAAAATTAAATAAAATATTATTATTATTTAAAAATTTTAAAAAGTTGAATTGAAATTTAAAAATTCTGTATTAATATTTGAAAAAATAATATTAAAATTTTTATTTTATATAAAAATTAAAAAAAATGTAATAATAAATTTAAAATAAATCAAGATGAGTTATCTCAACTTTGAAACCAAACATGACCTAAAGCTAGGCAGAATTAAAGTATGATCAATTGCATCATGTCATGTTTTTATTTGTCCATTATGACTTTGACTTTTTGAGCGATTGATCGGCTAGCTAGGAAGGAAAGATTATCATTTTTTAGTTATTTTCTTTTGTTTTAAGGTTTTTCTGGTACGTAATGATTAAAAGACGTAGATATTTGTGGCTTTAAAGAAAATAACTTCTATATTTTGACCTTTTGCAAAGTTTTCATGTGTCAACAAGAGCCAATACAAGTAGTATAGCAGCGATTTGCATAATGGACAACGGTGATATCATATTTGTTTGTATAAAAGAGATTTGCTATACCAATAATTAAGGAAAAGTTTATCCGCTTCTTAAAAATATTAAAGAAATCATTGTCCGTTCAATAAAAAACATCGTAATTATTGGAGACTCTTAAATTGAAATAGATGCAGCTAATGATCCAGAATCACCACTGGACTGATTTATCCAATCTATTGCTAGAAATACTCACTTTTTTCTGAAGTCATTTACAAGCTAGGAGTTAAGAAAAATACATCAAAATTTTAATAAATCTGTGCATTCAGTTGTGCAATGGACAATCTTTACCAAAATATATAGTTGTCTTCCACTGATTTCTATCTCGCTGTGCTTGTTACAATTTCCCAGTGATAAAGACCATTCAGAACATTGAAGCATCAACGTCTATTCATGTTTAATTATTTGCTCTAATTTGATTTGGAATATGTAATGCTGTTTGCTTTCTTAATATAGCACTTACCTCCTAAGAAAAAAAAAAAGGTTTTTCATGGGCGGAGGAGGCTAAATTAGCTATATATATATTGTATCAGTAGGGATATTCTCGTGTTCATTAAGACGTGATTTACTTTTTAAAATCATATTATTTTATTTTATTTTAAATTTATCATTATATTTTTTTATAATTTTCATACAAAATAAAATAAATAATTTAATTTTTTTAAATCTCAAAATAAAATTAATATTAAAATATATATATATATATAATAACGTACGTTTATCTCATACCTTCTCATCTATTAAAACAAACAAGAACCTTATGACCAACTAGTCAAATCTCAGAACCTACTTGTTATACGTAGTACCATAATATTTTTGGGATCTATTTGTTTATATTGGTAAGATCATCATGATCGCGGCACGCATCCATTTCAAATATATATAAAGAAGCATATATTATATTATATATATATATATATATATATATGGGTTTTGCTAATGCGAATAATGTTTCCTATTATTGACAGAAGAAGATCAAGAATATACATAGGTTTTACTAATGCGAATAATGTCTCTTATTATTGATAAAAGATATATTTGTGACATTTTATCGATTATAATTAAAATAATTATTTGTGATGAAAATAATTTATTTTTATCATAAATAATATTTTTAATTATAATTAAAATTTTATAAATATCCGAAATTCTTGTAGCGAAGTCGAATGTATGTATATACGGGGCTTCATATATTGCGTGTGGTAAAATATGCAAAAATTAAGTCTGAACAATAAATCACGTGAGGAACTAATTAATTAAGATTTATATTGAACTGATATTATGTTAATTACTTATCATTTGCCTTAAAGTTTTAAATTAATAAAAAAGAGATGCATATCAATGATATCGTGAGGTTGGTGGTAGAGTTCTACCTAACTAATTAACAATCACATATAATTTTTAATTTTTATTTTAACGTACAGAAGCAGTATATAGATGCAGTAGTAGCTAGATTGAGCAATCGGTTCCAGCTTGCTGTATTATATCTCGAAAGAATACACCACGCATGATTTTAAAATTTTTTTTTTTTCGAGTTCAATGTTATTAGTCAAATTAGTCAACATTCATTAGGTATCACTAAAAATGAGAAATATTTATTTACGATTAATTATTTTTAGTCAAAATGAGTAATAAATAATTTTTAATTACAAATAATTGATCACAAAAATTTAATTTTCTTACTATTACTACAAGAAAAATAGGTTTTTATATCCTTTTAATTATGATCAAATAACTATTTATAACTAATTTTAATTATAAATAATCATTTCGTTATAATTAATTAGCTGTAAATAAATAATTTTTTTTATAATAAGTGTATATGAATGATGAACAAAAAAATATAAATAACTTAAAAAGAATATGATGAATGATAAGCAATTTATATGACGTAGTTGTTTATTTCGTTTATTATTTGATTTGTTTATATATGTTTATATATATTTTGGTTCTCTATTCTTTTGATGGAGCGTTGGGGTGAACCTTTCTCCTTCTCCTTTTGGAGAATAGAGGTGATGATCTTTTCCTCCTTCTCAAAAGGTGGAGGTTTGGTTGCCTTAGCGCCCTCTCAAACATATAACTTTTAGTGATTGTTTGTTTTTTAAAAGATTAAAAATTTAGATAAAATTTATCACGTTTATGGCAATGCTACATAATAGTGGCTAGTTAGACTTGTAATATGAAATTTTCTCGTATTATTAATTTTAGCTGTAATTTTTATTTAATAAAATGAATTGTTATTATTATTATTTTTTTTAAGAAGTTTAAAATAAATAAAAATAAAAATAATTGTGATCGTGATGTGAAGTGCGTGGAGGAAGATGACTAGGAGCATAGCTCTATACCATTCGGTACGTCTACGTACACATCAATCGTCTACAACAAAAGAAGAGTAATTAGCTAATTACATGGTGTATGTATGCTATATTATCTGGATTCGTGTACTACTTTTTTATTTTTAAAGGATTCGTGTACTACTTTAGTATTCACAAATGTCTCTATTAATTCACACCTTCAAAGGATTTGCGGGAAAGAATGATTGGAACTCAGAATCCGTAATTCAAGCGGATGATCAACCTATATTAATTGTTTGGTCGGTTGTCACTCGCACTCGGCTCACTTTTTTTTTTTTTTTCAACTTCCTGATGTCATTGAAATATTGTCGACTACCCCTCTGTAATTAATGTCTATTTGGGAATTGCTATTGAGTTGTCATAATACTATCCCTATTCCCTCTGATCATGTAAACAATAATATTATATACAATTATAAAAAATATATATATATCATATAATTACTTTAAAAAATAGTAAAATCTATTATTAAATAATTTGTTTTTTTTTATATAAAATTCATATTTATTCACTTTTTAAAAAAAAAAATATTTATACGATATTTACACATTACACGACTTCAAATATCATTTATTTTATGTAATTAATGTCTATTAGAATTTATAATTAAAAACTTAATTTTTTTTAATTTGAATCTCATATTATTTATTTTTGATTAAGTAATGCTTGTACACTCATGACTATAACTGTCATTCTGTTGAGATATTAACAATTTGAAATAAGCTTTAAATTATTACATTCTATTTATGGCATGATCAAAATGCTATTATAATTGAGAAATGCTTCATCTCTCGAACATTTCTTTTGAATATAAAAAAATTATTTTTTAATTTTTTTATTTAATGGTAAGAAAAGTGATTTTTAATAATGATGTGAATTTTTAAAAAAAAAATTTTAAATACCAAAAAAGGAATGAAAATAAATAAAAACAAAAAAAAAATTATTTTTAACTATTCGGGAGATTTCAGGCTACACCACTAACTATAATTACATCATTTTGGTTAATTTATTTGTTTTCTCTCCAACCAATAAGCTGCTAGTGGACCACTTATGAAAGAAAACAACGCGAACGAATCAGCTAGCTTGACTCTAAACCACTACAATGGTATCTGTAGGCTGATCTTAAGATTCATCCACAAAGGTGGGATTCGTGGGTCCAAATAATTCCATGCCACCTGCATTGAAACCGCGTTCTAAACAGGAAAGACAATATTTTTTTATTTATGATCTATTTAAGTACTATTTGGGAGGCCCATCAACCTTGGCCCCACAAAATTTTCCCAATTCTCAAAAGCATTCAAATTGAATGCTCTCTCTTAGAATGCCATGAAGGGCCCCTCCAATCAATTAATATTTAGAAATAGGATATTTTTCCTTTAAATTTCTCTTGGTTTCAAGCAAAGCCTTGAAAAAGGATTATAAACATGCACATATGCACATCTTTTTCAGTTGTGCAGCTACGTGGAAGCTCACTTGAGTCTTGAACCCATGTTTACTCTCCACGTTTCGATCAAATCAAATGATATTTCCACATCTATAAAAACGTATTACTGGATCATCATATTGTCCCAACTATTGCATCTGTTTCGATTAACACCAACACATTTCTCCACATGATGAGTTAAATTAACTTGATCGCTGCATTAATATGGGAGAACCAAACACAAGCAGCAGCAGTAGTTTTAGTGCTATGGCCGCCTCTTCTAGCTATAGAGGAGTTCGCAAAAGAAAATGGGGGAAGTGGGTGTCTGAAATTCGTGAGCCAGGCAAGAAAACCAGAATTTGGCTAGGGAGTTTTGAGACACCGGAAATGGCTGCTGCAGCATATGATGTGGCGGCGTTTCACTTCAGAGGACGTGAGGCACGGCTCAATTTTCCTGAATTGGTCCATAGTCTTCCACGCCCAGCAAGCTCAGATGCCGAAGACATTCACATGACAGCCCACGAGGCGGCGTTGAGGCTAAAGGGCCCGTCTTCCGGAAGGGCTCATATTCATCATCATGAGCTTGGTGGAGGGCCGAGCTTGAATGTAGCACCGATCACAGTGAGGTTGTCGCCGAGCCAAATTCAAACCATTAATGAGTTTCCTTTGGACTCGCCGCCCAAGATGTGGATGCAAATGGCGGTGGAAGACTCCATCCCTACATTCTCCAATGAAATTGAGGATGATATTGAATTGGAAGATATGCAAAACGATTCTATTTGGGATCCTTAATTAGGTAACTTTTACCAGTATTAATTTTTTAGTAGGCACGTATATAGGATATTGACTTAGCACTCTATAATATATTATATATCTTTATTATCATATATATATATATTATACCTTGGCTTAATTTATTTTAAACCCGATCTATGACTAGGAGGGACATGGCTGTTTCTGCATTTACCAAACAGTCATGTTTACTTAGCAATTGCTTATAATATAGGTGTATGTATATATATTATATGTAGAAGAACTGATCATATTTGAATTTGGCAAATTAGAGAGCGCTTTCAAGGGCATTACTCATGTATTGGTAGCGGATTTTCACAAGGATTAAATTACTGTTTCATGGAATAGTAGTAGCTAGCAGAAGGCCGCCATTCTGTATTCTTTTAGAGATCAGAGTCGATAGGGCAATATTGGGTCCCTTTTGACATCAGAGGATCGATCGATAGCTGGCTTTTCTTATTGCTTGAGAAGTATTAACAGGTTGAACATAAATTACTGTGCGTGTTGTACTATGAGATGATCAGGACCACATTAATCGTCTCATCACGTATTAATTTGCTTCTTTTTTTCAATTTATTCGATGTAATATCTGAAGGGTGTGGTACTGTAACATGAACTTGATTATTTTTATTAATATATTTTGATATAATAGTTCACTTGGATTGTCATTCAAATGATCAAGTTCCTTAATATATATATATATATATATATCTGATTCTTATCCACTTTTCCTGATCATTATTTTGGATTTATATATGTCATTTTTGGTGGAACTAATCTTTCCTCTAGCTTAAGAAATTAGTAGCTTTCTTGTACCATGCACAAAGTGCACATGCGTGCAGTCTTTATAAACGGCTGTCGTTTCAGGATGATCATGTACTTGAAGGGGTAGGTAATGGGTTATCTTAACGTACCACATGCGTATTCGAATTTAGATGCTATATATTAAAATGACGAGTCTTTTATACCAAACGATCGACGTGATTTCCCGTCCACGGATGACATGCATGACGTTGAGACTAATTAAACATAAAAGACACATATAGATGTAAATGATGACTTGAGGATAAACAACAAAACGAGACTAGACATTGAAACGACAAAATTCCTTTGAGGATAAACAACATAAAGACGTAGTACGTGTCCCTCAGAACTGGTAAAGAGTACAAATTAAGAAGCCTTATATACAAATTAACGATCTACTTGGAAATGTGGTTGAATGATCGGTCGTTTTCTGCCCAAGACATGATCGTTTACTTTCAACTAGAGAAACAGAGGGTTACTAGCAGTTATGGCTGAATGCATGCACTACAAAAAAAGAGTTAGATATAATCAATCTGATGCATTTAAAATAGGCAGAAATGACCAATCTAATACAATTTGATCATTTTTACCCCTTTTAAATACATCAGATTGGTTATATTTATCTAAAATCTTGTAGTGACAATTGATGAAGATTATATCATATCCTGGTTTTCGTCGTCCTTAATTTGGCTGAGTTGTTCATTTCTAATTTGTAGCTCTTAGAAAATGGTGGGCACAATAAAAACCCATTCAATTTCAACGTTAAGGTCAGTCGATGCTTAATCCGGATAGAGGAATTGATATGATCTTTACAAATTTATGAATCTTTTATTTCACCATAGGAAAAATATAAGTCTATCACACTCAAAACTGTAAAGAAATAAAAAATTCTAATAATGAGAGTCTTAGTATTGATAATTTAGCTCTTGTAGTCAGAAAATTAAAGAAATTTATGTTCAATAAAAAAAAATTCTAGTAAGCTAAAGAAAGGTAAAGACCTTACCTAAAAGAATGATTTTGAAAAGTAGAATAAAAAAAAATCGAATCTAAAGAAAAAATAAATGTCATAAATACTCTGATTTTAATCACATAAGAATGGAATGTCCAAACTTTAAAAGAAAGGAAAAAATTTTAAATGCCACACAGAGTGATGATTCTAACTCTAAAAGTTCAGATATATATTTAAACTTTCAGAGTCAGAGATTCTAGTAAGAAAGGCAAACTACTACGGTAAAAGAAAAGTGAGTCGTGTGTCTTAGATAAACATATTTAGTTACAAAAGTTTTGTAAATGTAAAACTTTACTTGCAATATTTAATTAATAAAATTATTTTTTCTAGGTTTGGTTATCCCGTAAAATTTTATTTTCGAGAAGTTCGTCAAAATTTTTTTTTTTCGTAATTAAAATATTGTGTTTATTGTATTTAATATTTTTTTATTGTTACTAATCAGTACTAAATGTGTTTGTTAAGCATTAACGTGCAAATACTTGGATAATTTCACAAAAAAAAAAAACCAAAAAAACCTGATTAAAATGAGTAAATCACCATAATTGGGCTTGACCCTACAATTGACGTTGCTCAATCCTGTAAAGACAAGGTCGGTGGATGGTCGGGTGAGGAGAAAATTAGCGTTATTGACCCGGCCAAGGTCAAATAATATTGTCGGGCCACAGTCAAAGAGTAGAATCTGCCTCCCGCACCGGCATATATAATTCGTACTTTCAAGCTGGCACCACAACATCCTGGGATAACACATGCAGATCGATGGACACTTGCCAACATGATCCAAGTCAAAAGTAAAATGAATGTCGTTTCTCGGCATATTATATCCAAGTACTACTGTTAAATATTTGTTAATTAATTAGTTAGTCAAATGAGAAAATGTACATGACCTGATCTAATTAATATATATATATATATATGCACGAACTTAGACCCCATTTCCCATTCACATTAAGTGGGTCCAAACGATCCTTAAGTCCTAAACCTATTAGGTGCGTTATATATTATAAGATTAATTAGATTAAGATATAATTTTATGCAAAACATTGGGCGGCATCATATTATATATTATAAGTACCGCGTCTTAGCATCTTTTTGCACATGCTTATTGATTAAAGATCATGAAGATATTGTCGGTGGACAAAAAGGTTTTTGCTCTTCATTCAGTGCATGGTGACTCAGTCATCATGAGTACTGGATAATTGACTTCATGTTAGATCATCGTGTGATTAGGAACACAATTAATGATAATTCACAATTTCAGTAGTACTGAAAAAATCAAACCACTTGATTGGGATCTTTCCTGATCAGTGCAGTACCTTCTAAGCTTTAAGGCACAAAATCTAATCAAATATATATATGCTTGCTTTTTACTTGTTCATGAACTGATTCGGTAATTAATAAGAAGGCATATATATGCTTTAATTTATGGGCCCGATTTAAAGAGATAAATAAAAGTAGTAATTAAAACTTAGGTCGATCGTTAGAATCTAGAATCCTATAAAAATTAACCACGTGTAATTAGAAGTACTATATATATATATATGAAAACTGATATTATACTTAATTTGATACACAATCTAATATATATATATATATATATGTATATATTCATGATCCATCTCATGATAAACACATATATATATATATATATATATAATATAGTAGTACATGATGAGAATTTGTGTCGATCGTCAAAACTCGATTTTTAATTCTAGGAAAAAGGAAAACAACTTGAAGATCACAATTATTACATACTAGCCTTTATATATGATGCGCATGTGGGTCAAACAGATCAGACATGAGTCCCTGGTGATCAACGCGGAGTCGATGGAATATACAGAGATCAGAAAGAGCTAGCACTACTGCTGCGCACTCATCAAATCAAAAGAAGTTCAAGCGAATTATCGATGGCGATGTTGATTATAAACATTTACTTTAAGGTGGTTGAACCTTAGCTTATCCTTTTTTTTTCTAATATTGTACATCAGATAGTTGAAGCTTAGCATGATCCAGCTGTTCCCAATTAATTACTTTGAGATCATACATTATACCAAGCTTCTTTAATTAAATTTAGAAAATTGAAAAAAATGATCAAAACCATGATCGACGACTCCGATCCTAACCAAAATCAATTAGCATGCGCGAGGAGGCTATAGGCTCCTTGCAGGATATATATGCTAGTAAATACCGCTCGAGTTATATATTTTCCTAAAAAGATAAAAGATATTAAGAAATAACTATAGATCATATATATATATATATATGTATGTGTGTGTGTGTGTAACCTCAGTTAAGATTTAATTGTTACCATGAAGAAAAGATAAGGGGCAATTATTACGTATAGAAACAGTACTAGTTTTTGTTGTCTGCAGTATTAATACTACTATTCGTCATATATGTACATATATATACATACATTATTTACATATATATATATTATGTGTACGTAAATACTTATGATCTGTATGATATTCTACAATATGATGTATTTAATGTAATTAATCTGCGTACGTACCCATCAATATAAGACACGTCAAATTGTTAATTACAAACTAGCTAGCTAACAATGAAAAAGAGCATTATCTCCAACTTGCATGTAAGTAAATTATCATATATAGCCCCTGTATTATATATGTCTAGTTATCGAACGAGTGGACCAAAAACCATAGATTTTGATCTCATCATGCATGCATCATTGATCGGTCACTCGCCAATATATACATTGTGTATATATATATTAATTTCATTTTGATCGGTCACTTGCAAATTAATATATATATATATATATATATTAATTTTAATACTTCACATTTCTAATTAAATGGCCAAATTAAGATCATCATCTTGATGATCATTAGAAACGTCTTTAGTCTCTGTGAATCATAAGTGCAAACTTTTGGTTAATTTCCTATCGATCTACATGTTTTTTCAGGGTAACAATATATATGTGATGGTTTCTATCTAGGTAAGGAAAACAAAATGTGTGGTGTTCGATTTGGTTTGCGGACAAGAAACCTTCTACTTTGTTTCCTTCAGCCTTGAGGGTACGTATAAGTACTAGCTATTAATTTGTCCGCTAGGCCAGCTTTATGATTGAGTTTAAATTGTTTTCTCATCCTTCACCAAACCCAACAAACTAATTCAGGAATTAATCTTTCTTTCAATCAACGACAAACAAGCAAAATTGGGTCTTAAAAATATAGGATATTGATATATTAAATCTACTTAATTATAGCATTTGACGGATCAAATTAATTTGCCTTTTTTGGAAAGGTTGGGTCTTAATTAAAATGTATATAGCTTGCGACCTATATTGCTATATATATATATATTATTCTTGTAATGTTATATATAGTTTTAAAATATACAATTCTCACACATTTTTTTAAAAATAATATATCTAATAATTAAAATTTTAATTTTTACAAATATCCATTTCTCATGTTATTCTCTTTAGTATTGACGACCTATTTGCTAAGAAATGGCCTTGTTGCTGGAGGTGTGCATCCGAATTTGGATATTCGATTATAATCGGATTTGAACTTGACAACGGGACTAATTTGGTCGATAACTGCCTGGATTAAATTCAAACATAATCGGATTCAGACTTGACAACCGAATTAATTTGGCGGATAACCGCCTGGATTAAATTCGAGGATAGTAAAATTTTATACCCGCTCAGATCTAATTTCGGATCCAGTTTTTAAATTGAATACCAGCAACCAATTTTCTTTTAGAAAGAAGATTCATCGAACATTGCAACTCTCACTCAACACATTTCCCACTTCCCTCTCTCCATCTCTCCAAATCGATAGAAAATCCTAGTTGTCGCTTCGTCGTTCACTGTCGCCAAGTATGGGACTCCACCTTGGCCACTTTCGTTGTGTTTTTATTTTTGACTATTCTATTTTGAATGCGACAATCCTAAGCCATAAGCCATTTTCTCTCTCTCTTAGGTCTCAATGGTCTCTCCCACTCTTTAGAGTATTCAACACAAACCCATCACTCATCATGGCACAGTATTTAAGTTTATTGACAAACTCTAAAAATCATTTTCCCTTTCCTTTTGGTTTAGATCTGGGTTTTATTTTTTTTCCTAATCTCTAGTCTATTTTCAAGTTTTTGACATGAACTTTTATTTTTTTTTCCCCTAATCTCTAGTCTATTTTCAAGTTTTTGACATTAACTTTTGTTTTTTTTCCCCTAATATCTAGTCTATTTTCGATTTTTTTAGATGAACTTTAAGATATAAGTTAAGATCTGGGTTTGTTTTTATTTTTTCTCCTAATCTCTAGTCTATTTTCAATTTTTCATTTGGCTGTTCGAAACATGTACATTTTGAATCTACTGGGTAGATTTAAGGGACGATGCCAGGAAATTTTCGTGGGTTTAATGTTTGATTTGTCCGGATGATTTTGCAAAGCAGGAATAATCTGGAGAATTAGTTAGACTTTATTTGTATCTTCATTTTTATCTTTTGGCAGCTAAATTTTGTTTGATATTTATTTGCTCATATTTATTTGTTCTTCTCAGTTTCAGCTCAACTGAGGATATAAATGATATTGGACTAATATATATATATAAATTACTCAAGATTGAGGTATTGTTTTATTTTGCTTTTTCTTATTTATTTATACATATATATATATATATAAATGGACAATCTCTATTAAATGAGTTAATTTCAAGCTGTCCAACTTATTCACCTGTGCTGAGATCTTTCTTGAAAATTATCTATGTTTGGTATTTTTTTCTGGGTAAATTGTTAAGTCACACATAAATTATTTTTCGGTTGAGGTGAGTTTTTTGCTTTTTGGGTTTTTCTTAAAGTGTTCTGTACATAAGTTAAAATGATCTCTGCCTTCCTATTACATGGTTTCATTAGTAGCCAATTGCATAATAATAGATCAGTTGTATGAACTTCTTAATAAATGAGGAATCGTTTTGGTAATTGCTTGACATTGAAATTTCTGGAAGCTCCTGGAACCCCCATATACACTGATTAATGCTTTGAGCTCCCTTCAAATTTAGTAGGCTATTTCGTTTGTTCTCTCTCATTTAGGGCTCTTGAGATTGACGGTCAAAATTAGAGAATCTTTTCTGAGCAACACTTCCGAGTTCAGATCGTGACAAGAAGTCTATACCTAGTTTACGTGGACATAAATCAGATAAAGTGCAACTAGTAATTAAGTTTTTGGTTCTCAAGCTGTATTGGGTATAACTATTTCTATTCAATTTTTCTTACTTGAAGTCTTCTTGAAAAATAAGCCCTGGAATATTTGGCAAAATATGTGTCATTGAAAATCAAGTTTTGGACTTCTGGTTTATTGTCTATTCATACATCAGTTTTAATAATTTTCCTTTTTAAGTTTATTCTAACAGGCTCTTGATTTAACTGGTTCAGCAGTATGAGGTGAGAAAATGGTCGCATATTGCTCAAATGTTGCCTGGAGGATAGGAAAGCAGTGTATTAGGCTATCAGTTTAATTAGCTGCGATGTATTGGTTTAATTAGTTGTAATGTATTATTATTTATTTTGCATTATTATGTATTAGTTTAATTAGTTATGATGTATTATTATTTATTTTATTATTTGTAAGTTTATGTTTTGCATTGTGATATATTAGCTTAATTATTTGTGATGTATTACTATTATTCTATTTTTATAAAAGTATTTTTAAGTGTTTAAATTATCTAGGCAATTTAAAGATGATATGAGATTTTTTTTTAAAAGTGCCATAAAACATTTTTTAAGTTTTAAGTCTTAGTTTAAAAATAAAAAAGTAGTCAAATTCTGGATATCCGGGTTATTAAATCTCAGATATCCGGATTTTAGAGCCTAAAAAAAGGGTTATTTAATTAAAATCCAAATTATTGGATATCCAAAATTTAAAGCCTAAAATGCAAATATGTGGTTATTCAGTTAAAATTCGGATATCCACATCTAATTTGGTTATTCGCCCGAATTAGACCTGATCCACCTGGATTAAAAGTAGGTCTAATTCAAGCGAATAATTATCTAATTTTTGGGATTCAGTTATGTCCGAATATTCGAATCGAAATGCATATTCTATTTGTCGCGACTAAAAATTTAGTTTAAAAAAGGTAATTATGTATTTTTTTTAAAGGAAAAAGGCATTTATGTTATATATATATATAGTATGGGATGTGACTTATTTTTTCAATTGATTAAGGTCCGGTTTAGATTAAGAGATGTGATGAGATGAATTTTAAAAATTAAATAAAATATTATTATTATTTGAAAATTTAAAAAAGTTTAATTGAAATTAGAAAATTCTGTATTGATATTTGAAAAAATTATATTAATTTTTTTTTATTTTATATGAGAATTAAAAAAAATATAATAATAAATTTAAAATAAATTAAGATGAGAGTTATCTCAACTTTAAAATCAAACATGACCTAAAGCTAGGCAGAATTAATGTATGATCCATTGCATCGTGTCATGTTTTTATTTGCGCCACTTCATGACTTTGACTTTTGGAGCGATTGATCGGCTAGCTAGGAAGGAAAGATTATCATTTTTTAGTTCTTTTCTTTTGTTTTATGGTTTTTCTGGTACGTAATGATTAAAAGACGTAAATATTTGTGGCTTTAAAGAAAGTAACTTTTATACTTTGACCTTTTGCAAAGTTTTCATGTGTCAACAAGAGCCTATACAAGTATTATAGCAGCGATTTGCATAATGGACAACGGTGATATCATATTTGTCAGATTTGCAATACCAATCCTAATTAAGGGAAAGTTTATCCGCTCCTTAAAAGTATTAAAGAAATCATTATCCGTACAATAAATAACCTCGTAATAGATGTAGTTAATGATCCAGAATCAGCACTGGATTGATTTATCAAATCTATTATAAAAAATACTCACTTTTTTTTTCAAGTCATTTACAAACTAGAAACTAAGAAAAATAGATCAAGACTTTAATTAATGCGTGCATTCAATTATATAATGAACAACATCTACCAAAATATATTATGATTGTCATCCACTGATTTTTATCCCGTTGTGCTTGTTACAATTTCATGGCGATAAAGACCATTCAGGAGCATCCTAATCTATTTCATGTTTGGTTATTTGCTCTAATTTGTTTTGTAATATGTAATGCTATTTGCTTTCTTAATATATCACTTACCTTCAAAGAAAAAAAAGAGTTTTTCATGGACAGAAGAAGCTAAATTAGCTATATATATATCATATTGGGATATTTTGGCGTTCATTAAGACGTGATTTATTTTTTAAAATCATTTTATTTTATTTTATTTTAAATTTATTATTATATTTTTTAAATTTTTATACAAAATAAAATAAACAATTCAATATATTTAAATCTCAAAATAAAATTAATATTATAAATATATATATATTAACGTACGTTTATCTCATACCTTCTCATCTATTAAAACAAACAAAAACCTTATGACCAACTAGTCCCAGAACCTACTTGTTATACATTGTTGAGTATGGCTTGTAAATACACGCCTCAGACCTGTCTCGCTCGACCCTCACTTGAGCGAGACTTCGAGATTTCGAGACTTGCCTCAACCCGAGATTTCGCACGACCTTCGCTCGAGCGAGGATTAGGCAGTAACTTCGCTCGACTGTCGCTCGACCTCCCGCTCGAGCAAAATGCCACGTGTTGCCAGATGTCCATTTTCTAGTTGAGCGAATCTGACCTAGAAGTGTTCGCTCGAGCGAGTTTAAATCTCGATCGAGCGAGATTGCATAATATAAATATCGCGAAGTCATTTCGCGCAGGCGGACAAAGCAAAATGCAGCAGCTCTGTTTTTGGCGCCGACGAACAGAGTTTCTCCTTTGATCATTTTTTCTCCATTTCTCCACTATATTGAGTGAAACTTGTGAGGATTGAGTGTATACACGTGAGGTGAGTGTTCTATGTTTTAAGAATATTTTGATTCTCTCTCTTTAACCTCCATTTGATTTAGTGAAGTTTTGAAACCAACCCCACAGTAGATGTAAGCTCATTTTGAGCTGAACCACTTAAATTGCTATGTTCTTTCTTTGTTTACTGTTTTATTTCTCATTGTTGCATCCACTGCGGTTTATTTCATATCTTTGTTGTTTGTTTCATCGACTATTTCCCAACAAACTAGTATCAGAGCGTTTCAGGCTCTGTGAATATTTGAAAAGATGGCTACAGCAAGATTTGAAATTGAGAAATTTGATGGTCAGAACATTTTCAGATTATGGCGCCTGAAGATGAAGGTATTGTTACGCCAGCAGGGGTTATTCAAGGTTCTAGAAGAAATGGCGGCAGATTCTCCTGTACCATCTAAGGACAATGAAGAAAAGGTACATTGTACTATTTTATTATCATTGTCTGATGGAGTGTTGAGAGAGGTGGCAGAGGAGGAAACCACTGAGGGTCTCTGGAACAATCTTGAGAGCTTGTATATTAAGAAGTCTCTCACTAACCGGTTGTATTTAAAACAACGGTTGTATACACTCAAAATGATTAAGGGTTCGTCAGTTACTGAACACTTAGATGAGTTTAACAAGATTGTTATGGATCTTAGAAATGTTGACATCAAGCTTGATGATGAAGATTAAGCTTTGATTGTGTTGTGTTCATTACCTGCTTCATTTGAAAATTTTGCAAATTCTATGTTGTATGGTAGAGATACTATCTTCTTAGCAGATGTGAAGTCAGCTTTGAACTCGAAGGAGTTGAGGAGTAAGTATGATAAGGGTGGTGAAGCACAAGCCAGTGGTTTGTTTGTCAAAGATACCTTCGACAGAGGAAGATCCAGTGGTTCAGAGAAGGGCAAAGGAAAGTTCCCGGGGAAATCAAAATCCAAGTCCAACAAGAAGAATGTAAAATGCTATTACTGTCAGAAGTTTGGACACTACAAGAGTGAGTGTACGAAGCTGAAGAAGAATGAGGAATCTACGAGTTCCTCTAATACCGTCAGTGTTGCTGATAAATCTGATGGCTCTGATGTAGTTCTTATCAATGATTCGAACAGTCGGTTCAGTGATAAGTGGGTTATAGACTCAGCTTGCACGTTCCATATGTGTCTCAGAAAGGACTGATTCATGTCTTATGAACCAGTCAACAGTGGTTCTGTTTTGTTGGGGAATGACACAGCTTGCAAGATTGCGGGAATGAGTTCTGTAAAGATCAAGATGTTTGATGGGATGGTTAGGACATTGACTAACGTCCGGCACATTCTAGACTTAAAAAAGAATTTTATCTCCATAGGGCCCCTTGATTCTTTAGGTTTGAAGTACACAGGACAAGGTAGAATTCTGAAGGTCAGCAAAGGCTCCATGATTATTATGAAGGGAGACTTAAAAGATGGTCTCTATTTCCTCCAGGGCAGTACAGTCAGCGGTGAAGCTGCAGTTTCAGTATCTGATCAGTCAGAGTCAGATGTTACACGTCTATGACACATGAGATTGGGCCATATGAGTGAGAAGGGGATGTCTATCCTCAGTAAGAAAGGGTTGTTAGGGAATCAGAATTTGGGCAAGCTAGACCTGTGCGAGCACTGTGTATTTGGCAAGCAGAGCAGGGTTCAGTTTGCAACTGGGGTCTACAAAACAAAAGGTACAGTAGACTACATTCATTCCGACCTTTAGGATCCGTCTTCAGTTCCATCGAAATGTATAGCTAATTACTTGCTTACATTCATTGATGATTACTCACGGAAAGTGTGGGTTTATTTTTTGAAACAGAAAAGTGATGTCTTCAAGAACTTCAAGCAGTGGAAAGTTCTGATAGAGAATCAGACCGGTAAGAAGGTGAAACGGCTTTGGACTGACAACGGGATGGAATTTTGCGGCAGTGACTTTGATGAGTTATGTAAGAACGAAGGAATTTCCAGACACCGTACAGTCAGGTACACTCCACAGCAAAATTAAGTGACTGAATGGATGAACCGGACCCTCCTAAAATGAGTACGTAGTATGCTCTCCAATGCCGGGCTGTCTAAGGACTTTTAGGCGGAAGCAGTCAATACAACCTATTTTCTGGTGAATCGCTCTCCAGCCACAGCTATTGAGTTGAAGACACCTAATCAGGTATGGTCTAATGAACCTACTGATTATTTGAACTTGAAGATATTTGGTTGTCCTGTTTACTTTCATGTGAATGATGGTAAGCTAGAACCTAGGACAAAGAAGTGTATATTCATGGGATATGCTTATGGAGTGAAGGGATATAGATTGTGGTATACTGATCCCAAGTCCCCCAAGTTTGTGATAAGCAGGGATGTAGTATTTGATGAAAAATCCATGTTTAATTCGACAAATCAGATTCTCGTGTCTACAAGGAAGAAGGTGGAGTTGCAGGCTTCATTTCAGACACCACCGGAGACTCAGGATCATGCCATAGCTGATGAGCATGATTCTGAGTCAAAGACTGAGACACCAGTTGAGGAGCAATACAGTATAGCTGCTGGTAGACAGAGGAGGCAGATCAGACCACCTCAGAGATATGTTCATATAGATATGATCAGTTATGCACTCGCTACAGCGGAAGAAATTGTGGGGCAAGAGCCTTCTAGTTACTCAGAGGCTGTGAATAGTACTGAGTCTGCACAGTGGTGTTCAGCGATGATTGAAGAGATTGAGTCTCTTCACAAGAACCAAACCTGAGATTTGGTTAAGTTACCAGCGAAGACCAGAGTTGTGGGCTGCAAGTGGGTTTTCAAGAGAAAAGAGGGAATCCAGTCTAATGCAAGATACAAAACTCGTCTAGTTGCTAAAGGCTACAGTTAGAGAGAGGGGATCCATTTCAATGAAGTGTTCTCTCCATGGTAAAGCACAGTTCAATCTGAGTTTTACTAGCCATCACGGTTTTGTATGATCTGGAGTTTCATCAGCTTGATGTGAAGACAGCGTTCTTACATGGTAAGCTTGAAGAGACTATCTATACGCGTCAGCTAGAAGGGTTCACAGTTGAAAGTAAAGAAGACCGTGTATGCAGACTGAAGAGGTCTTTGTATGGGTTGAAGTAGCACCTAGGCAATGATATAAACGCTTTGATTTGTTTATGAATGATCATGATTATTTGAGAAGTAATTATGACTGTTATGTATATTATAAACAATTGCCTGATAAGTCTTTCTTTCACTTATTACTTTATGTTGATGACATGCTTATAACTGCTAAAAGCATGGTTGATGTTGATTTGTTGAAAACTCAACTTAAAGATGGATTTGAGATAAAAGATTTAGGTGATGCTAAGAAAATATTGGGGATGGATATCCACAGGGATAGGAAAGCTGAGAAGTTGTACTTGTCCCAGAGAAAGTATATAGAGAAGATTCTAGACATGTTTGGAATGTCTAATTCCAAACCTGTCAGCACGCCTCTAGCGTTGCATTTTAAACTTTCAGCTTCCCTATCTCCCCAGACAGATGAGGAGGAACAGTCCATGACAAATATTCCTTACTCTAATGCTGTAGGTAGCATTATGTATGCCATGGTGTGTACTCGTCCAGATATTTCACAGGCAGTGAGTGTGGTTAGCAGATATATGGCTAAGCCTGGTAGAACTCACTGGCAGGTCGTGAAATGGATTTTGAGGTACTTGCATGTGGGATTGATATTTGATAGAGATGTAAATCTCAATTTTGTTGTTGTTAGTTTTGTTGGTTCTGACTATGCTAGGGATTTAGACAAAAAAAAGATCGTTGACAGGCTACATTTTAACATTGTGTGGTTCTGCTATTAGTTGGAAAGCAACACTTCAATCAACTGTTGCTTTATCAACTACAGAAGTAGAATACATGGCAGCAGCTGAGGCTGTTAAGGAGGCCATTTTGGTGAAGGGGCTAATCAATTACTTGAGTCTTCAGCAGAGAGAAATGACAGTATTTTGTGATAGTCAGAGTGCTATACATTTAACTAAAAATCAAATGTATCATGAGAGAACGAAGCACATTGACGTCAGGTATCATTTTATCAGAGGAGTATTGGCAGATGGTACAGTTAGTATTCGGAAGATTGCTACTTCAGAGAATCCAGCAGATATAATGACCAAGCCAGTTGCAGTATACAAATTCAAATTTTGTTTGGACTTGATAGGGGTTCGGGGTTTCTAGGTTCCTTAGAGAACTTAGATGGGGTTGGTTTCTCAGTTGCTGCATTTACATTCTTGGGTTGATCTGGATTTTATGAGACTTTTAGGTATTCAAGTCAAGGAATAGATTTGTTGAGTACGGCTTGTGAATACACGCCTCAGACCTATCTCGCTCGACCCTCGTTCGAGCGAGACTTCCAGACTTCCAGACTTGCCTCAACCTGAGATTTCGCTCGATTCTCGCTCGATTTCCAGCTCGAGCGAGGATCAGGCAGTGAATTGGCTCGACAGTCGCTCGACCTCCCGCTCGAGCGAAATGCCACATGTTGCTAGGTGTCCATTTTTTAGTTGAGCGAATCTGACCTAGAAGTCTTCGTTCGAGCGAGTTTAAATCTCGCTCGAGCAAGATTGCATAATATAAATATCGTGAAGTCATTTTGCACAGGCGGACAAAGCAGAATGTAGCAGCTTTGTTTTTGGCGCCGACGAACAGAGTTTCTCCTTTGATCATTTCTTCTCCATTTCTTCATTATATTGAGTGAAATTTGTGAGGATTGAGTGTATACACGTGAGGTGAGTATTTTCTATTGTAAGAATCTTTTGATCCTCTCTCTGTAACCTCAATTTGATCTAGTGAAATTTTAAAACCAACCCCACAGTGGATGTAAGCTCATTTTGAGCTAAACTACTTAAATCGCTGTATTCTTTCTTTATTTACTGTTTTATTTTTCATTATTGCATCCACTGTAGTTTATTTCATATGTTTATTGTTTGTTTTATCGACTATTTCCCAATATACGTAGTACCATAATATTTTTGGGATTTATTTGTTTATATTGATAAGATCATCGTGATCGCGGCACGCATCCATTTCAAATATATATAAAGAAGCATATATATAAAAAAAAATATCATATATATATATATATATTGACAGAAGAAGATCAATAATATATATAGGTTTTACTAATGCGAATAATATCTCTTATTATTGATAGAAAATATTATAAGAAAAATAAATATTATTTTAATTATAATTAAAATATTACAAATATCTGAAATTCTTGTAATGAAGTCGAATGTATGTATATACGGGCTTGCACATATATTGCGTGTGGTAAAATATGCAAAAATTAAGTCTGAACAATAAGTCACGTGAGGAACTAACTAATTAAGATTTATAATGAACTGATATTATGTTAATTACTTATCATTTGCCTTAAAGTTTTAAATTAATAAAAAAGAGATGCATATCAAATGATATCATGAGGTTGGTGGCAGAGTACTACCTAGCTAATTAACAATCACATATAATTTTTAATTTTTATTTTAACGTACGGAAGCAGTATATAGATGCAGTAGTAGCTAGATTGAGCAATCGGTTCCAGCTTGCTGTATTGTATCTCTAAAGAATACACCACGCATGATTTAAATTGTTTTTTTTGGAGTTCAATGTTATTAGTCAAATTAGTCAACATTCATTAGGTATCACTAAAAAAAAAATATTTATTTACAATTAATTATTTTTAACAAAATAATTATTTTTAATCAAAATGAGTCGCAAATAATTTTTTGATTGCAAATAATTGATCACAAAAGTTTAATTTTATTGTAGTTATTACAAAAAATAGGTTTTTATATCCTTTTAATTATGATCAAATGACTATTTGCAACTAATTTAAACTATAAATAATCATTTGGTTATTATTAACTGACTGTAAATAATCAGCTTTTTTTATAGCTAGTGTATATGAATGATGAACAAAAAAATTCAATTCACTTAAAAAGAATACGATGAATGATAAACAATTTTTATGACGTAGTTGTTTATTTTGTTTACTGTTTGGTTTGTTGTTTTAATAATAGGAATATGTTTATTTTGTTTTGGTCTCCTGCTTTTCTGCTGGAGTGTGGGGTGAGCTTTTCTCAATCATTTTTTGGAGAATAGAGGTGGTGATCTGCTTCTCCTTATCGGAAGGTGAAGGTTTGGTTATTTTAGTGCTCTCTCCGACATATAATCTTTAATGATGGTTTGTCTTTTAAAAGATTAAAAAGTTTAGACAAAACTCGTCACGTTTATGTGCGGCAATGCTACATAGCAGTGGCTAGTTAGACTTGTAATACGAAATTTTCTCGCTTTATTAATTTTAACTGTATTTAATGAAATGAATTATTACCATTTTTTTTAAAGTTTAAAAAGAATAAAATAAATAAAAATAAATAAAAATAATTGTGATCATGATGTGAAGTGCGTGGAGGAAGATGACAACGAGCATAGCTCTATACCATTCACTAATTAGCTAATTACATGGTGTATATATGCTATATTATCTGGATTCGTGTACTACTTTTTTATTTTTAAAGGATTCGTGTACTACTTCAGTATTCACAAATGTCTCTATTAATTCACACCTTCGAAGGCTTTGTGGGAAAGAATGATTGGAACTCAGAATCCGTAATTCAAGCGGATGATCAACCTATATTAAATGTTTGGTCGGTTGTCACTCGCACTCGGCTTACTTTTTTTTTTTTTCAACTTCCTGATGTCATTGAAAAATTGTCGGCTACCCCTCTGTAATTAATGTCTATTGGGGAATTGCTATTGAGTCGTCATAATACTATTCCTCTGATCATGTAATCAATAATATTATGTACAATTATAAAATATATAAATATCATACAATTATTTTAAAAAATAATAAAGTCTCTTATTAAATAATTTGTTTTTTCATATAGAATTCTCATTTATTCACTTCTTTCAAAATATTTATACCACATTTGCACGTTACACGACTTCAAATATCATTTATTTTATGTAATTAATGTCTATTAGAATGTGTAAACATATTACAATAATTTTTAAAATATTAGAATTTATAATTAAAAACTTAATTTTTATAATTTGAATCTCATATTATTAATTTTTGATTATGTAATGCTTGTACACTCATGATCGTAACTATCATTCTCTCAATAGATATTAATAATTTGAAATAAGATATAGATTATTACATTCTATTTAAGATATGATCAAAATGCTATTATAATTGAGAAATGCTTTATCTCTTGAATATTTCTGTTGAATATAAAAAAAAATATTTTTTAATGATAAGGAAAGTAGTTTTTAATAATGATGTGAATTTTTTTTTTTAAAATATTTAAAAATACCAATAAATAAATAAATAATATATATACATATTTTTAACTATTCGGGAGATTTCAGGCTACACCACTAACTATAATTACATCATTTTGGTTAATTTATTTATTTTCTCTTCAACCAATAAGCTGCTAGTGGACCACTTCTGAAAGAAAACAACGCGAATGAATCAGCTAGCTTGACTCTAAACCACTTCAATGGTATCTGTAGGCTGATCTTAAGATTCATCCACAAAGGTGGGATTCGTGGGTCCAAATAATTCCATGCCACCTGCATCGAAACCGCGTTCTAAACAGGAAACACAATATTCTTTTATTTATGATCTATTTAAGTACTATTTGGGAGGCCATCAACTTTGGCCCCCACAAAATTTTCCCAATTCTCAAAAGTATTCAAATTGAATGCTAACTCTTAGAATGCCATGAAGGGCCCCTCCAACCAATTAATATATAGAAATAGGATATTTTTCCTTTGAATTTCTCTTGGGTTCAAGCAAAGCCTTGAAAAAGGATTATAAACATGCACATATGCACGTCTTTTTCAGTTGTGCAGCTACGTGGAAGCTCACTTGAGACTTGAACCCATGTTTACTCTCCACGTTTCGATCAAATCAAATGATATTTCCACATCTATAAAAACGTATAACTAGATCATCGTATCGTCCCGGCCATTGCATCTATTTCGATTAACACCAATACATATTTCCACATGATGAGTTAAATTAACTCGGTCGGTGCATTCATATGAGAGAACCAAACACAAGCAGCAGCAGCAGTTCTAGTGCTACAGCGGCCTCTTCTAGTTACAGAGGAGTTCGCAAAAGAAAATGGGGGAACTGGGTGTCTGAAATTCGTGAGCCAGGCAAGAAAACCAGAATTTGGTTAGGAAGTTTTGAAACACCGGAAATGGCTGCTGTAGCATATGATGTGGCGGCGTTTTACTTTAGAGGACGTGAGGCGCGGCTCAATTTTCCTAAATTGGTCCATAGTCTTCCACGCCTAGCAAGCTTAGATGCCGAAGACATTCGCATGATAGCACACGAGGCGGCATTGAGGCTAAAGGGCCCGTCTTCCGAAAGGGCTCATATTCATCATCATGAGCTCGTCGGAGGACCGAGCTTGAATGTAGCACCAGTTACGGTGAGGCTGTCACCAAGCCAAATTCAGACCATTAATGAGTTCCCTTTGGACTCGCCGCCCAAGATGTGGATGCAAATGGCGGTAGAAGACTCCATCCCTACATTCTCCAATGAAATTGAGGATAATATTGAATGGGAAGATACGCAAAACGATTCTCTTTGGGATCTTTAATTAGGTAACTTTTACCAATATTAATTTTTTAGTAGGCATGTATATAGGATATTGACTTAGCACTCTATAATATATTATATATCTTTATTATCATATATATTATATAACTGGGCTTAATTTATTTTAAACCCGATCTATGACTAGGAGGGACATGGCTGTTTCTGCATTTACCAAACAGTCATGTTTACTTAGCAATTGCTTATAATATAGGTGTATGTATATGTATTATATGTAGAAGAACTGATCATGTTTGAATTTGGCAAATTAGAGAGCGCTTTCAATGGCATTTATCATGTATTGGTAGCGGATTTTCACAAGGATTAAATTATTGTTTCATGGAATAGTAGTAGCTAGCAGAAGGCCGCCATTCTGTATTCTTTTAGAGATCAGAGTCGATAGGGCAATATTGGGCCCCTTTTGTCAGAGGATCGATCGATAGCGGGCCGGTTTTCTTATTTCTTGAGAAGTGTTAACAGGTTGAACATAAATTACTGTACGTGTTGTACTATGAGATGATCAGGACCACATTAATCGTCTCATCACGTATTAATTTGCTTCTTTTTTTCAATTTATTCGATGTAATATCTGAAGGGTGTCGTACTGTAACATGAACTTGATTATTTTATTAATATATTTTGTTATAATAGTTCACTTGGATTGTCATTCAAATGATCAAGTTTCTTAATATATATATATATATCTGATTCTTATCCACTTTTCCTGATCATTATTTTGGATTTATATATGTCATTTTTGGTGGAACTAATCTTTCTTCTAGCTTAAGAAATTAGTAGCTTTCTTGTACCATGCACAAAGTGTACATGCGTGCAGTCTTTATAAACGGCTGTCGTTTCAGGATGATCATGTTGAAGGGGTAGGTAATGGGTTATCTTAACGTACCACATGCGTATTCGAATTTAGATGCTATATATTAAAATGGCGAGTCTTTTATACCAAACGATCGACGTGATTTCCCGTCCACGGATGACATGCAAGACGTTGAGACTAATTAAACATAAAAGACATATATAGATGTAAATGATGACTTGAAGATAAACAACAAAACGAGACTAGACATTGAAACGACAAAATTCATTTGAGGATAAACAACATAAAGACGTAGTACGTATCCCTCGAACTGGTAAAGAGTACAAATTAAGAAGCCTTGTATACAAATTAACGATCTACTTGGAAAAGTGGTTGAATGATCTGTCGTTTTCTGCCCAAGACATGATCGTTTACTTTCAACTAGAGAAACAGAGGGTTACTAGCAGTTATGGCTCAATGCACGCACTATAAGAAAAGAGTTTGCCTTAAATCTTAATTCGTATTGAACCGCATGCATACAATATATAGCAACAATACCCATTAGTGAGTAGATGACCAAGTGGTACCAATTCACAATAGACTCACACGAGAACACACACCTATTTTATATATATAAATATATATATATATATATTCTAAAATTAATTAAAAGTAAGTTTTTGGAGAAATAATAAATTTATTAATATGGATTCTAAATTTTTTTGTTACATAATATTATATATGTTTATTAATATGCAAGAAATCTAAAGTGAAATTAATATAAGAAATATTATTTAAGGTGGATGATCTATATAAAAAATAAGCTGTACTTATGCTTTTATAATTTTTCCATCACTTTTTAATTTACAATAAAATTTAGGACTCATATGAAAAAAAATTATTTTGTAATGATGGACTCATATGAAAAAAAAACATGCACTTTAAAAAAATTATTTAAGGTGCATGTTCTTTTTTCAAAAAATTATGTAAAATGTGCACACCTCAAAACTATACCTTATAACATTATTCTTACATAAATGTGTCATATTACTGATTACAAACAAACTTAGGGATTCCAAACTCGTGCGTAGACTAGTACTGTAGTTACAAATAGAGAACTAAATTATAACAAGATATATAAATTATATATGGAGTAGAAACTAATTAATACTTAATCGAGTATATATATAACAACGAAAGATCGAGAGATCATCATCAAGCGATCGAGGAGGACAGAATTAATTTTAGGACGATGATCATGACTTTATATTATCCAGCTGCATGCATGGGCGCTAGGATTTCCAAGGCAAGCAAATGTCACATAGGCTTTGGTGTCGTAGTTAAACATACATGGACCATCGAATCTAATCTTGCAATTGCAATTACTGCATAGAGGATGGTCTCTCTCAAATACGTAGAATATATCGAACCTGCGGAGCACACTGCCCTTCCACTTAAAACTACAAAAATATAGAGTACTCCCCCAAAAATTTGGTCGAAAGTCGAAAGTAAAGAAGCCATTTGGGTACTTGATTACATGCAAACCCAGATCCTCGTTCCCTGATTTGCAATGAACTCTCAGATCCAATCCCCAGCCTAAATCGTTGAAGATTTCGACACGTACTCGTTTACGCTCGAAGATACTCGGTCAGCTTGCAATATCATCAAAATCATCATCATGCCTCAATATCGTTGTCTAATGATCTCCTGCAACATTAATACCCAACAGAGTCAATTCTATAAGCAGCACAAGAAACCTTAGTAACAATACGTTTTTAGTACTGAATGAACTCATGATCGTCATGTTTTCTGTTTGTAATTAGCTATAACTGGTGGGTAAAGATTGATGTTCTTTGTGCATTTCATCGATCTTATAAGGCGGCCAGTACTTATAATATAACAATATTGTGCATTAATTTTGCAGCATCATTCTTATCTGCTGATTTGGTTGCTTTTGATTTGCATATATTTTCTAGTTTAACATTCCATGAATCTGATTTAAGGGACAAAATACTTGTAACTCGTTATGTATACATTATATATATACCATATGTATATGTTATTATATAGGGATATATGATTCCTTTGCAAATATATAAAATTCTATATATTCTCATTTCTTTGTGTAGAGTATACAGTATATATACCTGTAGAGTGCTTAAATAATCTGATTTGACTTGAAATATATATTTTAAATTTTAGAAATCAAATCTCACCATTAATTAAATAATTTGAGTGCATGTATATTCAACATACTGATTTAAGAATAAAATAACTCATTGACAAAAAAAAAATTCTCACAAATGACATTTATATATATCTATATATATGTTGCTAGCCAATCTTAGTTGTTCACGATCACGACCGATCATTGTACATTTTAATTTTTTGAAATTGGGAAAAGAAAAATATCAATGCTTACACAATTGGCATAAACGTACCGTCGTTTATAATAAGAAGGTACGTATTAGAATGCGTATTACCTTTTTTAAGGAGTTACCATGTGTGTTCTGATATATATATATATATATATATATATATATATATATATAATTCTCTACATCGTATATATTATTATTTAATATTTATCTTATTTTGTAATATGTGACATATTTATTATTATTGTAATTTTTTTTATTGGATTATTTGTTATAATTCAATGATGATGAATATGTTATAGTGAGATAAAAATAAGATAGGATTATAAAATATAACACTATATATTATGTGTATATTTACACGTTATAATTTACTAGATAAAAGTAACGTACAAAGCACGTTTATCTAGTTTAATTTCTAACAAAAATTAGAAAATTATTCATAATTAAATGGATGATAAATAATTACACGTTTTCATATATTATAAAAAAAAGTATTAATAAAAATAATAAAATAATCTCATAAATAAATATAACCTATAATTTTATCAAATTTGTTTGAGATAATTTTGATTGAAACTTTAATAAAAGATTCGTTTAAAATATTATATTTTTATAATTCTAAGACGATGATCTAATATTTGCGTCATTTTGTACAGTCTCAAAAGAGAGGATATTAAAATACCTATGCTTTTAGTCTTTGAGTTTTTGTAGATCTACATAAACTTGAATCATCCACAGTTTTTTTTCATTATGTGATTATTTTTAAGAAATAATATAATTTTAAAAAAATAAATTATGTAGTTTACAATTTATATAAAAGAGTATTATATTATAATTTATAACATAAAATTTTAATCTTAAATATGTAATTTAGTAGATCATATATATTTCAATTAAATATCAAACATATATAATATATTAATTATATTTATTGTCTATTATTACCAATTTAATATAATTATAGTTGATTGTATATACCGTATATTTATCATCTCAAAAAATAAATCAATAATACATTCATTTTAAAATTATAAAATAATTTTTAAAGAATGAAATTATTAATCATATAATAGGAATAAATTTTCATGAATAAAATTAAACTCTCTAATGTATAAATTAACATCTCTAAGTGAGGATTGCATTGTTATATTGTTATGAGTGGTTTATTTATATAAATTTTTATACATTCTATACTATTATTATGTCATTCTATGTTATTATTATTATTATTATATAAATTTTACATAAAAAAAAAATTTTAAATGAAAATTTTACTACTATAAAAAATTGAAGTGGTGTAATTAAATTTAATGTCAAGAATATTATTTTAGTGATTAATAGAATTAATATATTATATTTAAAATAATATTTCTTATTAAATATCATATTTATTTAAACGAAAATAGATAGATAGATAATTCACACTGCCGAAACGGCTGAATGGAAGTAATGATCGGATCAAGTCGAGAATTTTTATATGATATATATTCACACTCCCTCTGTCGCACTCTCTCTCTATCCAAACAGTTCCAGGTCGTAGTATTTCTCAAAGCACTCTCTCTCTCTCTCTCTCTCTCTCCAAACAGATCCCGTCCGAAACTTAGCACAGCTGATGAGTTTGTGAGTTCAACGGAAGCAGCAATATTTGTATTAAGTTAGGAAACAAATGTTCGGAACCAAACAGATCCTGTTTGGCTTATTAAGGGATACGCTTTTTTTTTAATTTATTTAAGAATAAATATACTTGCAGGCAGGTTTTTACAGTCCACTCTCACGTACCTGACTTGTAAGTAACAGTACTCGTCTTTTAATTAGCTCCTTATATGTTTGTTTATATTTTGGTTAGTGTTGGTGATTTTTTAATAATATTTATTATTTGCCGTTGGAAGAAGAGTTTTGGTCATTATTTGTTGAAACCGTTTTTGAATTTCAAGAGGTTTTATGTGTTTAATTAGACGTTATCCGGTTTATTTCTTTAACTTTCTGAAGCTTTATTTTCTTTTGTTGATAAGTTGCCGTTTGCCCATTTTAGTTATTACCTTGGGCCTGTATTATAGTAGTTTTCATCGACGTTGGATAAAAATTTATTAGTTTTATTGCTATTAAACGTTGTTTTCATGGGCTTGGGTTAAAGTTGCCGTTATTTGGGCATTTACTTTGGCTTGAAGGATTATTAAATAGTTAGTGTTTTGGCTTCCATAAGTTTGTTAACGTTGGGATGTTAAGGTAGCTAGCACCTTTATTTGTTTTTATTACTCATTCCCCGTTAACGTCTTTTTGAGTCCTGGGTCGTTTTTTGTTCTAGACATATACATATGTATTCGGTCCTTGGTGGTGTGTGTGAGATTATATTTGACAGAGATGTTGTCGTTTATAAAAAAATAATAATAATTTATGTTATTCAGTGTGATTTTTGTGATTTCTCCTTGCAATATATATAGAGAATGACCGGTAAAATAAAGTAGTATCATATATATATATATATATATATTTTGTTGGGAATTTGGGCTTTCAAATTTCCCCCACCAGGATCTACTTTTAACAGAATAATAAGAAAAATAGAGAAATAAACACAACACAAGAATTTACGTGGAAAACTCCAAAACAGGAGAAAAACCACCAGACCCAGAGAAGAAAATACACTATGTGAAAAATTGTTACAATCACACAATTTTTCTCCTCACCCCAACGACACCCACAAAAACTTCTCCCACTAGTAAAACTCTAACTTTCACCTCTCTTCCTTTTACATACAAAAAGGACAATAGAGGAATTTTACTAAAGTCAAAAGTTACTAGATAAGTTTCTGACTGGTGTGTTTAAACCAAGGAGCCCAAGCCTTATTTTATAAGGCTTGGGGCTGCCTCATCTCCCACTCCTTTCCCATGTGGGATTAAGGAGCAAAACCAACAATCTCCACCTTGCGACTTTGACTGATCCCACAGCCACGCTCCACCGTAATGAAGATCTTCATAGCTTCCGCTATCATGCTCCACCATAAAAGCATAACCACTCAGAATAAACCAATTCCAAGCATTTCACTTCGGCCCATGTCGAAAATAACTTTGCTGAAAAATTATGGTGCAACTCCCACGTTTGGCTTTCCTGGAAGTTCATCAGCCATCGACATGAATTTCCACCACACACCTTGCATCAATGCCAAACCAATGCCCGTGTGCAAATTTGTGGAACAACTAACATTAACACATCCTCTATCATGACAACTTTGGGATTAGCGACATGCCATGAGGATGTACATGTCTCATTTTAACAGAAGTCATCTTCTGTAGAGAGAGACACGATGTTAGTTTCATTGTCAGTATCTCCATTTACTAACTTGGAGCCACTTGCCGAACCGGCTCCACTTCTTCTTGACAACTTTTCTTGACATGCCTAGGTTGTCCACACCTCCAGCAAATTGCTGACTTCATGAGTTGGTCTGCTCTTGTGTAATTGATGGAATCAAAATATCCGTGACTTGTACTTGCCACAAGTCAAAAATTGATTCTCCCATCAACGTTCTCTACTTCCATTCTTGACATTGTTTCGATGAATTTTACCGTAGAAATGAATAGTACCCACTAAGTAAGTTCTCAGGAAAGACTGATCTTTCCTAGACAGAATTTCAAGGTTCCCAGGAAAGATTGGAGGGTCACAACGGACACACTTAAAATTTCCAATCTCCTAGACAGAACCTCCTTAGACCGTACGTATTCACACTACCACACCAAAACTCCACTCTGCAAAAAGAACCTAGTGGCTCTGATACCACTGTTGGGAATCTGGGCTTTCAAATTCCCCCCACCAGGATCTACTTTTAACAGAATAATAAGAAAAATAGAGAAATAAACACAACACAAGAATTTACGTAGAAAACTCCAAAACAGGAGAAAAACCACCAGACCCAGAGAAGAAAATACACTATGTGAAAAATTGTTACAATCACACAATTTTTCTCCTCACCCCAACGACACCCACAAAAACTTCTCCCACTAGTAAAACTCTAACTTTCACCTCTCTTCCTTTTACATACAAAAAGGACAATAGAGGAATTTTACTAAAGTCAAAAGTTACTAGATAAGTTTCTGACTGGTGTGTTTAAACCAAGGAGCCCAAGCCTTATTTTATAAGGCTTGGGGCTGCCTCATCTCCCACTCCTTTCCCATGTGGGATTAAGGAGCAAAACCAACATTTTTGAGAGATTTTTTAGGTAAAAGAAATGTATTTTTTAGGTGGAACTTTGGACTTATTCACTTGTGTAGGGTTTATTTGAATTATACAAAGAACAATTAGACTATTGTATTCTGAAGAAATGTCAAGAGATGTTCTATTGCATCAATTTAATCTGAGAGATTGTAAATTACAAAGAGCTTGAATCTTTTTAAAGAAAGTAAGATATATGTGTTTCAGCCTAACTTATGTATTTCACTAACAAGTTAGTGCCACATGAAATCTCTCTGTACGATTAATGAAATGATGCAGTTTTGATTCCAAAAATATTGTTGTGAGTGAAACAGGGTGTCATAAGGGATCACATAATATATATTTGTAAGGTTTTTTTTTTTTTTTTTAGAATCAAGAAATGATTATGATTGTCATGTCTTCGTATTTGGATAAGAAATTTCGATCATAGTTTGGAGAAAATTCTGCTGAGACTGGTATGGGATGGGAGTTATTGGGGAGTAATTGGGATAAAGGTTTAAGGTCTGCCTGTAAAATAGTTCAGAATGGTGAAAAAAGCACGAGAAAAGAGGTCTGTAAGTAGTATTCTGTATGAGAGAAAAAGCGAAATGGGTGAAGAAAAGTGAAAACACTGAAGAGAGGGGAAGAAGGCATCGGTTCGATAGGTCCTACAAAAGTTGATTCACTACAATCAGTTCTAATTCATTTTTGAAGAAATTCTCATGTATTATTTTCTAATTGAATGGTGAAAAAGGTGTAAAATAAAATACACCCAAATTTCCCAATCGGCCTGATCATGTCAGCCGCTCCCTTAATTTATTGGGCTTATTTAGAATGCTTAAAACATAGTTTCGAGAGTCAAGCCCAATCTGAACGGTTAAAGGTCCACTCAACGTAGGTCAAAGCAGATCATCGGATGAAGGACGTAAAAATATCTGCATCATTGACCTTTGACCAGTGAACTCTGAATCGGTCCCCGGCTTGCTACCGCGTGTCGATGTACTCACTCGGGAAAAAAGGCGCCTTTTTTTTTTTTGGCGAAGATACAGAATGAGAGCGAGGTGGTACGGAGTACGGATGCGAGCTGCATGGGGCAAGGGATTCTCCTGTATTGGCTTCGGGAAGGAAGGAGTGGTTGGTACCTGTAATTTGTAAACGCGAAAACCATTTGGGATATAGTAAGTAGTAGCTAGTAGGGGCGGTGCCAGTGATCATGAGTCATGAGATCGAGATTCAAAATCGAAAGAAAGTCGTTCGATTATTATCAAAGTTGTTGGTGACAAGAAGTGACGCTAGATATTGGCCATGCATTAATTGAAGCCAACGTAGCTAGCTAGCTTGATCCAGCTGTGGAAAGTACTATACCTTGTACTTTTGACTCTCCTACTTGATTGCAACAGTCAAACCCTAACAATCTAGCTTCTTTCCCCCTGAAAAAATAAGCGATCTTGTATTATATATATATATATAAAATTAATTAATTTATTAGCGTGGCGTAAACGTTTGAGACGCGTAACTATATTATTATAAATATGAAAAATATAGATCTCGACCGCCATTTGACTACTGCATCATGCTTCACGATCGAAGCAGATTCATGTAAATGCATTTTTATTAAATTATTTAAAATTAAATTTTAAAAAATATAATTTTACACACATTAAAAAAAAATGATCATGTTTAATCAAAATGAGAAGAAATTTATAAAAATACAGAATAAAAATATTTTTTCTCTTTAAAAATGAAGAGTAAAATTAAAAATTTTGTCAAATTTAATTAATGTTCGATAAAATTTTAATTTTACTATTTATAAAATATTTTAATTCTCTTTTTTCATTTTTATCTCATCACTTTTAATTAAATATGATCAATTTTTTTTTTATAAATATATAAATTTATATTTAAAAATAATAATTTTAGACAATTTAATAAAAATGCTATAAACAAACTGCTAGCAAGTGTGAATGTAGGTACGTGTCGAAATCTTGGGGAATGAGATCGTAGTTCTTTATTATTTGTGGTGCATGATTATAGAAACTAGGCTCGCTTAAATAATTAATCAAACATAATTAGGTAGCTAGCACGTAATTAATTAGTGGATCGGAGGAGGTTTTTCTGGTCTCTGGTTGGGTTTAATTCTGTTTCATTTTCATATACTATTACGCATTATCATGGTAGAATTAGGATTTTATGTTTGGGAGAGCGATCGATAAAATGTACTGTACGTATAAATTTAGAAAGATGGTCATCAGTGATAGAAGTATCACGCTCTATTATTACCGAGCTCTCTAAATATATATTAGTTTTCGAATTATCTACGTCTTTTTTTAAAAAAAAAAAATCAATTGTTCTTACGTACTTGTTCATATTTTTCTATAATTTAAAAAAAAATTATAGATCAAAAATAAATTTGAGAACTTTCTAATAAATAATGATGTAATACTATTACATTTTTAACAAATTATATCTCATAATCATACAAGTTAGAGTAAAACTAAATAAGTGAGTATAATCAATTAATTTTACAATTATATAAATTTATAATCAATTTTTTTTGCTAGAATTAGACTGTTAAAATAACTGCGAGATTATGTAAGTTAAAATTTGAGTTTAAATGAAAATATAAATATAAATATAAATGGATGTATATTGACATTTAAAGAAATAATTTTAATAAAAAATTGAGAGAGGACAATTTTTTTAAAAAAAAATATAAGAGAGAATTTTAATTATATATATAAATTATATAAATTTATATTATAGGTAAAGTTTTGAAAACTTTTAGGGGGCAGTAGCCCCCAACCTTGAAGATAAGTCCGCCCATGCGTATTATTGTATCAAATATATAATATTATATATATATATATATATATATATATATATATATATACTTTCAATGTACATGCACGTACGTGCAGACTTAACAATATTATTATTGAATTCATTTTAACCATCACACGCACGACAATATATATGATCTTGAACAGGGAGAGGCAGAAATTTGTTTTGGGGGGTTAAGTAAAATTAAAATAAAATATATAAAAATTTTTTTTTTTTTTTTTTATATATTTTTTTTATATGGTATAAAAAAATTTAATAATAAAATTCATAATAAATATAAAATTAATTAAATATAATTTATGTATTAAAAAAGTACATGACATATCAAGAATATGTTATCGTAATAAAAATATATTAAAAATAAGATAGAAATCATCCAACTTTTTTTATATTTTTATTTTTATCTATAATAGAAGTATGTCATCATATTATTATATCATTTTATTTTATATGTGAAATGTATTTTATTTTTAAATTAGATTAAATTTTGTGGAGGAGAGCCAAGATTATTTTTAGAGAAGGAGCCAATACAAAATAAAATTAATATTATCTTACTAAATCATAAAAATTCAATATTTTTTTAAAAAAACATATATTATTTTTAACTATTTTTTAGGAGATGGGTGGGGCCAGGGGGAGGGGGGGGCATGGCCTCCCCCTGTCCCAACGTGGCTCACTGGCTCCGCTACTAATCTTTATCATCTAAGAAGTTATTTGGATGTTAAGATGAGTTGAGTTGATTTGAGATAAGTTGAATAAAATATATTTAAAATATTACTTTTTAATATTATGAGTATTTTGAGATTTAAAAAAATTAAATTATTTATCATATTTTGTATGAAATTATAAAAAAAATATAAAAAAAACTATAATAAAATAAAATGAGTTGAGGTTAGTTTGGAAACCATCTAACACTTGCACCTCTAGCACGCTTTTGATCTGACTTTTGAATTAACCACCTGATCAGCTGTGATCTCCATTTCTACAATAGATCATCAAACTGATCTAGTGGCCCTTGATCAGTACTGGCAGATTTATGTCAATAGCTTTTCCTCAATATTATTATTTATAAAGTGGTACGGGGTAACAATTTAAGAGGAAAAGGGCTCTTCGAGTCATTATGCTTTTGACCTTCCACTCCTAAACATTAAGGGCGGCCAGCAGGGATGATAGTATATATGCTCTTTAGTCGTGACAATAAGGACGACTAACATATAATATATTATATTTTATATAGTCTGCGTCTACTTTAGCTGTACGAGGAATAGTCGGGGTTAAAATAATTAGAGATCAGATTAATGCCTCTTTGTTCTTTAGTAAGAACACTAGTAAAGACATCAACATAGAACCAATATTACTTGATTGGAGGGCGGCGCCGCCTCTGAACTAACGTGACAAATAGTTTAACCAAATCAGTATTTAATAATATTAAAACTTACAAATCAATGAAAAAACTCATAATAATTTATATCAGAGTGACGTGCTATCCTAATATCGCTAATTTGATTGCGATTAGAATTACATGCATGCAAAAGAAACAAATATATCACAAGATTAATATTTATAGATAAACAATCATACACATTGGATTTGAAAGCGCGGTGGAATGAGAAGAACTTCATGTCCTTATGAATCCTATAACGAAATAATATGAATGGATCATATCTTCTTCAATTGGAAAATTTTGGAAAACGAGATTTGATTTCATAGAAATTGAAGAAATGATGTGTATGAAAGGGGCACCCATAGTGAACACATCTTCCCTTGATCATCCTATGGGTTATGAAGTGACTCTTAAGCCACTTCATAAACTTAATGGCTGACTATTAGAATTTAAGGGCCAACCGAGAATTACATTTGGATGGGCTATTTACTTAGCCACTTTCCCCTTTATGGATGACTTGACCCATATCACGAGCAAACTCTTATTCTCTCTTTTCTTAAATGGTTCTCTCTAATTTAGGCATATAAATTGGGGAATATGCAAGTGTTGTTCTGGTATTACCACGTAACAAACCCTATGTGAAGATTTTAGATGAACAACGATGCTGAAGAACCCATTGAACAAATGTATTAAATCCGAGATATTTATGACGATATATTAATATTATTTCTGTTGTACAATCTGATTTAGTATTTCTTACTGAATGTTAAGAAAACCTTAAAGGGTGAAAGGAGTAGTACTAAATAATCATAAGCAAGTAAATGTTTTGGTAAAAGTTGTTGCCATAACAATTCCTGTCAATCATGCGATGAACTATCTCGTACTGCTCTCTAATCTTTGTAAATAATTAGCAGCCATGACAACTTGATGATTTTGATGGGGTTAAAGGTAAAAATGAGAGGAAGATTCACTGGATCTACTTGGATGCATGTCTGAGCATGTTGTAGGTATAGGGTTTCGATGTGCTTTGGAGGCTTTCAATCTACCTAGCTAATTAATTTTCACGTAAACTAGGGATCGATTGTGCCTTGTGGAGAAAACTATTTTGCTTTTTATAAGATTTTTATATAATGCGATCGAGATACTTCCTACACATCTTCTTTCTCGAATAATCAGTTGTTAGAAAGCCATCCTGTACATGAAAATGTAAATCAAAGGCCAGGACCGGCTCAATAAATTAGGGGGGCTTAGGCAAAAATTTAAATATTGAGGCCTTTTTTTAAAATTAAAATAAAATGAAACTAATTAATTTTGATTTTTATATTACATTTTTATTTAAAAATAATACATATCGTTTGTTAAATAAAATTATTAATTAAGATTTATACTACTTTTTCAACTAATAATCGACTTAGTCTTTATTAAAAAAATATAATTTAGAGAAGATTTTATTAAATCTAGTTTTATAAGATGTGCTCTTGAGTTTTATGGGTCATTAGGGCACACAACTATTTTTATGTATTCTCATATATTTTCAAAGTCAATTTTTTATTTTATTCAAAACCTAAAAAAACATTTTAACTCAAATTATTTCATTATTATTTACAGATATTCTGAAAAATATTTATAAAACTAATAATGATATATATAATATCTATTTAATACTTTTATTCTTTTATTAAATTAATTAGATTTTTTAATTAGATTTTTTTTCTAATCAAACTTTTTTTGGGAGGCCTTTTTCTTTTAGGGGGCGTAGGCAATTGCCTAATTTGCTTAAGGGTTGAGCCGGCCATGTCAAAGGTAGAGAAGATTTTACAAAAGGGACGTTATATAAGTAGACGTAGTTAGAAATGGTCAAAATATTGAATGTTGAGTATGTCAATCACGTTGTTGGATACAAAGAGTGAATGTTGATGCAATCCTCGTAGAAAATGTAGTACTGATGACTATTGAGTACATTGACGAGCACAGGTTGATACGAAAATTCAGTGACATATTACGGCCTCTAGAATCGATTAAGTTACCACTTGTAATATATAGTAATTGGTTATTGGTTTAATATTTATAATACATATATGCAGTTTTGTTTTATTTTATAAGAATAATAAAATATATAGGGCGGCGATTTAGCTAGAAATTATATATATATATATATATATATTGGTGCATCATGCATGGGTCGCGGTATCAACTTGCATATGCTCTTGTCTATTTTGCCGAGTTCAGAGTACTTCAGAATTCTAAATTATTCTTAAAATTATATTATATTATATTATATATATATATATAAGATAATATTGATGCTTCTGTTTTTTTCAGTAGAAAACCCTGCCAAACTTTACCTTTTTTCCATGGTAATGCGCGTTTTTACGACAACGCTAAGGTAATTAAACTTTTTTTAAGAGCTCTTACTAAACTTGGTTGAAATATGGCTCGGTAATTATTACTCTCTTCCGATACTTGCAGACTTTTCAACGAATTAGGACCACATTTTCCGAGTAATCGATCGATGACATGTATGATAGTACTGTTAATGTCGCGCAGAAAACATGCAAATAGATCAAATAAAGAATTAATAAATAAATAAATAAAAACTCCACCGCAATTAAGTACGGTGCATGGCTACCGGCTACATATTTTAAATTAGATCAGAGTTGGCGGAAAATGAAGATCAGTGGGACCAAGATACTCGTGGTCAGCAATAAACCGCGTCATGAAAATAGGAAAACAATCTCATCAGAGGACATCAAACAACATGAATAACTGCAAATATAAGGCCTGCATGCTTTGATTTCGTTCCACGTATGATAGAAGAACATCAACAAAAAGGAAACGTGCGCAAATGCCCATTAATTGACAGCATCTTCCCACTTACGTATCTACATGGAAGCTCACTTTCATCCATTACCAAAATAGAGAAATTTTATTTAAAGTCGTAAATGGAAGATTATATGTTCAATTTCATTCATGTAAAATATACAAGGTCAAAAGAAGAAAAATCATTAATTTAAAATAAATTTTATCATAATTAAAAAAAATAAAAAGTAAACATGTTTATATAAGCAGTCTCCAATTGAAAACGGTACATATAATAACTCACCAAAATATATATTAGCTCCACGTGTCACTTCGTTCAGACCTTGCTACAATAATTAATCATGATATCACCGCCTCCAGATCCAATATCCCTATAGGCTATATATACTGGTTTTCATCATTTGTTCAACACTGATCTTCATCTCTTTATATATAAAAGTACTCTCTTGTACTTCTTCAGCCTCTCACTGGAAATACTCAACACTCCGAGATTTAGTTAAAGAACAGCGGACAAAAATGGAAGAGCCAAGCAGCCAAAACGACGTGGTTGCTCCGACGTCGTACAGGGGTGTTCGAAAGCGAAAGTGGGGCAAATGGGTGTCTGAAATCCGTGAGCCGGGGAAGAAAACCCGAATATGGTTAGGGAGCTACGAGGCACCAGAAATGGCGGCCGCGGCCTATGATGTGGCAGCATTGCACCTCAGAGGACGTGGGACTCCCCTCAACTTTCCTGAATTAGTCGATACTTTTCCTCGGCCGGCCAGCTCTTGTCCCGAGGATGTACAGTCGGCGGCTCAAGAGGCGGCCCTGCGTATTCGAAGGCAGGGAAAGGTGCCGGCAGATCAAGTGGGAAGCTCGGGGGGTAATGCGGGGCCAGCGAGGGTGGGGCTGTCGGCGAGCCAAATTCAGGCCATAAACGAGTCGCCTTTGGACTCACCAAAGATGTGGACGGAGTTGGCGGGAGCTCTTTTGTTGGAGGAGGATAAGATGGTATTTTGTGATAATTATGATATTGTTGAGTTGAGTGAGTGGCCGGAAGAGATACAGTACGAGTCTCTTTGGGACTCGGCCTAGCTCCATCATGTGCACAATAAATATAGGACAAACCAATTATCTCATCTGTGATTTGCAAAGATAGATAGAATTAAATTAATATCTATCCACAAAAAATGGAAAGATAACTAGGTAACAAATATTAGACGGCCGCCTGTAGTTTTATACAGTAATTAGCTGGCCGGTAATAATTATTTCGAAGATTTCAGGTTACTACCATGAAATAATTTATTTGCTGATGCATGGGGTATTACGTCTGGAGAATGGTTTGAGTTAATTGAACTCGATGATCCGTCTTCTAATGTGTTGAGTTTTCAATGGAAGTACAGAGACTACTCTTTGTATAAGCTCAGAGAGAGAGAGAGAGAGAGAGAGAGAGACGGTATTTATGAATTTAGTGTCTGTTTTTCATCATAGTTAAGTACTGGTGGTGCGTTTGTATACTATATATGCATATTTACAAGTTTGTAAAACTGGAAACCGAAGATATAAAAGGAATATAGAGAATAATGACTATGCTATTAATAAGGAAATAATATATATACAAATGAAACTCCTACAATTACTTTAGTCAATCTGTACAAATTTAAAAAGATTATGATTAGTGCGTTTTTACCTTTTAAGAATATGGAGTCTTCTTAGCCATTAACTTATAGAAAAAACATACGTGCAATCGAGAATTATATAACTATTACGTAATTATACATTATGAAAAAGGTAAAAAGAAATATATGATTTACATTAAATAAATTAATTTAATAATAAAATTTACTTTATTTTAAAAATAATTGTGCAATTTTATGTCCTCGTGAGTATATATAAAATTATCCTAATTTATAAGAGAATGTTTTATTGTCGCTCATGTGGTACGTATATATGTACTAGTAATCCCTGTACGTTTATCTGGGGACACTAGCTTTTCCTCTTGTCCCCCTGTTCAGTACGACGTAGTACGATCCTGTGGTATTCGTCGCAACGACTGCTCCAGCTCTACAGAAGTCTGCTGCATGCATATTGTACGTACGTATTAATTTCTCTACACGTGTAAATAATGTACTTTATTCTATTGAAGTTGTAAAATAATACAAAGTATGTGTTATTTATAGAAATTACATAAATGCGTACTACTTATTTTATAGAGAAATAATAGATATAAACATGAATTTATAAGTACTATACAATCATTTTAAAAAAACAAATGAATTTCTATAAGATCTACTTAAAAAAAAGTTAACATTTTTAACAATATACTCTACTTTTTATTAAAATAATCGTATGCCGTTTGTAACTCCACGATTGTATATAATATTACTTTATCTTAAATACATCAATAATGAAAATGTACTAAATTATAATTGTAATACTCTCCCTCAAAATTGACAGTAAATAGAATGAACTCTCATCTTGAATAACAATATAGAAAATTATTGAAGCCCAAAAACTTTAGTAAGTATATCAACAATTTAATGCTGTGAAGCCACATGAAAGATCTTGATAATTCCAGTTTGAAGTTTGCCCTATACAAAGTGGCAATCAAGCTCAATAAGTTTTGTGCATTCATGAAAAATAAGATTAACAGTAATATAAAGAGCAGTTGTACTATCACAAAATAAATGAGCATTATAGGATGACAAACTTGAAAATCTGAGAGTAATGTTAGAAGTCAAACAATTTCACAAGTAGTAGTAGTCACGGATCGATATTCAACTGCTGCTAATGATCGAGAAATTGTTTGTTGTTTCTTATACTTTCAAGATACCAAGGAATCTCCAAGAAAAATACAATAACCACTCGTAGATTTTCGGTGTCAGGACAAGAACCCTGATTTGAATCTATGAAGGCCTTAATGTGAAGACAAGAATTTGATGAAAAAAATAAGCCATAGCCTGAAGTATATTTAACATATTGTAAAATACGGTAAGTTGCTTGTAAATGTGGATCACAAAGTTTATCCATGTATTAGTTAACCCGATGAACAGAGTATGTTAAATCTGGCCGAGTTATTGTAAGATACAATAACTTACCAATCAATCTTCTAAAAATGGTAGGATCTTTTAATAAATCATCTTGATCCTTTGATAGTTTCAAATTTTGTTCCATAGGGAAGGATGATGATTTGGCACCAAGAAAACTAGCATCTTGTAATATTTCAAGTGCATATTTCTTTTGATATAAGGAAATTCTTTGAGATGACCTTGCAACCTCCAATCCAAGAAAAAATTTAAGATGCTCGAGGTCTTTCAACTTAAACTTATTGTCCAGTAAAGACTTTAAATCATTAATAGCATGTACATCATTACTGGCAATAAGAATATCATCAACATACACAAAAAATGCAATGAATGAACCCCCAATGGAACAAGTAAACAGAAATAATCAGCCTTAGATTAACTAAAACCAAGGTCAAGAATAACATTTGAAATTTAGAATGCCATTGGCGAGAAACTTTTTTCAAACCATAAAGTGACTTGTTCAATTTGCACACTTGAGACCCCCCCTTAATATGAAAATCGGGAGGAAGTTTTATATAAACTTCATCTAGTAAATCACCATGCAGGAAGACAGTATTCACATGTAGTTGAATCAATGACCAATATTTTATAGCAGCTATAGCAAGTAAGGCATGAACTATTACCATTTTTGCCACCAGTAAAAAAGTATCGGAATAATCGAAACCCTCATGTTGAGTGTATCCCTTAGCAACTAATCTTGTTTTGTAGCGCTCAATAGAACCATCAGCTCTATATTTGATCTTGTAAACTCATTTACACCCAATGAATTTTTTGTCCAGGGGGTAAAGGAGTAACGGTCCATGTATTATTATTTTCTAAGGCTACAATCTCAGCAGCCATAGCATCTCTCAAATGAAAGTGTTTGATTGCTTGATGATAAAACTCAGGTTTTATATCAGTAGTTATGGCTAATGCAAAATATTTATATTTAGAAGACAAACGATGATATGAAAGAAAATTATGAAGATCATAAGGAATACGTACTAGTATAGGAATAGAACTTGTGAAATTTGATGAAGAGTGTGTGGTAAGAGAATTGCAATAATAACTCTACAAGTAACCAGGAGCTCCTCCAGATCTAGGGTATAAGTGATGTAGAATTTGTGGGAGATTCTGAAAATGGTGAATCTGAATTTGTGAGAGGTTTAGGATAGTTAAATGAATTTTCTGGTGCTACTGAATTTTCAGGTTTAGTACAATTAAGCGAATCTAAATCTGAACTGAATGTACAGAAATTTCAGCAATAGGAAAAACTAAATTTGAAGGCACATTAATATTATTATTTATCGAGATTGAGTTTGAAGGCACATGCCCATTTAAAGATTTAAAATGCACTGAAGTAGAGTTATTAGGCAATACAAAAGGTAAAGAGAAAGAAGTTTTATATGGAAAAACATATTCATGTAAAATAACATGCCTTAAAACAAAATAAGTATTTGTGGTAACATCAAATAACTTGTATATTTTCATTCCAAATGGATAACCAAGAAATATGCATTGTCGTGACCTAGAATCAAATTTAGACCTTGATCTAGGTAGAGAAAATGCAAACAAAGACATCCAAAAATTCTAAAATGATCATAACTAGGAAGAGTTTGAAAAAGCAATTCACAAGAAAATTTATTTTCTAAAGAGGTGTAGGTAATCTGTTTATAAGATGAGTAGTTGTGAGAGTGACATCACCCTAAAAAAAATGAGAGGTAAATTTGACTGAAACATTAAAACCCGAGAAATATTAATGATATGTTGATGTTTACACTTTACAACATAATTTTGTTGAGGAGTTTCAACACAACTGAAATAATGTAAAACACCTTTAGACTTAAGAAAAGAATTTAAGAAAAATTCAGTACTACTATTAGTACGAATTTTCTTAACTTTAGTGCTGAATTGTGTTTTAACAAGTTTGAAAAACTCATGAATAATGATAGAAACTTCAAATTTGTATTTTAACAAATATATCCATGTTGTCCGTGTACAATCATCAACAATTATGAGAAAAAAATTATGATTTTCTAATGTAGAAGTAGAAAAGGGGCCCCATACATCATGATGAATTAAATCAAAAGGAAATTATGAAAAATGAGGGTTATTAGGAAAAGAATTTTTTTTTGTTTAGCCAATAGACAAACATAGCAAGGACATTCATTATCTAAAACAATGTGAACAAATTTATTAAGTAATTTCATCCTTGAAATTGAAGAATGACCTAACCTATGATGCCACAATTGAAATAGAGCATATTTTGACTTTTTAGGTAAAGGTAAAGAAGATACAGTCAAAGAGTGATGCAAATCATTATGAGTGGAGACTGATTGCTACAGGAAATATAATCCTCTCGTGTGTTTACCCACTCCACTTAGCTTCCAAGTGTTCAGGTCCTATATAAGTACATGATAAGAAAAAATAGACAAAAAACAAGTTAGACTTCATGTTAGCTTGCTAATTGAAATTAACTTGAAAGAAAATACTGGAATACAAATGATATTTCTAAGTATCAAGTCCTTAGAGATGAAGACAGTGCTTATGTGTAATAATTACACTTTGGTCATTTGGCAGCTTAACAGTGGTATTGTGGATTGGATTATATGATAAAAAATAGAAGTAGATTGAACCATATGATCCGTGGCTCTAGAGTCTAAAATCCAAGACAAAAAATCAATATTAGTAGGCATAAGACGATTTGTAAAAAAAAACAAAAGAATTGTGAAAATTTGAGGAACCTATACCAGCATTTGAAACAGAGGCTGCATTGGCAATGTGTTAAGGAATGACAGGAGAAATTGCATGATTAGAGGACTAAAGCATAGCCAAAAGTTACCATTATTGAACCTCAATTAAAAAAATTGGAGATGTAGCCGAATAAATGTTGTCAAAGACAACTTGATCGGCCATGGACTACTGCCTTGGTTTGAACTTGTAACCAGGAAGACATCCGTGCAGCTTGAAGCATTTTTCTATGACATGTCCAACAATATCATAGTGCTTACAAACGGGTCTCTCTTTCTTAGAAACAAGCTTCCCATAGCGATTAGCATCAATATTCACAACAAATGCATGATTCTCATAAGAAGAAGTAGGGACTGAAGCAGGGAGAATAGAAATCTCATGCTGTTGTTCCTCTTATAAAACAAGGTTAAATACCTTATAATTGTAATAGTACGCAATCATTTCCTTAGCTTGCTTTACACAATACCTTATAAAAATAAAAGTATTTTTACAAAGTATTGTACAAAATGTTGTATATAGTATTATATGTATATCATATTTCTTGAAATATATGTATGTATGTAAAAGTAGTATTATATATGAGAAATCCTGGGAACCCAGCAACTTCACATATTCTGCCGGCAGCCTTAAATTCGAAATGGGTCTGTGTTGGGGTCGCCGTCGTAGGAGTGAGGTCGCTGGAGGGAGGTGGTCCCAATGACATGGGCGGTGATGCTCCCGGCGACTTTCGGCAATAGGAGCTGGACTGAGGCTGAATGCCTCCCTACCCATCACGTGAAATCATCTTCATTTTATTTTTTTATTGTTTTATTGTTATGTTTTTTTCATTTTATTTTTTTATCGTGTTTTGTATTGTATTTTCTAAATTATATTTTTTTATTATGTTTTTGTTGTATTTTTATTATATTTTTTAAAATTTTATTGTATTTTTATTGGGAACTATTTTTGACACTGACACAGTCGAACCGAACCTGTCATCACCCATTATATATCTACAGAGAGAGAAATGCATGGCTTGCTTATTGAAATGGAATTTATTGCACTCATTTTATTATAAAATAATTACTTATTTGAAATCAACTATTTTCAATAAAATAATTATTTTTAACTAAAATAGTCACAAATAATCTTTTAGTTACAAAAGCTAAACTTTTGTTGTAGTGAATTTCCTCAATTGTATTCTCGAACCGATCTGCAACATATAAGTTCTAATGGCAGACGACCAATATTTCCCATTCCTGTTAATTTGCAGCATTTTGGCTTATTTGCTAGCTAATTGTCAATTATCATGATCTATATATAATTAATTAACTAAGGATCATAATTAGCGAACCTTTTTTTACGCCGTACTGATAAGTACAACCTAGCTAGCTAGACGGGGTACAGATCTCTTAGTATAGATATAAATAGACCCTCCTTCAAAATTCTTGGTACAACAGTATTTATATAATATGTAATTTGATCTATACAAATATATAGGATCTGATCATCAAAGTCAACTTATTTATCTACGTACGAACGAAATGGTACCGGCCGTACATGTACAAAGATGTTAAAAAGCTCTTGATCAATTAAATTGATAAATACAATATTAATGGTATAATTTATATAGTTTTTGATGTTTCTTAATACTATATATGCTTAAAACAAAACTTTTCACTCGTTTACATAACATGCGTGATAATATACATTATGAAAAAAACAATTATTATAATATATATAGTATTAATTAGCTAGTTAGCCCCAAATAACGTCTTTCTCGACCCATTAATTTTTTAGGCTCACCACACACACACACATTTATATATATTTTATCGCTTGCATATATAATATGTTTAGGGAAAAAAAAAACAGAATCCTAGGTTGAGAAGAGCAGTCTCCACCATCGTCTGTGGCGATGTGCGACACCACCCATGTCATTGAAATCGGCTCCTTCCTGCAATCTCATTCCTGCGATGACGATCTAAAAAAAAAAATCTAACCGAATAATATTAAACGACATATACAGAAAAACTGTTGTATATATATATATATATATATATATTTGCTATTCAATTATTAGAAAGATTAAGGTCTCGTTTGGATTCAGAGATGAAATGAACTAAGATAAATTTAATTTTTTTTTAATATTATTATTATTTTGATATTTGAAAAAAGTATATTAAAATTTGAAAAATATGTATTAAGATTTGAAAAATGTGTATAAGAATCTGTATTTTGTATAAAAAATTATAAAAATATAATAATAAAATAAAAATAAATTTTAAATTCAAACGGGCCTAATTTGGTTTCAAGGTAGCTTCCTAAAACGCAAATAAAGCATTAATATTGCGGCCAGTGCCAAGCAGCTCAAAAGGTAAAGTACTACTACGTATTACTGCGAATTATTATTCCCGGGATTGAAATGTTAATATTAGGAAATGAAGGGACCATGAGACTTTTAACAAGGAAATTATGTTTAATTTGAATTTGAAAATGTGATAAGTTAAGATGAATTTAATTTATTTTTTAATATTATTATTATTATAAAACTTAAAAAAATTGAATTGAAATTTAAAAAAATTATATAAAAATTTATATTTTATATGATGGATTAAAAAATATATAATAATAAAATAAAAATAAGTTCAGATATCGAAATCGGGCTAACTCATCAAATATAGAATCTTGTCACCAAAGACTGAAATTTTTTAAGTCCAAATACTTGACCGTACTCTTTTATTTATTTATTTTACTTTTTTTAGCAATCCAACTTATTATATAATTAATAAAAAATGGTAGTTTTCCGTTTGTTCCTGGGTTTAAGTTAGTGTACTATTTTTTTTAATTGTTTATAAAAGATATTACTAGTGAATTTATAAATATTTTTTAACAAAAACTTTAAGATGTTTAAAAAATGCTTAAAAAATGACATTACACTAACAGCTAAGACGGCACAGGAGAATAATCCATAGTTAATTATAAATGTTCATGATCGTGTGAAATACTCTAAAACTTGATTAATTTTCATAAATAAAATGAGATAAAATTTAAAAATTTAAAAATATATTATTATAATATTAATTTTATTTAAATTTGAAAAAAATTTATTTTATAATTTAAAAAAGTTAAATTATTTATTTTATTTTATATAAAAATTTTAAAAAATATAATAATAAATTTAAGATAAAATAAAATAATTTAAAAAAACAAATAAGGTTGTTTGCCGCCCCAATCGATCTTAATGGGGCCTACAAGCAGGGCGTGCCTGGCAGCCTGCCTTTTAGGTGAAAATGGGAAGTCATTATGATTAATTGGTCTCGCATCACCTAATCTGCATGCATATTACATCTAATATATTATAATCTTCCCGATTAACCTTAAGCAAATTAGACTAATTGGCCCAAGGGTGGGCCGAGCGGGCTGGACATCATATATCTTTAATTTCCACCAATTTGTGTAATCGACAATACAGAGCAAATAATAATTTATAAGAGCTGTCAACCACAATTAAAGCCTAACGAATTACCAACATCTTCTTATAATGGAGGATTTCTATCGAAGAACATTAACTAAACTTTTGAGTAAAGAAAGATGGATGCGGATTTGTACAGGTTCTAGAATCTCTTCGATAAATCGTGGGGCGCCAACTTTATTCAGTAGTATCCCACTGCTAAATATTTAAATTAATTTTAGATTATCAAGGTTTAGGGCATATAATCTGACATTTGAAGTTGTGCCATGATTGCAATTTGAAATAATGCTCTAAACCAAGCTTGAGTTGAGTACAAATTCAAAATTCAAATTTTAACATATGATCTAAATATATATATAATATGAATTTTAAATAAATTAAGATCCCTTATGTAATTTTATGAACATTATGATCTTTTGATAAGATTAACATTTTTTAGATTTTTATTCGAACTTGACAACCTCATATGATAGAGATAAACACATAAGAGATTGACTCACAACTTTAATAAATGACATAAAACTCACTTTATATATTATTTATTTTGAGAATACAAGGGATCCGTTTTAACGAAAGAAACCAATCTTTTTTTTTTTTCTTTTGAGAATCAAGAAACCTATATATTGAATACTGTATACATTCTCGTCCAACTGCTGTTCCTAGTGCTTGCAGTGATGAGATTTAAAAAAATAACGATCTGTCTACTTTTTCATCTTCAGTGGAAACAAAAACTCTGCTGGTCCAAAGAGTTTGGGCCAATTCAAGAGCCCAATTCGATTTCTAAAGCCTTTGAATTAGGTGTATATTTAATTCTGTAGAAAATGAATCTCTCGAAAATATAGGAAGTAATGCTATTCATCATTTTTTTTAAAATAATTTTTTATTATTTTATAATAAGATATTAGATGATTAAAAATTATTCATTATATTTTATTTATAAATCTATTATTTAATATTATATTATGAGATAATAAAAAAATAATAAAAAAGAAAATGATAAAATAAATTTATCCTATGTGAGATAGAGGCCCGATGGTATAGAATACATAAAAGTCGTGAATAAGAAGAAAAGAAAACCAAGGTTTACAAAGATGGTTGATAATGATATTGCTATTCTAGTACTAACTTTTGATGACCCCATGCCCGGACCACGTGGCCCTTATTGGAGGTCCATCTTGTTAACATACTTTCTGCACGTGGGACTCTTACCCACCATTAGACAACATGATATAATAATTAACTAAGATTCTCATCCAAATACAGCCCTTAACCCAAAAAAAAAAAAAAAAACAAGTGGGCAACGTGGCGGCTGTAGGACCCAGATGCACAGAAATGTGGTCGTGTCGCATCGCGCAGTGAAGCCACGTCAGTAACCGTAGGGCTTGTTTGGTTGCGCCATTTTCTCTACCTCCACCACTTTTGTCTTCTCACGGAATCACATTATCAGAGTCACAAGCGAAGTGCCATATATTAATTATTACCAAAAAGAACAGTGGGTGACCGAGAGAAAATAAGAAAAACGGGGGAGGGAAATCACACATAAACGCCTCCTTAAAAAGGGTATGAGTCATATGATCTTCAAGTAGTAACTGTTGCATGGCATTCAGTTTGATTGGATGTATTTTGGACCCTGGAAACTTCTGTGATCAAACGCCGGTCTGAGTTTGTAGAGTAACCGGAAAATGGCGCCTGATTCCGACGCTCGGGTACACTCGAAAGCTCCTCTTCTCACTTGCTTTTTTCATGTTTATCATGTCCCATCTTTCTTTTCTAATACTATCACACTCTAGTCAATCGCTTGATTTTTCCTTGAAATATCTCCTGAATATGTGGTTTAGATCAAGTTCAGTAGTCGTTTATATGTAGGACTCCAAAGGGCTTTAAGTTATTATTGCAAATTTGGGATGGTCCAAAATAAGCTTATAAATGAATGCGCGATATATGTTTTTGTTGTTCTCTTCTGGGTTCTGTGTTTGACATTATTGGTGTATGATGTTGGGATTTGGTCTGTATTTCCATTGACGAGCAGACTGTATCTATGTCTGACATTCTGGACCATGGGTCGATATCTTTTGGGAGATTTGCCGTGGAGTCACTTGCATGGGAAAAGAGGTCGGTTTTCTCCCACAATGGATGTCAGGAGGAGCTCGAGAAGTTCAAGGCCCCTGGATTTGTTGCTCAAAAGAAGGCATACTTTGAGGAATATTACAGAAGATATAGAGCTATGAAGGCATTACAAGAGGAAAATGCTGCTGATGATGACTTGATGAAAGGGGAAAAGATGCCCACCAATGTAAGTAAAATGCAGAAATTAGGGAACGAAGGCGCTGCTAACCTGAACTCATCAGAGGGCGGCATTGTGGAGGGATCTAAAGAAATTAACCAAGAAGAATTAAGTTGCCATGTTGAAGACAGTGACAAAGCTAGCATGACAGGTGGAACAAGTAAATCCTTATCCACCATTGAACCCGAAGATTCTGTAAAAGGGGCTTACTCTTCTTCATCAGTCATCAAGCTCTCTGGAACTGCCAAGCATGACTATCCTGTTCATGACACAGCCAAGCATGATGCCAACAAGCAAAATAAACAAGCACCCATTCAAAAGGCTACGGTAAGATTTGGTTTCTGATTTATAGTTCTCAATTTCTCTAACCCAAGGCGAAGTAGAGTCTATGAACTTCTTGTATGTATTGCAAAGTTGCGATTACTGATCCTCAAATTGAAGGTCTCTTCCTCATCAATTGCTTTGGAGTTTATAGGAGGTTCACGAGCAAGAACATATGAAAAATATTCAAATAAAAGTACTTAAAGATTGGAGTTGAACAAGCTTAGAGTCATGTGAACTTCTGCCAAAAAAATGAAACCTTCCTAGTATTTTTAGACTAAGTGATGATTGTCTTTGTTGTATTTGTGGTTAGATCACTATAGTTTGCATTATCAATATGCATTAGATGGGTGTTTTTCTGTGTCACTCAGTTTTTAGTTGTTATTTCTTCCAGGCAACAGATTCTTCTAGAGAAAATGAAGCGCTTTTGGAATGCAACATTTCGAAAGGAGCTGTTAAGCCATCCCTTCATCATGATATTACCAGCAAGAGAGATGGTGGTCTTGTTTCAAGAAAGGGTACACCTCAGCCTGCAAAAAGTCAACAACTATGTTTCTTCCCATAAACAAAGGGCAGATATTCGTTCCATTGCCACTGCTCTGCACAATTCATTATCAAGGGAGATGTCAGAGAAATCTTCTGTTTGTAATGCTGGTCAAGTGAAGGCAAATTCAACTTCCAAAGTATTGTTAGAGAAGTCACCAACCAAGTTGCCACTGCACGCACGATCCGCTAAGGTACACTATCTTACATTCATATTGGATTCTCAACTCGCTCTTCTGCTGATGGTTTGCCCTGTTGGTCATGAGCGCCTATATATGCAGGGCATTACAAAGGAGAGTACTATTACTAACCACTTGAGAAAGCCGGCTCTAGACAGCAGGAGGTCTGACTTCACCAATAAGAACTCTCTCTCTCTCTCTCTCTTCCCATAACTTATTCACAAATTGTGAATGTCAACTTGGATTATGTTCAGGAGATGTGATGGAGATGGTAGAAAGACTTTAAAGCCTGGTGTCAGCCAAATGAGACCCAAGCGTGGAGCATCTAAGAATCATCCCATTCAGAGCAACTTGAATCAAGATTATGGAGTTGAATTTGGGCACAAGAATTATGTCCAAGGACTGCAGAAAAAGGTAATCCCCTAGCCATGGGCATTCATATGTGTTTTTTTATTTGAAAGGTTCACGGTAACTAACATATTATTTTTAATAACACTCGAGTCTTTATTGTGAGTCTCTAAGATTAATGCTTAAACCGTGAATATTCAGTGAAACCAACTATGTTTGGTTTTGCTTTTTGATAATTAATGGCCTTTCTGTTCGTTATAGATATTGGTTTTGTTTGTGCAGGGAGAAGACAAAAGGAATGCTGGGCTTGGAAAAGTATTCAAATCTGCCTCAACTAATTTGTCCAGAACTAACAATGCTCCGAATCCAAAACTGGTTCCTAAGGTCATATATCTCTCCCAATTTCTATTTTGTCTGCTTAACCTATGGAATTTACTGCAGAGTATTAGGACCACGATTTTATTTCCCAATGAACATCATTTGTCCATGTTTGGTCAAAATTCTGCAATTTTCTTTTGTTTTTGCCTTTCTTCTCATGAATAAATCCAGCATAACAAAAACAATGTGATCAATAATTTCAGGTAGCATTATCTCAGCCTGCAGAGCTGAGACATACACGAAGAGAACCAAGGTATATTGTTCCCTTTCCAAAAACAATCCCCCATCTAATTTCTTAACTGGAACTCTATACTGTTTAAGGTTAAGACTTAAGCATCTTATGAGCATTTGGTGACTGATAATTTACTCCGGAGAAACATGCCCACATGTGCACAAGATTTTATGGCAAGCCATGTTCTGGTTATTGTCAGCACAGATGAGTGAGTGCATGCACTGTGATTCTGAGTCCTGACTTCTGAATGTTTGTAATGCAGACCCAAGATGCCAAGTTGGAGATAAAAGTGAAACTTAAAGGGCAATTTGTGAGGGGCCTATGCAACCGAATATATTTGCATGGAATTCAGGAATTCATGGAAAAGGTTGCGAAAAGGAACAAACCTCGGATTTGGAAAGTGTGATAAATCGGAATGAGAGCCTGAAGAGGGGAACTCCAGCATTGATAGAGATCTTTTAAGCAACGTCTACAAAATGCAATCCTTAGGGATCAAAATATGTCAAAAGTTAGCTGTGGGATTAATAATAATAATAACAATAATTCATGCTTGAATAGTATAGCCTATTTCAAGGGCTGCCATCAGCTTCACATGAGGTAACCTAATGTTTTTGAAAGTTTATTTCTATCCGAAAGGAAACGACTCAATAAGCATGCCTAGTGTTCTGAACACAGAACTGCCACAACAAATAATATGCAAAGCTCCTCAAATTGCAACTCAACCTGTATGTGAAACTTGAAGAGCATGTTATCGTAAAATATGGTTCATTTCTTTTTCTTTTTTTTCTTACAATCTAGCTGTTGAATGAAAATCGTACAACTCAATTATGCTCGTGAGTGTAATGTTATAAGCCTACCTAAATGGAACCCAAACGCAACAGAACCAAGTTGAAGGAGAATATAATGAAGTTTGCATGAAAAAGCCTCTTGAGCTTCACAGCTTGTTCATTCGATTACTACTGTCCCTAAACAAAATCATTGAGTTTCTGTACTTGACGGCAAACTCAAACTAGAAAACCTGCTTTTTAAGTCTCTGGCCATGTCATCCCTGCCCAACTTCCGTAGGTGCTTCAAAACTCTCCTATACAGTGCGAAGTTTGGTCTAAAACCCATTGAAATCATGTCGAGTATAATATTCTGGGCAACAACAACGTTTCCTTTCTTCCGATGAAGGCTCGCAAGCAAACTGTAAAGTGAATTGCTCGAGCACCTATGCTTAACACTTGACTCAACCACATACTTGTGTGCTTCCTCATATCTCAGTGAATTGAAGTAACCTTTGATGAAGGCAGCGTGTGTGGTAAGACGAGGTTCAAGACCATTTGAAATCATCCTATCAAGAAACTCAGGTGCAAGATCGATCTTCCCAAGTCTACACGAGTGATAAATGAAAATCTCAAAGGTTAATGGATTTGGAAGACAATTCCTTTCATGCATTTCTTCAAATAGTTGACAAGCTTCATCTGTTCTGTCACTCCTACATAAACTACTAATTAGGTAATTGTAAGTGTTGACAATTGGATCACAACCCATTTGCCTCATCTCATCAAGTATTTCTTTGGCTCCTTCAAAATCACATCTCCGACACTTCTCCTTAATCAAAATGTTGTAATAACCTGTTTTCCTCTCAGTAATTTCCATCACAAACTTAGCCATTTCAAAGGAACCCAAACTGCTGAGCATTTCAATCAACGAATGAACCCCGGAGGTTCGACATGACCCACCGACTTCATTCAGCACCTCTACAATTCTTCTTATAGAACTCATAATGGAATCCTTGCTCGAAACGAAAACGGGTAAGAATCCATATGCCATTTTGGTCAGACAAATTCGTTTCAGCCTAAAGTTATTCAGGATGCAAAGCATGGCCCTGTAATCATCTAACCACCCGCAATTATCAATAACCAAACTACAAATATCCGAATTACAATGAAGATCGGGCCGCGAAGTTCTAATCCAAGCAAAGAAACGCAAGGCGGACACTCTTTCCCAATTCAAAACCCGAAAAATCTCAGTAACTAAAGAAATAGATAAATTGACATTCATTGAATCCAACTTGAACTCCAAATCATTCTCATCCCTCATAATCACGGCAATCATTTCCGAAACCTCCTTCCGAATCGTATTCGGCCTAATCCCGTTAATACTCATTTTTCCAAGTTTAACATTTTCACTCGAATTCATTTTTTGTAGCTCAGATGAAACCGAAAACCAACGAAAGCACCTATTACAATAATTTAAAAGCAAACGTAGATTCGGAATTTGGAACCTATGTCCGGTAATGCTGTATCCATAGAAATCTAAAGCCCGTGAAGATTGAGGAAATGTGTGTATTATAGCAGAAAAAGAGTATGACCTAGTCGAAGACGTAAATGGATAAGGATAACTAGAAGTGGATTTTGTGCTAAAGGAACTGAAACAAAAAATTGGTGAGGGTTTAAGAGAGACGAGGATATTAGGAGAAAGAAACGAGCATGGGGAATGAGATAAGAGTGAGCATAGGGAGTGGAAGTGAGAGTTCGAGAAGTACCGGAGCTTGTTGAATAGGATTGAGACTTCCATGGTTGATCGAGGTCACATTAGAGAGAGAGAGAGAGAGAGAGAGAGAAGGGTTTTGCCAGAACAGGGAAGTGAAGTAAACGAACTACGCGGGACTGTGCGACGCGCGTGTGTATTGTCTTCTTTTCAACTGGTTTTCGATATGGGAAATCCATTTCACTCGAATGGTTTGTCCCAAATTTTTGTAGGAGAAATCCTACGGGCGACCGGCTACCTCTCGACACAAGTAGCTCCTGTTGTTTTTGGTGGTGGTAGGTGACACCACACACGTCATCAGGATCGGTGAACCTAGACAAGCTCACTCCTACGACGGCGAGCTTCAGTATCGCCCACCGGAACGGGTATAACGCTGTCGGGAGTACACCGAAATTCGCCGGAACTCGCCGTCGTAGGGGTGAAGTCGCTTGAGTCTGTCGGTCCCGATAGTATGGGCGGTGTCGCCCACCGCCACCGGCGACGGCTCCGTTTTCTCCATGACCGAATTCCCTTAAATTCATCTTCATTTTATTTTTTATTGTATTTTTTATTATGTTTTTATTTTTTTATTATTTTTTTATTATATTTTTTATTATATTTTATTCATTTTATTTTTTTATTATATTTTTAATCTTCATTTTTTATTTAATCATATTTTTTAATATATTTTTCATCTTAAAGCAGCCCAACGTGGGCTGCTTTAGACGTTGAGGATAGCCAGACCGGTCCTCAGTATCTCCCTTTTTGTATTGAAATCAAAAAATAATTTTTTTAATTTAATAATTAAGTATATTTATTTTAATAATATTATGAATTTTTTATATTTTTTAAAAACATATAAATATTAGAAAAATATACATTGATATTAAAAAAAATATAAAAAAATATTTAAAAAAATAGACGAAACAAATCCCATACGGGGACTTTCGCGGGTCCGGACTCCGGACCCCTCTAATGTGAACAGTGCAAGTTACGGGTCTCGAGTTAAACTCAAATAAATCTCGTCCGTCTATCACTCATCTACCCCAAAGGAGTGGCCAAATGTTCAAGCTGTCTCGAATATTCTTTCGTCTCCGTGTACGTAGCTTCCTTAACCTAAGATCTTCAATTCAAACGCACGCTTTGAACTAAACACCTCTCTTTCGCTCTACATTCTCTCTTCAACTTTCTCGGCCTCTTTGGAAGGAAAAAGCAAAGGAAAAGGCAGAAACGGTTGACAAATGGCGTCGTTCGATCAAGCTCCGCCAGGCGATCCAAAGGTAGGAGAGAAGATCTTCAGAACCAAGTGCGCTCAGTGCCACACCGTGGATAAAGGTGCCGGTCACAAGCAAGGTAAGTCTTCCATCTCTTTGCGCCACAAGCGTGTTTATTTCATATTGTTGGTGATTCGGTTGTTATGTATATAATTTTTCTCGATTTGATTGTGACTTGTTTGGATCTGATGAATTGAGACTCGATTATTTCTTATTAGCTTTTATTACATACATTTTCCCTTTTTTTAGGGCAATATTTGCTTCGTGTTCGGACCTGATATATTTTAGGTTTATTTCAATAGTATCTGTAGTTTTCAAGATTTGGGTGAAAGACTGTGCTCAGATCTGACTGGTTTTTAAGGTCAATCAATATATTTGAGAACTTCAATTTTCTTTTTTTTTTTTTTTAAAAAATGAAGTTTTAGCTCCAAGCTTCAGGAATTTTTCTAAAAAAATTACTTGGAATAAGTTGAATTGCTGAAATAGGTTTATTAATTCTAAATATAATTTTTTTCTTTTCTATTTTATTCATATATGATCTCATAAAAAGATCATACTATTAGAAATCTGTACCAGTTCATGTTTTATTTATTTCTTTTTTGAATTTATGAGAGATAATTAGCATCTAATTGTGCTTTACTGACTTGATATTTAACTCTACACGGGGCTAATTTTGCAATTTTGATTCTAAACTTGCTATCGCAGTTCTTCTCTGCTTATAGGTTCATATATATATATACTAATAAAAAAAAAGGTTCATATATATATATATATGTGTGTGTGTGCGCGCGCGCGCGTGTGGGTGTGTGTGTGTGTGGGTTATGGATTCCTTTTCCATCTTTACTGTTATGTGGCGTTAGCTTGGTCCTTTTAGTGATTAAGTCACTCATTCAAATTAGTGTTTTCTAATTGAAGAAGGGGCCTTAAATGTTTCTGATTCTGGACTGATCCAGATTTTAAAGAGAGATGCTTGAAAAACCCATTACAATGGTGTATAAAGATTTCAAGTATAAAGCAATATAGTACCTTTTCATTTTAAACTGGCCATTGTTATTTGTTGATTTTTTGATTGGTCATTGTCTTATGATTGTTTGCAGATGAACTCTTCATTTTATCAAATCGGGAATTTTTTTTGGGCTTTCAATTTTTCAAAATCAGTTTCATTTTACTCCTTGCTATTTTTTCTTTTCATATTTTTGGTGTCATCCACATGAACCTTCTGGATTTTTCAGGACCCAATCTGAATGGCCTGTTTGGACGACAGTCTGGTACAACTGCTGGGTACTCATACTCTACTGCTAACAAGAACATGGCTGTGATATGGGAAGAAAAGACATTATATGATTACTTACTGAACCCTAAGAAGGTATGAAATGATGAAATATAAGTTATTCCCATCATGGGCTAATATGCAGTGATCTAGTATGCATTTGATTTATTGTAATGTTTTGTTGCTTATGTGATGTGACTTAACTAATCCCTCAGCTCCATATTAATGTCTCTCTATCATATCATGAGACTCTTCTTAAACTGTTGCTCACTGTGAAAGGTCCACTACGGAGGTTTCAATAACTTTCTTAAACTCACTATTTCATTACTTGAAAGTCTAATACTGCTGTTATGTTTTCTTATTAGAAACACGTACCTTTTTATTGGAAAGACAATGCATCAAATAATGTCCTAAAAGGTTTGCCTTTTCAAACATGACCAAAAATGTGGGTAGGGGTTAGTGTTTAATTTTTCCATGTAGAATGTTACTTAACAAAAAAGAAAAAAAAATTCATGTAGAATGGCCTATGTTTGCACTCAACAAAAACAAATTATTTCTCTTACATGGTTTTTAGAACACAAATCCAATGGATTGTTTTTTTCTTTTTCTTGGGCTAGTTTTAATGGAATATGATGATGGAAAATTAACTTAATTGTGTGGATAAAAATCACCAAATCTGATTAACTAATGACAAGTAATTTATGGCTATGACCCTTTTTTCCTTGTTACTTTTAAGCATATGTAGTAAAGAATTAGTCCCTATCAATTTAATCGGAACAATAGACAAGTGCACAGGCACACGGAATAAAGTTGAATAGAATTTGTTTAAAGTTCCGTATTCATTTTCATGTTTTAAAATTAGTGTGGACAGTTTACCAGATAAGACAGGAATGTGTATAGCTCTGTTTGTAAGAAATATTTTAGTTTGCATGTTATTTGGTTTTCACTACTGATTCTTGTGGCCCCTTTTTTGTGCAGTACATTCCTGGAACTAAGATGGTATTCCCGGGACTGAAGAAGCCACAGGAACGTGCAGACCTTATTTCATATTTGAAGGAATCTACCGCATCCTAAATACTTCTCCATACCTCAGATTCCCAGTTCCATTTTGCAGTTGTTGGAGTTTGTTTCTCACAGTGCGGAAGAAGTGCTATTTTTTACCAATAAAATAGACCAACTAGGTCTGCAATAGGCTCTTTTGGTAATTATCATTGCATCTCAAGAGGTTGCCGTAATTGGCAAATGCAACATTAATTTCTATTAAGCCGTTTGTAAGGTTCTCAGGAATATCTGGATGAAAGAAACATTTTTTTAGTAAGTTAGCTTGGTCCCGGTATCTGTGCGTGTCATTATTGGTTTCTATGTTCTCCATTGTGTTGCCGCTCAAAACGGTGAAACCTAAATCTTGGAAAGAAAGAATATCGTGGGTGTGGGGTATGGAATGGGAACGTACCCCCGTCCGCGTTACCCTTTGTTTCCCATTTCTAGACGGCATCCGTAATTGAGAAAATAGAAATCCACTTGTGAAGTTTAGGGCTTGTTTGCTTACAGGGATAAATTCAAAATTTAAAATATTTTTAAAATTTATTATTATATTTTTTTAAAATTTTTATATAAAATATAATATAAAATTTAATTTTTTTAAATTTTAAAATAAATATTTTAAATTTTAAAATAAAATTAATATTAAAAATTAATATTATAATAATATTTTATTATTTTTTTAATTTTTATCTTATCTTATTTCATCTTTAAAAATAAATAAAATTTTAGTTAGCTTAATCGTTTGCGCTTATTTAGGGCTTGATTGAAAATGTTTGGAAACAGTAATAAAATAGTTTAAGTTGAATATTTTTTCAGTTTTAGAAAATGATAAATAAAAAATTAAATAAAAAATAATATAAAGATATATTATTATTTTATAATATTATTTTTGTTTAAAGAATTAAAAAATTGAATATTTTTTAATATTTATTAGAAAGTTTGAAAAAGAGTAATAATTAATTTGAAAATTTTATATTTAAATTATATTTGAAAATAAGATGGGATGAGAATTTTGAGATGAGATTTATTTTAAAACAACCTGCCCCGCTTGGATTGGGAAGTGAGTTGAACTCATCTCAACTCACTTCCATTTCATCATTATATTTTTATAATTTTTTATATAAAACACAAATTTCTATACACATTTTTCAAATCCCAATACACCTTTTTCAAATTCCAACACACCTTTTTCAAATTCTAAAATAATAATAATATTAAAAAATAAACCAAACTCATCTCAACTCATCTCATCTTCGAATCCAAGCGGGGCCCTAGAGTAATTTTTTTTAAAGATAAGTAAAAGCTCTTGGAGATTAATATCACTAACCATTCACTACCTGTGTAGGTGTGGCTGTGTAGGTGTACATAGTCTAATATTACCTTATGCAAAGCATGCGCAGAATATTTTATTAACATTGCCCGTAAAAATGTCATTATATAGTTCTTTAATAGTTAGTAGTCGCCGTGAAGGCAAATCAAGATAGAGCCTCCGGAAAGGTAAATCTGCAGCAAATATTTACAAAAAAATTGGCAAAAGATAGAGCCTCTGGAGGACAGGACATGCCATTTGATAATGGTCTGTCAGACCATGGTCATTTGATCATCTCCAAACCGATGACTATCCACCACACCATGCCAACATAGATAAAATAAAATAAAACTCCGAAGAACGAGAAGTACAACTATTGAAGAAAATGTCGTGCTATGCCTCGGTCTGTCATCTTGGAGGGTGTTGTCATCCAATGATAATCCATCTTGTTCATGGTTGTGATTGGGATGGCCGGCGGAGACCTGGTATCTGTAACACAAATTGGGTTCTCTATGAATAGTCTTAAAAAGCACTGATGGGGCCATATCTTTAAAGCATGTGCTGTTAAAAAACAAAAACTACATGTGTACCATGGGACCATTAAAAACCTTCATAAATTAACCACGAAATCAGATTGCATTTGTTGCTAACAAAAAAGCAAATGGCGCATGTCTTAGTTGAGGCAAGCCACTAACTAGCCCTAGTTTAAGTATCTGTAAGACTTCCTCCAACTTGGAACCCTTGCTTGCGAGGGATTGAAGAGTTATCATCTCAGAATTGTAATAGACCTAAAGCATGCCCTCGACATTAAAGGCATGTGTCTCAGTGAACCACAAGCTTTGGAATTGGAACCCTTGAAGTGGCATGCCTTGCCTCACAACATTACACAAAGTCCCCCTATCATCATCAACATCATCAATCACTATTATTTTATCAGAAATGATAGACTTACAACTATTCTACAATTATTTTACAATTTTTTTATTTAATTTTTAATTTTACTTAGTGATCAAGAATGTGAATATTAATAAAGTTATATTTTTTTTTAATTTTTTTAATGATTAAGAATATTAAAAAAAATACTTTAAAAAAATGATGAAAAAAAAAATTGAATACACTAAAAGTTGTAAATGAGTAGTAAAAGGGTTGTACCCCTATCACTACTCTTATTTTATATTAAACCTTAAAGGTCTCTTGGATTTGAATAAATCAAATAAAATCCTTTTTTCCCGAATACCACACTATTTATATCGTAGCAGAAGATATACCAACCTCAATCCCATGGGGGCCTATACGGTTACGAGAGATAAAATTCAGGATCAGATTGGAAAACTCTTCAGGTACATCTTCCTACAAAAACTTGCAACACATAAGTTACAACTAAAAGTTGAGAGAAAAAAAGAGACCTGGCATGAAAATAACTTTTGCAACCTGTATAGCATGTCCAGTGTGTCTGACAACCACCATTTGAAACTTGCCTTGCATCTGACCAATTGTGAGAGCTCTGTTACAAAACAGTCCAGAGAACTTCTCAGAAACCAACTAACCAATTTCAAGTTGAGACAAACCTGCCTGGTATTAATAAAAATGACCCATTTTCCCATTTTAAATCACAAATGAAAGCAGCGTAGCTAAAGAAGTGTAAACAAATAACCTTTATGACTACATGCAATTCAGCAGCTATTTTCAATAAATCTATATCCCCATCCCTGTATAATGATTTTGAGCAAATAGGACAAAACCAAAGCTACCAGTCCAAAATTCGTGTGGTGAAACTCTTATCTTATTTTCTTTTCTTTTCTCGTTGAGCTTTGAACCTAAGACCAACACAAACCTCAACTTTTATCACTCGAGGGAAAACCCCATAAGTGCAGTTTATCTGAGAATCATGCTTGTTTAAATTGCCAGATTCATGGCTGAATCTGACAGCCTTTTTTTCCCCTATATGTCTCCCAGTTTTCTGCTAATTTCTTTTTTCTTGATAGCTTTAAAAAGTGAAACTTCTACCTTTATCACTCGATTTTTTGGCAGATTCCTTGAGTATTCAACGCCAGGCTAACCCAATTAAACTTGGAATCTTGTTTAAATCTGATTTTGCTGAGTTTGAACATATATTGCAATTATTAATAATCACATTGCTATTCTAGCATTACCACCGTTTCTTTTGGTATAGTTTTGTTTCCCTACATATGCAAAAAGGTTGGCTTACCGTGTGAACAGTTTTTTTTAAATTTTTTATAAGTACCATGTGAACAGTTATCATCTAGATAAAGCCTTAAGGTATTATTGAAAGCATTAAAACCTGTGTTTTGTGCTAATTGCAGTGTACTCAGCACATAAGACATTCAGTGTCATGCTTCGTACCGTGCATCAGTTAAATTTGTGAAGGTGTCATGTACATTCAAAGAGAAAAATCCCCCAACCCTCCTCCCCCTTTTGTTCTTTCCTTCTTTTGATTGCAGAAAAGTGTCATAAGTATGCATAAAAATGTATGATGGCCTTGTTAAAACTCAGTAAATTCATAAAGCAAGATAGAAGTACAAACCTGTCCAGTCTGTCTGTTCCTGCTAACAGCAGGAGCTTTGGAACAGGACATGAAAGATACTTATCTGAAAGACCTTCATACCTGTATTAACTGGTTTCAGTAATCAAATTAATAAAAATGAATTGTGTCACAGTATGAGGATGAAAGTGCTATGGTACTTCACTAGTCAGTCCAATGAGTATAATATTAACACACTGCCAGTGGAAAACAGTTCAACCACAATATCCGAGCCAAGATAATATCCCCATATGTGCATAGAAGAGATAGGTTTCCAGTATCCACTAGTGGACAAAATAAGCATAATCCCAAGGAAATGTAGTGAACTTTCATCCTAATAACAAATATTTATTCATACCAGCCTCTCCAATATTGTTCTGTCTCTTCCAGACGTGCCCGGTAAGTATAACTGCATAACAATATTAGAACTGTGAGCGTGAGGTGCAGGACAATAATCCATCCTGAATCAACAATACTAGGCAACTACTGATCATGTAAATGGATAAAATTGTGGAACCTAGAATCTCTCCATATATTCAGGTCATAATGATGTATGCTTGCTTTGCATGTAAAAATATATATATATATATATATATATAGAATCACTAACCATTTCTTTGCATCATCATATTTTACTGTAGAAGGAATTGACACACGAGCTGAATCCACGTTTCTCAGAGAACCTCCTTTTACACTCCATTCAATCTACACAGAAAAACTCACATTCTTAAGACAGCCAAATGTCACTGGTAAAAAATAGCATCCCAACCAAACAGTACACACACACACTTCACACATTGTGAGGGACAGAATACTGGTACATGTGAATTTGAGATTTCTTCTTAAAATGCTACTCGAAAAGTTTTAAAAGTCCTTCAAAACTTAATTTTTTCACTCTCTAGATAAAATCTTCTCATTTTTATCAACTGCTTATACAAAATCAAATCTTATTGCTAATCGTGCAGGGGATAAGTCCATAAAAAGGAACAAAATCGCCTATATGAATAAGTTCCAAAGCCATAATAGTCTCAACAGATATATCAAGTAACATAAAACACTAGAAAAGTGGTACCGCTTTTTCAAAGCTTGAAAAATGTTGCATCCTGCTTGATAAGATTTTCTGCATATGCATTAATGAAGCCATTGCCGTTCCCTGAAATTTTGTAAGGACAGTCACCGTGGCTTTAATATACTACTACTGATAAGCAAATTATCACAAGGCAATGCCAACAAGGGTATACTATAGAAAGCAACCTCTACAACATCCACAACCACCAGCCCAGCCAAGTTAGGTAACAATCTCTTTGCGGCAACATGCACAGCGACTGAACCACCCATACTGTATGAGTTCAACATTAGTCCAATTTACAAAAGTAAAGACAATCATAATAGAATTTAATAAAATAAGTGATTGATAAGACTGCAGTTTTATAAATGAAACCAAGATAGATAAATTCCAATGCATCCATACGCTAAACCGCCACCCATCCTCCTTTTTATTCAATAAGAATTATTCTTTTTTTGGGTAAGTCCACCAAGGAATTGATTCTCATGCTTGAAATTGATTCCCATGAAGCATGAGAATTATACAACCCAAGAGCGTTAGACGGAAAAAAACATTACCTGTGGCCAACAAGCACAGTTGCAGGGGGTGAATCTCCATACATTGCTTTGAAAACAGCCAAAACATCATTGCACATCGTCTGCACTTAATAAAATTAAAATTTCAGGAATAGCTTATAAAAACTATACTGATGAATATTATACTTCAAGAATTGAAAATTAAAGCCTAAATTACATGACTTGTGGGCTATAATTTCTTCTGTTTTTATTTGTACCTCAATAGATAGGTCGACGTCATTTTCTGTCACAGACTTTCCATGTCCTCTTAAGTCCATCGCCACTACTTGAGCTTTCTCCTTGATTTTACTTGCTGCTAACGCAAATGAAAGCCTGACCAGAGAGAACCACGGGGTATAACCTCGTCAGATAACCAAAGTTTGGCTTACAACAAATGAACCTATACATACAAACATACAAGTGGTGTGCACACGTTTGTGCATACCACAGTTGGTGCGCACACTCTTCACTAATTTGTATGCAAAGACCCACAAATTCAAACATTCATTTATAATCGGTATACTGCAAAAATATTTTATTATCAAAATCATGCCTCATGTTCACCAAAGCACAACGGTATCTACAAGTGAGCAATAATAATAGTAGTGTTGTTGAAGAATCCCAAACAAAGAAACATACCCAGAATAACCCCCTCCATGTAGACAAAAAACAACTGGCCCTTCTGTTCCTGCTATATATACATGGAACACCTAAAACATTAACAAAAAAAAAACATATTAGAAGGACGATAAAACCAAACCAATTTGTTCTCTATTAAATGTCGCCTGGACGAACAGAATTATCCACAACTAACATTATCTGTTTCTGGGATATTAATGTCATCCTCTCGATCAAAATAGCCTGACCAATCCAATGGTGAGTATTTCTGTAACGAACCCCTACAAAAAGAATGCGAGAAAAGACCACAAATTAAAAAAAAAAAAAATTGGTGAAAGAGTTAGATCTGATTGATCTGAAGGCTTAGAGCAGGTAGGGGAGCTCACTGAGTAGGAGGGCGATCAGGCTTGGAGGCGAAGGCAGAGACAGGTCGCTGGGTTTGCTGCTCTGGAGTCTCGTCTTCGGGAAGAGTAGTGAGGTTTGAGGAATCCATTTTCTTTCTGTTCTTGATCTGTTTCTCCAATTCCGCTTCACAGAAGCCTTTTAAGTGAAATATACCGCAAGAAAAATGCTGCCAGGGATTAAAAATAAATAAAAAATCAAATCCAAATTCTCCTTCCTTTCTCTCGCACAGCACACTCACCACACTTGTCTCGTACAGGGAATTTCCCCAAATCGTTTCTTCTCTCGTAAAGAACAACCCCCCCCCCCCCCCAAAAAAAATATATATATATGTTTCTTCTCCTTCTTCTCCAATGGTTGCCAACGTCCTGATTACGATCAGCATCGCTCACTCAACGTTCCTCCGTTGATAAGCATCAAATAAACTCAGAAAAGTAGTTAATGTGATAAGACTTTAACATTCACAGAAACCGAATTGAAAAGCCAGAATAAACCCGAGCTCCTAGATTACGAATCACATCCAAAAACCACACTTAAAAAGTAGCGTTTCTTCACAATCCCAAAAGAAAACAGAAACCATATTCCGAAGAGCCAGAATAGTACGAGAACATAAGAGCGAAAGTCAGAGAAACTGTAAACGAAATCGGAGAACAACACGGAGAGGGTGAGATGAGAAACTTCATACCTTGCGTTACGTTGTAGTAGGATCTGAAGGGAGGTGAATGTGATGATTCTGTGCAAAGGGGCCGACGTCGAGCTGAAGAAGGGGACGGCGGTGCTTTTTAAAGGCGACGACAATTTAGAAAAGATGAAGAGATCAAGCGTGTGTTCTTTCATATGTTTTAATAAAACGACTCGTTTAGTCGAATCCACGACTCCACACACAGAATTTTCATTGTATATATGTAGGAGGTAATATGTGTGGGCTTACTTTTGGGCTTGGTCTTGGTGTAGCTTACCTTGTACTAACTTAAAGCCCATATATCTTGCTCAATGGGATCATTTTCCGTCAGCCTAACCATTAGTCGGACTGGACATGCCTACTTCACAGCCCATAATCATCAAAAGTTGAATTACAAGTTTTCTATCACTCAAATGGGTTTGCCTTCAAAATAAAATTAACCTGATACAAAATTGTTCTGTTTTCCGTAGAGTGAGTGACAGGGTCACAGGCCCAAGAAGCTAATGTATTTTTAATTATCGAGCAATGTTAGAGATATACAACTTCGTATATTTTTTTTAGAATTAATGATGTGATAAAATGCCACATCAGTCGAAAAATTAAAAAAATATATATAAATAAAAATATAATAAAAGAGAAATGAAAATAAAAATAAAAATACTAATAATTAAATTAAAAGATGTGTAAAAATAACATTTATATATGGTATGTATACAAAAGATATATATATATATATATATATATAATGTACAAATAGTATTTCTCTGAATTATCTGGCAAATTGACTTAGTCTCGTTTGGATTTCGAAATGAGATGAGTTGAAATGGGTTTAGTTTATTTTTTAATATTATTATTATTTTGAAATTTGAAAAAGATGTATTGAGATTTAAAAATGTGTATTGAGATTTGAAAAAAGTATATAGAAATTTGTGTTTTGTATAAAAAAAATTATAAAAATATAATGATGAAATGAAAATAAGTTAAGATGAATTTAACTCATTTTTAAATCCAAACGAAACCTTAAATTAAGAGACTAAAAAAAATGATATGCTAAGCATTATATATTAGTCATAAAAAATGGAATCGAAAAAATAAACCACAACCTCTAATAAATGCTCGCCACATACATATGTGATATTTCATTAGGCATTGCAAATAACATTGCCCTGAAAGATAATCGATATTTTTATAAAATAAATAATATATATAGCTTTGTAATTTTGTTAGATGAATGACAAGTTTTTTTATATGCAAATTACATTGAAAAGGCTTTTCGAGGATGAAAGCTATTGGTCGTTACCTACTTAATTATAGTGACAACACTGGCTTCCTTATTTTTTCGAAAGGTCTTGAAGTTTATCCACTTACCCTTGTAATCCGACGTGTCGAAGACTCGAAGGAAACCAGTTTATACGAGTTTAAAATTGGTGGGTGTTGGCAGATTCTATCTGTTTGAAGTGGACTTGTCTAAGTCATTATGAATATGCACACAAAGTCGCAGGGCCGGCTCGACTCTTCAACTTACGCAATTGCCGAAAGTTCAAAAGCCCTCCTAAAAAAAATTAAAATAAAATTAAAAAATAAAAGTATAAAATAAATATTATATATATCATTATTAGTTTTATAAGTGTTATTCAGGACACCTGTATATAGTATTAAAATAATTTAAGCTAAAATGTTTTATTAGGTTTTGACTATTTAATAAAAAAAAAGTTGAATATGAAAATATTTAAAAATAATTATATTTCTAAACAACTCAAAAACTCAAGAGCATATCTTATAAAAATAGATTTGATAAAATCTTCTCTATATTAAATGTTTTTAATAAAAATTAAGTCGATTATTAGTTAAAAGTATAATATAAATTTTAATGAATAATTTTACTTGACAAATTATATGAATTATTTTTAACTAAAAATGTAATATAAAAATTAAAATTATTTTATTTTATTTTAATCAAAAAAATATATATATCTCAATCAAAATTTTTACTTAAAGCCATATAATTTATTGAGCCAGTCCGGAGTCGACGGGATGTGTGTACGTATGTATAAATATACGAGCAGTTATACACAACCTTCCATCCTCCACACACAATCATTTTTTATTTTTTATCTTTTTAAAATTTTAATTTAAAATTTTTTCTTTTAAAACTAATTTAATTTTTTTATTTATTATTTATATATTAAATATTTGATTAAAAATAAAATAAAATAAAATATGGTGTGTGGAGGTTGTGTGAATAGTAAGAGGTTGAGTAGATTTTTTCTAAATATATATAATACATAATATATATGGATAGAAAAATGCTAAATTCACTTCTTACCATCATAAAATTTGATTGAATGTTTTTTTTTATTATTATATTTAATGATGAATGATGTATTTTTTTTAATGAATAAGAGGACGGAGATCCCAACAAATACATTTTTCTTAATTAATGCAACACAATCAAAAGAAAAAAGAAATGGGCACTAGAACCAAATAAATATTTCTTACCCTTTTCTATTAAGAGACAGTCGTACAAAGTGGCAAATTTTATATAATCTGAGAGTGGATTGTAGTTCCATGCTGGTAGGTCATAATGATTGTAATGACTATATTTTATCTTGATTTGGCTAGTGGAGAAGACCACGATCATAAGGTTAAATATGACAACTCTTTAATTAAAAAGTGAGATAAGAAATCCGAACTCCATGGCATTGTACATCATCATGAAAATCTACTATCTCAAAGGAATACATGTGATTCTTGCGTCGAAAGCAAAACTAAGAAAAAGATTTAGAGTTGTGTCGAAGAGATACCACCAATGAATCAAAAAGAGGTGGTGATCGTCGGGAACCAATAATCTAAATATTTTACTAAAATCATTAGATATAAGAGTATCATAACAAAATCTAGAAAATGCAGTAAAGAAAACAATTACTAATAAGTAAGCAGTAACATAACGATGAAAATAGATGAGTTACAATTTGGACTAATTTCAGTAAAATATTTACTAGATTATTCAGTAAAATAAATAAATAAAAGAACCTGGGCGCGGTAGTATCCAACGAGAACTACCAGCAGGAAGAGTATTATTTTCCATATATAATTGTTTGTATCCCTCTTGCATGGCTAGCTGTGGATTTACTCGTATATGTATGTATATATGTATGTATGTATGTTTATATGTACAAAGAGAAATAGAGTTGGTGCATGAAAAGTGGGAGGAAGCCTAATAAGCCTGTGGCTAAGATCAGCGGAAGTTGCTGTGCTTGGTAAGTGACATAATTTTCGAATTGCTTCATTATATTTATTATATATATATATTTAGCAATCATATTTCATTACATTAGGAAACATGATAATAGAGGATGGGTGGTTCCCCAATAATTACCCTAAAATAACAAATAACAGTGCCTAGAAAGTGAAAAAAAAGGATTTATTTGAGACCAATTTTGTGGTATCTACTCATGTCTCGAATACTGTCCTATAACAAGATGGAATATAAAAACTTGTTAAAAACCAAACAAAAGAATCATCGTTGGAGGCATTGGATCTTCCGCAGGAAGCACTGTTGCTTTTTATCTAGAATAAATTAAAGGATAGATCTACGATCCTCGATCAAGATCACAAATTATTGAAAGCGAAAATGCATGATGGAAGTAGCCAGAATTGAGTCGTTGGCAAATATTCATTGGCGGCATGTGTGACTCACGAGCAACCTTAAGTATAGGAAATTAGGCCCAACTGAGAGAAGCAAGGCCTCCGACACCTGCAGAGCCGCGCTTGGCTCCAAAATCACCGTCAAACCGTAGATGTGCATGACCAACGTGCACGACGAGAGTGTTGGGAGACCTCGGTCAAGCCTCTAACCACCTAAGGGGTCCTCCTCTCCTTTGCTATTCTTGAAATGATTGAGTGGACTCTTTTGCTTGGTGATGATGATCACTTGTGATAACAAGAATGGTGGTTTGGATGTAGTGGGACTAGTGTGTATGGTGGTTTGGTGATGGTAGATTTGGCAAGTTTGAGTTCCTTGTAATGGTGTTTGGCTATAGTGGGATGGGTTGCTAGGCAACAATGGATTGGCTAGGAATTGGTGTTGTCGAAATTGCTAGGGTTTGAGAATGAAAATTTCGGCTAGGATATGGGTAGGAAGACCGATCCTTGATTGATTATAAATTGAAAGATTTGTGGGATTGGGCTTAGCCGAATATGAGGTAGATTAGGGCTTGATTGGTTTAACTTGGGTTGATGAGAGATTTGATTGAATAAATTAAGTGTTGATTGATCAATCAATTAAGAAATGGAAAATATGATTTGGTGAGTTGGCAAGTGAGGGGTTCGGCTATAGCAATTTGTGAGGTGGTTGAATATGTGGTCTTATGGAAGATGAGAATATTTGATTAAATGAGATTGGCTTTGATTGAGTCAATCTAGAGAGCCAATCTAGAGATGATTGATCAGTCTAAATATTTATGAAAATATTTGGTGGAACTATTATGAAAAGTAGTGGGCGGCAATGGGTAATGGATGGGTTGGCCGAGTGGTGTATTTTTGATAAGTGGACAAGTGATAGATGACGGGCTATGGAAAGGTGGTGGTCGAGTTTGGTAAGTGGGAATTTAGGGTTGGCCATATGGGGGTGTTTGGGTCGAGGGAAAGCTCAAGAATCTTTGAGAAAATCCTATGAACTTGTAAAAAAATACAAGAACACAAGAGAAACTTGATGAACTTGCACAACACAAGTCTTCCTCTTGTGCTTTGGCTACTTCATTCCAATGATCAACCAACAACACTTCAAACGAACCAACACACTCCAATGATGCAACACAACAACTCACTCACACACACAATTGGATAATTTCGGCACTCGCACCCACTCACACTTCACAACTCTAAAAGATAACTTCAAAGAAATACAAGAACACCAAAATGGAAAATAGCTCAAACAACTTTATAAATAAAATATAATAGATGTGGATTACTCATATTCATGAATTGTAAGGAGTAATCATCTTCAATGAGATTCACGAATTGCATCTCAAGAAACCCAAGTACAAAGCACTGAAAATAATCCAAACCACACTAGTGGCCAGCCTAATTCTCTCTTAAGAGCACTCAAATTTTTAAATGTTCAAAAGATACAAAATTAAAACCTAAGAGTTCTATTTATAGAGTTTCACAATTTTGAAACTCTCAATAGGTTCATAGTAAAATAAGATAATTACTAAAATAACTAAAGATAATTAAATAAATAATGAAAGCTAAAAAATAAGTGATAGGTGCCTAAAGGAAGGTGGTGGCTGTGACATGCTAAGCCCATGGTGGGCTAAGGTGTGGCATGATCCATAGCTGGGGTAATCTATATGGTGTTTGTCTGCATGACGTCTGGCTGTGTGGCATCTGCCTGCGTGGTATCTGATGGTGTGCATGGTATAACGCTGTGCAGGGCCAACTGATGATAAGCATGACAGGGTGCCATACATGGTCCTAATGGTAGGCACAGGGCTATACCGCACTGTTCTGATGTGGCACAGTCATGTGGTTTGGGTGGTGATCCTGCATGACTCAGGCTGATGGTCAGGACGATGGTCATGCATAGTCCAAGTTGGCGGTCTGGACGCTGCGTGTTGTAAAACGCGGGCTGGAGCCGCATACTAAATGGCATGCATAGTGTGCATGCCAATGACCTATCCTGCAAGGTGCAGGCTGGTGTCACACACTAGATGGTATGCATTGTGGGCATGTCACTAACCTCACATGTAAAGCGCGATTGGTGTCGCGCGCTGGATGACATGCCACTAGCCTCGCTCGGGTCTACCTGTATGTCAAGATTTGGGCTAAGGCATACAAGCAGGCTCATTGGTGCAATGTTATAGATGTAGCTAAGGGCCGCCTGCCTAGGGGTTCTGACAGAGAGCCGTTTGTGCGATCAACACACTAATTGGAGATGTTGTCTCCTTCAACGAAAATGAAGATTTGGCGACAGAAGAGAATGCTGGAGCCGTTCGTAGTGATCGAAGATGGTCGAAACATAGGAGATTGGCTATTGGTGTTTGTGGGCGAAAACGAAACCAAACATAACAGAAACATATCGAAAAAGGCACTAAACTGTATAGGAAAGGACCGAAAATAAAGGGGAGGAGGTGAAAAGTTTTTGCATGGGTGAAAAGTTTTACCATCCAAACACAAAAACAATTCAACTACTCTTAAATTCGCTGTAAACATGCCAAGAAAAAAAAAACTGGAGTGAATACAATAAATGCAATGTGAATGCCTTAAAGAAATATATACAGATTTATTTTACCTCTCTTGTGGCTAGTGACGAAGCCATGTTGGGGTAGGGGGGCCATGACCGCCCTTCCCCATGAGCCCTACCCTTATTTAAGAAAAAAATGAAAAAAATAATAAAATATATGTTATTTTTAAAATAAAAATAAAAATATGATTAATTTTTTTTATAATTTTGTAGAATAATATTAATTTTATTTTGTATTGGCCCCCTCTCTAAAAATTATCTTAGTCTCTTTCTATAAAATTAATCTAATTTAAAAATAAAATACATCTCATATAAAATAAAATGATATAATAACATGATGACATATTTTTATTATAGATAAAAAAAAAGTTGAATGGTTTCTAATATATTTTTATTATTATGACATGTTCTTATCATATTATATATATTTTTAATACATAAGTTGTATTAGACAAATTTTATTTTTATTTTAGATTTTACTATTAAATTATTTTATACCACATAAAAAATTATATATAAATAAAATAAAAAATATTTTATATATTTTATTTTAATTTTGCTTGGCCCCTTCTAACCTAAATTTCTGGTTCTGTCACTGCTTGCGACCCTCTTTACCAATAAAGCTTATTTTTTATTTTTTATTTATAATCTTTGTTATAATTATAAATAAATTAAATTAAAGAAATTTTGAAGTGAAAAAAAAACACTTACAAATTTAAAAAATAATTAAAATTGATTTTATCAATTTTAATTAAAATAAAAAAATTTTAAACATTGTGCAAAATTATTTTTTAAATATATTAAAAATTATTTCTAATAATAATTTTTTTTTATCACTATAAATTATAGATAAAATAATCATCCCAACATCATTAATAATCAAATCAATCAAAAGTCAAAAGTCTACATATTTTATATATTCAAACAACTCAAACTATTTTCAATAGAAATTATAAATCCATTCCAATCTTTATTTAAATTATTCACAATTATTTTTAATACTTCTTAATATTCAAAAGCAACTTTAATATGATATTTCCCACCCCAACCTTCTATCAATAAGGAAATAACAAAGCAAGAGAAATTTAAAAAAAATGTTTAAAGCCTTCTATTCTCTCTCTTTCTGAAGTAGGTGGGAGAGAAGTTAAAAGAGGGTGAGCTGATACTATTGAGGCCTTAAACGACAGTATTAAGTAGAGTATGGAAAAACGTAAAAATATGGAGTGAATTAAGGCCACCGTTACCATAATTGATGATGGAGGTGGAGATGCATTGGTCGTTGTGAAATAGAGTAATAGAAATGGGATTTTGGAGAGAGTAGATCAGGAATGAAGGCGCACCACCGACAGACCTCTCGATGATTGGAATTTGGAGAGAGCTTCGAAGTATAGGAATTGGTTTACAATCATTTTAAAGTGAGAAGGACGCAATATGATCCTTGCCAAAAAAACAAAGTAAATGAGGAATTTAGTGCGGATAATATTATTATTATATGGATAATTATTGAATAACTTTTACACAACTTTTCAAAAAAATATTATTAATCTTTTGAATTTATTTACCTTTTATTTGATTTTGATGGCTTTAAAGCTTGAATTCAAAAGTAATTAACAATGTTTTATTAAAGTAATTATAAAATAAATGCATATACATCATTAATTTTCCATAAATTAATGTCGCGCGTGCCTTTTACAAAAAAAAAAAAAAATACATGTCATGACGGTCTTTGTTAATATTTATGGCTTATAATATTTAACATCATAAATGTTTTATTCAAACTTATTTATAAACTATGTTTTAATGTTTTATTTACTTTTTTAACTTTTGAATAAATATTATTAAAATATATTTTTTAATATTATTATAGTTTTAAAATTAAAAAAAAAATTATATTTTTATTATATTTTTTGTGAAGATTTAAACATTTATATTTCAATTTTAATTTTTTAATAAACTACATAGCACATTAAAGAGCAAAATGAATTGTATAAATTAGGAGGCAAACAAGATTCTTTTGAGAAAATATATTGTCGATTTTAATCAGGAAAAATCTATTTTATGAAAAATAACGTAATATACAAATTACAATCACGCAAGACTCGCATATATATATATATATATATATATATATATACTAGGTAGAAGCAACGTGCAAGCACGTTTGCTTAATTCTTTTTAAGAATTATTTTTATTAAGAATTAATTTTTGATTAATAACAATCCAATGCTTTTTTGGGTTTAAATTTAATTTCTAACTTAAATACAATAACATAGTCTTATAAATACAATAACATAAAATAACATAGTCCCATAAATAAATATCTCTCATAGTTTTAGAATACTTGTTTGAAATAATTTTGATTATAAGGTGATTCTAGGATGACGATCCAACATTTTCATCATATTGCATTTCCTCAATAGTGAAAATATTAAAATGCCTATATATTTTTTTTATTCTTTTTTAGTTTCTCAGGATTTGCATAAATTTGAATCTTTCACATTTTTGTTGATCATTTCTCCACAATGCTTTTAATATATGATCGATATTCCTACAAAATAAATTTTTAATATGTTTTCATAATTTATAAAAATGTATTTTGGGTTAGGTATTTATTTTGAAGTTTTACTCATTGATTATTTATCAGTCATATTAATGAAACAGCACTTATTAAAAGAAATAGATTAATTAAAAATTAGTTTTTATCAGTTATTTCAACTTGGCTATATTTGAACTCAAATAATCGGTTAAAATGTAGAATTTATCATTTTCCCAATTGCTTTTAATTTAGAAGATGAAAAAATATTATAAACTATTTGTGATAAAATTTGTAGATGAGATAATTTTTAAGATGGTTTAATTTGTAAATATGAGGTAATTTTTAATGTTAAAAACAATTACACGAGATTAATGTCTTAAATAAAGGCAATTATGAGACGGAAATTTTCTTGAAATGTATATCTACCTTATATTTATTTCGAGGACGTGCAGGACGTGTATGTTTCCTATCCTACTTTTTAATGTTTCCTATTCAATCGAGATTGAGACCTTTCCCTATGTGATTATTAATATAATGAATGAAGAGAATGTATGGTAGATCGAGGCTTGCATTTTCAATACCATTGATGTTGAGGCATTTTCATAGGCGTACTATTGCATTAATTTCTAATATAAAGGCTATAATAAATGGAAGATAAATGTTATAATAAATATTTAGCCAAACGTATATAAACGGAAAATGTTAAACATTACTTTTTACAGATGGAAAAACAAAATTTTTCTGTTAAAACGAGATTTTCACTTAGATAACTGCTTTATATTTAGAAGATATTTTTAAATAAAGATAATTATTAAATAATTCATTTGTATTATATAAATTCCAAATTTATCAAATATTTCAAAATAAGTACGGAAGACTGCTAAAATATCAAATCAATCTGACAACCAACGACTTATCCACCCTTGGCTCTTGGCTTTTAACAGACAGAACTCTGTCAAATTCAGAGCTGCTCTCTCTCTCTCTCTCTCTCTCTCTCTTCTCTGTGATTACCGTGCATCCTAAAGGAGAAGTTCCATTCTTAAAGGTTAGGATAGGAGTTTTCTCCTCATTATTCTTGCACTCATCATATTTATATTTTTTTAATTTTATTCATTTTAAACTAATTGAGTAATTTTATTCATTATTCATACATCACATATTTAATAAATAAAAAATAAAAAATAATGTATAATGCATGGTACGAGAATGATGAGTAAAATTTTTATAGGATCAGTTTTATATTTGCATGATCCTAGTTGATGATTCTTTCGTTGTTGTTGCTGTTTTTAATGTTGCTTTCTGAGAGACGAAATCCTTCACTTTTGGTCGATGCTCCTTGAAGTTCAAGCTTCTTAATATTGGTGTTTGCAAACTTGAGGAAATTTCTGTTCGAAAGAGATGATGATCAATGATAGCAAATGCATGAGTCTATTCTGAAAACTAACTGTCTATATACTGCCTTTTGCATATATAATTTGAATTTTGAGTCGAAAATAGAAAAAAACCTGAGTTGTTTCAGCGATCGATTTTCCAGTCTCTGCTGTCAATGGTTATATCCAGAAGCGAAAAAAATATCATAGAATTTATTTATTTTGTTTTCGTCGGAAAAGCCTTTCCCGGAAACATATTTGCTGAAAAAAGGGAAGACAATAATATATTGCCATTTTTGCAATTTACGAAGCAAAGGCAAAATATCAGACGGTTCATATTGCTCGATCGTGGTTTTGGTCTCACTGAATATGTTTAGCATAGGACAGATTGTGGGTGACAAAAACAATGCAACGAGGTTTTGAAGAATGATGTTCTTTTAGCACCCAGTGAGATATATACGTGCTCTTGATTTAGGCATAATATTTTAGTACATAGATAATAGCTATCTAGGATCAAGGATGTTCCATTGGAGAGGTCAGACCAAGATTTATTGACGTCCAATTTCTAAGTATGAAAAGTTAAATTGCTTTGTCGACTGATGTCCTACCAATGTTTTTTCATATTTCTTAGCAAAGATGGAAAATGGTTTCAAACATGAAGACGAAACAGAGCTTCCTTCCAGTGTTTCTCATTACAAGGTTAGCTATTTGTTGATCCGTGATTAAAACATACATACAGAAGTTGATGAATGATGTCTCAGAGGTATCTTAATGCGTTTTATTTCCTTCAATTTTTTGTCGAATTGCTTAGTTTGTGCATTCTTTACATTTTTTAGGTTGACCCAGGGAAACCAGCCCCCCTGACTTGGCAAAGGAAGTTGAATTTTCAGGGAAACGTGCCTTCAGAGTTCACAATGCCGCTTCTGGAGAAAATACGAATGGTATGCTTGTGACTGTAGCCCTAACCATCTTTGCACCTCAGAAAGATTTAGATTAAAATGCTGCCTTCAAAAAGACGTCTGCCAAAATTGTGAAACCTTTTAAGTCGGAATGGATTGTATAGTTAAAGCATATAATGTGGAATAGTTAAAGAATAAAATATATGAGGATTCCTTTGCTACTTGCATTGTTTGGTTCCCCGGTTAAAATAATGTACCAGTACCATATGGTCAAAACAACAATAGGTGAAGTCATACCATAAGAATTAGAAGAGCTGGTGTCAGTAAGTCCTGATGGTTAAAGTATAGCTTATCCTGCCTGCTTGAGAGTCACCTCTGGAAATAGGGAAATGGCAACTTGATTAGAATTAATGGAAGTATTCTAACTCATTTGGTTAACTTTTGCTTTTAAATTACAGTGTGAAGGATGGATATCTTCTCTAATATTGTTATATGGTTTTGAAGGCTCCATTTGGCTTTCGAATAATGCGTTATTCTAAAGAAGAATTAGCCAAAGGAAAGGTAATATCACTCACCTTAAATCATGTCTCAATCTTTTCATTTTGCAAATTGCTTCATCATTGGAATATTGCATAAAGTCTTTCTGAGTGTGTGTGTGTTTTCTGTTCTCTTCTCTTTCTTACATCTGCCTATCCTTCTATCAGCTGCCAGTATTTGATTTTTTCAATAAGCGTACTACCACATGTCACCATGGTGTTCCTTTAGGTGGTATTGGGTGAGTATATCTTTAAATACTGGAAGCAGACTTGTGCTGATTGTTGATATTAGCCACTGGATTTTTTTTTTAATTATTATTATTATTATTTATTTTTTACAGATAGTTGATCATAGATCTTATAAGCTATTCCAGTCTGAAATGAATTATGACCATCTATTAATTCACACATATAAGAGAACTGTTAGCCTATCGTAGTGACCAAACCATAACATCTGAGGCGGAATACTTAAGAGCACACTTCATTGCTGAAAGCTTTCAACAGCAGGTTGGTTAGAAAGGATGTGTCTTCACACAGAGAGGGGTCTCGGCAGAAAGACTTGACCCCTCATTGACTAATTGTGTTCTTGAATAAGGTGTAATTTGAACCAAGTTTATAAATCCCTCAAATTATGCCTCTCCATTTGATTAACTTCACACACGACCTCAGGAAGTTTCTATTTGAAAAACCTTTCTAGCATTATCTTGCTAGGTGCAATTTGTACCAGGTTTGTAAATACCCCAAATAACTCCCTCTCCTTTCAAATCAATTCGCACATGACCAAAAATAATTTCTCTTTGAAAATACTTTCTAACATGATCTTGCTGTAAGATTCCTGGTCTATTGTCGATCACATAGGTAAACCCTTGCGCATACCATTCTTATATTTGGAAGCATGAATTATAGTGCAGGAAGCATTGGAAGGAGCTATAGAGGTGAGTTTCAACAATTTCAACTGTTCCCCGGACAATGTGAAGAAAACTCCATGTTAGCAAATCAATTTTCTGTGAGTTTACATATGCTGATGCCACATTTCTCACCTTTTTTTTTATTATTGGTACAGCTTTTACTTGTCCCCTAGACAGAGAAAAAAAAACTATAGGACAAAAATGTGTATTTATATATAGATAGGGAAGCTGAACATCATTTTCAACATAAAAGGGCATTCAACTTGGAGCTCCATTGCATTGGTAAGAAAGTGCCAAGAGAAGTTCCACGAATTTCCAAAAGGATCCGACTTGAAAGAGCTTATTGGTTTGAGTTTACCACTGAGACTCTGAGAGGTGGTTTCATTGTTATGAGATAATGGCTGGAGAAGGGAATCTTTTTGGAATAAAAATTTACTGGGACAAGCTCAGATTATGATTATACAACCATCAACAGATTTGAATCGTTTTCAGCCTGAGTATATCTTATCTTCACTGTCACCTCAAACAGGATGAGTGCAAGTAGTGATCACTATAAATAGTGAAATGCCTGATGAAAATTTCATATATCAAATCCAAGAATCACCGATAAGATGAAATTTATAGTTTTATCACTGATAAGATCAAATCCACATTTATAGTTGTGGGGACAGGAGCTTCTTTCTTCAAGTCTTCATACATGGTAACTTTAACACCACGGAGTTGAATTTCATCATGAAGAAAATCTGTCCTCTTATTTTCACATTTAAATTTATTGGGCTCAAAGGAAAAAAAAAAATACCAGAGAGTTGTCTTTTGTATTTCTTTTAAAGTAATTATTAATCTCTGGATGTGCTTTACTCTTCTAGGCTTTTGTTTCACGGCCTAATGCTAAAAAATATTCTACTGTATTATGCACCGGGAGCCCAGAGGTACCCAAGTAAGTCACAAATCATCCAGGACTTTTGTTTTTCTAATTTTTTGAGATGAGTGTATGCCATCTAAAAAGCTTGAGGGAAAATTGCATTATTTACTTGTGAATTATTATGCAGAGAAGGCACTGCTTCTGGCATTGAAACTTGGGATTGGAATTTGAACGGCGAGAAGTGTACATATCAAGCTTTGTTTCCAAGGGCTTGGACAACCTACGGAGGTACCAATATTATTACCAATAACAATTCAAACTTGTGATATTATTGACAGTTTCTGTGTTTCTTTTTTTTTTTGTTCATTTTTCAAAGCAGGTGAACCTGATCCAGAACTTACAATTGTTTGTCGCCAAATTTCACCTTTTATTCCCCAGAATTATAAGGAGAGCAGTTTCCCTGTATCAGTATTTACATTTACGGTAGGAAAAGAAATTTGAGAAATTTCATTTGTGGTAGAATTGCTTTTTCTGCAATGCTTCACCTCTAAGGGGTCGTTTTATGCCTTCTTCAGCTATCTAATAAAGGAAAGACTTCTGCAGATGTGACGTTGCTCTTTACATGGGCTGTAAGTTGAGAGCTTCCTGCTGCCAATTCCACTCGATCTTTTTAAGTGTTTTAGTCTAGTAAGGATCTCTAGCTGATGTTTAAGTAGAATGGGGGAAAATTAATACTTCGTAAAAGAAAAAACAGATACACGAAGCTGACATGATGGTAAATTGTGCTCGGTGCATATTTTCCCATATAATCACTTTAGACTGGACCATAGTTTTTGTGCCATTTTTTTCCTTCTGGAACATGGTTCAAGTTTTGGCTAAAAACCCAAAATTAATCATGCTAGATTTTATCTTACATAACTGTAATATTTGGAGTCGTACAGCTATCAGATTGGCATGTCATATGAAATTTGTTGATACATCTTACCTGAATTTTCTATGCCCGACTTTTCAGAATTCTGTAGGTGGGATCTCGGGATTTTCTGGTCACCACTGCAACTCAAAGATAGTGTAAGATTATCCAGTATTGGGTTTTCATTATTGGTGTTCAGGTTTTATGCATAAGTTGCTTTCATATAAGATCAATATTTTTTTGGCACAAGAAATTTTCTACTCCAATACCAACTATTATTTAGGTTGTCTACCTGAACTTTAGATTATCAGAATGATTTAGCCATTTACCAATTCTTAACTCCTGCCAGGGTAAGAGATGGGGTGCACGGAGTACTTTTACACCACAAGTGAGTCTTTAAAACTGCAAATGAAACATCCCATTTTTATATAACCGATATCATAGCTGGATCTGTCATCTAAAGAAGCATGAATTTTCAGGACCGCACATGACCACCCTCCGGTTACTTTTGCTATCGCAGCAGAGGAAACAGGTGATGTTCATGTTTCTGAGTGTCCTTGCTTTTTGATATCTGGTGATTCTCCGGGTATCACAGCTAAAGACATGTGGCATGAAATTAAAAAGGTCAGCTGAACTTCTCCTTTTTGCATGAGCTTGAAGTAGAAAGGAACTTGAGGAAATCATATTGATGCAATACTTATTATTGGATCTTCTTTTTCTTTTTAGCTTAATCTGTAGCTTGCGAAAAGAATGCTTAAAAATTATAATTCATAATGTTCATTGAGTGCTTAGAAATTATAATTCAAAGTGTTCATTGTCTAATTTAATGTGTGTGTGAGAGAGAGAGAGTGAGAGAGAGAATTGTTTAGAGAACTGAGAAAGTGTATGAGAAGAGGATTCTACAGTAAGTCTTGACACTGACAAGAAGACAAGTATGCCCTTAGGCCATCCTCATTGACATCATCAAACAAATAATCAAACACAAATTTGATAATTTATATTAAAAACTGTTTCACATTGGTCTCATCAAACTACATTTCTTAAACTTTGAAATGCAATAAAAGTGAACAAACCCTTCAAATTTGAAGGGTCACTATTCACCCTTCAACTTATTTATTTAATATATTTTACTTCTCCCACATCTTTTCCTCCTTATTTAAAAGTATTATTTTAAAAAAATATTATTATATTATTATTATGATGAGTCTAATAGTGAATCCAATATAGAATTATGGTGAGTATAGTTTGTGCATCTCGTCAAATTTGTATTTATCATCAAATTTTGATGATTTGTTTGGTAAGACCAATGAAGATGCCCTTATATGGTATATTTATGATAACATTAAGCTCTAGCAAACCTGTAACATCTCCACATAAGAAATATGTACACATTTCAGGTCTTTGACAGGGTGTAGTCTAAATTGAACTTGATTTGATATTAGTTATTTCTCAACCCAATAAAGATAGTAGGCGGTATTTACATGCAAAGAGTACGTACCCATGGTAGAGCAGCAAGACTTGTCTATAATTTTCCATGAACAAAAAATCAAGTAGGAACTAAAATCCACTTTCAGCATTATTATAATAATTTTATCCTCTAAACAAATTCTGACCACTTTTATTCTTATAGAATGGGTCATTCGATCACCTTGACCACAATGAAACTCCAACACCTTCAAAACCAGGATCGTCTATTGGAGCAGCTATAGCAGCCTCTTTGACTATTCCTTCTGATTCTATCCGAACTGTCACATTTTCATTGGCATGGGACTGCCCAGAAGTGAGATTTGGTCAAAAGACTTACCACAGGTTTGTTATTTTAGCCCTCATAACACATGGGAAAAAAACCCAGTCCCTAACCTATACCAACTTTTTCTAACAAAATACTTTTATACCAGGCGCTACACCAGATTTTATGGCACTCATGGGAATGCTGCAGCAAGTATTGCACGTGATGCTATACTTGGTATGTCAGTATATATCATAACCTACATTTGAATTTTCTAAAGAACATGTTACCTTTCTGCTAATGTAGCTAGATTTTGTGATCTAGAAAATTCTCCATAGATGCTTATCAAGACTTTGTTTGACCTTTTCTTTTGAAAATGATCATTAAAGTTAATGAAACATTAATTCTTCTTTTGTAGGAATCTTCATTACAAACAATAATCTGTATTTCCATTAAGAAAAATAATATACCTCTTCCCTGGAAATTCCTGATATTATTTTGTAATCAACCTGCCATCTTTCATATTCCCCTTTGTTGTCAATCAATGTTCCCTATGTAAGAGAACATACTTGTCCTCTAATCTTTGTTATCATGGTCTAGGATTCCCACTTGCAGTTACCATATTTTGCCAGTGGTAGTATATTTGTCAGTGAAAGGAACATATTTGATAGAGAGTACATGTATTGTGTTTTATATCTAGAGCACGCCCTATGGGAATCCCAGATAGAAGCATGGCAGAGACCAGTTCTTGATGACAAAAGGCTGCCCGAATGGTGAGATAAATACAAAATTGTGCTGAAAAATGGACATAAAATCTTCCCACTTTTTCACATATTCTAAATGGTTAGAGATTATTTCCCAGGTACCCAGTCACTCTCTTTAACGAGCTGTATTATCTTAATGCTGGGAGAACAGTCTGGACAGGTATTTGTGAAGCATAAAATCAATTTTAAGAAAATTTGTTATGATCTTTAAATTGAAGTCACCTTATCTTCACAGATGGATCACCTCCAATGCAAAGTTTAGGAACCATTCGCGAGAGGAAGTTTTTCATTGATAGACCCCGATCAAATCTGAAGAAAACAGCTGATATGTCTCATCAAAATGACACTGCTATTGATATCCTTGAAAGGATGGCGGCAACACTTGAGCAAGTACATACTCCACTAACTTCAAAATCTGCTTTCGGAACCTCTTTGCTCCCGAATGAAGAAGAAAATATTGGTCAGCTTCTTTATTCGGAAGGAATTGAATACCTAATGTGGAACACTTATGATGTCCACTTCTACTCATCTTTTGCACTACTCATGTTATTCCCCAAACTTGAACTTGGTATCCAAAGAGACTTTGCAGCAGCAGTAATGATGCATGATCCTGACAGGATGAAAATTATGACTGATGGAAACTGGGCTAAACGAAAGGTTCTAGGTGCTGTACCCCATGATATTGGGTTCAATGACCCTTGGTTTGAAGTAAATGCTTATAATTTGCATAATACAGATAGGTGGAAAGACTTGAATTCTAAGTTTGTTCTCCAAGTATATAGAGATATGGTTGCTACAGGTGATAAAAATTTTGCACGAGCTGTTTGGCCTTCAGTATATGTTGCAATGGCTTATATGGATCAGTTCGATAAGGATGGAGACGGGATGATCGAGAATGAGGGGTTCCCTGATCAGACTTATGATATATGGTCTGTTAGTGGTGTGAGTGCATATTCAGGAGGGCTTTGGGTGGCAGCCCTCCAGGCTGCTTCAGCCATGGCATGTGAAGTAGGTGATAAAGCATCTGCAAATTACTTTTGGGTTAGGTATCAAAAGGCAAAAGCTGTATATGGCACACTATGGAATGGTTCTTACTTTAATTATGACAACAGTGGTGGTCGTTTCAGTTCATCTATTCAAGCTGATCAATTGGCAGGACAATGGTGAGTACGTTATCTTACATATGAAGAAAACATATAACGAACACAAAAAAAAACATATCATTCTGGTCATTTCATTATACGTGTGAACTGTGAACCAGAATCTCTCCAAGTCTCACCATTTAGCATAATGTCAAAAGGTAATATCTCTTGTGCTCTGTCCAAAATCTATGAAGTTTTGCAAATTAATATATTTTTCCTCTATTTTGCATATTAAACACCCGTACTCACCATCGTATTGGCTTTATTACTGATCCACCTAGATTTTTCTCAGTAATTGTTTCTTTTTTTTAGTTAGTCTCTTCTTGTTTTAATACATATTTAGATTTTTCTCATTAATTTTTTCTTATTTTTGTTTAGTTAGTCTCTTCTTGTTTTAATACATTTCTTCCAGCTTTTCTTTGTAATAAACTATTATGCTCACCTTGCTACTATTATTAGGACATTTTACCCATTGATTGCTTTATAAATCACAGCTGATATTTTCATGGCCTGTCTTTGATGTTGTCTAAGTTACAAAGATAAATTAAGGTTTGAAGAATTTACACTCAAGAGTCAAAACAATTACCACATCGTGCTCAAATCTTCTTTACAACTGACTAAAAAGCTCAGAGTTTGCTTTACTTACAAATTTATTTGGGTGGCAGTATTTCTTTGTTGTTCAAGTTATTCCTTGGAATAATATCTTGACACTTTACTCTTGTACATAAAGCCTTAGTATAGAAGCTGTTTTATTGAAGAAAATTTTCCTTATCTATAAATGTCAAAAAGAGATGTATAAAAACTGATTTTCCCAGCCCCACTTAATCATGTCATGCGGGATTTTCAATGGCGTGCCTTCATATTTATCTATGAAAAACTTCTTACAATCATCTTTCTCTCAAAATGATGCATAAATAGGATCAAGTTCAACCACCACTTCAACTAACTAATATACTCATTACTCATACAACAAAGTGACAATAATGGTAGGGAAGAAGAAAGAAATCATGATCTCGCGTAGCCTTTCCTTTTATGTTTTAAACTATCTAAACATCATGTTCTTTAAACTTGAGCTTGGACTTATGTATAAAAGATATTATAGGTATGCTAGAGCATGTGGTCTTTCTCCAATTGTCGAAAAAGACAAGGTGAGGAGTGCCCTCGAGAAGGTTTATAATTTCAATGTCCTAAAGGTTAAGGGAGGTATGCGTGGGGCAGTGAATGGGATGCTGCCAGATGGAAGGGTTGATATGTCGACACCGCAGTCAAGAGAAATCTGGTCTGGAGTTACATATTCTGTTGCTGCTACAATGATTCAGGAGGAGATGTTGGAAATGGCATTTCAGACTTCAGTTGGTGTCTATGAAGCAGCTTGGTCCCAAGAAGGTTTAGGGTAAGTTGAATATTCTTGAGTTCGAATTCTGATTCCACATATCATTTTCTTTCAATTAAATATTAAGAGATAGTCTCACTCACACATGAGGCGTGCATTGTATATTTTGATTAAATTCATATCTTCCATCAACTTCAATTTTGAGACAAGTGATAATTTAACAATGCTAATTGGAATCTAAAAAGAAAATGTCATTTAATCTCATGTAATTTACAGTATTACATGTCTCTGTATGAATAATCAATAAAGCTAAAGCTAATGTTGATTTATATAAATAAAAGTTAAAGCTAGTGTTGTTTAGTAAGACATTAATACTGCAGAAAGTGGATTGGTCATTGTGTCTGAGTTTAATGGGATAAATAACTTAAGAGAGATTTTATTTTTCCCCTATGCTTCCCTTGATTTATAGACCTATGCATTATACACGTCTACACTCTATATGAACCTCCCCTTTCTAGTTAACTTACATTTAGCTTTGGCAACAGCTATTCTTTTCAAACTCCAGAAGCCTGGAACGTCGACGACCAATACAGAGCTCTTGGTTACATGCGGCCATTGGCCATATGGGCAATGCAGTGGGCCTTGTCAAAGCCAAAGCTTTGTAAACCGGAGCTAGGACATGAAGTGATGAAGGACCAAGAATATTATAGGCACCATGCAGGGTTTGCAAGGGTTGCACGTCTTCTTAAGTTGCCCAAGGAGGATGCTGCTGCTAAAAGTATGTTAGAAGTCGTTTACGATTCCATCTGCAACAGACTGTCATTCTAATAGCAGCAGATGTGTGATGTCTAATATGATACTGCTTTATAGACTTCCATATGCAAATGCAATTTAACGTGGGTGCTCGAACTCGACTCAACTATAACAAGTTGGGATTTAAGCAAATGGGGTGTAGCACTCCTCATTAGGAATAAATGAATAATAATACCTTTAGCAGTTATCTTTTGGAACGTCAAGGCTATCTTTTATCTAGAATAAATTGCTTCGAATTGAAATTTAGGCCCCGCTTGTATTGGGAAGTGAGGTGAGCTCATCTCAACTCACTTCCATTTCATCATTATATTTTTATAATTTTTTATACAAAACACAAATTTCTATACACCTTTTTCAAATCCCAATACACATTTTTCAAATTCCAACACACTTTTTTCAAATCCCAAAATAATAATAATATTAAAAAATAAAACTAAAATGAACTGAAGAGATACTTCGATCTTGCGAGTCTTGACAGAATACTTGGGCACAATTGCGTTAATTCCATCCAAAAGATTCTTTGTTAGTTCATATTTTAAACATAAATATTAAGATTACATCTGAGTAAAGGGGCCCGAAATTCCATCAACAGTCCAGAGACCTAGATAAAAAGCTAATACTTGGCGATTGCCATCCAAACTCAATGACACACTACGTCAATCTTCAACGAGATGCACCATACGCTTGGGTCGAGTCATACTGAGCATAACCAGGCTGAGGCGACACTGTTTTCCCATAAGCAGCCGGAGCAGCTGCTGGTACAGCTCCATAACCGCCTGATTGCGGGATAGACTGATCATAACTAGGTTGAGTCGATGCTGGTTGGGCATAGCCCGGCTGCCCGCTTGGTGGTGCACTATATGCTGCTGCTGCAGGACCACCACTGTAAGCAGCATGATCTTGAGGCCCTTGGTAACCATAGCCAGCATTGTTAGCAGCTGCCTGCTCAGGATAACCTTGCTGAGAAGGTGCATATGGTCCATAACCCCCAGCAGCACCAACTTGTGCATAGCCTGAAACCTGCTGTGAACCAGATTGACCATAACCTGGCTGCACTCCTTGCTGTGGATAAATGTGGCCAGATGCAGCTGGTGGCTGACCATACCCATCGGGAGCTGGTGCAGAACCATACGGAGGATATGTTTGCTGCGCCTGGGCGCCAGATCCATATGGATACGGCTGTTGAGGCGTTGCATTTGGGCCATATGATTGGGCAGGAACAGAACCTTGATAAGGCATGTCCCCAGGCTGGGTAGCCCTGGGTGGGCCATAAGATTGTGGAGGACCCTGTGATGGCATGCCATATGATTGTGGTTTCCCATACTGTTGTGCAGCATAACCTGGTTGAGTGCCTGCCTGTGGGTAACCTGGCTGAGAACTTCCATGTCCACCGTAAGGATGCTGCGGAGCATGATTTTCATATTTGGGATCATCATATCCATGCCCATAGCCATGCTGGTGAGGTGCTGCCTGAGAAAAAGGAGCTGAATGACCATAATCGGGACCCTGTGGATGTCCATAATTGTAGTTTGCATGGGATGGGACTGGACCCATTGCAGCTCCAGGGGAAGGGCCTGAGGCATGTGAAGGAACGGGGTTAGAAAGTTGGGCAGATGCTGGAGCATCAGAGAAATGCCCTCCTTGTCCGCCATAGTAATCATAACCACCAGTATGTGAAGGTGGACCATGCATTCTAGGAGGCCGTTGTTCCCAACCAGCACCATAGCCACCTCTTGGTATCATTTGTTGAGGATAATTCCCGTATGCTGGAGGTGGATACTGTGAATTATGAGGTGGATATGATCCTCGATGCTGGTAATCATATGCTGCAGTTCTAGGACCCCACTGAGGCGGACCAGAAGATCCACGGGGTCGATAAGCCTGCTGGTTAAATCCACCATATGAAGGTCTTGCGGGCTATTCCAAGCATATGCAATAAAGAAGTAAGTTAGAAAACCAAAGCAGTTCCATTCACAATTAAACAAACTCTAATTTTTTGTTAAGTACAATAAATGAAGAACATTAATAAGGTGGACAGAAGCAGAAGTTGCCATTATAGCTTTGTAACCATATCTCCAGTTCAAATCATTGGAGGGGATCCTGGCCATCACATTGGTGCTACAAGAAGAACAAATCTATGGGATACATTTTACTTGGACAAAAGCAGGGGAAAAAGTAAAAGCTGAGATCACAGCAAAGTGATGAGAGATGTGGTATATATGAGGTTATAGCGACACAAAAATAGCAATTACTACAACTTTATCATAGCGTACACCATAACCAACATGACAATGTTGACAATCGTAGAAACAAATCAAGCATAAGAGAATAGTAGATGAGAATTGGATGAAATCAAGACACAAACTATGAAAACACATCACATCATAGATTTTTCTAAGCCTTACAAACAATGCAATACTGAAACAATTGGTTATCATCTGGATGATGAAAACACATCACATTTCCTTGTGGTGTATTAGAATTTTCTAAGTCTTACAAATCAAATTGTGATGGAACTGAAAGTTTATACCAAATCATTCAGATGATAATCATGAAAGAAGAAGCATTTCATTTAATACATCATGGAAATTCCCAGCTTAAAAATGCCGATCTCAAGTGACTAAATAAAAATTGTAAGACACATGCATATACTTGCTTCATATTGAATCAGAGCTTAGGCCATATAGGTTACATAGCATGTCATAGACTAGGTCACGTAACGGACTGCAATGTTCTTGCCCATTTCTCAAGTAACCATGCTTTAGGATTCATGCCACTCCTTAACGTATATCATATGACGTACGATATTCTTCATACATAGAATTGGTCACAAGTTTTGAAGTAATCTCCCACACATTTAATTATCATGGCTTCACCAGACAATACACTTTCTTCCAACACATCTCATTCACAGACCATGGGTGGCACTAACGAGCGCTAAGGTTAATATAATGTAGTCTTACAACATTATATTTTTTTTAAACTTTCAAGTCTCAAAGCAATCTTACCAACTATTAACATCCTGCAATCGCGAGATTTAATGCCTGATACCTCTCTTTTGTGGATGGGAATGAAGAGTGGTTGTCTATTGCCACACCAAGAAAGCAATGCTGACCCCATGGAAAAGGCAATAGCCAAATCTGCATTTTTAAAGCCAACCAATTCGAAATTGGCACCTTCATATTAAATAAATCATGGCAACCGACATCTTGGATTGAATATATGGTCTTCCAAACAGCATTCAAATGACCTTTGGCATGGATCATATTCATCAATATCACACTCTTAACCCTATTAAGAGATCAATCTCTCACTCCCATGGCAAGATTATCAAACAATTCTAGCCTAAATAAAGGGAAATATGTCATCCATACAAATTTAATTGTCTGGATAGATAATCGTGTCGCGACAACAGAATATGCTGCTTTGCCAGATGATAAGATACCGAGATGCTTCTCAACAGTCGTGAAAAGAACAGTTTCACACTAAAGCGTGAAATTTACAAGCAACCTAGGAAAATGCTAGAAACCTACTCAATTAAAAAAGGACTAAAAAAGGTACTAATAACACCAACAATAACAAGATATGAACCATACTACCCGGTCTCTTCAACAGCTTAAACAAAATAATATAAATAATTTGCCACAGAATTTGAATGAAATGCATACAATTAATCTCTGGACAATTTCCATCTAAGCATGCATCTATGTCTAACATCTAAACTAGCATATAACTTTAAACTATGCAGATCTAACATGTGGCAGCCATGTATATAAAAACCTAGCTACTTCACCAGAAAGCCTTGCGGGTAGTCTAAAATAGATAGATAGCAAAACAAACTAATAGAAGTTTACAAGCATACTCCTCCCTCGGTGCATGCAAAGTTGTGAACCTTATAATTACCAATTTTTTATTATAAAAAACCTAATTATTTCTCACATCGTAACATGCCAGGTGCACTTGGAAAAGAAGAAACTAAGAATAACTTAACACGTTCAGAGGAAGTTAGCTTAACTATCACAGTGGAAACATATATATCACAACAGAATTCAGCTGCATTTTTCATTGTAGGAAAAATCATTAGGTTGAGAACAAACCTGACTCATAACTTCCTTTATCAACTCTCTAGCCATTTCAATTTGCTTCTTGTCACCAGTCACCCGTACAGTCCTTTCTTTAGATTCATCTCCTTCCGGAAGGTGTTGAGGTATCAACTAAATGGAAAAGAGAGAAAGTTAGCACACATGATGAAACAATATAACATAATAAAGAACAAAATAGTCATCACTCTTAAGAATTGGATCAATATCAACTACCTGGATGCGTGCTCCTGTTCTGGTCTGCAGGCCTTTAATGGTTTCTCCACCTTTGCCTATTATTATACCAACCTGAACCAACAAGGCTGAATATGTAAATAATGGGTCAAATCGTAATCATATATTCGTCATTAATAGACAAAGAGACTAGTAACCTTCTCATTTGGAACTTGTATCTCAATTTGTTCAGAGGCTACAGCAGCCTGTGCTGTTGTGAGACCCCTGGCTATAAGGGAAGGAGAGCCCCCCGCCTCAGCCTGTGGAAAAATACATCAAAGCAGAGAGAAAATAAGGCAATCGGTTTCACATCTCCAGAATAAGCATCAACCAGAAAGCAGTGCACGTGGTGATGAGAAGTAGCCATCCGAAAATAAAGCTAAGTTCAGTCAGCATTAAACCTCTGCAATGACAGCATTTATAAGCTTCTCAGCCTTGGTTATATTATCTAAACTTCCTATAATTTCCACAGGTCTCGTTGCGCAATAAGGATCAGCATCAGAATCCCTAGTGATCTGGATTTTTGCTCCAGAATTGTACTGCAAATAACGTATAGTATCCCCAGCCTTGCCAATAAGAACTCCAACCTGCACCAGAATTTATAGAATTTGACTTTATAAAAGTTGAAATACAAAGATGAATCCTTTTTAACAAAGCTCCAAGAAATGGGCAAACAAAAACATATGGACGGTTGGGTCTGAGAAGCCTCTTTTTCAACCTTCTGTAGTTGCTTGCTTATTTGGATTTGGCAAAACATGGTAAGATGTAATTTTTTATTTGAGTGGTTATCATCTTCAAAAAAGGACGATGAATGGCACCTCTATCTTTCCCCACCACCTATTCTCTGTCAGGGCAGTCTTATCTTCAGGAAATTAAGCCACATTAACAGCGGTATCTTAGAGAAGCAAGTATTTATCCAACCCACCTTGTTGTTAGGCACCTCCATTTTGCGCATCATGGTTTGAGAAGCATCTTCTTGCTGAGGAACCTCTGAAGACGGTTGCTGACTTTCAGGTGGCTGACCTTCCTCTTTAGATGGCTCCTGAGCAGTTTCAGTCAAAGAATCCTCTTTAGCTGGCTCCCGAGCAGTTTCTGTCAAAGAATCCTCTTTTTTTGGTTCCTGAGCAGTCTCCGTCAAAGAATCCTCGACAGATGGTTGTTCGAAGTCACCGGTCTCAGGATTTTCTACCGAGGGTCCTTCATTGCCATCGACCACTGTTTGTTGAATTTCTTCTGTGGGAGGTTGAGCATCCCCCAACTGCAAACTCTCCACCGTAAGCTGTTCATTATCCTCTCTGATAGGTCCATCGTTGTTATCTTCCTTACATCGGTATCCATTTTCAATAGCTGTAAGATAAAAAATGAACTGAACAGATTACTAATTGAAAACATGGAGGCAGGTTTATACAAGGAAGTATGCTACATTTACACAAATTCGCTTCACTAGACAAAATAAAGGGTTTCAATTACTGCATGGCGCACAAGCAGAATAAACTTCCGTTCCATATCATTCGTCGAACTCGTCCATCCACGGGAGACCTTTTGTAGTGAGGGAACTCTAGTTTTAGCTTGACGAGCGAGCGACTTTAGTTTCAGAAAAACGTAAAAACCCCAGGATTCTCGTAAAAGAGGGATGAGTGACAAGGGACTTTCTTGCACACACTTCGTTGTACTTGGATTCCGCCCTTTTGCGCTTATAATAGAATTCTTATTAATTATATAAAAAAAGAATAAAAAATTTCATGCATCAACTTCCGTTTCCATTTTCTTTCACAGGACTGGGGCCATGTTTCCAGCTTTAAATATGATGGAAATAAAAGGGGAAAAACTACTTGAGAATACCATAAACACAACGTAAGTCAATCCACACACATATCATACATATAATATATATATGTATATACACATGTACACTTACATCTATGAAGCCATGAAAAAACCTAACTTCGAAAGAATACAATTCCTTTTAACATACCTGAGTCATCGGGCCCTTCATTGAGGCGGGGCCGCTTCACCTCAGGCCCGTCGGAGGGGGCAGATAAATCAGTTTCCTCGTCTGGCTCATCTTCAACGGGGTCTTCATTCAAATCGGCCAGGTGCTCGGTGCTTGGCTTGTTGGGTTCAGGGGCTTCGGGTTCCAAGTCCTCGAGCTTCCGCTTGTGATCCGAAGGCGCATCCATGCTCACCTCTGCCACTACAACCTCTTCCTCCGCCATAGGGTTCGTCGAAGCTCAAAAGTACCACCAGATCGAGAACGGGGTTTTTTGATTTTTCAGTTCTGTAAGCGAAATAGAGAGCGGGAGGTGTAGATTGTGGCTAAGGGAGTGAGAGAGAGGTTTAAGGGCGTTATATGAAGAGGAATTGGGGATAGAGATATTTTTTACGACCCAATTTGGGCTTTCTTTATTGGGGTTAGGTTTTCGGTGATGGGTTTATTATATACGCGGTTGTGGGTACAATGTGGGCTCGTGGGGCTATCATCTAGGCCTACGAGCCCAATTCATTAAAATAGTCAGAAGCCAGCTACGTGATTGGATCAGCAGGCTCACGTTTTCTGAATATTCCAAAACCCGTCCGTGAGTTAAGGAAAATGAAAAATTAATAAAGAAGGAAAACGGCATCGAAACCGCCACTGTGCAACGTGTTTTTGTTATTTCTACCTGACATTCAATTTAGCACCGAGCTGCCATTCTTCCTTCCCGAACAGTAAAGTCGTTGTCGTTCCTTTCTATGGGTTCTGGGTTTTTCTTATTCCCACAAAATTCCAAAATCTTTCTTTCCCATCCGGGTTCCCCAAATTCCCTCACATTCCTTCCCTTAAGATTCTTGCTATGCGAGTTGTACCTTCTTCCATTTTGCTCTATTGTTGTTCCTGTCCTCTGCCATAGAAAGCCTTTCATTTGCTTTTGGAGTTGATATTGACATGGGGATTCTTTTGATAGGTTATGTTTGATTCACTTGAAACTCCGATTTGAAATTTCATTCTTGGTCAATCCTGTAGCATCCCCCACCTCTTGCGAAAAATTCAGTCGGGGACTGGAGTTTGTTCATTTGAGGACATGCTGAAAAAATGCACATTCTTGCTATGGAGTCGGTTTGTTTGTCGATTACATCGTGTAGAGTTTTTCTAGTTCATGCCAGAATCTATTGGGGAGCTTATGTAATTTACATGATCGGAGAATTCTGTTCCGGATTCATTGTTTAATTCATAACAAGAATTGCTTAACTGGCTTTCATGGCGGGTTCCGAAGCAAACCCTATGGTGGTTTCCGGAGCTTCTGGTTCCCGTGGGGTTGAGGAGACGTCTCCTGACTTGTTGAAGAATACAGCGTCAAACATTGCGAGATTGACAGATTTGATTGAGCACTCTAAGGGTAGGCAGAAGTATCTTGCGCAGACGAGGAGTCCCTCGGATGGCGGCGACGTTAGGTGGTATTATTGCAAGGTGCCCTTGGCAGAGAATGGTGAGCTATTTTTCGTTTTCTCCCTTACATATATGGGCAGCATGCGGTTTATGTTGTGACAGTGTATTGCTTGCATTGTTGGCTTTTCTTATAATGATTGCTTTCTTACTGAGAAGGAAAAGTAGAATATTCAGAATCTTACTATATAGATGATTAACCGTCAACAGAAAGTTTCTTTCTGTTGTTTATTTTAGTTTGCATTTTATTTATGAGAATTTTTTTTCCCTATCTAAGTTAAATTGCTTGTTGAATAATGAAAAAAACAAGGGAGAGGAATGAAGAAATTGAGTATAAGGTAGAGTTATGGCATTGTTTACATATTAAAGGTTTAGTTCAGAAGTCGTCTTCGGTGAACATTGAGAAGGTGCAAGAAGGTTTGTGAGAGGCTTTTGTCTGCAGGGGAGAGACTTCTGAGCTCAAGGGGTCTCTGACCCTGTCGCTGACTTCCTCTAGGTTAACCCCAGCTTTCTTGGCGTCGGTAATCACAGTTGCCGATAATGAGTTGCCTATTAGCAGGGGAGAGGCTTCTGCGCCCGGGGGGCCACAAACCCAGTCACCATCTTCCTCTGGGCTAACCCCAGTTGTCGAGATGACTTCCACTGGGCTGACCCTAGTCATGACAAATGTGGTGTGTATAAAGTCTTTAGAGCAAGTGGTAGTTTTGGGGGAGGACTTGTTGGTGCCTTCCGATGAGAAGTTATTGTCGGGATCTATGTCAGGAGAAGTTGTTGTCCCTTTGGTATCTTTTCCTCCACTATCATCACCTGATTGGCTTTTGCAAAAGATTAATGAGATTCAGCATATCGTAGGAATCTCACATGGAGGATGTGAAGATCAGTTTAACACGCTACTCACTACAATTGAGAAGGGTCACTCACGTGATACCAAATTAAGATTTAAAAATAGTAGGAAGCTGCAACGCCTGTTTTGGGGAATCAACTACGATAGTTCAAGTCGAGAGAAGACTAAATGAAGGAGATATTGAAGACGTTCTCTTTGTGGGTGTTCGGGTGGTTATTAGTCTTTGGGAACTACGGGTTAAAATTGAGGAGGTGTGTTGTATTCCATGGGTATTTTGGGCTTGAGGTACTTTGGATAATTTTCTTGGGCTTGTTAGGTATTTTGGGCTTGAGGTACTTTGGGTAAATTTCTTGGGCTTGTTGGGTTTTTTCATGGGATAGGTGTTTTCGAGCATTCATGGGCAAGGTGTTTTCTTGTATACTTCCAGTGTACTTGTTTACTCCTTTTGATATATATAACATTTTTACTTATCAACAAAAAAAAAAAAACATATTAAAGGTTTAGCAAGTCTCATTAAGACATGATTTAAAATCTCAGATCAAGTTTCATGGCAGATATAATGGTTAAATTATTGTGATGCTCAATTCAGATCTCTCATTAATTTCTATATAATTAGATGTTAGGACTTTCATAGATGATGGTGCATTTGGAGGAAAAGGAATGATAGAAGCTTTGAAGATCATGAGCAGCCAATGGATGAGCTTAGAAATTTCTTTTTTAATACTTTATTCCATTGGATTTTTGTAGTAGGTTTTAGTGGTTCAAATTTTCATGAATTTCTTGTATCACTAGGTCATCAAGCGTAGGTGATGCTCTTGTATATGTCCCGTTTACTTGGGCTATTGCCTACCCTTCTTATCAATAAAATTTTGTTTACCAATAAATAAATGATAGAGTTTCATAAGAAAAAACAGAAACGAAATTTTTCTGCAGTGATTATCTATCAAATCTATCATAGGAATGGCAAACATATGTTTATTCAAGATGAGTTTGGAGAGAAGTGTCTCGGAATTTATAAGAAGATTGATATTCCTCTTGTTTATTTGTGCTGTATCATGATCAAACATGTATACTGAGCACCTCTTTATTTGCTTATTTTAATTTTCTCTCTTTCTTTAGTTTTTAGTTCATGACCATCAGATACCCGTATTAAGGACATGTATACATCCCGATGACGTGCTGTATTTTTTTTCTCTGCAGAACTAGCCACCTCAGTCCCTCGCACCGAGATTGTGGGAAAGGGCGACTATTTTCGATTTGGGATGAGAGATTCTCTTGCAATAGAAGCATCTTTCTTGGAGGTCATCTTCGTAGTCCTTTTATTTTTATTTTTTCCTACAAGTAAATTTCTGTAGTCTTTTTAGTTTTCTAAATAATTAAGCTTTCTCCTTCACGTTCAACTCTGATTGCAAGATGTCTTTCTGAATCTAAAAGTTGTATAACTTTGTTTGATAGGAATAAGATTGCATACATTTTTCCATGCTATGCACTGAGTTAAGATCTTCCAGACATTCTCTTTAGAAGAAAAGAGACATACTTTGGGAAAGAATGATGATAATTCTGTTGTTATTAGATCACTTAATTCAGATGATTATTATATCTTCAATTGGCAGCCATCTGACTGATTTTCTCAATTAATTGTGTCATTCGGTTGTTCAATACGTTTTACAGGAGGAGGAAGATTTGCTCTCCAGTTGGTGGAAGGAATTTGCAGAGTGTAGTGAAGGTCCAACTGAACGACCAAGTTCCAGTAAGATGGTAGATAAGCAAGTACGTGAATCTTCTTCAGAAGGTGCTCGATCAGCCCAACTATACGAAGCTGAAGAGGAGAGAGTTGGTGTCCCTGTAAAGGGAGGACTCTATGAGGTACTCCTACATTTTTGCTCAGCATGATGTCTTTATGAACTTCTTTCTAGGAAGCACCTTCTTGAATGATGGTGGCTACAAATTTGATGTACATACTATTCTCTGATCAACAGAGATGAGAACTTAAACAGAGCGGTAAAGTAACAAAAAAAAAAGAACAAATCATATGGTTTTTAAACTCCCAGCACCTATTCAATTAAAGAAAATTGAGAACATAATGGATGAAAGAAGGGGTCCTATAGAAAATCGGAAAAATAATTCAGGACTACAGTTGATTTTGTTCTTGGATGTTGATATTGTGGCAGATTTTGAATTTGGAGGAGAAAAGGACACAAAAATCATCTGAAAGATTGTATGACCTCATTATCAGATGCCAAAGTGATTTTAATATATTTAACCCCATACAAAAAAAGTAAATTGAGGTAGTCCGGTGCATCTTTCAAGTGACAATTCTTTGTCTAGTTGACCAGTATCTTATTTCGTGACGGTTCAACGCCAGGCACGGGCTTCTTGAACTTTTTAAGTATTATACAAACCCACAAAAACCTAAGCCGATGTGGAGACTCTCACATAAAGGCTCACAAGATGGCAGAAAAATTGGTTTTGTTCTCATGGGTAGTGGAAGGTAAACTGCAGTGCTCAAGAGCATGTTTTGTAATGCTGCAATGCTTTCAGAGTGTCCATTTTAATTCATCATTAAAACCAAACCCCAAATATGTAACTATCCTTTGAGATCAACATCTGGCGTAATGTATAGGCTCTTTTTGTTGTACTTGGTTCAGACTTTTGCAGGAGAGGAGCATATTTTGCTGGATCTGAAACTTGTTTTTTTTTAAATGTCGGGAAACCTCTCCAAGGCAAAGCCCTGTAGAGTAAACTCCGGTTCTGTACACCGCACCCTTGGAATTTCCCTACACGAAACTGATTAAATCGTTGACTTTTCATCAGGAGGTGTGGCCCCAATGAATTGTTTGTACCCATGAGGTGTTGAACCTTGGACCTTGAGTGGAGTGATACTCCAAGACCAAGGCTTTCACCAGTTGAGCCAGCCTGTTCTGAAACTTATTTTTGTTATGCATGTGGGTTGTGAAAGGAGAACCATGCATCTTTCACTGAGGGTCTACGTTTTTGTTTCATCTTAATTCTTTCTGAGTTTCTCTCTAGGAATTATGGGTTTGGGCTTCAAGATAGGTGAAAAAAGTTGCTTTCACATTCAACTTATTGGTGCCATGATGATATTATAAGAAGCTTTTGTTTGAAACATGTTAGGAAGCAACTCTTGGACCTGTCGACTGGCTGCCTTGTCCTATAAAATATCTGCTCTCGATCTGATTTTTTGTTTTTTTTTTTTTGGGGGGGGGGGGGGTGGGGGGAGGTTTACAGTTTGGTTAAACGATTCTTAGAGATGGGAAGTTGTTGTGACTTACTCTGTTTGCACTAGTTGCAACTGTGCAATTAGGTGGAAGGCTTCCCTTGTGCCGACTGTTCATGCCAAGGTTTCACTACAGGACCTTCTCAAGCATACACTGGCCTTCCATCAACCGTGTCTGATTTTGTTTATAATATCATCTGTTGCTATCGATTAACAATATCTTAAAGCATACACATTCCTTTACTTTTAGGAAGTTTTGTTTCATTAATTAATTAATTGTAACGTGTGAAAAGTTTCATTGAATTGATACACCTTTCTAAAGAACTTCATTGTTTTTGTCTTGTGTATGCTTTCTAAAAGTGAAATTACATTATATATGCAGGTAGATTTAGTGAGGAGACATTGTTTCCCTGTTTATTGGAGTGGAGAAAATCGGCGTGTTTTAAGAGGTCATTGGTTTGCTCGTAAAGGGGGACTTGATTGGCTTCCTCTTCGTGAAGATGTCTCTGAACAACTAGAGATTGCATACCGCCGCCAGGTTTGCTACATAGTACTGGGTTTGATATATTGAATTATTAAGTGTCTTGACTAGGAGGATTTATCTCCTGTACGTTACTAGTTGTTAGTTTTGTTTAAGTATGTCATAGCATGACGTCAAAATAAATGAAAATTTTGTATTGATATTCAAGTTTGCATTTTTTCATCTATGAGCGTACAGAATTTCAGGTTAGTGCAGCTTTCAATTATTGCGGTTTACTGTCTTTTAAAAAAAAAATCGAAATCTTCTTTTATTTTTTAACTGTAAATTGCTCATTGTATACTTTGTTGTGACACATAATTAAGCATTTTTCTTATCCTTGTATTTGTTTATGGAGGTGCGAATACAACTCATAAAGATTGATTTTTGTTGTACTCAGGTTTGGCACCGAAGAACATTTCAACCGTCAGGACTTTTTGCATCTCGAGTTGAGCTGCAAGGATCTATGCCGGTATGCATATTGTTTTGTAAATCAGAATTGTGTTTTCTTTGTTGTGAATATCGGGTGCATAACTATATCGCAGGATTGTTCTTGTAGGGCTTGCATGCACTTTTTACTGGAGAAGATGATACTTGGGAGGCTTGGCTCAATGTTGATGCTTCTGGTTTTTCTAGTGTTTTTGGTTTAGGTAGAAATGGAATTAAGTTAAGGCGCGGGTATTCCACATCTCACTCACCAAAGCTCACACAGGTTTCTATATTTTCTCCCCTCCAACATTATTGTGGCAGAAATTTCATTACCTTTCTTTCATTTCCTGTTACATAATTGTACATAATATATGCCAATGGACTGGGGACCAAACAGAATCTCCTCCTCCCTGAATAAAAAGGTGGAGGGTGTAGTCGTCATTCCAAATGTCTGCGTGAGTGTTTATGCAGACAAATGTATGGGAACTGTTGTTTCCACTCCTATAATAGTTGTCTCTAATTCCCTTGTAACAATTATTTCTTTCCTTTTTATTTTTTCAGGATGAATTACGTCAGCAAAAGGAGGAGGAAATGGATGATTACTGTTCACAGGTATGTACTACTGTAGCATGCTGCTCATGTTCGTATTTGTTTTTTTTAATGGTGTTATTATATAATGTACGTATATACAATGAGGTTTTGTGCTTTTTGTGTTCAAAAAACCTCTGTTTACAAAGACTAGAAAATCTCCTTAATAGTTTTGATATTGCAAATGAGATGTGTGAGAATGAACTTCCAAGGGCATTTGGTTGAACTTCCTATAATTTAAGGTACTTGCATTCTTCAATAAACTCATTTGGCAATCACATCAATACGAGCAATAAATTAGAAAAGCACCTTTTCCATGGAGAGGATTACCCCAATTTTTTGGCCATGTTAGAATGTAACACCCTTTCCTGTAGATATAAAATGTTACGGACATTCATAGCGTAATGCCGGTAAAGAGATTTGACTTCATAAAAATAACTTATTTATATAATCATAAAGCTAACTTAGCATAAAATAGTTCAATAATTTTGAAAACTAAAAATGTAATAAAATAATACAAACTAATCCTTTGTACCAAAATTGCTTACTCTACCATCCAATCATAACTAACCCATTTGGAATAACACTTATTTAAGGTCTAAGTCTCTAGAAGAATAATCTACTCTTGGCACTCCTGCTCAGTATCCATGCATGATGCAATCATCATCTGGGACATTAAAATATGAAAACAAAGAAACAAACAACTAAGTCGAAGACTTAGTAATAGCATATCATACTATAAACTTAACATAGCTTAACATTAGGCTTAACTCAGAAAATTTTCATGCATCGTCATACATATGCACATAGCATATAGATCATTCGTGAATAACATAGGCGGAATTAAACATAATCATGGCCATATATGTAACATGCATGCATGAATGACTAACTCCACACGTTTCATATTATTTATACATGACTTATTCATCTTGTCTTTCACCTACTTAGTGGCCATCATAACATATCGCATCGGTCCAAATTTTCAATTGTCGTTGACCGCATAAATCGTAGCATAACATATGGTGAACCACAATTAAGTTCATGGCACCTCATATATCATTACATACATATGGTACGCTTGGGTCTGTGGTACCACATAATTAATATGGTGAACCACGTTTGGATCCGTGACACTTCATAAACCACAACATAGCACATGGTAAAGCACGCTTAGGTCTTTGTCACCGCATACATTGTAGCATAGCATACGGTGAAGCACACGTAGGTCTGCGTCACCAAATACATCATGGGATATTTATGGTGGACCACACTTAAGTTCGTGGCTTGTACGTTCATCCATAACATTGGCCACCAATAACATAAGGCCAATGTTAACTTATTTTTCACATGAATTCTTACTTATCTTATCATGATGCATATGGACATGTTGACTTCATGACTTTCATGGGTCTTACTTAGATGCATGGCATAACATTGATCATGACATATTAATATGAGCTTACATAATCATAACATAAACTACATAATGACGTACGTGTTACATGGCATAGCATAATATAAGCATTCCATAAACTTAACAGACATGCCATTAAGCATAGCACACATAAGTGCATCATAAACATATGATCATAATTCACCGAGGGTTCGTAAAGAGGGGCTAACCTTGAATTGGCCATACATATAGGATAGTTGCTATGCTATGTTAGTTTTATGATTATATTAATGAGGTATTTTTATGAAGTCGAATCTCTTTATAGGGCATTACACTACGAATGCATGTAACATTCAGTATCTACGAGAAGGGGTGTTACATTTGCATGGGATAATCTCATCAAATACCTTTACTTAAATCCATAATCATCGGAAAATGTCTAGACTGTGCCTTTCCTAGATCAGTTTGAATGGACCTTGTGATGGGCCATTGGCTTTCCTTGGGCTTTTGGTGTCACTTTCTTATTTGGGTTTGCTTGTGACTCTTATGTCCAAAACAAGTGGGTCCGTAATCTGAATAGAACCATATTTAGTTTGAAATTTTTTATTTGCAGTTGCATTTGAATCTGGTAATCCGTGTGTCCTTAGATGAATGAGGTCAACCTAAGCTTCATCTGTTTGAAAATGGCCCAGCCTTGTTGTAGCCCTATTCCTGTGGACTCTAGCAGAACTCCAATAACACATGCTATAGAAAAACGGGAAAAACATTTTTTTTCTTTTTCTTTTTCTTTTTTTTTTCTGATCTTTTCATGTTTCCTCTTCTTTCGTCTTTGGCATCTATGGCATGGCACAACCATGCCCGAAAGACATACCATACAAATGTTTACGTCATATACGCCGTGTTTTGTTTAGACAGGTTCTTTTGAATTAAGTGACAAGTCCAGATGCATAACTAGGTTTCACATATATGACCCAAAAACTCAGCTTACTCTTAGCTTATTTCATTACAATAAGCTCCTATATTGTTTTTTCTGTTTCACTGAATTTTTTGGTCTAGGTACCTGTGCGACACCTAGTTTTTATGGTTCATGGTATTGGTCAAAGGTTGGAGAAGTCTAATTTGGTTGATGATGTTAGCAATTTTCGCAATATCACAGAAAGTCTCTCTGAACAGCATCTTACTTCTCACCAACGTGGCACTCAGAGAGTCATTTTTATCCCATGCCAGGTAACATTCTCATGTGACACTTTTTTCTTGTGTAGAATTGATTCTCTTGTCAAATGAGTGGAGGTTCCTGTAAAATACGGTATGGTTAAAAAATGCATTTAGTTTATCCTCCTTCCCTTTCTCGTTTCTTTTTCTTTTCTTTTTTCTTTATTTTTTTTGGCGGCCGGGGGGGGGGGGGGATAATATTAATGTAGCCTTGTTTTTTTTTTTTTAAAACATCTCAAACTCATTATTACACTTTTTCAAATTTCCATAGAAAATAAAATAATTAATTCAACATTTTCAAAACCCAAAAAAACTAATATTAAAAAATATATTATAATAATATTTTATTATTTTTTAACTTTTATCAAATCTTATCTCTAAAAACAAACTAGGACTATATTGAATCATTCACATAGCTTGAGTTGAATGGACTGAGACGTGGATTATTTCCTCAGCCCAATATGACATGAAAGTTTGGAAGCATTATCCTACAATCAGAGCATTGTGGCATTCTATATCAGGACCAGTAAAAGGATAATACCTATAGTTTCTGTTCATTTATGTTTTGCAAGAACATTTTAACCACTGATTTTGTAAGGATTGCAGTATTTTGACCACTGACCCCTTTTGGGTTGGAGTTTTGGATTGGCATTACATACTGTAACTAACTTTATGGTATTTTTATTGTAGTGGAGAAAGGGTTTGAAGCTTAGTGGTGAAACTGCCGTTGAAAAAATTACTCTAGCTGGAGTACGAGGTCTGCGTGTCACGTTGAGCGCAACTGTTCATGATGTATTATACTACATGAGCCCCATCTATTGTCAGGATATTATCAACTCGGTATTGCTTCTGTCTATTCTCTTACTCTCTTGTTTCTCTCTTTTAAGCATCTTTTTCAGTACTTTCTGTGTAATTGGGTTTAAAACATCACATATTGGACAAGTCTCATTTGACCTTGGTTCTTCTGGCTCTGCATTTAGTTCCCGTAAATATGATGTTGGAGCTGGTATTTCTGTTTTGTGATGCTTATGCATCTTCGTCACATCAACAAGTATATCAGTGTGCTTTTCTCCTGCCATCCAGAGCATTAGGAACCCATCTTTGACTTCAGTTACCGTAGACTAGCTCATAAGTATATTAATATTCCAAAACTTTTGTAAGTATAAAGATTCCCTTCCTTCCTTATCAAAAAAAATAATAATAATAAAGATTCCCTCCCATAAATCTGCTAGCCCCAAGTAGGAAATGAATGCTCCATGGAGAAACTGTCCTGGCCCTATATGTAATCTCCACTATTTCATTTCCTGTCTCAATTTTGGAACTTTTGACTCTCTTGGAGCTTTGGATTTTGAACTTTCTATTTAGCCTGTAAATTTTCTTTCTAATCATAAGAAAAAAAAATGATTCTAGGAAAAAATGATTATAGGCACAATTAATTTGCTTTAGGTATAAGTTTGTGGAATGATATATTTGCTAGAGCGGGGCTACATTAGGTGATGCCACAAAGGGTTGTGGGTTTTTTGGCTAGTTGGCAAGGCATCCGTGGTACCACTAAAATTGCAGTTATTGGAAGATGATACCAATTTGTCTATAGTGGTGCATATGGATGGTGAAAGGGATGAAATTAATCACACCTGCCAAGCATTTATGACAAAGGGGACAAAAGGACAGCTGATGGGACTGAAAGGTGAGCTGATGGACATTGAGAGTAAATGAGAAGAAAAGCAAGATGGCAAGGGAAATGAAGCCGACTGTGACACGCAAGATAAAGATCTGCCCAGATATTTCACTTGACTATAAAAGGACTCTAGTCGGCTGGAATAGGGGGCTCTCTTCTTCTTCTTCAACCTGGGCTTCCCCAGACTTCGCCAAAAGCACAAGGCGAATTCATCTAGATGTTCATTTATATTTCTCTGTACAGTGAGCTATGAGAGACTGTAAAAATCCCTATTATAGTGGATTCTCATCCCCAAACACCCGTGGACGTAGGCATTCGCCGAACCACGTAAAACTGTGTGTCCATCTCTCTTTATTTCATCTGTTATCGCCTACGCGCAGTCTCGCCGGGAGCCCTAAACGACCTCAAATGCAGCCCAACTCGCACCGGTGGGTTGGAAATAATCATTTCTCTCACACCGACCCTTTGGCCGATTTTTATGGCCTTAACAGTGGCGCCGTCTGTGGGATGCGTTATCATCGGTAGTGAGAAAATAATAATTTTCTAACCCACTAGATAAGTGTGTTCGACCACCTCATTCTCATTTTTTATATTTATTTCTTTTCTTCTTTGTCGTTGTCACGACCAGAAGAGTGTTGGCACCAGTTCGGTCGGATTTTTCCCAGCCCGGTCGGATTTTTCTCAGCTCGCTCAGCTCGGTCGTATTTTTCCCAGGTCGGTCGGATTTTTCTCAGCTCGCTCAGCTCGGTAGGATTTTTCTCAGCTTGCTCGGTCGGATTTTTCCCAGCCGGTCGGATTTTTCAGTCTGCTCGGATTTTTCTCAGCCTGCTTGGCTCGGTCGGATCTCTCAGCTCGCTCAGCTCGGTCGGATTTTCCCAGCTCGGTCGGATTTTTCAGTCTGCTCGGATTTTTCTCAGCTCGCTCAGCTCGGTCGGATTTTTCCCAGGTCGGTCGGATTTTTCTCAGCTCGCTCAGCTCGGTCGGATTTTCCCAGCTCGGTCGGATTTTCCCAGCCTGCTCGGATTTTTCACTCTGCTCGGATTTTCCCAGCTCGGTCGGATTTTCCCAGCCCGGTCGGATTTTTCTCAGCTCGCTCAGCTCGGTCGTATTTTTCCCAGGTCGGTCGGATTTTTCTCAGCTCGCTCAGCTCGGTCGTATTTTTCCCAGGTCGGTCGGATTTTTCTCAGCTCGCTCAGCTCGGTCGGATTTTTCCCAGCCTGGTCGGATTTTTCCCAGCCGGTCGGATTTTTCAGTCTGCTCGGATTTTTCTCAGCCTGCTTGGCTCGGTCGGATTTCTCTCAGCTCGCTCAGCTCGGTCGTATTTTTCCCAGGTCGGTCGGATTTTTCTCAGCTCGCTCAGCTCGGTCGGATTTTTCCCAGCCTGGTCGGATTTTTCTCAGCTTGCTCGGTCGGATTTTTCCCAGCCGGTCGGATTTTTCAGTCTGCTCGGATTTTTCTCAGCCTGCTTGGCTCGGTCGGATTTCTCTCAGCTCGCTCAGCTCGGTCGGATTTTCCCAGCTCGGTCGGATTTTTCAGTCTGCTCGGATTTTTCTCAGCTCGCTCAGCTCGGTCGGATTTTTCCCAGGTCGGTCGGATTTTTCTCAGCTCGCTCAGCTCGGTCGGATTTTCCCAGCTCGGTCGGATTTTCCCAGCCTGCTCGGATTTTTCACTCTGCTCGGATTTTCCCAGCTCGGTCGGATTTTCCCAGCTCGGTCGGATTTTTCTCAGCTTGCTTGGCTCGGTCGGATTTCTCTCAGCTCGCTCAGCTCGGTCGGATTTTTCCCAGGTCGGTCGGATTTTTCTCAGCTCGCTCAGCTCGGTCGGATTTTCCCAGCTTGGTCGGATTTTTCTCAGCCAGCTCGGATTTTTCCCAGCCTGCTCGGATTTTTCAGTCTGCTCGGATTTTTCTCAGCTTGCTTGGCTCGGTCGGATTTCTCTCAGCTCGCTCAGCTCGGTCGGATTTTTCCCAAGTCGGTCGGATTTTTCTCAGCTCGCTCAGCTCGGTCGGATTTTTCCCAGGTCGGTCGGATTTTTCTCAGCCAGCTCGGATTTTTCTCAGCCTGCTCAGCTCGGTCGGATTTCTCTCAGCTCGCTCAGCTCGGTCGGATTTTTCTCAGCCAGCTCGGATTTTTTTCAGCTCGGTCGGATTTTTCCCAGCCTGCTCGGATTTTTCAGTCTGCTCGGATTTTTCTCAGCTCGCTCAGCTCGGTCGGATTTTTCCCAGGTCGGTCGGATTTTTCTCAGCTCGCTCAGCTCGGTCGGATTTTCCCAGCTCGGTCGGATTTTCCCAGCCTGCTCGGATTTTTCACTCTGCTCGGATTTTTCTCAGCTCAGCCAACTCGGATTTCTCTCAGCCAGCTCGGATTTTTCTCAGCCATCGGATTTTTCCCAGCCTAGATTTCTCTCAGCTCGGACCAGATCCCCTCATCTCGGACTTTCCTTCCTCACATTACACTCCATCCGCTTTGAGCACAATTCAATGAACTCAAACATTTTCGTGGGAGCTCGAGGACATGTCTATCACAGACACCATCTCGGATTTCGACTCAAATTACCATCAGATAGGCTCACACGCCTCTCGCCTCATCCAGTCACATAACTTACACACAACGCACCCATTGTGCCACACGGAACACAACATTCGGGAGTCAATGCTTAGGATCTCACGGGTCCACGACTCCTCGCTCGAGAGTCAACGTTCAGAAATTCATCACCCGACCTTCGACACTCGAAAACTTTTTCCACAGATAAAAAACACATCAGATTGTCTCTTTTACAATACATGAATTTATCTTTGTACTAATGAATTTATTACCTGCAGCATGGGATGTCAGCATGCAATCACATCCCGCGGGGTCGGTCTATCCACCTACGCGAAGTAACAGTAACTTCCCGCCAGGCCTCAGGCGATGTAGCTTCCCGCGGAGCCCTAGGCGATCTTCCCGCCAGGCCTCACGCGATGTAGCTTCCCGCGGAGCCCTAGGCGATGCACTCCCGCCAGGCCTCACGCGATGTAGCTTCCCGCGGAGCCCTAGGCGATGCACTCCCGCCAGGCCTCACGTGATGTAGCTTCCCGCGGAGCCCTAGGCGATGCACTCCCGCCAGGCCTCACGCGATGTAGCTTCCCGCGGAGCCTAGGCGATGCACTCCCGCTAGGCCTCACGCGATGTAGCTTCCCGCGGAGCCCTAGGCGATGCACTCCCGCCAGGCCTCACGCGATGTAGCTTCCCGCGGAGCCCTAGGCGATGCACTCCCGCCAGGCCTCACACGACGACACCTCCCGCGGAGTCCTAGACAATGCACTCTCGCAGATCTCACTCGGTGACACCACCAGACGGGTCTTATACTACGACGGAATAGGCTTTGTGCCTCACCATAGCGAAATCTCATCGACAACTCGTGGAAATTGTCAGATCAACCACATCCTGCCCAAAGGCTCGCGAGGTTGTATGGCCATCCACAACCTACAAAAAATCCACCCACGCGAAGATTACTAAGGTCTCCCCTTACCTAACTCCATAGCTACATTTTACACAATCAGTATTTTCTTGGGATTCAGGATACGAAACTACAAAATTCCCATCAAAGTATCTTTGATAAGAATTTGCGGGGTACTGAAAGGGATGAAATTAATCACACCTGCCAAGCATTTATGACAAAGGGGACAAAAGGACAGCTGATGGGATTGAAAGGTGAGCTGATGGACATTGAGAGTAAATGAGAAGAAAAGCAAGATGGCAAGGGAAATGAAGCCGACTGTGACACGCAAGATAAAGATCTGCCCAGATATTTCACTTGACTATAAAAGGACTCTAGTCGGCTGGAACAGGGGGCTCTCTTCTTCTTCTTCAACCTGGGCTTCCCCAGACTTCGCCAAAAGCACAAGGCGAATTCATCTAGATGTTCATTTATATTTCTCTGTACAGTGAGCTATGAGAGACTGTAAAAATCCCTATTATAGTGGATTCTCATCCCCAAACACCCGTGGACGTAGGCATTCGCCGAACCACGTAAAACTGTGTGTCCATCTCTCTTTATTTCATCTGTTATCGCCTACGCGCAGTCTCGCCGGGAGCCCTAAACGACCTCAAATGCAGCCCAACTCGCACCGGTGGGTTGGAAATAATCATTTCTCTCACACCGACCCTTTGGCCGATTTTTATGGCCTTAACAGATGGAGAGGAATGGTCGAAGCTTTGAGAATAGTGAATGGACAATAGACGAGATTAGAACTTCTTCATACTTTATTCCATTGGTTGATTGTAATAGACTTCAATGGCATGAACGTACATTATTTCCTTGTATCTTTAGAGTCTAGACACTCATGCATGGATGTTGCTATTGTATATGTCTTATGTGTTTGGCTTTCCTATTTTAATGAACTTATTTACTGATAAAAGAAAGTTTGCTTTAGGTAATAGCATGGTGATCTCTTGGCAGTATATGGTAAGATTACCATTCAGAGGAGCTAATACGACAATATTAATGACTTTCTAACATTCAAATGCCAAATTAGTGTTGATTGAGGCATACCACCACAGTTAAACGAGATCTATGTTACGTAAATTGGCGTGGACTACCATTTATTTTAATAGGATTGCATTCTTTAGAGAAAACTAGATAAATATAACAAACACAATCAACGTGATGAAAAATGTCGTGTATGATTGTTGTAAAAAAGGTGTCACTTGTTCACCTAATACAATAGCAGTTGTAAAGTGGAAGGTGAACAATAAAGGAATATTTTTTTTTTATAACTAAAAATATTATATGTATCAATAGAAGTAACCAAGTACAGTGAATGTATAAAAGAAAACATTTAGCCCATACTAGAGAGCTCCTAATGATCTAAAAATTCCTTGAAAAACTACACGAAATACATCAAACCCGCGATGGAAAAAAAGCCCCTCCCCAACCCCAACCCCAACCCCAACCCCTTGTTCCCCCCGTACGACTAATAATCCACCCAAAACTTTCTCTACGAGAACTTCTTCATAATGCCCTCCCTCTAGTCTTTCCTTGACTTAAGTTACTGCTTATAGCATTATAGTTGATTGCCCAAGAAAGACGCTTTAAGTCCCTGCTTTTCTTAAAACTTGATTTGGTATCATACGAGTAATATTTTAAATTGGTCTTCACATCCTCTATGTGAGAGTTCCACTTTATATTGAATCTCGTTGATCTTGCGTAGAACCCAATCCGCACTATAGTGTTAATCGGAGGAAGAGAAACCAAGGGAGCAACATTATTCCTGTACACAATACCTAACTGCATTCCCAACCCTAAACATTATATATGGTGAAAGAACTGTTTTGAAGTTGCTGAAAGGTGGTGAAAGCAATAAATTATACCAGAAGATGGTGAAAGATTTGGAGTTGAAGCTTGAAGATTTAAAGTCTCCAGTCTCTAGACACAAAATCCTTCAAGTCTCAAATTTCGGAAATCAGATGAAAAGAACTGTTTTTAAGATTCTGAAGAGAGTATTATAACTAGACCAATATCAGCCCAATACCGTTAGATACAGGCAAGTTTGCGCACGAACATAAATAATTACTTGCTTTTCTTTTGTCTTTGTTTCTAGCTACTCCAAATAGCCAAGTGCCATCAACCACGTCATTCTCTCTAGCATGCAGTGGTTTCTTTCTCTCTTTGTTTCTGGCCACTCCAAACAGCCAAGTGCCACCCACTATTTCATTCTCTCTAGCATGCAGTGGGTAATGGCAGAGACGGTGTATGGTCGTCTGCTATAAAATTACCCATCAAATTTCTTTCTTCCCTTAAATTTTTCCTTTCATTTGGCTCTTTCCTGTTATCCATTCCTCATTCCTGCGGGGATGGTGATTTGTTCCTATTGATTTTTCTTTTGGTTTTGGATTTATTTTTCAATATTTTTTCTCCACAAAACCATTTGATTGGGTGAGTTTCCAATCCTCATCGCTTTGTAGCTATTTGGAGGTTAGAATTTTTTACTTCGTCGAGTCTGAATCACCATGGATCTGAGAGGAAGAAGGTTCTGGAACTAGTGGTGGTTGACGTTCCTGGACAGGGTTGTTCTGGAATGATAGCCAAGTTCTTGTGCTTGAATTGCTTGGGCGGAAGCTTGGTGGCAAACTCATGTGGGTTCCAGACCAAACAGTTGTTGTTGCCGTCACTCTAGGAAACCACTGAGTTGGTCTCAGAGTCGTCCACCATGCCGTAAAGCTTCCTAAAAAAGGCAGCAATGTATCAGTTGCAGTTGCCGTCACCATCGTCATCGAAGACCCGGCATCATTAGCATCTACCATTCTTCTTCTTCTTCTTCTTCTTCCATGAGAGAGGGAGAGAAGAGGGTTGTGGTCGAAATTGGAAGCAGGCGCATTGTCAAATAGACGCTCCCTCTTCTCTTTTCTTCTTATTTTTTTGCCTTTTAAGAGCAGAACACGAAGGCAACATCGTGCACACACGAGTGAACCACCAAGCACACCAACAATGTCCAACATTTTCAGAGACAGAGCAATGAGGTCCTCCCACTCTCAGTTTCCCACCAAGCCCAGCCCTTTCGGATGAAGAAGTGGAAAAAAAAAATGCAGACTGCAATGCGCCCAAAACACAGAGTTTCATTAATCCCAGTGGCATCCGTGCGCAAGGAGTTCCCAAATTTGCCTGCATATAGAGTTTTTCATATCAGCCTTACGGGACTGTTCCAGTATATTTGCAAGTCACAGCCTACATTAACTTTCAAAAGACTATGATTATAAATATTTCCCAAATTGTAAGTCATAGTGAAGTAGTGGCTAGTCCCAAGGGAGCCTTCCGGGCTTTGGAGTTTCTATCTCTGAGAAAAAAAAAAGGTTTCTTATTCCATAATATGTGACTAGAAAGTTTTCTGATCAATCAAAGCAATTATATTCGTCCAACCCCCCCGGAAAAAAATTAAAAAAAAAAACACCTCTCAAAAAAGGGGGGGAATAGTTTATTTGTACTTTTAAGGTATCTAAAATAGTGAAAAGCAAGATTATTGGTGGAATTCTCTTTAAAAGTTGTACCTTAGGGGTATGGCACAGGTATATAGACATGCAACCATCGAGAGCGGCTTTTTTTGTGTGGACAGCAACCCTGGACAAGATCCTTACCATGGACAACATGAGGAAACGTCATATAATTGTAATAGATTGGTGTTGTTTGTGCAAAAAAATAGGGAATCAGTAGATCAATTACTCCTCCACTGCGAGGTGGCCAAGAAATTGTGAGATAAGTTTTTCACAAAACTTGGCTTATTGAGGTAACCCACAGGTGGCGGCTATATGGCGTATGGTTCTTATTTGTATGTGTTGGTGCTTATAGACAAAGAGAAATGTTAGGAATTTTGAAGATTGTAAGAGATCTATGGAGGAACTCATAATTTTCTTTTATGAGATTTTGCTTTCTTGGGCAGGATCCATTGTTTGTAACGGACTTAGTATCCATGATCTTCTTTCTTCTTTGTAACACTTGCTAAATTTTCTCAAGTATACCTCCGGTATACCTGGGCTTAGCCTTTTTATTAATGAATTCCTTTTGATTACCTATCAAAAAAATATATAGACATGCAACAGTTGTTAACGAGTTACTAGAGTAGTTAATGATTAAATAAGGAAGTTCATGCATAACACCTTGTTGGAGATATCTTGAGCATATACAAATACAGTGATCTGTATCCTTTGTTTCAAATTGGTATTTTTGCATGCATTTGCATCAAGAGATTCTGTTGCCATTTATATTGTCTTTCTCAGCAACTTGAGCTGTTGCTTTGAAAAAGAAAGATTTTGTTTTAGAAGTTACCAAATCTAGCTATTCAGGGTATTAGAGGTAGCAACATGATTAAACCTTGAATTGATAAAAAAATATTTCTCCTCCAGGTGTCCAACCAATTAAATCGGTTGTATCTGAAGTTTCTGAAGAGGAATCCGGGTTATGATGGAAAGGTTTGAAGCTGAAGAACATCCATTGCTTTTCTTTTCTTTTCTTCTAAAAGAATTATATGGCCTTAAAAGTTCGATACAGTTATCTCTGTTACCATTTGTATAGGTTTCCATATACGGACATTCTTTGGGAAGTGTCCTCTCCTATGATATTCTCTGCCATCAGGAGAACTTATCATCCCCATTTCCGATGGATTGGATGTATAAAGAACACAATAGAAATGAAGAATCATCTCCTGATATGAACACCGAGTCTTCTCCATGCGACTATTTGACTAAGCCGGAGGATAAAAACTTCACAGTAATAAATGAAACACAGGACAAGGTGGGTCACTTTGAAGACGAGCTCAGTGCACGAACAGCTCTTTTGGTAAAAGAGGAAGGAGATTCTGAAGATTTTTCCACAATTGTGGGTCCTATCACTTCGAATTTAGATGTATGTACAAAGGCTACAGATTCCAACCAACCAAGTGGTCAGAAAGGTTTTGATGAACTGCTTTGTGATTCTAGTGACATACTTTCTTCAAAAAGGGAAGGCTTTGGTAAAAATACAGACATGAGTTCTGAACTCCAAATTGATGGCTTGGAGAAAAAGGCTGAGGAAGTTTGTGAAGATACTAGTAATGAAGAGAAAACAATCAAATTGCTGAGGCAAGAGGTTGGAATTTATAAAAAGGATAATTTTCTTCGTGTCTTTCTCTGTGCACCATTTGTTTGACATCTAATATTACTGCTTTAGATTGATTCCCTAAAGGCCAAGATAGTGAAATTGGAAAAGCAGTGTGGAGGTGGAGATACGAGTTTGCATCAAGGTAATTGTCAATCATCGCATAATTTTTTTTCCTTTTATCTATATGTGGAACTCTGTGTTAATATTTCTAGATACAGGAAATATGGAGGTTCCTGCAACTATTGCAAAGCCACCCATACATGAGAAGCAGCTACCTGGGCAAGATGATGCACCAAAGAATCACACTCCATACATTAAGTATACAAAGCTTGAGTTTGAGGTAAAACAGAGGGGGATTTCTGATTCTTTGATTATGTTATTTATTTGTATCCTTTTTTTTTTGCATGGTATATTTACCTTGGTCTATATTTCTATTTACTGCATGTAAATTTATGAAAAAAAAATGTTTGTAACTTTGAAGGAGAGTGAAACTTGTTCTTTATGAAGTTTAGTTGCAAATCAGATCCAGGGTTATTTTGGAAGGGATATTTTTATGATTTTGCTTCAATGTTTCTACATCAGGTTGACACATTCTATGCAGTTGGATCACCTCTTGGAGTATTCCTTGCACTTCGTAATATTCGTATTGGGATTGGTGAGATTCAATACATCTATGGACTTAAGATGCTTTTATATGGTTGCATGAATATTGTTTAAGCTGATATCAATGGTTAGTTTAACCATTAATATTGACTTGCATTTTATTTCGGTCATCTATAAAATTATTGATTCACAAAAAACGGAGTTTCAGATATGTAGCAGTTTCTGAAACTATCAAAATCTAGATCTGATGAGTTGATTTGTCTTTTTGGTTCCAGGAAAAGGAAAGAACTATTGGGAAGAAGAAAATATAAGTGAAGAGATGCCTGCATGTAGGCAAATGTTTAATATTTTTCACCCGTTTGATCCTGTGGCATACAGGTCTGTTAAATCAACTCATTTTCATTGCAGTTGGACATCTTTTTTCTTTTTTTGTTTGGTTAGTAGACTTCATATGTAACACCCCTCTTCCCCAGGGTTAAGAACAATGTCATTCATTTGGGAAACCTGAGTGCTACTAACCTTGCCTATAATCTTTTTTTAATGAAGCACCAGGTATAAAAGATTCCATAATTTAAAATAGAACATACTTCATTAAAATCTAGAAGATTGCGTGGAAACACTTAATAGTATTTCTCAAACTTTGTACCATAAAAAAAGTCATAACTTAAAGCTTTATAAATGATCTAAGCTTCTCCACGCCTCCCTGTGCTAAGTCTCATCCTGCAGCTCTATCATTATAAATCTCCTTCCCTGGGGTGGTTAAAACAATAAAAACCTACAATAACAAGTCAAATACTCAATAAATAGTACATCATAGACTAAACATAATAAACATTGAGCTTTCTTTGAAATACATGTGTGCTTATACTTATACTAACATAAATAAACATGTAATATACGTCTAACTTATCTTTCTTTCATTTAATCTTATCATAACTTGTCTTGACTTATCTAATTGGCCAACCAACACACCTCAATCCCATATGCAAGGTTGTGCACCGCCACAAGGGGAGCCACTATGATCATGACATATTATGGTAAACACGCTTAGGTCTGTGACTTGCACATTCACCCCTAACTGCATTGGTAACATGCATCTCTAATGGCCATTCTTAAATCTTCTTTCATAACATGTCTTTTATCTTTTCTTTTTTTTTTTTTTTTGTTCATGATGCATGTAGAACACATAATAGCTTATCCTAATCATAAATGAAAATATATCATAATGCATATAAAACATATCTTAATGTGCATTGAAACTCACTTTCATCAAATCATAATTTGGTACATAAAAATGGGCTTTCAATGAAGGCATACATATATAATACTTTTTATAAAAGACATGCCGTTTATCTTATATACGTAGAAAGGTATGATCATACTACTTATCTCACAGTGCTAATAGAAAAAAAAAACTAAAAAAACTCTTTTATGGTATTGTTTATTTTTTAGGAACGATTTTATTCTGGATTTTCAGCAAGATTTTTGCAAGATACTTATGTTATTCCGTATTTTATTATTTGGTCATAATTGTATTTTGCCTCTTTTTCCATAGCTATTTAAGTCCTGCTTGTGGGCTTTGGAAGGCTCATATTCAATTATTTAAAAAAAAAAAACTAATATCAGAGTTTATCTCAGAGTTTTTCTCTCTGTTTGTGTTTTTCTCAATTTCAACTCCACTTCCGTTGTTTAGCTAGCCGTCAGAATCATTCTTATTCTGCATTCGGCATCAGGCAGTTTTACAACATATGATAGAAAGTTTCTTGAATTTCGTACAGAATAGAACCACTTGTCTGTAAAGAATACATTGGTAAACGCCCTGTTCTTATACCCTATCACAAGGGTGGAAGGCGGTTGCATATTGGATTTCAGGTAAGCCTTTTGACAATGCGTAAATGTGGATTCATCTCTCTCTCTCTCTCTCTCTCTCTCTCTCTCCCCGCATGTGTGTTTTAATATGATCACACTATGTGGTGCAGGAATTTACTGAAGATTTTGCAGCTCGTACCCAGGCACTAATGGATCACATGCACTCCGTAAGGGTGAGCCCTATCAGACCTTCAAAAGTTGTCTGTTGAGTTTATCGTATGCATGATTAATATATGTTGATCTACTTATCAAAAAAAAAATTAATATATGTTGATCTGTAATTCTGGTCTGCTTTGATACTTCATATCTGCACGAATAGGTCATGTTTGTGAGGGGGACTTCAGAAAAAGGATCTTGATATGGACAGCTTGAGTGGGGAAAGTTTCTTGAGCTTTTACCCAGGGAACATAGAATACTTTTTTGCATTTGGTTCCCCATCTGTATAATTTTTGTTATTTTACCCAGTAAGAAGCTTTTAGAAATTTGAGAAAAGGTCGTGTATATATAAGGTGTGGGAAGGGATAGGGAGGTTGTTGTGGATACTGTACTAAGTAAAATTGAAAGATGGAGTTTCAGGTTGTGATTGGTTTCAACTACATTTGCACGCCATGTTATTAATTAAATTTGGAAGTCTAAATCATGTATCCAGAAGCGAGAAGCCCCTTAAGTTTTTTCAGTCTCCTTTATATTCCTATTTATGGCGCGCTTTAAAACTAGTGTTGGTTTCTTCACTTAGCAGTTGAAATTAAACATTCTCCTCATTAGCTTAATAAGTAATCATGGTATATGCATATATAGGCTTTTAAGGATTGATAGCCCTGTATTAATTATTACTTTACCCTGTGAACTTGAGTTATGTTTGGATCTATCAGTGCTTGATTCACGTTTGCTACATTAAATGTTTGTGGTCTTTGCTTTTTAGTCATGTTCAAGATGTTACAGTTTGGGGCTGTTTTCTGTTTAAACAGGTCAAAGTCCTCACGGTTTGCCAATCCAGAAATGCAGATAGCGCAGAAGGTAACATGATATTTTATCCTTCTGGTTTGCTTTGTTTTCCTTTCTTTTATTTCTCCTTCTTTCTACCTCAATATTGTCCTCATCCTGCTCATCAAAGTAAGGAGGAATCGGAATATTATGTTAGCGAAGAGGCCTTCTTCCCTGCACCCATCCCTCCCCCCCACCCCCCAAAAAAATCCAAAAATAAAAAAAATTCCCCATCGTGTCCCACACATGCACATTATCGAAAAGGAGGAAAAAATAAAAGCATACCATGCCCTAAAACAGAAAATTAAATTTAATAATATAACCCAACACAGCACAGTCCTAATTCAAACTAGTTGGTATATGTTGCATAAGCCCTTATTTTTCTATTTAAGCATATCAGGGCCTGCAACCTCATATTCCTTTTCTGCATTTGTTAATACATCCCTCCAATTTTTTCTTTATATTGCAGAGTCGGGAGGGAATTCCCAAGAAAAAGAAGAGAGATCATACGGTTCTCTTATGATGGAGAGATTAACTGGAAGTGAAGAAGGACATATTGATCACATGCTTCAAGTACTTGTTTACCAATTTGATACCAGTCCTTGAAAGTTGAAACCATACTTTTCATGTCTATTGTTGTTTTTCACAAAACACTCCAATATGCTCATGCACACACTAATAACTGCATGTATATATCTATTTGTAGCTGGGTTAGATTAAGTGAAGAAATGTACTTGTAACAAATTGTAAAATTGATGATAAAACTACTAATTGTTTGTACAAGGACCTAATTTGATATAGGAGCAGCATTCTTGCCATACTGCTCATGTTCCGCCTTGTTGCATTCATCTTCTAAAGCAAAGGTTATGGAACCTAGCACATGTAAGGCAGCCTCAAGATAAATGCCATCGTGATATGAATGTGGTGAGACTTGAGATGAGACTTGCGACAAAAGGAAAGATAAAATGTGAGCTGCACCAATTGAGGATAATATGTGGGGGAGTTTTTTTATACGTAACTTTATTAATAGGTGTGGCCAAGTACAAGGTGTATACAAGAGAAAGATGTGGAGAGTTACCTAAGATGGTTCATACTTCTGCAAGTGAATACAATTCAAAAAAACGTAAAGGGTTAATGGACCAAAAAGTTAAAGGGTTAAATGGACCAAAAAGTTATGTGGTTATTTTGAATGATGACTTATGTTGGATTGAATTGTGTGCAAATGTTTGAAACATTTGTCATGGTAAAGAATTCTCAGTAGTAACTATCTTAATCTGTGAATAGTTCCCCTGCATGAAGAGTTATGCCTGATTTCTTATTTCCTCTTAATTTGAAACATCCATGATAAATCGAGTACTAGCTATTTATGTTGAGTTTCAAATCAGATTTTTTATGTTGATCCTGCAGGATAAAACATTTGAGCATCCATACTTACAAGTCCTTGGATCACATACGTAAGTATCCACTCTCTATTTTGTATTGAGACGAATAATGGCAGCACTACTGTGCTATTGAGAAATGAGCATAGGCTAGTTTTATTAAAATTAAGACAACAAAGCCATTGTTACGCTTCCACAGTGAAAGTGATTTTGATTTCTGGACGCGTATCAATCATATTTTGTCAAATGGAAAGCATGTAATGTCTAAAAGGAATACCTTGAATAATTGTTTAGCTTTCTCTGGGAAATGCCACGTGTAACTATCATTTGGGCTACCTCATAAAGAAGCACTACATTGGAATGTTCCTTTGCGGCAACTCTTGAAGCTCTGGTATCCCTTTTGCTTTCCAATGGGATGCATGACTTCATAGTTCATGCTAGTTGAAGTGCTTCTGTAGATCCACAATCAATGGGTAGTCTGGGGCCTAAAAACTGGCAAACATGTTTTACCCATTACTATGCTTGTGAATGATAACCTAACTGATTAACTTGAGCCTGCATGTTTAATTGCTTTTGTTTATTGGCTCTTCTTTTAATTTGTGAATTTTGGTGTTCAGTAACTATTGGAGGGACGCTGATACTGCTCTTTTCATATTAAAACACTTGTATCGAGATATACCTGAAGACCCTAACTCATCAGAGGAATCCAGTGCAACCAACTCAAAAGAAGAAGGTGGTTCCACAGGCTGGTCTGATCAGCGTGAGACTGTTGATGAAGAGCTTCCTTTGACATTCTCCGACAATGTTATGGTTAGAAATTTTTCAAGGAAAGCCAAGAAGATTTTTAAGAAGCGCCGATGACAGTGGCAGGCATACTTCTCGTCACATCAATGCCTATAAATGCAAGTGCAAACTGATGGAAGTTGAACTGTTGAAGCCATTTTTGCTATTATCTTATCACTGCATTCTGGGCCAAATTACAAACTATTTCATATATTTTGCATTGCATGAAGTTCAAATTTATTATATGCCATATGTTGATGGGAATGCAAGAATCAGAACTCGAGGTACATTGGAAAGGATATACGCCTGTGAATATGGCCGGAGGTACATAAGGCTCTCCCTTAAAAGGGGAGAGAGAGAGAGAGAGAGAGAGAGTTGTGCTGTGTGGTAGAGTTACTGTTGGTTAAATGGCAGAGCGATTGCTCTCTGTAGTCTGTACCTTAAAAAGGAAATAAGGTGGCACACTTGTTGGTCAATGAAACTAATGCCTGTGTGATCTATGTGAATTGACATGACATGGAAGCATGTAACAAGTCATGTGGTATTTTTCAATCAATATTTATATGGACAGATTTAAATGATCTCTCTCTCTCTCTCTCTCTCTCTCTCTCTCTTATAAACCTGTGATAATTTTTTTTTTCCTCCAACTTTGATTTGGATTTGCTTTAATGGTTTCTCGCATCATACATGTTGATATCACATGATTTTAAAAGGTTGCTTCTATCAACTATTCAAACGACAGTTTCTTAAAATTTATCACATATATAGTAAGTATGAGTGCTGATGAATTAAGGTAATAAACTCTGACGTGAAGAAGATCAGATCATTACTCTATTAATAATAATAATATGTTGCCACGACCCAATCTCCTGGATTGCAATTTCTAATTAGTTGAAATTATCTCCCTACCGCAATATTGTGCTTCATGGAAACAGAAAGGCTCTTTATATTACGTAAAATGACGGCAAGCATGCACATTCCATAATCCGCCGAATCAGTGCTGGAATTGAATGACCCTTATGCAAGAAGACTGCTAACCCTGATTTAATTTGTGATTTTTTCTGTTTTGTCTGTGAGAGAGGGGGATTTTGCTTTGCCTTGTCTTTGTTTTTAAACCTTCCTCAAGGAATAAAGTTGAAGACGTAAGCACTACAATGTTATATTATTTAATTTCGAGTTCCACTTGAACCATGAATTAAATATTAGATTTAAGATTTAATTCCCGTGATTTAAGTCTCTTTGTTATGATTGCATAATTAATGCACCAACGCTAACTCGCAAATGGGACGTTATTCGCCATGATTTTCATAATTGGCAGGTGCCAATAATTCATTTAATTTATACTGCCCGAAAATTACGCGTAGAAGATACAAGACAATTAACATTGTTGCCTAGCTGGCTAGCTTCATGTGCCACGTATGATCAAGAGATTTTCTCAAAAAGATTTTTCCATAATTAAACCCACATTAATTATAGCCCGTATAAGGAAATTTCTGAAGAGATTTTTTCAGGAGATTCGCCTCTCTCTCTCTCTCTCTCTCTCTCTCTCTCTATGTGAGAGAAAGACTATAAATGGCAATAGACTATGATCTTGATTTTGAAACAATTAAAGGATTCAAATTAGTACCGTATAATTTGTATATGCATATGCTCATCAGTCAGCATCATGATATCTCCAACAAATTAAAGGTACTCCTGAATACGTTGCTCATGTTACCATTAATTAATTAATACAATCAGACTCTCTCTCTCTCTCTCTCTCTCTCTCTCTCTCTCTCTATGTATAATTCATGTCATCAGTCATTACGATCTATCTCCCAGTCAAATTCACCGAAATTAATCATTATAACTTAAAATGGTCTATATGATCTCCATTTAATACGCAGGCGGCCAGGATTAGTTTCCTTCATGCAATATCATGATCAAGCCTCCTTAATAAATTATTCAGAACTGGAAAAGGCTATATATATATAAATATCAAGCTCATGATCATGAGTCATGAATGACAACCTTCAAACGTAGTACTAAAAACTTCCATTAACCAGGTCAAGATCATTATTTTTTATCGAAATAGAATGACATGATTGAATTAAGATCACTCAGCAACTCCCACGAAAAATTCATAGAACACAACATGGAGGCATGAGATAGGGGAAGCTAGCTGCAACCTTTTTATTTTTATTTTTATTATTTTTCTTATTTATTTATTGCAAACAAAAAGGAAAGAAGGAGAGAAAGAAATATCCTCCTTAATTTCTTTTTGTTTGTTTTGCAAAGGAAAGTTATGAGATTCATCAAACACCAATAATATTGCAGCCTAGCTCCAAACTCTCATTACACTCAAAAACTTCATCAACATCACAATTGATCAGTGCGCCCATCAGCATAATATTGATTTGATGATCCAAAATGTCCATAAAAAAAAAAAAAAACCAAAGGAAAAGTTCAGACATTCATCTCATTAAATCCCATCAAATTACTATTAAAAACTAAAAAAAATGACGGCTTCAAGAATGATTGGAAATGGAAAATCCCAGGCCATAACCAAATATAGAAGTAATTGCAGACAAAATTCCATGGCTTTAAGATTGAGCTAATCTAAGCAAGAACTCAGAAGACCCCTAGCTTTCTGCAACAGAGGACGTTGCTTCCCTGCAAGATCCAGAACTCACTTCAGAAACTATCATCAACAAGTCTCCTCAATCTGCCTTCTCTCTCTCCAAATGCTTCTGCATTAAAAAGAAAAATAAAAACTTCTAGCCAGTTGACGATCGAGCAGCTTCTAATTAATTAGGCAACCTCTCTGATCTCTCTCTACTATATTAACCAAAACTGAGAGATTGTTTGTTAGTGCAGGATGACTCAGAATGAAACTCAAGATCCCACAATTACTTCCATCTGATCAATTCATTGCTAGTCTATCAATTATCATTTTTGGTCCTCTCTTTAAGAGCTTGAACACAGGCATTCTTCTCAAGGAGAAGACAAAGTGAAGTTCTCCTGTCTGAACATGGCGGAACATCCACACCGTAATGAAATCTTCATACTTTCGCAGCTGATGTTCTTTGCAGAACTTATTCCAGCCTTCCGTAAGAACATGAAATTTAGAAGCCCAGCACTTGAACGTCATCGAAAACTCTTTACCATTCATGTCATGCACGGTGACCGGAGTTCCCCGAACAAGATCATCGCTCTTGTTCAGCAATGGCAAGAGGAAGTTCTCGACGTCTGCTTTGTTGAAAGACAGTCTGCATTGGTCAGTCCTCACGTCAGTGGGTGTCAACTGCTTCTCAAAAGGCTTAGAGCATGCTCCTATGAGGCCGCTGAGGCTCGACAATGGAGGACATTCCGAGGGAAAGTAGGAGCCGAAATATTGATACGTCTGGGAATATGAACTTTGAATAATGGGTTTGGGCAGTCTTGATCTTCCTGCACGTTCAAGCAAAACCATGGCTAGCTTTTCATCTGGTTTTGCATGCTTTATCGTTAGAAGAATCGTAGCTGCTGTGAACTCTTCATTAAATTCCTCAAGGTTAATGTATTTGCCATTAACCCATTCAGTTAACTTTCTTTTCCCCATAGTTCTTACTTTTTCTTCAAGATTCTCAGATCAGAGAGAGAGAGAGAGAGAGAGAGAGAGAGAGGAGAGCGAGAATTGGCGGATTATTGAAGCCTGTGCAGGTTTTATAAGAAGCTTGGAGCCGAAGCTTGATATTAAGGAACCCGACAGCTGTGAACTCATTAAATTCCTCAAGGCTAATGTTCCCTTCAAGGCTAATATTATATTAAACATTATGCGTATATAATGTGTTAAAAAAATACATTTAGTAATATATAAATATATTTTAATGTATAAGTTTTTTTTTTTTTTTTTTGGAAAAGAATACATTTCACTAGATAAAATTTTAATAATTTTTATATTTTTCAATGTATATATGCCAAATATACAAGTAATACTAAATTTAATATTTAATATAATGGATTATTTATATTTTAATTTTGTAAGATCTTGCTAAATTAAGGTATAAATTTGCATTGATGTCTTATTTTATGTTGTTGTATTAAATATAAATTCAAAATAACTTCATCTAAAGATCTTGAAAATCTAATTTAAATATTGAAAATCCTTAAATATTTATTTAATTTGTTGCATTGATGCCTCATTTTATTGAAAATATTTCAATTTATTTTTTATTATATTATAATTAAAAATAACGTACTTAAATTTCGCCTCAGACCTTAATAAATCATGTTCTTGGCCTGTACGATCTCTTTAATTACTTACTTTTAAATTAAGTGAAGCACACCGTTAATAGATAGAGCTCTGAGTTACAGAAACTGAATCCCTTGAAACAAATTGGATTCAATCATAATTTTCTGCTGCTTGATTCTGGCACAGAATTTAATTGCTGTATTAATTACAAGTACTATAGTCACAAGGATTAACAAGTTGTCCCAGACGGAAAAATAGAGAGCAATGTTGTACTAGACAATTCTTTTGCCAGAATCTTTCTAAGATTAATGTAGCTTTACTTAATTTCTGACTACATGTAGAGAACTTCGCTCTGCCGTTTGATTTTCTTCGCATGAATTTAGCTCAGCCTTCTTTCTGTTTGTCTCCAATCTGTAACACAAAATGGAATAAATGGCAATTTGGGTTACACAATTCAGGCAATCAAATAACATGTCAAGGAAGCAAATTGAGCTACAGCTACAAAAAAAAAAAAAAATGGTACAAAAAAAGTCTATCCTTTTTGCCTAAGCTGTAACATTTGGGTTTGGCTAAGAAGCAAATGATGCAGAGAAGAGGAGCTTTGCTATACTAAAAATGACTCCTAGCTATATATATGCCAAGTTTCATATGAGAAGATGTACCTGCAGCTAGCTTTCTTAAGAATTATGATAAGTTTGAAACAAAGTGAACAAACGCCAATGCATTATATATGCAGGTCGTATAATTTAGAAATTAAACAACATTTTCAAAGAAGCAAACTGAGATGCACACAAACTTTACTAGCAAATGATGCAAACAAGAGGAGTTCGCTGAAATAGAGATACTAGTAAACTAATACCGTTTTATTCTTAGGAATTAGGATAAATTTTCATAATGCCACCCAGATGATGAGCAGTAATAATGGTTGATTTTTGGGATGTGCTGAATCCTCGGGCGATCCACGCTTTCTTCTCCGCGTATGCGTTCAATGAGCTCTGGCCTAACACTGGTTAAACTAATTTGTTGGACATTTGTAAGATGCTCGATACCTTGAGGCATCATCTTCAACTCCATGCATTTCCTAAGACATAGATTCTCAAGACTTTGCATAGCCTCTTTCTCAATGACTATGCCAATCAACTGAGGGAAATTACCTAAGATCAAACTTTTTAAACGACAGAAACCTGTACGAAAGCATAGCGAGTTTCCCTCATAAGCATTGACAAGAGTAAGCCTACGCAGGTTAGGTAGCGTTTGGATGTAAGGAAGTGGGTCTTCAGGCAGTCGTGACCAACTTAAGAACAAAGCCTTAAGGCTCTGAAGTGAGAAAAACCACTGTGGAACTTTGCCCAATTTCCCAATCAAGTTAAGTCTCTGAAGGTTGGGAGGAGGTGATGATAGTGCATCCAGATGAAGGACTTCATCCTCACTTGAAGCCATTAATGTTAAGTGGCAAAGGCGATTCAACTTTTCAATTGAAGAGCACAGGACCCTCTCGTCCACTTCTCTTTCTTTCCTAATGCCAGTGCAAGTGAGTTGGGTCAGTTTCTCCACATGCCTCGCTACAGCATCATTCACCTTGACAAAATGCAGAACTTGAAGGTCCTTTAAATTTCTCAAATTTGATGGTGCTGGTGACCCATTTATGTAGTTGAAATCATCAACTAATTCAAGATTGTAATGGCACACGTTCAAATGCCTCAAGTTTTGCAAATTCCCTATTCCCCGAGGAAGTGCCTTTACTTTTGTCTGATTAAGATTCAAAGTCTGCAGGTTGCAAAGTCTCCCTATGGATTTTGGAACCTCCTGTATGCAAGTTCCCTCCAAGTTCATGTTTCTTAAGTTGAACAAATTCCCTACTTCATCCGGCAACTTGTGGATTGGTACATATTGCGCATCTAAGACCCTCAGAAGCCTAAAACCAGATGGAAGTGAACATAGAGATGATGGAGAGTCAGTTATATCAAGGAAGACAAAGAAAGATCGAAGCCGAGAAATGCATGGCCATGATTCGAATCTCTTGTCACATTTTTTAGTCACCAATCGACGTGCCCCATTCTCTGTTAATGGTTGGTGATCACCATCATGTATGAAACAAAGTTTTTCTCTTTCTGACTTCGTGAGAGCAAGTTCTCGCATAAGATCGTGCATCTTACATGAATTTGGCCGACCAGATGAGTTCTTTACAACTTGAAGCATGTTTCGGTGTCCAAGTTCGATAAGGTAGCTCTCACCAACTTCTTCTGGACTCAGGCCTCTAACTTCTTCTATAAAACCTTCTGCCATCCAGAGCCCGATCAGTCTCCTTCTCCGTATGAGATAATCTTCCGGGAATATGCAACAATACAAGAAACAATGCTTAAGTCGGTATGGCAAATCATTAAAGCTTAGCAACAACACGCTCTTGACTATTTCCAACATTGGATTGTTGCTTAATTCCCAATTCAAGCTATTCAAAACTGTTCTCCATTCCATTTCAAACTTCTTGGAGGCCATCAAACCTCCTAAAGCTACAATTGCAAGTGGAAGGCCCTGGCATTTGCCCAGGATGTCCCTTGCTATGACTTCAAGCTCGAAGGGACATAAATTATCAGGATTGCTTGAGAATGCTTTCAGACAAAACAGGACCCAAGCGTCATCCTTTCCCAGTGGTTGAATATGGTGAACATAGGTTTGTACTCCAAAGGAAGACAAAGCAATTTTTTCTTTCCTCGTTGTAAGCAACACCCGACTTCCGAAATCACCATTTGGGAGTGATTCTTTAATTTCAGTCCAAAGATTCACATTCCATACGTCATCTAAAACAACAAGATACCTTAAAGGCCTTAGGAAATTAGCAAGAGTCTCTACCAACCGTCTGAAGCTCAAGGTGTTGGGATCCTTAGGTAAGAATTCCCTTGCAGCTTGGTAAAACTCCTGGATCATACCCCTAAGCAAGTCTTCAATGACATAAGTTTGGGACACCGAGATCCACGCATAGCAATCAAAATGTTGCTTCACAACAGGAGTATTGTAAACATTGGCAACAAGAGTTGTCTTACCTGAACCACCCATGCCAACAACTGAAATAACAGAGCGACGTGGTTTTTCATGATCCATCAATAACCGTAACAAGGTTTCCTTGTCATGCTGAATCCCGACAAGTTCGTCGTTGCCCGTGAAGAGAGCCGAGTCGCGAAGGTTCCGAACCCATTTTGGCTCATCATCATGGCGGGTTACGGCTACCCCTTCAATACGATGAACACCATATCGCTGGTGTCTCTCCGGAATAGACTTGGTGATAGCACTGATTCTTCGTAATTTGATTGCAAGGCGATGCCTCAGCCAAATGTTCTTCGGAAACTCGATGGTTTTCTGGAGGAACCGTGTGAATTTGAGAGATTGTTGTGGCCGACTGACATGGTACATGAGCTCGTCGATGATGTCTTCGACATCATATGCTACTTCCCTCACGTTCGCCACCCAAACCTTTTCACCTTCGCTGTAAGCTAGTCCTTTTGTATCTGCATCCTCTAGAAAGGACCTCATGCTTGCTAATTCGTGCTTAATTTCGTGAAGCTCATAAGAAATTCCCGCCACCAAAGACACTTCGTTCTCGAGAATGGAAATTATTTTGCCAATGGTGCAGTCCAATGGAAGTGAGGCCATATTAAGCTATTTTCTCCCCCTCGATCTTTTTCCCCCCGAGCACTCGACCTTCAACTGTAATTCATTCCATGAAGAAACATGATAAAGCCGGAGTTCCAGACCAGATACATACATAGAGAGAGAGGGAGAGAGAGAGATCCTATTGGACAGAACATACCTATCGTGTACAGTTTTTCTTTACGCGTGATGTTGGGGGGTTCAAAGTTGAGGAATCAGGATCTAATCTTTGTTCAAGTTTACGGACACTGTCGATCGACAAGTCAGTTGTTGGTGTAAAGACCGACGCCCACGTCGTACGCGATACTTACATTTTATTTATCATTTATTTATTATTTTAAGTGTATTTATTTATTTATTATTTTTTTAAATGTTTTTTTAATATCCTTAATCATTGAAAAAAATTTAAATATATAATTTTATTAATAATTATTTTCTTAATCATTAAATTAAAAAATAAAAAAATAAAAAAATAAAAAATAATAATAATAATAATAAAAGAATAGTAAATAGATGATAAAACTATCATTATTCCTATCTCTATTGTGCGTTACTACATATTTTTTCGAACACGGCACTGACATTTAAGGTTTAGCCTTTGGACAGTGATCACCCCCATAAATTTTGATCTTTGCGTAACCTGAATATTTTTTTAGTTATGATTACCATTATAAGAAAAATAAAAAAGCATACTTCGTAATTTTTATGTAATACTGTAGAATTTTTCGTTTGAATTGGTTTCGGAATTATCTGATTTCAACTTATTTCATTTTATTATTATAATTTTTTTAAATATTAATATAAAATATAATAAATAATTTAACTCTTTCAAATTTTAAAATAAGAATAATATTAACAAATAATATTTGAACTTATTTAATCTTTTTATCTTTTATCTAAAATTATCTCCTATCATCTTTAAAACCAAACTAAACCTAAAATTCTCAACCCAGCTCTAGTTTCCGTACATGAAAACAGAATGAGCATAAATAACCTCCTAAATTCTGCTTTGATGTCCTATCCAAACGAAGACAACAAATCCAGAAGCTCAGATTGCGAGCACTGAGCATTCAAACATCTTATTAGCAATGTAAGATAAAAGTAGTATATTATTGAATCAAGTTTCTTTTTTTTTTTTTTTTTAGTAAGTAGTTATTGAGTCAAGTTTCTCATAATGATATTCTTTCTTTGATGGGCTAAGATCCTTTTTTGGGCTTGTGCACAGTAACCAAAAATTCATTGCAAGTCTCAAATTATACATGCAACGTAAGCACTTATCAACAAATACAGTCGCAAGACTCGCAACAGATACATGTTCCAAACTTTCAACCAACACATGGATGCTTATAACAAAACCAAATCCAACCCACATTCAAGCTTAGAATCGTGGAAGGCACATCCATCAAAGACAGACAGTGAAAAATCCACAGAAAGTATTGAATGATATCAGCCACCATCTCGTTCTAGTTTGCTTCAATCACAATGCGTTCATAGAGGACTTTCCTCAAATATATGGTGAGCTTTACTTGTATACTTACGGAAGCCACCCCCCCAAATAGATCCATCGATCCGTGCATGCGTATATGTATAAATAGCATTCGGTTGGACCCATCAGATCGATGCGTTTATGCCAAAATGGTAACTAAGAGACGAACTCCAAGCAATCAAACAAATCCCAGAAATTGGTACGGTGGTCTAACTTTTAAGGGAAAAAATTGATACTTTTAATTTTGAAACATAATGGAAAATTAACATTTGAAATGTTCTCAAAAACCAAAAAACATTAGAAAAGTTATCCTCCACACAGTGCATACGTCCGAGTGTAAGCGATCTGACACAGTCACACAAGATCAAGAAGACTGAACAAACATGCGACAGACACATACCAACTAACCTTCTCATCAAACTACTCGCTCCTCCTCTGCCCTATCAGTTGTGAAGACTGGAGTTTAGGATCCAAGTGGAGGAGGAATCTCCTACGCCATCTTCTCAACGGCAAATATCATCTCTCTTTTCAAAAAGGAAAATCATATCTACAAAACATTTTTCACAACAAATTTCACAAAAATATGATAGTTGCAAAGTATGTGTAATTATTGTGAAAAAAATAAATTAATAATTTATATTTTTAATAATAAATTTTACTCTTTTTTTAAATAGTTACATCCTATTTATATATTCTATAACTGAATATAACATTATTTTAATAAATTATATATATTATTTCGTACCCATAATCCATATTGATATTATAAATTATAAATAATTTTATAAATCGGTTACTGAAATAAAATATATATATATCTAAATTAGATGGTATCTTTTATACATGGTAAGGAAAACTACTGCTCATAGTAATATAAATCACTGCAGAAACGTAACAATCTTTCCATTTTCCTTTTTCTGACCTTGGAAATCTGTCGTGAAATTTCTTTCAATTCTCAAATATTACATGAAATCTTTTGTGTGATCTCCCAGTTTCGCGTTTACCGGTTGACCCGATTATTGTCAACTCCATTCCTTCTCCTATAGGAAGTGTAACATGAGATTTTACACTGATATTCCTCTCCTTCACAACTTCAGCAAATGATATTCCATCTCTTCTATGTTGTAGATTGCTTACTGCTACTATCGACCCACTTGGATTAAGGTTTATAGTCTCGAATAACTTGATGTGATCTTCAAATTTGCAGTCGATAACTGCAAAATCAATGTTCTTGTATCTGTTTATCACTTCACAAGGATTCCCGTACACAAAGTCGATCGTGTCTTCAAGATCATTCTCTGTAAGCCGAGTCTTGCTTTTCTCGATATCATGATCTTCCTGAATAATACAAACAAGTCGCCCACCTGTTTGTTTGGCGGCCGCAGCGAGTGCTAGTGTTAATGGAGATATGCCATTTGAGGTGATTTCCACCATTAGTTTGGCCCGTTTTCCAGCTGCCAAAGCTGATATAAGCTCCACATATTTGGGTTCAATCAATCTTGTGGCTCCAAGTCCAAGGGTACAGTCGTGGATCTTACATTGGAGACAATTGCATGGAATCAACAGATGTTTTTCTCCAGCAAAATATATAAATGTGTGTGTGTTTTTTTTTTTTTTTTTGTTATGATCGTAAAGCAGAGAAAATATTATTATATTATATGCATAATATAACATAAGCTTTCATTCACAAGTTAAAAACAATTGGAAGCAGAAATTTACCAGCTGAATGGTGTGTAAGTAAGCTTTCATGGCATCTTCTGGAGACCAATCCATTGTCAAAGGAAATGCAAGTACATGCAGAGAAGACTATCAAAATGGTCGAGTCCAAGATCGCTTGAAAGCTGGTTTTGAGCAAGGACTTGGGGACATATAAAGGCGATGGGCATATGAACAATTTCTTTTTTCTTGGTGGCTTATTTTATAGCATTTGGAAGATTGTTTCATTGTAGCCAAATTTAAGCTTCTTTAATTACAACCAATTGGGGTGTTTTGGCAGCCAGACATATATGACATCAGGACAAGTGGCCGATCGAAAAGAACATGAGGCTTATTGGTTTGCATGTGTAGGTAAAGTCGTGGCAGATTTTGAGCGGTTTCATGGGACCAATCTGGCTTCTTAAAATTCTTAGGAATGAGATACGTTGGTTGTTTCTAGGCTATTCCGATTTAAGAAGGGACACTTGGCACCTCCACACGGGCACGCAATGTGAAACGTGGAGACTCATGGACTTTTTAATTGAGTGATACAGCCGAAGTGCTTGCCCATTTGCTGCTTCAATTCACTCCATTACGCAAAGAAAGAAAAATTCTAGTTGTAAATAAATTTGGACACCAATACACACTCAACAAGAAAGATAAATTTTAATAAAAATATTTATATTTAAAATAAAAGATATGAAGGCAATTAATAAACATGTATTGATCTACAAATTAGTCCAAGATCTGATGAACGGTCTAGTTAAATCAAGATCCAATAACGCTGTATGGTTAAGTTAAAGAGTCATGCTAGGCATACATAAGATTGTGTACACTCTAGGGACACGGTTTCAACCAATATATCTTTAATAAAAAAAAAAATTGTAAAGAACAAAATAAGAAGAAAATTGTGAAAAGATCAAAACGAAACCCATGATGTCTCACCCACTCCCTTTCACTCTCTTCATCTCTTCAACTCCACTCTTTATCTCACCACTCCCCATCTATATCTTCAACTCCATTTTCATCGGTGTCATACGCTGGGGCTCATGTTTTTTTCCAGAAATGTAAAGCCCCTTCTTTCGATTTTTATTTTGCTTTCAAACCTATCTCTGATATATAGCTTACTGTTTGGCTACCAAGAAAAGAAAAGGAAAATCTAACACTTTTCGAAGCCTGAATAGTGAATATGCATGTCTTTTTTTTCTCTTCTTTTTATTTTATTTTATTTATTTTAAATATAACACTTCCCAATAGAATAGAATCACGAAGACAAATCTAACACTTTTGAATTAGATGGGTTGTAGAATCGAGTAGATTTTGGAATGGTACACGAGAATTTTCCAGTTGTTTTAGGAGTTCTGTTCAAATATTTAATATATTTTGTGCTTCGTGGACCATTTTAATGAAGGTAGTGATTTTGTCTCAAAAAAAAAAAAGTAAGATAGCCATACGTCGATTACCTTTCTGCTGGGTTACAACTGTACAGGGCAACATCTTCACAATATTCCTTTTGGAATAGGAAAGGTGAGGAAGACAACTCGATTTGCCGAAGTTATCTTAGCAAGCAATTTTCTGTGTTGAAGATGAATGCTCTGTGTTGAAGCAGAACTCGCATGGATTTGAACCTTGATGTCGGCTAACAAAGGGAAGGGAATATTGGGGGAAGGGAATGGATTTGAACTGAAAAATGAAACGCTGCATTATATTTAGAGGCTCGTGTACGCGGGGTGTATCCCTCCCTTGTGCAAATAGAGTTTTCCGTCAAGTATAGAAATATAATAGCCATGCTTCTTTTTCATATGTACCATGTATTGGATGATACACTTGAAAAAAATCAAAGGGCTCCTGTTCGATTTGCTTCACATACAACAAACTACAACTCATCACATGACCGATGCACCTAATGCTCATGTTGCCATTTGACGTTGTCATCGACTTTCTGAGCATAAGCCACTCATACCTGCGTCTACTCAATGTCTTTTATAGCATCCTGCATTGTAAGTGCCAAAATGGAACGACTCAGCATTGTGTAAAAAGTGATGAGCAAGCACTATGAATAGCTTCGGACTAGATAAGACCAATAATGTTGGCAAATGAGAGTCAGGACAAGAACCACAAACATAATAGATCAGTGTTGGTGAAAAATAAAACACTGCTCCATTCCATAGGGGTATTACCTTTGCAAGCCGTGTCACATAAGTTGCAGCCAGTGCTGTGGCCAATAGTCCCAGCCCAAGTGTCAATAGCTGACCGTTTCCTCCAGGTAAACCAACTTCAGATTCTTCTTGCTGAAACATCACCCAAAGAAAATATGAAAAGGGTACACCACCAGATTGAATCTAACTCTACCATTCATCCTCATCAATGGAAGTTCTTGATCCAAAAGAAGGGAAGAAGAGTCTTGAATTTGATTTGTGATGTGCTGACAAATAAACTTGAGAACTAAAAGGGAAAATAGTAAATGACTGCTAAATCAGGTTAAGAAAAAAAAAGCGAGAAGTCTCGCAGAATTTTATTTTTTCTTTTGATAAGTAATCAACTCATCTGAATGATTTAAATAAATCTAGCAGGTTGGAAGATATTGTATTTAGCCAAGTTAAAAGGCTCACGCCTACGAACTCATCAAAAAAAAAAAAAGGCTCACGCCTACTAAATGTACAATTTCCTAATTTACCAACCTATTTCTTATCTGCTTTATACTTTGCCCACCCATGTTAATCGTTAAAAGACCCTATAACCTCCCACATCAATCGTTAAAAAGACCCTCAAACCCACCCATGATGCTAATAAGTTGGGGGAGTTACAGCGGAATTTTTCAACAGAAGTAAAATAGTGTCGATTAGTTGGATAAAGTACTGCTGTGATTATCATATCTCTAGCCTATGCAGACTATTTAAAGTAAGGAAGACCACTCTTACATCTTAGGCAAACATATCAGTCACGAGTTTTGCTCAAATCCATTCCCACACGCCACGTACCACACTTATTTTTATTTTTTTAATTTCTTTTTAGTTTTACTCTTTCTAAAATAATTGACTTCTTCTGCTCATCATCTATATACCACACATTTAGTAAGAGAAAAAAATTACAAAATTATAAAATTATGTGTTGTGTATGGGGTGAGAACGATGAGTAAAATTTTCATGTATATATAATAGCATATCATTCGTGGATTTAATCTATTCTTTTCAAATCTCACTTGAATCAGTGAAGACTGTACAATCCAGAAAAATAACCTTGATTTACTAATGTCTTGAATCCATAATTTTCCCCAACTATCCATCTTTTGAGTGATGTTTGCCTTATTGCATATTAAAGCTATGACAACTGTCCACCAATGTATATTTGAAAAATGGTGACCGCACCAACCTTGCGAGGTGCTGTCTTATCATAATTTAGCCCTATATGTCTGTGAGTTTGTGTATGTGAGTGTGTGTTCGTGTTATTGTTAGTATTTTGTGATTAGAATACATGCATACAGGACTTTCAGCAAGAGGACAAACAAATTAAAAACTCACAATAACAGCTCGCCCAAATGCACCAGCACTCACGTAAGCCCATGTTCCTGGAAGCATCCCCAGCCAACTGCACAACAATTATTGTTTAAATTTAAATAAAAAACAGAAAGATAGGAAGGACTTTACAAGCTCATATGAACCTGTTACATCATAACTTATCATGCTGAATCCTATCACATTGTGCTCTTAGTTTGGAACTGTTTCTCTCTTATTTATTCCATGCATCTGCCAAATAGAAAGAATTCATGTTGGGAATTGTTAAGGAAGTTATGCCTGGTCTTTTTTTTTAGGAAGAAAGTTATGCCTGGTGATTCAATAGATTACTTTATATAGCACAGTCCTCGAGTTTTGACTAGGTTACAAACCAAATTTCCTCATTTTGGCATCACCACAGCCTCCTTTTTTTTTACAAGTAATAAGAGAACCACAGCCTCCTAATTCTGAATCGCATTCTACTTTAACAGGCAAAGTTTAATGAATCGGCAAAATCGAACATCCCGCTTGTGTGTGTGTGTGTGTGTGTGTGTGTGTGTGTGTGTTCTTCCCCCCATATATATAAATATATAATATTTGAAAGAAAATTAAATGATGACTGGAGCCATGATTCAGCAAACAATGACCAGCTAGCCGATCCATAACGCAGTCACATTTTAGTTCTTTATTTGCTAGCAAAGATTAGTCGATATAACATCTCTATGAATTCAAGCTAGAGGGGAAATTAACTTCAGTCACCATAAAATCCAGAATCAACATTTCGAGTAAACCAAAACAATATTAGGCGAAAGCACTATAAGTGGATCGACAAGAAGCAGACCTTCCCAACACATATGGTACAAACTTCACAGACGTTAATCCATATAAATAATTCCCCAGAGAAAATGGAAGTAAAGGGCTCAAACGAAGGAGGGTAACAATTCTGAAGCCATTCTCCCCTATTGCTTTGTCAATTGCTAGAAACTTTTTGTTTCCTTCAACAAGTTTAAGGATTCTCTCACGAGCAAAATATCTAGCTATTAAAAAGGCCACACTTGCTGCAACCTGAAACAGGTTGAAGATATGAGTGTGAGAGAGAGAGAGAGAGATCATTGATTGTTCTTTCTAACTTGCAAACAAAAATGACTCACCGTGCCACTGATAGAGACAATGATAGTGCCAATAACAGAACCAAAAAGAAGACCAGCTGACATGGTCAGAGGAATGGCTGGAATCGCAAGTATCTAGCAACATAAACCATTCAAAGTCAGTTTTATCAGATAATAGTGTGCGCATGTGTGGGTGTGTGTGTTTGTGTGTGCCATACTCGAGTAAGAGTTTTGAGTGCATACTTCCAATCCTGCATAAACTGCTACAAATAAAGCATATCCAGCAGGACCATAACCTGTTCAGTGAAAGAACTTTATAAGACTAAACTAAAAAGTGCATTCTTCTCTTAAGATGAGCTAACAGTTAAAGCTAATAGTTATATTGTTGTCCAGATATTAGCTGAAAATGTTGATATTAGGGGATGAGAAGAAACACGGTTTGGGAGTGCTTTTATGACGAGAAAAAAAAAAAAAAAAAACAGAATTTTTTTCCACCCTCGTTGCTTCTATAGGTAATTTCTCAAATTATCTTCCAGAAAAAAGCAAATGAGGGTATTCAACGAGAGGGAAACTTTGCACGGGAATCCAAAAACCCATTTCCTTTTACTTTTCTCTTGGATAATTGATGCATATGCAAGCGGTCTTCAACTCATGACCTTACTTTCCCATCCATTCTTAAGAGGGTAAGGAGGTGTCATTTGAACTATAATTTATTGGAAGGGGAAAGCAATTACATGCACAAAATCCCAGTTTTTTTCCACTTATTTTTTCTCTCTTTCTCTATACTAAACCTATAATCACCTTACAGTGATGGGGTACCTAGACGGAGGAACATGTAGACAGATATATCAAAGGGAATGCCTTCAATATGGATTCTTTGAAATGAGAAACTTCATGCATGCCAACCATCCCAAAAGGCTGCATTTATGCCAACCATCTCGAAAGATTCACTTATATGGCTACTAAGGATGTAATTATCATAACCAGCGGGAATACATACTGCTTCAACCGTCTGCGGCACTTGAATGGGTCTTGAATTTCGACAAAAATAACACCAACAAAGCAGATTCTAATAGAATATACCAATTTCGTAGAAATCATCAAAGAATTCTCGCAAAATATTAATCACTTGGACTCAAATCCTTATAAGAGGCAAGAAAATTATCACTAACTGAAAAATGGGTCCAAAGTTCTTCCACAAAATCCGTGAAACCCGAATTCACAATTCCAATAGCGATCAACAAAACCGCCCCGAGTTCACATTAAAAAAAGGTCAGAGGAGTATTCTTGCGAAACTGCAATCGATTAACCAGAAGTCCAACATTAAACAACAAAATTAACGCCAATTTCACATAAAGCCTTAAGAAGACGTGGAACTTTAATCAATCAACAGAATCCACATCAAACTCACGCAAAACCTCTAAAGAGTGGCAGAATCTGGAGAAAATCACATGGATGATCCCACCAGAAACTAACAAAATCCAACCAAAATTGACAATAATTCTCAAATGGTACAAAATTCTAGCAAAATTACCGTCAATAAAAGTAGAGAATTGACTCAAGAAAGCGTTGATCTGGTCCTTATAGACATACCCAACGGCGGCAAAGCCACCAATAAAACCCACCAACAACACACCAGCCAAAAGTGTACCCTTAATCGCAGTGTCACCCTCCATCTCCAACCCATCCTCATCGCCATCACTTCCTCGTTTATCACCCCCTCCACCTCCACCTCCGCTGCCTTCTTCTTCACTCTTTGGATTGCTAAAGAACCACCTGAGGCTCTGTGGGGCAGTGCTGGGGGCAGTGCTACTCCTCTGCTTCTTGGTCTGTTTCAAAGAAGAGCATGGAGTGAGGAAGTGGAAGCGCTTGTTGGGTCTGAAGCTGAAGAGGAATGAGGAAGCAGAAGAAGAAGAAGAAGATGCAGGAGGAGGAGAAGGAAGAGAAGGAAGAGAAGAGAAACTGAAGAGGCATGGCGGTGGGGGTGGCCTGAGAGTGAGGAGGGTGCGCATTTTAAGGAGTGGGTGTGGCGTAAAATATGAGATGAACGCTCCAGTAGAAGGAAATGAAGAAGTATGCCATGAGTGATGGGAAACGAGTGTCTAGTTTTACGTCCATGGGTTGGTTTAGATTAGATTTGAGGTGAGTAAGATAACGTGGGTTTCGTTTGCCCTTTTGGGGTTTCGATAAGAAGAAAATTCTTTTGGTTACTGTCAGAGACATTGGATTTTCATGCTTTTTACAGCGTTCGGCACCACGTGGAACCGTTATAGAAAAGGGCAAAAGGGGAAAGTTGACTCTGGAAGCAGTGGTCGAGGGAGGGCCATGTAGTATTTGCGTCTGATTATGGGTTAATGGTCGGAGCTATGTAACGTTGGCATCGGTATTCATAGACTTTAAAAAAGATACCGTTTATGACTTATGAGCCTATCCAAAAAAAAAAAAAAAGAGATACCGTTTATGAGGATACGTGGACTCCCAGCGACCTTTTTTATTTTTTTATTTTTTTTTTGTGAAAATGTCCCGGCCACCTATGGTTGGTAGTCAAGATTTTTTTAAAAGAATTCTGAAGTGTCCTGAAGTATTTATAGAAATTTCTTTTCTAAAATATCATTTACGCTAATACTAATTCGTTTCCGTCTATCAACATTATTTTAAAAAGTTTATAATTACCTTGTGTCATCCTTCATATATTAGGTTCGCCAATTTTTTTAAGTTCTAAAATAATAATATTATTAGAAGAAGGAAAATGATAAATTCATAATAATTTACACAATATATTACACAATATATATTATGTATGGATTTTTTTATAAAATTGTGTTAATTTTATAAGACAGTTTATAAAAATACTTTTATTTTATAACTTATATTGTGTAAATATTATAAAATGTATTATGTGTACATCACTTTCCCACCACCAATTGAGACGAGGTCGACCTCAAAATTGCAGCATAAGCAACACGTGATAGTTGAGTCCATCACATGTTCAGTTCTCCCCGTTGCCTGCGCAACATTTTTCATAGAAAAGAGTCTTATGAAATTACAAAAACATCGTCGGCTGGAGCTCACGCTGCATGCAGCATGTCATATATAATCAGGAACTGAAAACAGCACGCACTGTTAATCTACATTATTTAAAAGTTAAAAACCACACTTTCCAATTGGGAAAATGCTTCGTACAGTTGCAACCTCTCTGGTCTTTCACTCTTAAAGCCGCATAGTAGATGAATCTACTATTAGCACCATATAACAAGACAGTAACCCTACAAACTACGTATGAAGTTCTTAGCTACCAACACATTGGCCGGCAGGCAAAAAGGCCAGAAGGACACAGGTGCTACATATAGACGGTGCCTGTAATGATGTTACTAGGATGGAGCACCAAGGTAAGAGGCGAGTTGCAATATGTCACTGAATACTCCACCGGCAGTGACTTCAGCCCCGGCACCTGGTCCTCGGACTATCAAAGGCTGGTTTTTGTATCTTTTTGTCGTAAAGGCGATTATATTATCTGATCCAGAGAGTTGTGCAAATGGATGATCTTTCTTGTATCTTCGCAACTCCACCACACCTTTCACATTAACCACATCAACAACCCCGACGTATCTCAATACCTTCAAATATATTATAGGCTTGTCAGAAACAGGGTAAATACCGAAGCAGAATTTCAAAAGATGAAATCAAAAGAAAATTTCATTAGGTCTCCCATATATGACCAAGGTCAGATGAACAAACCCTTCCCAAAGAACTCTCATAAACTTACAGAGGCACTCACACAAGTAACCATGATAAATCTAGAGATCTATGGCATACCTTCCACACGTCCCACTAACAAAGATACATATTTATCTACCCATTAATTCACCTAGTCTACTGTTTCAAATAGGTTAAAACATGAAATAGTGTCTCAAAGATACTCACTTCCCCCGCATCCTCAGCAACCTGTTGGTTTTTAGCCATATCCTGATCGAATTGAGGTAGTTTTTGCATAAATTCCTCAGCAGAAGCACTAGCCTGCAGCCAATCGTTGGGATATCCATATCAAAGGCAATTTTTGCTCAGTAAATAAACTCTATGAGCATCAAAATTAGTTCTTACTCTTAATGGCTCAGGCACAAGGTTTTCAATGGGAATATCAGATAGTTCTAGCCTTAAACCAGACTCCCGAGCAAGAATTATCACCTAAAACATAAAAAGAAGTAAGAAAATGAGGGTTAAATGCGGGCTTCTAGTAAGTATTATCAAACAGCCACAGTAGCATATGTATTCAGACACCCAACTGATCCAATAAGTAGCCATAACCATGTATTCACCATAATGGGACATGCCAGCCATCTGGCTAGCTCAAGCTCTCCAATTGAAATAATTCAAAATAGCAGGCAGGCATATGTCAACACAAGTTAAACAGTTTGTCTCAGAAAAGAAACATGTTAAAATTGAATTGTTAGTTAAGCATAATCGCTTAGGTATTTCAACACATTTCACACTGCTTTCAAATGTCCCCTTTTGCATTTAGCAATAAGTGGTGGCTGAAAGAAAAAATATTATACCATTCCACTCCACTCAAATTGCAGCTACAATAAATTAAGCACATAGTACCTTTCTAGCAACATCTGTTCCAGATAGATCATCCCTAGGATCTGGCTCAGTGTAACCAGCTTGTTTTGCTTCAGTCACCACCTCACTGAAAGCTCGTTTACCTATAAAGTTGTTGAAGATGTAACTCAAAGTCCCACTGCAACAACAAAATATAAGATAAGTATATTGGTACGCACGTAAGAATGAAATCTTTATTTCTTTAGAATCAAACTAGGTTCTGGTTTGTCTATATTTTTTTACCTTGGGTCAGAAGAAGGGTGTGGAATATTATTTTAATCCCCCCCCAAAAAAAAGAAATCTAAAATGCAGAAAGGAAATAAGGCTTCTATATAACAAAACCTGAAGATGCCTTCAATCCGCAATATTTTGTCCCCAGTTTCAAGGAGACCTCGTAAAGTGCGAATGATTGGAAGACCAGCTCCAACAGTAGCTTCGTAGAAGTAATGCGTATAGGATCGCCGTTGAAGAGCTCTCAGCTTCAAATACTAGAATATTGTGCAAGGAAAAAGATAGCATTTTTAATTCAAGTAATTATCACTTCCTTTTTTATAGTATTAAAAATCCCCCTTAGTTGCATTGGTTTACCCTTGTTATTTATTTTCAATCAAAAGTTTGTTTGTTTTTTCCATGTTTGTAGATCTCCGATGAGCACTTACAGTTGATTCCTTAAAACACAACTCATCATTTGCAAATTCTTAGGTTTATATTGCTGATACAAAAATGAGTCTACTAATCTTAAAGTCTGACATCAAACTACCAATATTACCTGATCAAGCGGTCCTGAATTTGCCTTTTTGTTGGGGGTAATTACATGAATTCCTTTCTGCAACCAATCATAGTAATGGCTTGCAACAATAGAGTCAGATGTGCAGTCTACCAAAACAGTGTTTGGAATTAAATGATTCCTATGCACATGTTGAGCAAATTTTTCCAAATCAGCTACTTCTCCTTTCTCCTTTTGAAGTTCTCTCCATCTAGATAATTCAATGCCCCTAAAACCAGAGATGATAACAATTCAAGATAAATCATCATAGGATGAGAAATGCCTGAATCACCATGAATCTTAGCTGACAACTAATGCGTCATTAGTTTAGCTTCAAAGTCATTTCCTTTTGCCTTTGTGGCGGGCAGTGCCATGAGAATGTATTGACACAAACAATGAGTTCAAGAGAGCAAGATCAAGGAAAAGAGGCACGCTCTGATCAAATTTCAATTTCGAATGTAAATGAGACCAAACTTTAGAAAGTAAGAAGGTTTAATTCAGTTGAAATATTTTAACTTACACATCACTCAAAAGCATTGTCCTTGAGCCAGTGATTCCCATCACACGCAGATCAATATTAAATTCTTCCTTAAGGACAGCTGCCTGAATTAAAAGAAAGAAATAATTTTTTTTATAAGGAAAAAAAAAAAGAAATAAAAAGATTATGTACATAAAATCAAAAGGTTGGGGTTAATTAATAAAATTGGGGTACCATCCTCTTTTAAAAAAAAATTATACAAGTTCAAAAATGCAATAGCCTAAGGTCTATAACTTTAAAATCCAAACCACTTAAAAATTTTCAGCAATATACCTTGAGTTACTACTCAAGAGATCAATAAAACACAGAAAAAGAAAACATTATTATGACAAGAATCGACCCCTGATAAGCACTGTAGGATCAAGTAATTTGATGTAAAAATATGACATTGTACGAGGAATTCTGACATATAATTGAAACATGGAACTAAATATCGAAGAAGAGAAAATTTCTCCAAAAAGAAAAAAGAACCTGATTCCTTAGCTGCTCAAGTAATGTGCTACCAATCAATCCAGGTCCAATGATACCCATTGCTATGGTGGTTCTTGAAAGATAAAATCTAGAGTGGACTGCTTTTAAGGCCTTTATACAATCTTCTCGCTTGACCACCACAGTAATATTGTACTCGGAACAACCTTGAGCTATAGCACGAACATTGATATTTGCCTGCATTGTTTACAATGACGAAATAGATGGACAATGAGAAGGAAATCATAGGAAAATTGAATCATGAATACGACAAGTAACTGATGAAATCAAGTAAACAAAAAAATTGAAAAACAAAATATCCCAACACAAAAGTGTCCATTATGTCTACGATTAGTTAAGCATACATAAATCAAATAAGCTTGAAGTTAGAAAACAAGAAAACAAATTTTGAAAATCAAGACACTGCATATTGATTAATGCAAACATAGATAACAACCTCACCTTTGCCAGTGCAGTGAAAAGAGTGGCACTAACACCGGGAGTACTTGCCATTTTCTGGCCAACAGCAGCTAAAATGCTACAGTTTGGAATAACTGCAACCTGAGCAAGGCAATCGAAGTAGAAAAATAGGAAATCAGAAATTTAGAAACAAGTACAATTAATAATATATGTAGGTGCTGCTCTTGGATGTGTCCCATGTACCTGGGCTATGCCTAATTCTCATCAACAAAATCCTTATTTTATTGATTAAAAAAACAAAACAATATAAGTGAACAAAAAAAGAGAGGAAAAATTATACGGCTTTGAGACTCATATTCTAAAAGGAGTTCAAAGCTGAGAAAGAATTGTCCTATGATAAGAGCGTCTCCAGTAAATTGAACTCGTTTTCTTACTATTAAGTAAAAAATTTCATTAAAAAGTGCAAAAGGCATAACCTAGGTACATAGGATGTATACAAGAGAAATAATTGTCAAGATGTAGATAAAGATACAAGAAAGAAGGTTAAGCCCATTAAACCCTTTAAAGTCTTATTAGTTAATCTCTTGTAAATAGGCTGAGATGTTGAACAAATCAAAGTATCCACCTGAGATAGACGCCCAGCATCTAAAGCTTGACGAAATTTAGACTTCAATGCCTCAGCAACTGCTTCCACTTCCTTCTCGGGCACAGCAAAACACACAGAATGCTCACTACTAGCCTAAAACGCAAATTAAATAGGGTCATCGACTCATCAATGTTGTATCATCACAAACACCATAAACTTAGAAGGGAAGATGAAGGTTTTTTTTATCGGTAAAAAGTGAAAATAAAGTAACCTGAGATATCATAATAACATTAGCTCCCACATCTTTTACAGCACCAAAAATAGCATGAGCTGTACCTGGAACACCAGCCATTCCAGTTCTGAAAAGAAAAACAAATAGTTAGAATGAAGGTAATAAGTGGGGGTGAAAAGAAAACTCAACACTTTTTATAGTGCAAGTACAGGAAATTTATCAATCCATAAAATAGGCAGCAAAAATACTACAATCCGTGGCTCACCCCTCAACATTTACAAGGGCTAAATTGTCTATTGTTGCAAATCCTTTGACAAGAGACTGCAAACTTTGGCCATCTTCTTCATCGACCATAGGGTGGCAAATCTTTGTTCCAGGAGCGGAGAGGTTGAAAATATTCCTTATTTTAATTGGAATGTTATATCGCATCACTGGAATTATGGTACGGGGGTGTAACACATTTGCCCCAAAATATGACTGCACATTTTTTGAAGTTTGTCTTAAAATGTGTATAGAAATTCTCAACTTTGACGGAGAGGTGTGTGGTCAAGCTCACCATTTCCCATGCCTCTTGATAAGACAGCGTCTGGAGAATTACTGCCTCGCTGACTGCAGATGAGATGATTATCAGCATTAAATTAAAATTACATTAATATCGTTTCTGAACATCCCAGAGAGGTATTAACTCAATATCTGAATGATTTTGCAAGCAACATATGGAAAGGTAGATCCTTAGAACTAATAAATTTTTCAGGCATGGATTCAAATCTTAATGTGATCGATAATACAGTAGACAAGCATCAATATGAGGACCATTACAAACCTTTTCTGGGATCTGCACTGTACACACCATCAACATCTGTCCAAATTGTGACTTGACGGGCCCTGAACAGAGCACCCATGATGGCAGCAGAGAAGTCACTCCCATCTCTCTTTAAGGTAGTAGGAATATTTTGTGGTGTGCTGGCAATAAAACCTGTCGCAATGATTATCTTAGATGGATTTTGGTGATACCATTTCTCAAGTTTTTTTTCTGATTCCAAGTAATCAGGATCAACTTGGTTAGCACTAGTAGGATTTACTATAAGGACTCCTCTTGTATCCATCCAGTTGCTGTCCATTCCCTTCTGCAGAAGCCAACACAAAAATAATTTTAAGTTAGTTGGAAAGTGACATCTAGCAGATTCTTTAAAAAATGGTCGAATAATCAACCAACCTTTCTAATAACAAACGACAACATCTGAGCAGACCACAGCTCTCCATGTCCAACAACAAAATCCATAAAAGATTCTGTTACATGACCAGCTGTAAGGCATGAAGCATGTAAATCAATATCATTTTTGGAAACCCTAATCTCCCCAAAATGACCAAAAATATAGATAAATATAGTATGACTTTGTCAGCAGATGAAATCGGATAACAAAATATAAGAAGGAATCATTCACAAGCAGCTAAAATTTGCATGTAAAAGATCATGAAACAGGCTAGGTTTTTTTTTTTGTTTATCTTAAGCTGAAGAAGAAAAAATTAGACATGGGTTTGGCATATAGTAAAAGAATGGAGATACAAATGCACATATGTGCGCGTGTGTATGTGTGTGCAGCAAAAGGGAGATTGAAAATGGTCCAATACCTATATATATTGCACGAAGCATTGCTTTAAGGTTACTGATGTCATCATGCAACTGGGATAAGAAACCACCAAGCTCATCACCATCTAGTAGGTCAAGAGCAGTTGATCTATGTTTTTCTAAAACAGCATCCAATGCAGATACATAGGACTCATCTCGTGATTGAGCTTTTTCAATGAGGTCATACATCATATCTGTGACCTTTGACATTGCAGAGACAACCACCAACTTCCTTTCTGAATCATCCCCAACAATAATATCCGCAACATTCTTAATTCTTTCCGAGCTCGCAACACAGGTACCACCAAATTTATGAACAGTCCATGTGTCACCTTTGGGAAGCTGAACTTTTTCCGCTGATTCATCAAGTAAAACATCTGCTAGTAAATAGACAACATTAGAATTATAGTCCACAAAATCATAAGCATGAGTTCAAATATCTTGTGACACAGAGGTAGATAAAGAACCTGTAACTGAATTAAAGATAGGAGTATTTGAACTCTCTTTGCTTCCCCGACAAGAAACAAAACCCATTCTGAAAAATTAAAAGTAAAGAATATGGCTTCATAAATATATAAACCACAAAACAATAAAAACACAATATTTGCAGAAAACATAGGACTGGATAGCTTCTTTAAAAGAAAGTAAAATATGAGGATGTCTTCATATAATTTACATATGATATTGGATTTCCTATCTGAATGGCATGATATTGTTTAATTAAGAAATTGCAGCAACCTAATATGAATAATTGAACAAAACAAGTACAATTATCAAGCATACGCATGACATCTTACATTGTGACCCTAAGCATGATAGTATCACAGACATACAACATGGAATTACAATTTTGAGATTTATTCTACTAATTATATAGAGTTCAAGTAAAGAAAACAAACCTCACAAACAGACTTTGATTAGTTTCTCCTTAACAGACCTCTCTCTATCCCCTCTCACTTCCCCCCCCCCCCCCAAAAAATAAAAAAATAAAATAAAATAAAATTCAAGCACAGCTAGACACAGAACTTAAGAACAAATGTCACAACTCCATATTAGTTCAGGGACAAAAGCAGAGAAGGTCATTATCTTAAAATCCAATTCAATTATTAGGGGAGACTTCCATTCGATCCCAACTAGCTTTATAATCTGCCTGACCTTCCTATTTATTATATCATTATTCGCTCCATCAATCCATGTTGTTTTAGGACTCTCTATACTTCTTTCCACTCCTTCAAGTGACCTAAACTCCTCTCATTTTGTACGGTAAAGCCACTTTCAAGAATTACTCTACCTTGCATCAGGCAAATGAAACCTAATTCTAATCCATCTCCTACATTAGTTCAGCCGTAGCTGGGGTCCGATTCTACGCTTTGATGAGGTGACTGCAAGAGGTATACCGAAATAAATATAAAGAAACCACAGCCAGTACGTCCAATACTAAAGCTTATATTCAAAAGTACACCAAAATCCTGTTTGCTTTGGGAGAAAATGCAGGAAAACAAACCAAACCAAAACTCGAGATCTTATACATTTGTGAGTTTTCCATAAATTCGTTCATTAGTTTCCTTTAGTTTCTCGTGAACCAAGCAGAATCTAAAGTTGGGAGATAACAAGGGAAAGTAAAAACAAAGCGAGCATACCGGAAAATAGAAGTACGGAGAGGAAAGCGGAATGAACGGTATTGCGATTGGCAGAGCCAGATCTTCTTCGTTATCGTGTCGCGAGCCAATGAGTTCGGTGACAGAATGTGTGGAGAGTGAGAAATAGCAACTGAGAGCGAAGGCATGGCTGCGTCGCGAGGGAGGGGAAAGAGAGGGGCGGGTTTGGCTTCTGGAGGGTGGGGAGTCTGACTGGCGGCCTTTCGTTATGAACTTTGCTTACGGTAGTGTCGTAGTGTACGGGATACACTAATTTTATAATTAATAATTGCGATAAATTTATAATCTTTCAATCTTTTTATAATTTCTGATATTTTGCTATTCAATTGGGCTAATTAAGCTTTGATTTGAATTCAAAAATTCATCTCAATTTATTTTATTTTATTATTATAATTTTTTTAAATTTTTATATAAAATATAATAAATAATTTAACTTTTTCAAGTCAAATTTTTTTAATTTTAAAATAATAATAATATTAAAAAATAATATTCTATTAATATTTTATTTATTTTTATATTATTTAAAATCATCTCATCTAATCTTATTTTACTATTAAACAAAATTTAAAATTATAATTTCACATTAATTAGTAAACAAAATCTAATTATCTTAGATTAATTTAAGAAGTATTTTATCTCATTTATTATTATATTTTTTATAAATTTTTATATAAAATAAATATATTTTTATTTTTATTTTAAATTATTACAGTCACTGTACAAATCATATCTTATGTCTATCATTTTCTTTTGAATAATGCTACGTGAACCGATAATTATATTGACATTTGATCGATTTTGCTTTTTTTTTATTTTAATAAAAAATAATTCTCAGTGATTAAGTAAGTGTATATTATTAAGTTTATATATTAATATTTAAAAATGTTAAAAAATGAATAAAATAAAAGAGAAAAAAATAAAAATACTTGAAATGCACTGTATCGATCTGAAATCGGTAAGGACTTTCGGTCGCTGTAGCAGTACCCTTTTCCTTTCTATGTTACTGCACTGTCCGGGATTGTTTTGCAATATATGGACAAATAGAATCATTCCACGTTAGGTTCGGACTCAGGCATAGTGTTTCGGTGATCAGTTCCGCACTTTCAGTGGCTCAGATCAGGTGAACTGCTCTGCCTCTCTGCGCTGCCCCGTTTGAATGTGACTCCGCTTTAAAAATATATATAATATTGTTATAAAATTTAAAAAAAAAAACTATTATTGCAAAAGAGAAATAAGAAATTCTCTCTGAAACTTTTAAAAATTAAAACTTTCTTTCTTTCTATATTTTCTTATAAATTTCATTACAACTGAAGCCCATATTTATAGGTTTTGAAATTATTATGTAAATTACTATACAAATCACTATGCAAAATTTAAAATAATAGTAGTGGGGTCATTCATATAATTTAGTGGTGGGACAAAGGGCGACTGATAAATTTCGTTCGTTCATTATACTCCCCCTTGAATGACCGCCAATAAGAAATCTGCCTCGTTAAAACCTTGCCAAGTAAAAACCCAGTGGGAAGAAAAATCAATGGCGAAGGAAAAAGAGTACAGTCTTCTTATATATCCACAAATGGTTTAAGATTGTCTCATTAAAACCTTGCAGAGGAAAACCCAGTGGGACAAAACCTCAGCGAAGGAAAAAGAGTACAATCAGCACATTTACTCCCCCTGAAAAGTGCATGACAAAAGATCTTTGAGTTTTCGCATTCCAATGTTATGCACAATCTTCTTGAATGTGGAAGTTGGTAACGCCTTTGTGAATAAATATGCCAGATTATCACTAGATCGTATCTGCTTGACATCAATTTCACCTTTTTCTTGAAATTCCTGAGTATAAAAGAATTTCGGTGAAATATGTTTAATTCTCTCACCTTTGATATATCCTCCTCTGATTTGAGTGATACAAGCAGTATTATCTTCATATAAAATTGTTGGGCTATTATTAATCATGGGAAGTCTACACTTTTCCTGGATATGTTGAATAACTGATCTCAACCAAATACACTCTCGACTTGTTTCATGAATAGCAATGATCTTTCAGTGATTTGAAAAGGTAGCAGATAGTGTCTGCTTAACAGATCTCCATGATATGGCAGTATCTCCATAAGTAAATAAATATCCAGTTTGAGATCTACCTCTGTGTGGGTCTGAAAGATAACCTGCATCTGCATACCCAATCAATTCTGGACTTGAACCACGTTGATAAAATAATCTCATATCAACCGTACCATGAAGGTAACAAAGGACATGTTTAATGCCATTCCAATGCCTTCGAGTTGGTGCAAAACTATATCTTGCAAGCAGATTAACTGAGAATGTAATATCTGGTCGAGTGTAATTTGCAAGATACATCAAAACTTCAATTGCACTGAGATATGGTACTTCAGGACCAAGAATTTCTTCATCGTCATCACAAGGACGGAATGGATCTTTCTTCACATCAAGTGTTCGAACAATCATTGGAGTACTCAGGGGATGAGATTTGTCCATATAAAAATGCTTTAGGACTTTCTCAGTATACATGGACTGATGAATAAAAATTCCATTTGGCAAGTGCTCAAGCTGCAGGCCGAGATAAAGTTTTGTTTTGCCAAGATCTTTCATTTCAAATTCATTCTTTAAATATATAGCGATTTTTGAGATCTTTTCAGGAGTTCCCACAATATTTAAATCATCAACATAAACCGCAATAATGACAAATCCGGATTCTGATTTCTTAATAAAAACACATGGGCATATAAGATTATTCTCAAATCCTTCTTTTAATAGATATTCGCTTAAGCGATTATACCACATGCGTCCGGATTGCTTCAACCCATATAAAGATCTTTGTAGTCTGATTGAGTACATATTTCTAGATGTACTTGTAGATGCTTCAGGCATCTTATATCCTTCAGGGATTTTCATATATATGTCATAGTCTAAGGATCTATATAAATATGCAATGACCACATCCATCAATCGCATTTCTAATCCTTTTGTAACAACCAGACTAATCAAAAATCTAAATGTGATTGCATCCATAACGGGAGAGTATGTTTCTTCATAATCAATCCCGGGTTTCTGCAGGAAACCTTGTGCGACAAGCCGTGCTTTGTATCGCACAATTTCATTTTTCTCATTACGTTTTCGTACAAATACCCACTTATATCCAACAGGCATTACACCCTTTGGTGTTTGGACAACAGGTCCAAATACTTATCGTTTTGCTAGCGAATTTAATTCAGCTTCAATAGCTGTTTTCCATTTTGGCCAATCATTTCTACGTCGACATTCTTCGACGTTTTTTGGCTCACTTTCTTCATTACTTCTGGTAATATCAATGGCCATTTTATATGAAAATATGTTGTCGACAACAGTTTTATTTCTATCCAGAATTTCTCCAGTTTTCATGAAATGTATTGAGATCTCATTATTTTCAGGTACCTGTTCCTCTTCAGGGGAAAACATTTCATGACACACCTCTTCAGGAGGTCCCTTTTTAGGAGATTTATATTTTTCAGGAGTTTCCTCTTCGGGAGATTCTGGAATAGAAGATTTGAGCTCTTTAGGAGCACCAATTATATTTGTGGCCTGTATTGTGGGTACTTGTTCTTCAGGAACACCAAATTCATTTTGTATTCTTTTCCTTCTGGGAATTTTGTCTTTTGCACCAATAGGTCTTCCACGCTTCAGGCGTATTTTAGATTCACCTATTGCTGCTTTGACAATTTGTCCTTCAGGGACTTCAATCCTTGCTGAAGTATTAACAGCAGGAATATAAGATTTTACTACACCTTTAGTGTCAGTAAATACATCTGGTAACTGATTTGCAACATTTTGCAAATGAATAATCCTTTGAACTTCCTGTTTACATTCATTTGTAGGAGGATCAAAATGAGACAGGGTCTTATTATCCCAAGTAATATATTGTCGTGCTTCAGGCACCGACTTTTCTTTACCCATTAACGGAAAATTTAATTCTTCAAAATGACAATCCTCAAAACGTGCTTTAAACATATCCCATGTAAGGGGTTCAAGGTATCTAATAATAGATGGAAAATCAAAACCAATATATATCCCAAGTCTACGTTGAGGGCCCATTTTTGTACGTTGTGGAGGTGCAATTGGAACATATACAGCACATCCAAAAGTACGAAGATGAGAAATATTTGATTGTTGACCAAATGCAAGCTGTAATGGAGAATATTTATGATATGCAGATGGTCTAATGCGAATTAGAGATGCTGCATGAAGTATAGCATGTCCCCAAACAGAAATAGGTAGTATTGATTTCATAAGTAAAGGTCTAGCGATTAGTTGAAGCCTTTTTATCAAAGACTCAGCTAAACCGTTTTGTGTGTGTGTATGGGCAATAGGATGTTCAACATCTATTCCTATTGACATGCAATAATCATCAAAAATTTGAGATGAAAATTCACCTGCATTATCCAATCGAATGGTCTTAATTGGATCAGGAAATTGTGCTCGTAGTTTAATTATCTGAGCAAGAAGTCTAACAAATGCAACATTTCTAGTGGAAAGAAGACAAACATGTGACCATCGACTAAATGCATCAATTAGAACCATAAAATATCTAAATGGTCCACTTGATGGATGAATAGGCCCACATATATCTCCGTGAATCCTTTGTAAAAATGATGGAGATTCAACAATGACTTTTGAGGGAGATAGTCTGATAATTAACTTACCTTGAGAACATGCAGAGCACGGAGATTCATTGAGTAGAAATATCTTTTGATTCTTTAAGGGATGCCCATGCGAATTTTCAATAATTCGTCTCATCATTATAGAATCCGGATGTCCAAGGCGATCATGCCAAGTCATAAATACTTTAGGGTCAATGCACTTCTGATGCATTACCACATATGATTCAATTGTTCTCATTTTTGTATAATACAATCCAGAACATAGAGCAGACAGTTTTTCTAATACGAGCTTCTGGCCCGATATTGTTTTAGTAATAAGAAGATGCTCTTTACTGCCTTAATTGGTCGTTTCAATATGGTAATCATTACGACGTATATCTCTGAAACTCAATAAATTTCTTCTGGATTGTGAAGAGAATAGAGCATCATCAATACAAAATTTGATGCCATTAGGCAACATAATATAAGCTCTTTCGGAGCCCTCAATTAAATCTGATGAACCTGATATGGTATGGACATAGGCTTTACTTAGTGTTAGATTTTGAAAATATTTCTTTTCTTTGAGAATTATGAGAGTTGTAGCACTGTCAGCTTGACATATATCTTTATCATTCAATTCAGAGATAAAAAGCTCATCAATGTGATCCATGATTCTACAAAATATACAAAACTTTTATTACTGATAGAAAGAAAATACATTAATTGAGTGGAACACTTCCATCTCCAATTAAGTGTTCAATACTACCATCAGAATGATTAAAGAAATCAGATACATCAAGATGAGTAACGTCTACATCTACTGAATCTAATAAATCATCTGATGGTTCTACTAAATTTGTTTCATGCACTTTATTCTTTCTTTTAATAGAAGCTTGATATAAATCAGCTAAGTGCCTGGCCGTACGACAGGTACGTGACCAATGTCCAGTCATTCCACATCTATGGCACACCTCTTCACTTTTCTTTGAAAAATTATTCTGAGGATTTTTACCCCTCTCTGAATTGTACCACTTCTGGTGATATGGTATATTATAATCCCTTTTAATGTTGTCACTCCTGGGACCAACATTTCTATAATTTCTCCTACTACGTCCACGCCTCCGATTTCTTCTAAAGGATGCACCATTCACTTCTGGGAATGATGCAAACCTATTACCATTCATTTCAGGGAATGATATTGAGCCAGTAGGGCGTGACTGGTGGCTTTCTAATAAGAGCTCATTATTCTGCTCAGCTACTAGAAGACATGATATAAGTTCAGAATATTTCTTGAACTTTCTCTCTCGATACTGCTGCTGCAGGAGCACATTTGAGGCATGAAATGTAGTAAAAGTCTTCTCTAGCATATTTTCATCGGTGATTTTCTCACCGCATAATTTTAATACTGAGCTTATTTTAAAAAGTGCCGAATTATACTCACTAACACTTTTATAATCTTGCAACCTCAGGTGCATCCATTGAGAACGAGCTCTTGGGAGGATGACAGTCTTCTGGTGTTCATACCTCTCCCTTAAATTGTTCCACAAAATATAGGGATCTTTTACTGTGAGATATTCAGTTTTCAATTCTTCATGAAGATGGTGGCGAAGGAAAATCATTGTTTTAGCACGTTCCTGCAGGGATGCTTGATTTCCTTCTTTAATAGTTTCTCTCAGGTTCATTGCATCAAGATGTATTTCAGTATCAAGTATCCAGGATAAATAATTTTTCCCAGATATATCAAGAGCAACAAATTTCAATTTTGTAAGATTTGCCATTTTCTACACATATAAATAATAAATATGTGTATCTCAGAAAATATATTTATAAATTCACATAGATAATCATCAATAAAATATATCAAATATTTCAAATAATATATTGAAAAACTTACAGAGGAATAAGGCCACTAGTTTCAGAATTGGTAGAACCGTCGTGCTGATAACGTGTTATGAAATTTAAAGAAAGAAACTACTATTGCAAAAGAGAAATAAGAAATTCTCTCTGAAACTCTTAAGAACTGAAACTTTATTTCTCTCCCTATATTTTCTTATGAATTTCATTACAACTTAAACTCCTATTTATAGGTTTTGAAATTACTATGCAAGTCACTATTCGAAATTTAAAATAATAGTGGTGGGGTCATTCACATAATTTAGTGATGGGACAGGGGGCGGCTGATAAATTTCGTTCGTTCATTATAAATATGTCTTTTATGTATATATATTCTATTTAATAAATTTTTTTTTAAGTAGTCATTAAATTTAACAGTTACTTATTATATTTAAAATAACATTTCAAAATTTTAAATATGTTATATTAATTTAAAACTAAAACCAAAATAATCATGAATATGATATATATTCAAAATTTAAAATATATCATTTGAATATACGTATTTTAGTATGCTATATTAAAATATATCATTAAAATATGCTGCCTCTTGCCTTGAAGCGACATTTTCTCAATTAGTCGCAGCAACATATGTATTTGCGGCACAATAAAAACGCAGCAAATAAAGAATTAAATGTCGCCAATACCTACCAGAATGCGTTACGTTATAGCCGTGATAATATATTTGCGGCGAGAAAATATTCATTTTCAGCGACCTTTACTCGCCGCAAATAACCTTAAAAATAAAAATTGAAGAAAAAAGCCAATGAATCTGTACAAGTAATTTGTTACAATATATTATAAATACAATAAATATAAAATGGTTAAAAAGAGAAAATTTTGAAAGAAATAAACCTAATTTAGCTGCTTATTCATTCATTAAAGTTCACATATATAGTTCATACAACAATTACCATTAAAAGTTCACATATATAGTTTATACAGCATACTTTCAATACTTCCTTACCAATATATCTTTTTTTCTAATGCAAACACGTCTTACATTAATATATATATTCTTCTTCTTCTTCTTTATTGATCTTCATCTCCCCCTCCTCACTATCTCTGTTAAACATAACCCACTTGTAATAAAAACAAGATCATCATTTAACTATGGGCTGAGATATAAGAAGTACAATAACAGGTTAATGCCAGTTTGGTATCTTCCTATTTATGGCCTACGTTGATCAAGTTTCATTTCATTAAATATATGCGAGCACGATTGGATCTAGTTTTTTTCAAAGTATGTTAGAATTAAGTAACGGAATGCCACCAATCACAATTTATAAAACCATAAAAATTCCTCATGGCATGCTTGTTTCTTATGAACATGATTACACTTCTTTGGATTATTTAATAGATGTTGTTTTTTATGATATTCATGAATATTCAATAAATATTTCAACTATGATGAATTAGGTCATATTAATACCAAAGGACAGTTATGTTCATGAAATAAATACATTATTAATTCATAGGTTTCTTGATGAGCTTACACAATATTACAACTTTGATGAAACAATAGATGCATCTGAACAATCAGTTATGAATTATTTTCTAAATACTCTAACTCCAAATAGATTTCCTCCTCATGAATTATTATTGAAAAAGAACGGTCCTATCATACTGTTTAGAAACATTAATCTTTTAGAAGGAATATGCAACAGAACACGTCTAATTTATTGAATTTTTAATTGAAATGTCATTGATGTATAAATTATTGATGTAGAAATTGCAGTTTGGAAACATAGCAAAAAATGAGTTTTTATTTCAAGAATTCCATTCTTACAAAATGTTGATGAAAATAGTGGCTTCTCATTCAAACGAACACAATTTCCTATCAGATTAAGTTTCACAATGATTATAAATAAGCCATAAGGGCAGACATTAGATTTTGTTGGCATATATTTATCTTATCATGTTTTTTCATATGGTTAATTATATATGGCTTTGACAATGGTGAAAAATGCATCTACAGTAAGGATTCTAATATGACCAATGTCAGCTGAACGATGTGAAAAGAACTACACAAAAAATATTATATTTACATAATTATTAAGTTTAGCATATTTAAATTAATGTTATACAGGTAATTACGTACAATTGTATACTTTCAATTTAGTGTATATTATAAAATCATTATATAAATTTTGAATAGGAATATTTGTCTATTAATCTACAACCTTATCCTAATATTCATGGATACCAAATTAGCCTGCTCCTGAAATGAAGGAAACTAGAGAGATGATGATGGCGCAAACCAAATTTTATGTTTGAGTTATTATTATCTATAGATGCTTGTTAATTTTATTTTTTTTAATTATATTAATTTTGTCAAAAAAAAACCCTAGTATATATTAAAGAATTTATTTTTGTATCCATTTGAATTTTTCTCTGGCCATAAAAATGGCGCCACCTATGTGGCTATATACAATAATGATACTAATACAATTAAATTACAATTATTGTATAATTTTTTTAATTTTTAATTTTTAATTTTATTTAATGATTAAGAATATAAATATTAATAAAATTCTTATTTTTTATATTTTTTTAATGATTAAAAATATTTAAAAAATACTTCAAAGCAAATGATAAAAAAATAAAAACACACATAAATTGTAAATTTTTTGTAAAATTCATTGTATGAGTATCACTGCCCGTGGCTATAAACGAATTGTAATTGGTTAATTATGTAAATACAATTTTCAAAAGGAGTTACCTGGGGGTTTGACCCTCTTAAGAAAAGTAGTCCACTGCTGGAGGCGATGGTGGTCGACACTGCCTATGCTGTTAGGACCCATTTTGAGTTTAAGACTATTGGAGTTTTGTCGGAAGTTGCCAAGAGACCCCGTTGTAGGGGTGAATTCACTGGAGCCCGTCGGTCCCGACAGCATGAGTGGTGTCGCCCACCACCACTTACGGCTGCTCCATTCGACTGAGGCCGAATCTCTCTAAAAATTATTTTCGTTTTATTTTTTATTATGTTTTTTATTATATTTTTATTATGTTTTTTATTATGTTTTTAATTTTTTATTGTATTTTTATTGTGTTTTCTTTATTTTATTTTTTTATTATATTTATTTGTATTTTTTTCATTTTATTATTTTTTATTATATTTATTATCAAAAAATAACTCAAAATAATTAGGCTAATTTTAACACTAAAATAGCTTGACCCATTCCAAACGTCACTCATTTTAAAAACTTTACTAAACATTTGCAATTGATCAGAGCCATTCACTGTATCTGTAGAGTACGCTTTTTTATGATCTTAAAGAAAACTAAGAAAAAAAATGTCATTTAAAAAAAAGAAGTAAAAGGAATCTCTCGTACAATATTTCAAAATTAATTTTAGACAGAGTTTTTTTATGTTAAACAAACAAAATATGACAACAAATCCAAATCCACCTAACAAGCTTAGTAACACAGCTACAAAATAATAAAAATCGGGTAAGTTGACTTGATCATGAGGTACCTTAATTTGCTTCTGTAAAGAAAATTAAAATCGAGAGTTTCTCTTAATTGGCAATGATATATATATTTATCATCCTTTTTTCATCCCTATATGTAATAATAAATACTAATAAATTAAAGCTAATATTTAATTAACATCTCTGTATTATTTGTGAACGTACGTAGAGCCAGTACAAATAAAGACTAGTGTTGCTACATTTAATCTCCTTTAAATATATTTAATCGTCATGACTCATGCATGTATGTATTCAAGCATGCATTCGTGGACATAGTTGATCAGCTGCATGCAGCAGTACTGACTTCTTCTTCTTCTTTTTTCTTTTTTTTTTTTTTTTGTATTTTTTATGCAGGCAGGAATGTGATTAATTAGGAAACCTGCAACATTGAGGTAAAGGATGACGTTTCTTTTGCCATGGAGAGAGTCATGCACGAGACAGATTATGTACGTAAAGTTGTAGACTTGTAGTTGGTGCAGCCATGATGGGCAGGCATTTGAAACCATTTTTTCTTGAATAATGATATTTTTATTATTTTTAATTATTTAATTATTTTTAAATTTTATTTTACTTTATAATTAAGAAAATAAATATTAATAAAATTGAAAAGCTGCTATCAATATGATATTTTATAATTTTTTTTATTAATTAAAATTGTTGAAAATATATTAAAGAAAAAAAAGATCAAATATAATAATTTAAGTAGTGAAGTGGTGGGAAAAAAATTGTAAGTGGTATCATTATCCTTTCTTCTTTGATGGGGGAGTTTTGTCAAAGACAATGGAAGGCAGCTGATCACAATTTCAATTAATTCAATTGGCTAAATGGAGCGTTATAACAAAATTGATTTTGGATTCTTCATCCTTCACTAGTGTTTGTTCATTGCATAATGATCACTATGAGAAACGTTGAATATATGACCAGCTTCAATAGACTAGTACTGTTACTCTTTATGCTTTGAAGTTCACGTGTTTTGGAATAATTTTTTCTTGCATAAAACATGTTTCTCTCTGTTTTATAGTGAAAGAAAATGATAAGACATATTAACGAACAAATAATTGACAAGTATGAGTACAGTAGCTAGCGGCTCTTCTTTTACTTTATTTTTTGAATGATTAAGCTGCAATAATACAAGTCTTCAGTAAATTAGTATTAAGAACGTACGATGGTTAATTACGATGATATAAATACAAAGGGAATTTACAGATCAAAAGAGTATAGATTGCTTTGTTTTTGTTTTTATTGGGTCGGGCTGCAGTATCGATATAAGCTAGCTTGGTCAAACATTTCCTTTCTTGGGGGGAAGGCTAAATATGTCCCATAAAAAATGTAATGGAATTAATGAAATAAATTTGGACATTTCCAAACATGAGTTTTTGCTTGACTTCTTCCTTGGCATTGAAGGTTTCAAAAGCTCCTGATTTGGGTTTCCTTAGAAAAAACGTTTTTGTATTACTGTTGGATAAGGTCTTCCCCTCTGACCCGTCAATGATCATTATTTTTTGTTTCTCTCACTACTCAATTCTTGCCCCACAATTTATAAGGACCCTTGTTCACATCTAATATTTCATTTTATGAAAACCAAAACCCCTTTCTTCTGCGAATCCCTATCACCTGCCATTTTTCTGGGATCTACTTAAAAAGTTAGCACACTTATTTTTACGCATGTGATAGAATTTAGACTCTTTGGCTATCCATATCTGATCCTACTGCTTTATACCTTCTTGAAGTCTTCTTAAAAGCAGTTTTTATGGCTCTCACCCTTATAACTTCCCCTTCACATTATCCTCTAATGACTCCTTATCTTTCTCATGTCGGCAAGATTTATGTCGGACGAAAAGGAGAGTCTTTGATCTTTGAGAGTTTGAATCCTGAGATTTCAAAAAGCTCAACTCTTACGCGTGAAGAGCAAAGCCCTCGAGGAGAGAAACTTCCTCATCATGTTGCATGCCAACAAGAGAATCCCCTGCAAGATCAATATATAGGTGGCTGTGGTGATGATCGAGAAGACGCAACAGTACGTTCTTACGGAGAAAGAGCTGATCAAGACAAATCTGGTATTTTGATGACTGATATTATACGATTCCATGAAGAGGAAATCATCATGCCAGAAAATAAACATCATAAAATATTATATCAAAAGGGTATAATGCATGATATGCGTACGAAAGAGAACTCTAGCGCTTTGGTGAATGATCAAGGATCGAATTCTTTTGAAACGACGAAGTTTGGAGGGGTTAAGGAGGATCTCAAGTTTCGGAAGAGGCCGGCCAAGCTGGTTGTGCCGGCATATAATTGTCGCGAGATGGAACCTGGTGAAGTGGGTAGGAAGTTGCAGGAGAACGAGGAATTTGAGGTCGAAGGGAGAAGTTTCGTATTGGCAAGCAGGAAAGGAAGAAGAATGGTCATGGAAGATGCGTATGGGGTTATGCTTGATCTTCTGGGAGATCCTAAACAGGTCGGTATATAAATCGTATATTATGTGCTCATAATTTCAGAAGAATGTGATCTTGAGCTCTTCTAGATCTCATATATAAGTTAATTAAAAGCATGGTGGTTATTATCACATATACACACATATATAATTACTACGCATATATATTCCTTATTTTTAATTTCGAACGTAATGTTTTCGTTAAATATATACTAATTATTGCCCTTAATATTTATATCAATGAATTCCAAAGGTGCAATCATTTACTCATGAGTATTGTGAAATTTTCATTTATCTTAAAAACTTAAGCTGATAAGAAGAGGTAGATTTTATTATATTTTAACACTTCTCTTTACTTATGGACTAGATTTTATCTCAATTAATAGGTTTAATAAGTGGAATATTTAATTAAATGAAGTGTGAAGTATAGATTCGAGATTTGAATTCAAGACCTCTGTTCTAATACTCTATAAAATTGATTACCACCTATCTTAAAAAGTTAAACTAATAGAAATAAATAGATTTTATTATATCTTGACAAGTATTGATCTCAATAACTGTAAAACATTTCATTTTGTTCAACTTCATTTGTTTTTTCATTCAATTTGGTAAATTTGGAACTTAGCCTATCTTTTGATCATATATATATATATATATATATGATCAATAAATTATTATTAATGTTGATGAATATCGTACATATATTTCATCTGCAGGCACATTTTGCCGTGATTGATGGACATGGAGGTCATGCTGCCGCCGATTATGTTGCCAAAAACTTGGGAAGGAACATTGTTGAAGCCCTTGATAATGTAGGCGAAGAAGATCATGATCGGTTGGAAAAAGCTATTCGCAAAGGCTACTCGGTCACCGACGAGGAATTTCTCAGTCAGGTACATATAAATTGAACATGATGTACGTTGAGCTTTTCAAGTTCCCCATGCATCATGGCGTTCATAACGGCATATATGAAGTATTTAAGTAATTAACTTGACTCGGTCTTTATAAACTAGAAGATTGATCAGTACGCTTCTGGGCGTGGCATTCCACGTACGGCATTCATTAATTTATATTGGATTTACCGGCACATCCAATATTCGAAAGAATTGGCCGACGGCCCGAGAGAGTTGACCACCTCGGCCTTCTCCCTCTTGAAAAAGTCTCGATCACCTAATTAACGAATTAGTGTATGCATGCATATTATAAAAAAATTGTTTATTTATTATTAATTATTTATTATTAATATAAGTATATTTTCATATCAAATAATTATTTTTGTCGTAATTAATCACAAATACTCTTTATTTTTTTATAGTAGCTGCATGCCCAAAACATGATCAGTTCATGAATTAGTTTACATGATTTGTCGACAATACTCTTAACTTTACTTGCATGAAATGATTTTAATTACCCTCAATGCATGCAGGAGATAAGTAGTGGAGCATGCGTAGCTAGCGTGCTATTAAAGGGCGGTGAGTTGCATGTATCAAGTGCGGGTGACTGCAGAGTAGTTTTGAGTCGAAGAGGATTAGCCACTGTTTTGACAAATGACCACCGTCCAAGTAGGGAAGATGAGCGTCTTCGAATCCAAAACTCCGTATGTACTATTACTTATCAAATCTTGTAGTCTCCTTTTGTTCTTGAGTTTGATATAATATCGTAGCTACAACTTTTTGATCTTTTCCCACCCTCTGGCCTCGTATGTATGACACGTATCTACGTACTCATGATGCAGGGTGGTTTTGTGCATTGCCGGCCGAACGGAGTGTGGAGAGTTCAAGGATCGCTGGCAGTGTCTAGAGCCATCGGGGACTTGCATTTGAAAGACTGGATCATATCCGAACCCGAGATTAAAAGCCTTCGTCTAACTTCGGACTGCGACTTCTTGATAATGGCTTCCGATGGATTGTGGGATAAGGTACATGAATATATACTAATATATACACACCTTTAATTAGAGTAAATAAAATACTTATATAGCAAAAGACAGATTATTTTTGTAATAGAGTACTTTACATATATAGTTCCCTAGTAAGTCGAATTAATTAGCCTTGCGTTTGTGATCAATCAGGTCAATGATCAGGAGGCAGTTGATGTGGTTTCGAGAGAGAAGATGAATCTGCTAAAGTCTTGTAAAAAGCTTGTAGATATGTCTTGTAGCCGAGGCAACATAGATGACGTAACTGTTATGGTGATCAATCTTCAATATTTTGCTGTATCTGGCTGTTGATCACGCATGATCAGCTTGCGCATGCACGGCCTTATACGGGATCGAGAAAGATATTTTGATGATAACAATGCTAGCATGTATGTAGATCATGGTTTTGCACCGTAGTACTGCCGGCCGGACAATTATGCCAACAATTTTTTTGATTTAATGTTTTAATAAAGAAATAATTTGTACAAATCTCAAATAGTTAAGTTCGTATATTTATAAAATAAAGAATTCTATATATCATAAAAAAGTAAATTTCTTTTTTATTTATTAATAAATTCTATTTTTTATATTAAATTTATCTATTGAAAACTTGCAATTAGTATTAGTACTCATAATTAAGTGAGGAAATAATTTACGTTTGTATATATTTCACATAATCTTTTGTTTGCTTGTTATTCTCCTATATATTGTCAATTAGTCAATTCTTTGATTCACTTGTCCGGGAGACGAGAAAGTCTTTATATACTCAATAGTATAATTTGCAATCCCAAAAGAGTTTGTATAAAGTAAATAAAATGATATCCTAATTTTATTGATAAATCGACAATTTTAACACAATACACGTACGGTACATACTTCAATTTTTATGTGTAAGCTTGGAAGTTGTAAAAAATTTCAACACTAATTAACTATCTATTGTAATAATTAAAGTTCATTTGAATATATAAATGTTTCATCTCATCTTATTTTATTATTAATCTTTTTTTAAAATTTTATATAAAATATAATAAAAAATTCAACTTTTTTAAATTTTAATACAATAATATTAAAAAATAATAATATTTTAATAATATTTACTCCACTTTTAATTTCATCTAAAATCATATTATCTCATTTAACTATCTAAATGGAGCCAATCCTCTTATGCTATATACATTAAGAACCAAAATGAAGAACAAAAATATATGAAAGGCTAAACTTAAAAGAGGCATTATTATTTTGGGCATTTGGCCGCCAAAAGGTTGGAATGCCTAGATTATATTATGAATGTCCATCCGATAATTATTTTTATACAGTACAAAAAAAAAGTTATTAAATTTTTGGGACGATCTAAGAGAACTTTTATTAAATTGGTCATTATTAAAATATAATTTTAATTAATGCAATTTATTTATTTTTTTGATAAAGGGGTTGGGGGCATGGGAGATCGAACTGGAGAAGCCTACATGTGCCATCAAGCCAAGTGGCTAGGCACAATTTAACCTAAATTTTAATTTTTGATTATTCTATTCACATAAAATTTTATATTGGAATAGATATTTTCTCAAAATAGAATAATAAGATAATATAACTAAAATTTAATTTTGGTTATTCACATCAAATCTTCACATTAGATTATCTATTTATGTAGATACATAATAATAATAATTAATAATTAAAAAAAAATTAATTTTTTTAATTATTAAATTAGTTAATTTTATTATATTTAATTATTCTATCTATTATGTATTAATTAATAATCATATTTTAATTAAATTATGAGTTTAAGAAATTAAACTCGGAGAGAAAAGAGAAAATAAAGTACGAAAGAGAGTAGAGAAAAATAAATAAAATAAAATTTTGACTTTTCTACTAGATTGACTATCATTGACAAATGTTTTAATTTTACTCTTCATTTCAGTCAAATTATTTGGCTTATGAACGATCCAATGTGGACCTAAAATAAATTTTATTATCTAATTTTTTATTGACTTTTAACTAATCCAACGAGAATATTCTAAAAAGTTAAAAAGTCACTTTTGTAGAAAATGCTAGACTTGAACTTGTGCTTTTAGTTTTCAATAATTTTTTTTTCTTCAGCTTCCACCTACAATGTTAGTGTTATGTTTCATATATCTAAAATAAAACTCAACAATCTGGATCGAGAGTTTGTAACTTGCAACCAAATTAGAGGAAGCCGAGCTCGATTATAATTCGAGTAGTACCCAATGCTAAATTCAATATTTTCTTTAGCAAAATTATAGGAGATGAGAGAGTTTAAAAAGAGTATACGAAATTTTGAGAGAACATATCCCATATCCTAAGTCGGGGGTTTGCATCACGCCCCTTATTTCCTAAGTCATGACCCTTAGTATGGCGTGACATCTGAGATGGGGTCATTAATTGAGCGTGACTCTACATGTGATATGTTAACAATTGGCGGTTGGCATATTCACTCATCATCTACATGGTTAGAGAATAGAAAGCTGTTTGTGTTCTCCATTTTCTTGCCGACATAGAATCCTTTAATGCTAGGTGCAATAGGTTAATGTCAGGGCTAGTGCATCCCATTTGTCTTTTTAACTTATTTCCCGCATGATATTTTCCCTTTCTGCTAATACATGTGGGCTTTATCCATTGATGATTTCTAAATCATAGGAGGAGAGGATCTAATTGAGATGGATTTCAATATCTTGACCAGATCCAACCCAATAAGGCGGGAGGAGAATGTTCCTTTCAAGATAATTTTATATAAATCTAATTAATAAACATCAATCTGCCAAACGTATAGAGGCATACATGACTAGTGGGATCGTGGGATAATTCCCACCCGCTGTTTTATCAACAGTCTATTGGTAAGACAAGGAACACAGTGATGATTTATAGTTGGATGAAGTGTTAAATGCTTCGTTCTGTCTTCCTTTAAACCATTTTATGATCAGTATTAATTAAGACAAAATATATATGCAATTCTAAATTATAATATCATTGCTTTAAGTTTAAACACATATTTTTGTTGATTTTATTACTCTTTTGTAATCTCATATCAGTGAAATTTGTAAAATGAGACGAGGCCATATAGTCATAAAAGGAGGCCTAGCCTCTTTAGTTAATTACACAAGTAAGAAATTTATCTAATAACTTTTGACTTTAATAAAATTCTTCTGTTGTCCTTTTTATATGTAAAAGGAAGAGAAGTTGAAGTTAGAGTTTTACTAGTGAGAGGAATTTTTTGTAGGTGTCGTTAGGGTGAGGAGAAAAATTGTGTGATTATAACAATTTTTTACATAGTATATTTTCTTCTCTGAATTTGTTGATTTTTCTCCTGTTTTGAGAGTTTTTTACTTAAATTCTTGTGTTGTGTTTATTTTTTTATTTTTTTTGATATTCTATCAAAAGTAGATCTTGGTAGGAGAATTTAGGAGGTCCAAATTTTTAACAATTTTTCATGGAAATATATATATATATATATTTTAATAGAACTGATTTCATTTGTAAGAGAAATATTAAGAACTTGCTTGATTTTAATTTTTGGTTCCCACTTGAACCAAAGATATTCGGATGTTAAGATAATATCAATTCATTTCAAATTACTTACTGATGGAGTTACTATATTTTTAACTTTCTATAAATGATTAAATCCAACTTAACTTATTTAAATCAAATTATCTTACGTCGCGTCCAACTAAGACTAACGGAGGGATCGACTAAAGCAAGCAATAAACCCTAACGCCTACACCAGTCGTTGAAGCCGAAACACTCCAATTTGTCTTTCAGCTTCGGAAAGCAATGGCGGAAAGAGCCGAAGCCCCTTTGATAACCTTAGGAGGCAAGGGCTCAAATCTCTCATCATCCTCACTATACGCCATCGCCACCGGCCTCGCTCGGGTGCGCATAGACTCGTCTGCGCTCGATAGGCTCGTCGCCGCCTCCTCTAAATGCTGCTCGCCATCTATCAACTACCGAATCAAACTCTCCGAAAACCTGACCCTACCTGAATCCCGCGCTTTCCTCACCGTCGCTATTAACAAGCTCCTCCTCTATGGTTCCTCAAACGTTCGTACGGTCCTTCCAGTTAGAATCTCCGAAGTCCTGAATTACAACTCCAAAACCCTTGAATTCGAACCCCTCGATTGTACCGAGGACGAGATCTTTGTGCTGGAGAGATCATACTCAGCTTTGCACGGCATTTCTGCCATTTTGGACCACGAGTTCACGGCGTTATCGTCCATTGTCGATGTCGTTGCTGCGATTTCGTGCGAGGCAGCCAGAGCCGACGTGGCAGCATTTAATTCGATGGATTCGGGGGACGGGTTTTCGTCCAAGGAGGAAGTTGCGGTTGCCAGTGATATGAAGGTTTTACTCAATGGTTCTAAGTTGGTGGGTAAGGTTGAGAGGGTGTGGTTCTCAAAAATCCCCAAAGTTCACGGGAGTTGGAGGGAGATTGTGAAGTTGGTGCACTCTAAGGTGCGAATCGAGTTGAATTCGGGCATGAAGTTGGCGAATGCGGAATGTTCGGCAGTGCGTTCAGTGTTATTGCCGCTATATGACTTAGGGAAGTGTAGCTTGAGCCGCGCTAAATCCAATTTGGAGTCGACAGATGATGGTGATTTGCAGACGACTCTGGGGGGTTTGTTTTACGGGAAATGCCCGAGTAGCGAGAGTTTTACAGATGGTTTTAAGTTGGTCTCGGAATTGGGATTAGGAGAGGATCATGAAAAATTTGTGCACGAGGTGAACGTATTGTTGGGAATGGTTTGGAAGATTGTTGCGTGGGAATCGATAACGGGTTTCTTTGCTCTTGAGGGTGTGCAATGGTTTGGAAAGAGCGAAAGTGGTGTTGACGCGAATGGAGTAGGAAATGTCAAGGTGGAGAAGAAGAGCGAGAAGAAGAAGAAGAAGGTGGTTTTGGGGAAAGGAACTAGTGTGATTGTGCAAATGATTAAGGATAGGCTGCAAAGTAAGGGAAGGGGTGGGATTGGGGGTTTGGAGTTGTTGGAGAAATGGGTAGAGGATCTTATGTTATTTTTGGACCCCAAGGACCAGGATTTTGGCAGTTTGTTGCTGAGAGTGAAGGAGATTGTGGAAAGCAATGAAAGTAGAAGACTGCCCAAGCTTCCAAAGGTGACAATGTTGTTGAATTTTTATCATTCACTTTTTCTGGAATTGGTGTGCATGGTTTATATTGTACGTGCTTGTTTCTAATGGGAGAAATATAATACTGAAAACATTGCTCTTATCAAATCAGAACGGTGGGGTTTTAATTTTTTTTTCCCTTCCTTATTGGAAACAACTACATCATTTATGTTTCTTCAAGTAATTGAGAATGTCGCTTAGAAACACTCGAGTTTGAGCTAAAAGTGGGGATTTGTTTGGGCATATTGAAAGCTTAGCGTCTTTTTTCTGTAATTATGTTGTGCGACCCTTCGGTGTTATTGCTAATATAGGTGCTCTTTGGATCTGTTATTAGTTCTCAAATTTATTGAGAAGTTTTGAAAGTGGTAATGATGAGGTGCTTAAATACACTATATCTTTGGGCAGCTTTTACAGATTTTATTGGGCGGAGTTTCCGTGACTTTCTTGTCTCTTCTTTTATTATTATTTATAGTTAGACATTCTTCTTGTATACCTCCCGTGTAGTTGGGTTTAAGCTAGTTGTACTTTTAAATAAAATCTCCAATAAATTGAATAAATATGTACTCTATTAATCAATCAAAACTGCAATGCTCACTCTCAATTCATTTTTTACTTTTGAAGTGCCTTTTGTTTTACTTACAATTATTTTTATAAAGATTCTTTGTGTCAATTTTTTTTTTTACTTGAGACATTTTTAAAAAGAATTTATAACTTTCTTAGTTTTTTTCTCTTGCAATGCATCACTAAGCATGCTGACTTGTGACCATATTATGTTACAAATTAGGGTACTCGTGATTTTGCAAAAGAACAGATGACAATAAGAAAGAAAGCTTTTTCAATTATTGAGGAGGTCTTTGAGAGGCACGGTGCTACAGCCTTGGATACTCCAGCTTTTGAGTTGAGAGAAACTCTCATGGGAAAATATGGGGAAGATTCAAAGTTGATTTATGATCTTGCTGACCAGGTATGTAGTTAATATTCAGTTGGTCCAACTAAAATCACATTTCTGTTTTCATTCTATCTATGAGTTGGTTTAGTTTCCTATGATGATAAAAGGTGAATTAAGTTCACTCCATTTCATCTTTTGGCACATAAATGTAATTTTATGTTAAGCTTTTTGGCAGGGTGGAGAGCTTTGTTCTTTGCGATATGACTTGACTGTACCGTTTGCTAGATATGTGGCTATGAATGGTCTAACATCATTTAAAAGGTACCAGATAGCTAAGGTTTACCGGAGGGACAACCCTTCTAAGGGAAGATATCGTGAATTTTATCAATGTGATTTTGACATTGCTGGCCAATATGAAAAGATGGGACCAGATTTTGAGGTTGTTAAAATTTTGACTGAACTTCTTGATGAACTTAACATTGGAGATTATGAGGTAACCTCAATTTTCCTCCTATCCATGCTAGCACAGAATTTCATTTTTAACATTTTCTTCTTCCTTTCAACAGCTTCTATAGACTTTAATGGGCTCAACTTTTGTAACCACTAGCTAAGTTTACTCAAGTATACCTCTGGCATACCTGGGCTTAGCCTTTTTATTAATGAAATCCCTTTGATTACCGATCTCAAAAAAAAAAAAAAATGGGCTTAACTTTCATGATTTTCTTGAATCTTTTTCTCTTCCTAGGTAGGTTCTCTCTTATATATATTCTGGGCACTGGGGTTGTACCTTTTGTGCTTTTCAACAATATTTTATTAAAGTTTGTTATTACTTATCAAGAAATGTAATACATGGAATTTAATTACGGTTCACATATTATACTTTATTTTCTCTTTTATATTGATACTGGCTTGTGGTAGGGCATATATGGCATCTAACATTTAGCTGTGCAGGGGAGTTTTAAACGTGAATAAATCTAAAGTATTAAAGCATCCTTTGTTTTCAATGAATAGAAATTGAAACCAAGATGCTTCCTGTATTCATAGATTCCTTTACTACTGTGTGATACAGCAATGTTGTTGAGTTAGGCCTCGTTTGAGGAATGAGATGAGATGAGAAATCTGTAAATAGTAGTGAAATAATTTGAGTTAAAATGTTTTATTGGGTTTTGGGAAAGGAGAAAGAAATAGTTGAATAAATAATATTATAAAGTCAAAATATTATTAAGAATATAATTTTTGTTTTGGAATTTGAAAAAATTGAATCTTTTTTTGTGTTTTGTTTAGAAGTTTGGAAAAATTGTAATGATTAGGTAATAATTAGATAAAAAGTTGTAGATTTTAAATTGAAAAGTGTGTTCGAGTGATGTTTGAGAAAGCCTTAGCCTTTTCATACTTGCAATCTTGACATAAAGCAATTTGGACCCAGACCTTATCTTGGAACCATCGCCTCATCAAATATGCTTATTCAATATCTTTCCTTGCACATCTGGGTTTAAAATCTTACTTAAAGTTCTTTCTTGAACACTTTTTTAATAGTTGAATTCTTGTGTATTCTTCCACAGATAAAATTGAATCATCGAAAGTTACTCGATGGAATGTTGGAAATATGTGGAGTGCCGCCAGAAAAATTCAGAACCATATGTTCTAGTGTCGACAAGTTAGATAAGCAACCTTTCGAGCAGATAAAGAAAGAGATGGTAAGAGCACTTGCATGCACATGGTGTTATCTTCTGTATATATGTGACTATGCCCTGCGGCTGCTTATAGGGAGGGAGTAGAGACCACGATGTACTAATGACCTATCAATAAATATTGATTTATTCGATAAGGATCTTTTTATATAGGGATTTCATTTTGGTTGATAATGATTACACTATGCTATCTTTTCTTAACCGTTTTGAATATATTTATCAAGAGCAAATAGTGGATCCAATTATTTTCCATTTTTAATTGTATAAGGATAGTTCTGTTAGTATATCTTTTATAAGAAAATTCTATTTATAAGCCAGTGTGTAGAGCATACCATACAAAATGCTTACATGACATACTTTGATCTGGAAGATAAATTATAAATTTTGAATGTTACAAATCAAATCTTACCATTTAAGTGAAGTGGATAATATGCTCTACATGCCGGCTTAAGAATAAAATAACTCATTTTATAATGTGTTGATTTAATATTTTTTTATTATATGTATCTTTGCATGAAGTATTTTTGTTTTATGCATATGTATTTCTTGTTAATTATTGTTAGGTGGAGGAAAAGGGTTTAACTGTTGAGACAGCAGATGCAATTGGCACTTTTGTGAAGGAAAGGGGATCCCCTTTGAGACTATTATCTAAACTTAAACTGGAGGGAAGCAAGTTCTTAGGACACAATGGATCAGTTGATGCACTGAATGAACTGGATATTTTATTCAAAGCTCTCGAAAGATCAAAGTGTATTGACAAAGTTGTTTTTGACTTGAGTCTTGCCAGAGGTCTTGATTATTACACTGGAGTTATATTTGAGGCTGTTTTTAAAGGGGGTACACAGGTAAGTTGTAGGAAAAGGCAGGATTATTAGTTGCCATCATTTTTCTTTCTATGGGAATGTATAATTGGCGTGTTATGTTTCATTTATATGTTCAAACATTGTACAATAGGTAATCTGCATTCACTTCTCAGAAAAAAAGTAATAGGTTAATGGTATTCCTCTAGCATGTCTTTTCTCTATTATTTTACATTTTCTTGATAATCGAAACTTTAACAACGAAGTTAAAATGACAACAATCTTGTATGCCCATTTATAGTTGTTGTATTTAAAGGACTTTGTGCTGTAGTAGATTTTTCGAAATTTATTGTCCTTAATTTGTAGTGCAATGAAATGCTCTCTTAGGCCTGATAAGTCTCAAAATTGACCAAGCTCTCTTAGGAAAATGGTTATGGTGTGTGTGAAAGTGTGTTTAGATCCAGTGAATGAAATGCTCACAGGGTTAGTTAGTTAAGTAGTACTCTTCATCATCCTAATTTTTTTCATTCCAATCATACTTGCTATGTGGCACATTTTAAGTGATCGATAGAAACAACCACTTGATATGCGCCACATCAACATGTGTGACTGAGAATGACAGAATATAGAATGAAGAGTAACATTCCTAAAACTAGATTACAGGTAGTACAACAGCTGGGTTGAGATTGTCTGGCCTAAAGGCCAACTGAAGTTATGAGCTACTGCTTTGGTGGTGAAAAATTATGTAAAGTTCCAATTTTCGGAACTTGTTTTCAAATGTGGGCAGCATGCACTTTGCAATTGTTAAAAAAGAAAGGTTGGTGATGCCTGATGATGGGTTATATATCAACTTTATATTCAAGTAAATTTTCACAAATGATTTCCAATGTCTTTTTTCCTATGCTTATTTTCTTGTGTCTTCAGGGGAGTCCAAAGTCAAACAACACTTACTATAAACAAGATGCTCACAGGATTTTAATGATGGGTTAAAAAGTGTAGCTAAACTTGTATTCAAACGTATAAATATGGAAGAATGTAAACACCCCCCCCCCCCCCCCAACCAAAAAAAAAAAGATGTTACTCAAATTACAATTTATAACTCTTTTCTTTTTTGGATTGTATGTCACACCTTATTGTTGTGGTTTTCAGCTATTGTATTAAGGGGGAACATTGTTCATGATTTCTTGTCTCTAATTTCTAGATCCTAGAATGTATTTAGGTGCACTTTAGTATACTTCCTGTGTACAAGGCTTATTTCATTCATATCATTAAAATTTATCTCTTATAAAAAAAAAATGTATTTCTAAGTATGTCCTTGATTTTTGGGTGTTCTCAGGTTGGTTCGATTGCTGCTGGTGGGCGTTATGACAACCTTATAGGTATGTTTGGTACAAAGCAAGTTCCAGCAGTTGGTGTCAGCCTCGGGATTGAACGTGTATTTGCTATAATGGAGCAGCTTCAGAAAGACCAGAACCAGGTACTAATACTTGGTGTGCTTTTCATAATACGTGCATGTGATTGCTAAACCTGTACTTGGTTGTGAACTTCTCACACTTTCAGATTTATAGTATTGCAAAAAAAAAAAAAAAAACATTTAGAGTATATTTCTGGACTGGTCTTCAAATAAAAATTGTCATTTTCTTCTTCCTAAGAAGGGGTGGAGGTTGATATCATGAGTTATAGGTATGTGGTTTTCTGGGTGATAGGTGAAGAATAAGAGACAAATACATGAATGAACATACATAATTACTAAACTTACATCACAAAATTTACGCGTGCCGCGGGAAGAATCTTGCAATTACTCTTTCTGGAAATCATTCTAGCAACGGTTGCGTTTGCCCTTTGGGCAAGTTTCTTATTTCTTTATTTATATGTATTTTTAGCAAGATAAGAAAACATTCCAGCAACGTGTGGTTGAGGCTGATGTGTTATATCTTCCACTTGTTGTCTGGGTGATTTGGCAGACAACACGAGCAACAAAGACAGAAGTTCTAGTGAGTATACTTGGGGATGACCTGACTCAAGCTGCAGAGCTGGCAACCGAACTGTGGCATGCCAGACTGAAAGCAGAATATCTGGTGAATAAAAGAGTGATGAAGCATATTGACCGTGCTAGAGAGTCGAGGATCCCATATATGGTAATTGTGGGTGAGCGGGAACTGAATGAAGGGATTGTGAGGCTAAAAGACTTTGAGGCTGCTAAAGAAGAAGAAATTCCTCGGAGCAAACTTGTGGATGAACTCAAACGGCGGTTGAACCAATGAAAAATAATATTTGGCCAACTCCCACATTATTCTTTACCCATTATCATTAAGTGGCGTATGTTTGTTGTTATATGGTTTATAGAGAAAAACTGTTTATTTTATTTATTTGGGATGAGAGAGACCTCATAAATCTAAACTACAATTGATAAGCTTCACGAACTTCTTCCAAACTTCCATTCACGAACATCTCTCAGGCTAAATCTCGCTTACATAACGCAGCCTTTACATGAGAATATACCATTCTCATTACCTCACGCTGATTGCTGTCTTTGTGAACATCAAAGACGTGAAGGTCGAGCAGGTTCAGGAGTTCTATCCGCGCATATGTATATGTATAGATGCGGGTGGGCCAGCGGCAAACACGTATTCAATTGGGCAGACCAGCCATTACCCGATAGCGGCGTCATCTTATCATAATCAGACGAGACAACAAAAAAATAAAAAAAACGTTTGTATTTTATCCAGCACTGTACTTCGTTGGTTGTCTTGTTCCTCCGCCTATTCGAATGGAAAAAGCTACCTTCCGACGTTCGTTACTTGTTATTGTTGTGATTTTTTTTTTTTTTTGTTATTTAACAATAAAAAATGTTTTTAAATAATATTATAAATTTTTAAAATTTCTCAAAAATATCTAAAAGTATTAAAATTGTTATAAAATTAAAGAAAAAAATATTATTGCAAGATAAAAATATATAAGAAATTCTTTTAAAACTCTCTGAAACTTTCTCTTTTTTTTTTTATATTTTCTTATGAGTTTCATAACAATTGAAATTCATATTCATAGGCCTTGAAATTACTATATAAGTTACTTTGTAAGTTACTGTGTAAATCACTGTGCAATATTTAAAATAATAATGGTAGGGTCATTCACATAATTTTGGTGGTGGGACAGAAACAGCATCTGTCTCTCCAATTTCGTTCATTACACTCTCCCTTGAATGACCACCCATAAAGAATATGCCTTATTAAGATCTTGCTAAATAAAAATTCAGTAGGAAGAAAAACTAATGGCGAAGGAAAAAGAGTACAGTTTTCTTATATATCCACAAGTTCTTTAAAATTGCCTTTCATTAAAACCTTGTAGAGGAAAACTCAGTGAGATAAAATCTCAGCGAAGGAAAAAGAATACAATCAGCACAAGTTTTCATGACATTTACTCCCTCTGAAAAGTGCATGATGATAGATTTTTGAGTTTTCGCATTCCAACATTATGCACAATCTTCTTAAATATCGTAGTTGGTAATGTTTTTGTGAATAAATCTGCCATATTATCACTAGATCGTATCTGCTTGACATCAATTTCACATTTCTCTTAAAGTTCATGAGTATAAAAGAATTTAGGTAAAATATGTTTGGTTTTGTCACATTTAATATATCCTCATCTGATTTGAGTGATACAAGCAGTGTTGTCTTCATATAAAATTATTGGGCTATTATTGATTATGGGGAGTCCACACTTTTCCTAGATATGTTGAATTACTGATTTCAGCCAAATACATTTTCGGCTTGCTTCTTAAATAGCAATGATCTCTGAGTGATTTGAAGAAGTAGTAGATAGTGTCTGTTTAACAGATTTCCATGACATAACAGTATCTCCATAAGTAAATAAATATTCAGTTTGAGATCTACCTCTATGTGGGTCTGAAAGATAACATGCATCTGCATACCCAATCAATTGTGGATTTGATCCACGTTGATAAAATAATCGCATATCAACCGTACCATGAAAATAACGAAGTACATGTTTAATGTCATTCCAATACTTTCGAGTTTGTGCATAATTATATTTTGCAAGCAGATTAACTGAAAATGTAATATCTGGTCGAGTACAGTTTGCAAGATACATCAAAACTCCAATTGCACTGAGATATAGTACTTCAGGACCAAGAATTTCTTCATCGTCATCATAAGAACGGAATGGATCATTTTTCACATCAAGTGTTCGAACAATCATTGGAGTACTCAGAGGATAAGCTTTGTCCATATAAAAATGCTTCAGGACTTTCTCAGTATACATGGACTGATGAATAAAAATTATATTTGGCAAGTGCTCGAGCTGCAGGCCAAGACAAAGTTTTGTTTTGTTAAAATCTTTCATTTCAAATTCATTCTTTAAATACGTAACGGTTCTTAAGATATCTTCAAGAGTTCCCACAATATTTAAATCATCAACATAAACCGCAATAATGACAAATCCAGATTCTGATTTCTTAATAAAAACACATGGGCATATAGGATTATTCTCAAATCCTTCTTTCAATAGATATTCGCTTAAGCAATTATACCACATGTGTCCGGATTGTTTCAACCCATATAAAAATCTTTGTAGTCTGATGGAATACATATTTCTAAATGTACTTGTAGATATTTCATGAATTTTATATCTTTCAGGGATTTTCATATATATGTCATGGTTTAAGGATCCATATAAATATGCAATGACCACATCCATCAACCGCATTTATAATCCTTTTGTAAAAACAGAATAATCAAAAATATAAATGTGATTGCATCTAGAATGAAAAAATATGTTTCTTCATAATCAATCTCGGGTTTCTGCAGGAAATCTTGTGCGACAAGCCGTGCTTTGTACCGCACAATTTCATTTTTCTCATTACGTTTTTGTACAAATACTCATTTATATCCAACAGGCATTACATTATTTAATGTTTGGACAACAGGTCCAAATACTTCTCGCTTTGCTAGCAAGTTTATTTCAACTTCAATGGTTACTTTCCATTTTGGCCAATCTTTTCTAAGTCAACATTTTTCGACGATTCTTGACTCACTTTTTTCATTACTTATGGTAATGTAATGATCATTTTATATGAAAATATATTGTCGACAACAGTTTTATTTCTATCCAGAATTTCTCCAGTATTCATGAAATGTATTGAGATCTCATTATTTTCAGGTACATGTTCCTCTTTAGGAGAAAACATTTCATGAAATACCTCTTTAGGAGGTTTATTTTCAGGAGATTTATACTTTTCAGGAATATCCTCTTCATGAGGTTTTAGAATAGAAGATTTGATCTTTTCAGAAGCATTAAATATATTTATAACCTGTATTATGGGTATAAGTTCTTCAGGAACACCATATTCATTTTGTATTCTTTTCTTTCTGAGAATTTTATCTTTTGAACCAATAGGTCTTCCACGTTTCAGGCGTGTTTTAGATTCACTTATTGCTATTTTGACAATTTGTTTTTCAGGAATTTCAATTCTTACTGGAGCATTAATAGTAGGAATATATGATTTTAATACACCTTTAGTGTCAGTAAATACATTCGGTAATTAATTTGCAACACTTTACAAATGAATAATCCTCTAAATTTCTAGTTTACATTCATTTGTAGGAGGATCAAATTGAGACAGGGTCTTATTATCCAAAGTAATTTCTTGTCGTATTTCAGACACCGCCTTTTCTTTACCCATTAATGAAAAAGTGGATTCGTCAAAATGACAATTTTTAAAACGTATTTTAAACATATCCTTTGTAAGGGTTCAAAATATCTAATAAGAGATGAAAAATCAAAACCAATATATATTCTAAGTTTACGTTGAGGGTCAATTTGTGTACGTTGTAGAGGTACAATTGGAACATATACATTACATCCAAAAAGTACGAAGATGAAAAATATTTGATTGTTGACCAAATGCAAACTGTAATGGGGAATATTTATGATATGCAGGTGGGTCTAATGTGAATTAAAGATGCTGCATGAAGTATAGCATGTCTCCAAGCAGAAACAAGTAGTCTTGATTTCATAAGTAAAGATCTAATGATTAGTTGAAGCATTTTGATCAAAAATTCAGTTAAACAGTTTTGTATGTGTCTATGGGTAACATGATGTTCAACATCTATTCTTATTGATATGTAATAATTTTCAAAAATTTGAAATGAAAAATTCACCTGCATTATCCAATCGAATGATTTTAATTGGATACTCAGGAAATTGTGTTCGTAGTTTGATTCTCTGAGTAAGAAATCTAGCAAATGCAACATTTATAGTGGAAAACAGACAAACATGTGACTATCGACTAGATGCATCAATTAAAACCATAAAATATTTAAATGGTCTACTAAATGGATAAATAGGCTCACATATATCTCCGTGAATACTTTGTAAAAAGGATGGAGATACAATAATAACTTTTGAGTGAAATAGTCTGATAATTAACTTACCTTGAGACCATGCAGAGCACGGAGATTCATTGGGTAGAAATATCTTTTGATTTTTTAAGGGATGGCCATGCAAATTTTCAATAATTCGTCTCATCATTGTAGATCCCGGATGTCCAAGGCGATTAAGCCAAGTCATAAATACTTTAGGGTCAATGCACTTCTGATGCATTACCACATATGATTCAATTGTTCTCATCTTTGTATAATACAATCCAAAATATAGAGCATGCAGCTTTTCTAATACGAACTTCTGGCCTGATATTGTTTTAGTAATAAGAAGATATTCTTTACTGCCTTCATTGATCGTTTCAATATAGTAATCATTATGATATTTATATTTGAAATTCAATAAATTTCTTCTAGATTGTAAAGAGAATAAAGTATCATTAATACAAAATTTGTTGTCATTAGACAACATAATATAAACTCTTCCGGAACCCTAAATTAAATTTGATGAGCCTGATATGGTATAGACATAAGTTTTACTTAGTGTTATATTTTGAAAAATATTTCTTTTCTTTAAGAATTGTGTGAGTTATAGCACTGTCAGTCAGATATACATCTTTATCATTCAATTCAAAGATAAAAAGTTCATCAATGTGATTCATGATTTTACAAAATATACAAAACTTTTATTACAAATAATAAAGAAAATACATTAATTGAGTATAACACTTCTATCTCCAATTAGGTGATCAATTCTACCATTAAAATTTTCAAAGAAATCATAAATATCAAGATGAATGATATTTATATCTACTGAATCTAATGAATCATCTGATGGTTTTATTAAATTTGTTTTAATCTTTTTATTTTTTCCTTTTATTGATTCTTAATATGAATTTACTAAGTATCTGGTCGTATGACATGTACGTTCCTAATGTCCAGTCATACCACATTTATGGCATACATCTTCACCTCTTTTTAAAAAATTATTCTATGGGCTTTTACTCCTTTTCTGAATTATACCACTTCTGGTAATACGGTATCTTATTATCCCTTTTAATATTGTCACTTCTGGGACCAACATTTTTATAATTTCTCTTATCACGTCTATGCCATTGATTCTTTCGAAAGAATACACAATTCACTTCTGAAAATGATGTAAATCTAGTATCATTCACTTCAGTGAATGATATCGAACCAATAGGGCGTGACTGATGGTTTTTCAATAAAAGCTCATTGTTCTGCTCAACTACTTGAAGACATGATATAAGTTCATAATATTTCATGAACTTTTTCTCTCGATACTGCTGCTGCAGGAGCACATTCGAGGCATAAAATATAGTATAAGTCTTCTCTAGCATATCATCATCGGTGATTTTCTTACCGCATAATTTTAGTACTGAACTTATTTTAAAAAGTGCAGAATTATACTCACTAACACTTTTATAATCTTGCAACCTTAGGTACAACCATTCAAAACGAGCTTTTAGGAGGATGACAGTTTTTTTGTGTTCATACCTCTCCCTTAAATTATTTCACAAAATAAAGGGATCTTGTCTTATAAGATATTCAGATTTTAATTCTTCATGAAGATGGTGGCGAAGGAAAATCATTGATTTAGCACGGTCCTGTAGGGACATTTGATTTTCTTCTTTAATAGTTTCATCCAGGTTCATCGCATCAAGATGGATTTCAGTATCAAGTATCTAGGATAAATAATTTTTTCCAGATATGTCAAAAACAACAAATTCTAATTTTATAATATTTGTAATTTTAGAGGAATAAGACTACTATTTTCAGAATTAGTAGAACCGTCGTGTTAATAACGTGTTATAAAACTAAAGAAGAAATTACTATTACAAGAAAAAAATATATAAGAAACTCTTTTAAAACTTTTTGAAACTTTATTCTCTCTTTATTTTTTCATATGAATTTCATAACAACTGAAACATATATTTATAGGTCTTAAAATTACTATACAAGTTACTATATAAGTCATTATATAAATTACTACATAAGATTTAAAATAATAGTGATTAGGTCATTCACATAATTTTGATAGTAAATCAAAAGATGATAGTTATCTTTTCAACGTCGTTCATTACAAATATAAATATATAATATATATAAATATATATATATATATATATATATATGAATGTACTTATAAAAGAAAAAAATAAAAAATGGATTAGCGAGAGCTCCAGTAGTGATGGTAGAGTCGAAAATATCTGGACAGCAGTCCGTCTGCTAGAACAACCCTTTATATAAACAGAATTTTTACTGTTTATATAACATGAATCTCCAGCAGTGCTGGCCAGCCGGGCTGGGCTGCTGCCTAGTACCCTCCAGATTCCTGATAGAGCCACCCCTTCGAGATTCCTGTCTGTCAGTCAAGAAAAGGATGTCCAAGTCTTTTCCGTGTACCACCACTTGTGAGGTCATTCGTCCTCGTCACGTGCCTTCTATTTATTGGTCTATATCCAAAAAAAAAAAAAAAATCTGTGTAATTATGTTTGATCTTCTCTAAGGTGATAGAGAATCTATAGAGTAAAATCTAGAGGGAATGTGGAATCGGCTTGATATGCATCAACTAACTGTTTACCTTTTACCTTTTCCTACCAGTAAGAAGTTCTTCTATAACTAATTGTTACGGTTAAGGGTTAGGGGTTTCTTCCTTCGTTTGTTGGTTTGATCCTCTAAAACAAACAAAATCAACAAACAGGATGGAAGGAGAGGCTGGCGAGTTCCAAGACTGGGAGGTGCTTCACACCTCCGATACTGTACTGGTTAAATCGGACGGCGCTGCTATTGTTGATCCGTCCGAGACGGATGAAACACCCAGAAATTTTGAGGGAATGGATGGTGATTCGGAGGGCATGATCAGGTCCGATTACTTCTCGCTTGAGAGTAAGGAGAGGTATGCCAAGACTGCTACAGAGGGTGACGTGAGCGAAGTCGACTCTGACAATCCGAGTTGGATCGATCCCGGGTCTGAGACACGGTATGCGAGGAAGAACTCGGGTGAGTTCTGGTCCGATTCGAGCAGCGATCGTTCCGACGATCGTAAACTTGGTGATTTTGACGCTAAACACGAAGTAGGTTTAGCAGCAACTGCGAAAAGCCAATTGGCTTTTGAAGGATTTGTGGAAATAAAAGCTGAGAATGGAAATTTAGCTAAGTTGGCCACCGATGAGACTAAATTTAGCGACTTTGATGTGATACGGGAATTGGGTTCCGCGGAAAACGCTAAAATCCAAGTTGGTTTTGAGGAATTTAGAGAAATTCAGACCGAGGATAAGCCTTCGAGCAACTTCTGGTCTGATTCTGGCGGAGACGCTTTGGTTTCGATGAAATTTGGCGAAAATTACGAGAAACAACGAGATTTGTCGGAGATTTCGGGTGATTTGAACGGTGGAAATAGTTCGATCGAGAACAAAGCTGATGCGATTACAGAATTGAAATCTGATGCAGAATCGGGCGGCGAGGGAGAGAAGGGGAGGGGAGTTTGGTGGAAGGTTCCTCTTGAAATCTTGAAGTACTGTGTTTTTAGAGTGAGCCCGGTTTGGTCGTTCTCCGTGGTGGCTGCTGTGATGGGATTCGTTATCTTGGGACGGAGACTGTATAAGATGAAGAGGAAGAGCCACAGCTTGCAGTTGAAGGTTACGGTTGATGATAAGGTCAGTTTTAGCATTTCCTTGACTTTTTATTGTTATTTTAGCCTTTTAGGTGGCGTTGTTTATTGCATGGCGCGTTACTTGTTTTCTAGATCACATTCTGCTATTGAGGTAATCGAGGAAGTATGTTAGCGTAATGCTAAACACGATGTTTTATGTTCTCATAAGCAGTTGTTTGTTCTTGAAGCGATGTATTTGTTAGTTGACTAGAGCCTGCTCTTTTTTAAAAGCTAATGTGTTAACATGAGCAGGAAGATGAAGATGCAAAATTAGACTAAGAAAAAAGATACATGTGATGGAATGAGTTTTATGAGATCTGTCAGAATACTTCAGACTTTACTTGTCATGGTCGTTTGATGTCTGATGCCTAAAATGTGTCTTAAATCCGCCTTGGTATGTTGCTGAAGGCTCATGTTTTCCTCTCGATATTTGTAAATTAAAAATTATGAATGGTGGAAGCTTTGACCGGTGGAAATCCAAATAGAGTGGGTGTTTTCTAGTAATCTTGATATATTGATCATTAGGAGATATCCTAGTAGTCCTTGAATTGGGGACTTGAAGCAAAGCCAGTTGGCAAGAAAAGGGAATTTTGAGTTTATGTGGAGTAGTAGTTGTATTGAGGTTTTGGAGTTTATATGTGGAGTAGTAGTTGTATTGAGGATTTGGAGTTTATATGTGGAGTAGTAGTTGTACTTGTATTGAGGTTCTTAGAATCAATGTCAAGTGCAAGTAAGTTACTGATTTAATCATTCTTTTTCCTCTTTCTTAGCCTTTTCTTTTATTCTTTTTTCCACTTGTTCTTCTCTTTGTTGGCTTTTGATTGGGGTGAGTATCTCTTCTTCTTTCTTCTTTCTTCTTTCTTTTTCATTGTCTTGATATTTTGGACGGTAGTTCTACACCTATTTTAGTGAAACTAGGCTCATAGTTTCCTGGAAACTTTTTGGATCATGGCATATGATATCAGAAATTACTTCAGATACATTTCCCCTTTGATTTGGAAGCTGTTTGATAATTATTAGGTACTTTTTTCCTCTATTTCACCAAGTGGTTTTCTTAGTTAAATTCTTATCTCATCTTGGATTTGACATTAATGCGGCATGAAAATGTGTTGTCAGTCATCCAAGGAAATGTGGTTTGTTTTGTATTTTGTGTGGGTATTGCTGGGTCTGATTTTTGTTGCAGATTAGTGATTCAATTGTTACGTGGCACAAGCTACATTTTTTGCGATTACTTACTGTTCAAAATAGTCGTGAGATTTGATGAAGATAGATTGTCAACCTTGCATATATTACTGAATAATTTATGCAGAAGGTGTCACAGTTCATGAGCCGTGCTGCACGTCTTAATGAAGCATTTTCGGTGGTGAGGCGGGTACCAATTATACGACCTCCACTGGCAGCCCCTGGCGTGACTCCGTGGCCTGCAATGAGTTTGAGATAAATTCTTGGATAATAGTTAGGAAAACACGCAGTTTCTACCAAGATGGTATATAAGATTTATATGTGGGTTTGTGTGACATAGTGTGAACCAACTTTCCCTCCACGTCTGATCTCTGAAGTTCGTCGAGACACTTGCAGATCCAATCGTGTACAAGTGCCGACTATTTAATTTATTTCGGTGCACATCTTTTTCTTCGTCTCTGTAATAATGCTCAAATTATGCATTCAACTCTTTCATAAAATGTTGTTAGTGGCTTGCTTGGAGTTTTATACCAAATTAAAGCTAAGAATGTTATCTGTTATCTGGTATGTGAATTAAACAATCTCTTCCGGTCCGAAGATCTGTATCTTTGTCCATTCTGCCGTTTTCGGCCGTAAAGGATCTTGTCTTGCAGATATCTTTCAGTCAAGCTTTCTGCTCTTTGGAATAATTCTTATTTTCTCTCGACTGTCTAATGTAATTTCTAAAGGCGGCGAGGAAGCTTATTTGGCAGAGAAAACTATAATATGAATAGAAGTAAGGAGAGCTCGGTAAATTTAACAAGAGTATGAATTGCCTAGGGTGATAATGAAGTATAAAAATATTCACTTTGTTGGTGTTTGAAGTTATTTTGAACATTCATGTCATTGGGATATGGGTGGAATTGTTCTGGGGTTAGGAAGTGTTTTCTTAAAAGAAAGGTGGGGTGCGCGGGTGAAGATGATACTTTTACGAATGTACATTTTTGTCAACCAGACAAGACGAGTTGATGGCCTCGACTCTTACGTGGGTGTATTGCCGCTCGCAAGCATTTTTTTTAGGTTAAAAAACACACAAAATACGCAAGCACAAGCAAAATGGTTGGGTAGTCTAGCTCAGGCATTTACTAGCGCCCCTTTTTTGGGCCTTTTTGGGCGGGGAGTGGTAATGGTTGATTTTAATGGGTGCTGGTGAACGTGAAGGACGGAGGTGGATTATTAGCCACGTCTCTTCTTCTCAAAAGTTTAGTGGGGGCAACTATAGAAGAATAAATGTTTTCAAATTTAAGAGAGGACCACCAAATCTGACCTAAATACCCAATTCCAAGCTACAGCAGATTTGACTCATTTGCTATTACCCACTGATTTCTATCAACTTGTTCTCACGATCACCACTTCCAATGGATTTTTCTTTTGCCGACTACAAATGGGTCCTGAATGATGTATTCCAGCCTAACTAGTTGATGACTTTGTCCATTCAATATTCACTTTATTGAATGGACAATGGCTCTATTTCCAGTTGTTTCTTCTACCAACTTTCTACCGTAGGACGTGTGGATTAACATCTTCAGAGTCATTTTCTAGCTTTGATCTTCCGCCAGAGTTATTTATTTAGATATTGGAAAATACTTGAACCGTATTCATATACTTTTTGTACTTAAACTTCAACTAGTTCGCAGAGTAAATGGTAGGAGCTCGGATAGCTTTCATCAGGAGCGGCTCAATATATTTTGTGCCTTAGGTGATCGTTAAATATATTATATTTTAATTTAAAAATATAATAATAATAATAATAATAAAATTTAAGTATTAAATAATAAAATTTTATTTAAAGATTTTTATATGCAAATATAATATACTTCTTTATAATTAAAATACTTACTTTTATTTTAAGTAATATATATTTCTTTTAATATTAAATTTTGAAAAATAAATAAGACCATCAACATAAAAAATACACATCATTTTATTACTTTATTCTAATTTTACTATTGTTTAAAAAATTTGTGCATTTTAAATAAAATAATTTTTTTAAATTCATATTTATTTTTTTTTTTATCAAGTCTTTCATCTTTTAGACAAAATGTGAAGCCTATTTGAGATGGGGGGGCCTTGGACTGTAGCCTAATTGGCTATCCCTTTGAGCGGGCCCTGGCTTTCATAGCCATGATTCAGAGCTCCGGTGCCACCGTGGATCTGAATAGGGGCAAAGAGTAGCATGGGTCACTTTTGTTTCTAATGACTGGAGATTGTATCCACTTTCTAATTAAATGGATGTCATTTAAAAAAATAAAATACATAGCTGTTAATACTATCTTACTCACAACACTGCAACTTACAGAAACTACACTACTAGTGCTGAACCCTAGTTGTTAACATGGTTCTGCAAAAAAAACTTAGCTCAGAAAAAGGTTGGGGGGAAAAGAATCCCCAATTCATAGTTAGGTAAGGAATGCTAAAGAGTCGAACCTAGTACTTTACAATAGGTGTCTGGGCCAACTGTTGCAGCTGATGAACAACATGAGACATTCTGGGACGCATAGATGGAACATGCTGTGTACAAGCATAAACAAGATCTACCACCTTCTGAATAACACCAGCCTCGGGCATTTCCAAGGAGGATGAAGAAGATATGTGTGGATCCAAGAGGTCTGGGTACCGATGAGCCTGAACCAGAGGTGTGGCCCATTCAAATATACTCTGCCAACCAACTGAATCAACTGCCTGTGCAGGCCTGCGGCCACTCACAATTTCAAGCAGCAGTACACCAAAACTATACACATCACTCTTTGTTGTAAGTTCATTTCTGTACACAAATTCGGGGGCTAGGTATCCATATGTGCCACCAGCCATCACAGTTCGCTCTTGCATCACTTCATATGGGACAAACTTTGAGAGGCCAACCCCCATTAAATGTGCTCCAAAGTCTTCATCGAGTAGTACATTACTGGCACGTATATCTCGATGCACGACATGTGGCTTAACCTTGTCATGCAGGAACCTGTTTCAAATAAAAAAGTGAGACTACGATTTAAACCACATTATGTATCAACTATACCACCACACCCAAAGAATTTATTTGGTCATATTTGAACAACAGCATAAGAAGGAACTTCGAAGCAAGGAAATATAACATATGGTTTACCATCATTATTGATGTTGTTCTTGTCACTATGATTACTCTTATTCGTAGTGTAATTGTTAATCTGTTGTTACCGTCATTATTAAGCAGCTAGAAGCTCACTTCTAGCCCTGGAATTTATTATGGCTAAAGATTGCAATGTGGCCGTGGGACACAGTAACACGTTAGAAGCATCCACCAGTTGTCAAAGTTTGGAAAAGGATGCATCATATCCGTTTCTTACAGATAAAACTTGTAACAAAGGCACCAACTCAAGTTCTGTACAAGAATATCATGCCTAGAGACTTGAGCGACTATATAGTGTCAACTACCCTTAACTAATTTGGATAAAACTAGAATTACAAAGTAAGAAGTTCATTTTTTTACTAAAGAAAGAACTAAGAAGGTATACTTACGCAATTCCTTGAGCAAGAGTCGTGGCAATTTTCATTCTCATAGCCCAATCCAAGCTCCGACCACCCCTTGGTATGTGGTGTAGCCATCTATCCAAGGGCCCATTAACTATGAACTCATAAACAATGTAGCGGTCACCATGATCATAGCAGCATCCTTTCACAGCCACCAAGCTTGGATGGTGAAGCCTTGCAACCCTTCCAATTTCAGAATAGAACTCCTTTTTCCTCTGAAAGCTAGATCTCTTCAACCTTTTAACTGCCACTCTTGAGCCATCAGGTAGAAGGCCGCTAAATGTTCCACCTGTCTTGGCATCTCCGACTAGACGGTTTCCTTCACTAAAGTTCTTTGTAATTGACTTCAGTTCCTCTTTGGTGAAGACTTTCCATGAAGGGGGCACTAATGCAGAAGCTGCTGGATTAGATAGCTTGCGAGACCGCCTGCGCTTCTTGCTCCGCTTGTATGCAAGAAGCCAAACTACTACAGCCAACGTAGTACAGAGAATCAATGCACTTACAACTACAAGGATGATAAGATATTCCTTGTGGCAGTGCATGTGGTGGCATATGCTCCCTGTAAGAAATGGAAAATTAGGTCCATGTAGTTAGCATTTATACATAGAAAATAACAACAGATCTGATAAGAATAATATTGAAACCAGCAAATGACTTGAGAGAGATAAAAAGTGCATACCTATATCAAGCATGCATATAAAAGCATGAGACATGTTGCATCTCTCACTAATGAGAGGTGTTGATCCATTGGTTACCAATGTACATAGATCAAACGAATGGTTGGTGTGGCAGGAAGAATTGGCGCAACTGGATGGAACAGGTGCCCCAAGAGAGATGGACTTGTTCCAATATGAAGTATTATCTGACCATTTCCAACCAAAACCAACAGTAGAGTTGATGCCTCTTCCTCCAACCCAACAGCCATTAATGACTTCACCACATAGCTTAAGAGCAAAGCTCAGTTCTTGAAATGATGTTAATGCTGCTAAATGCCCACCATATCCGTTACAGAGGGCCTCTGACTCATTCCATGAGTTGGGACTTCTCATATAACCAAAGCATTTACTTTTATCAGGGTCAGATACCCAACCAGCAGGACATGGTGCTGTCCACAGGAGAGAGAGAGAGAGAGAGAGAGAGAGAGAGATGCACTTCAATAGAGTAACTAGTGCAAAGTTGAGAGAAACATAAACAGAACAAAAATACAATACAAAAATACATATTTCTATATCTGCAATTATTCAGGATACCATTTATTGTGCAAGAAATAAATATGCATTAGCTGTTGAATCAGAAGGTTGCATGTCATTATAGTTGAGGATTACTTTAAAGAACACAAATAAGCACAACATAAGGAAACGACAGCATTCCTCTCTCAGTTCAGCTGATTGGCCTTAAGCAGATCTTGTTAATGTAATCATATATCGGATAGCTAGAAATAAAGGGGCCGCCGTGGCTGATTTGTTACAATTTCGAACAACTTGCATCATTGGAATGTGGAGTTCAATAGGGACCTTCAGGATTGGGAGATTTGTGAAGCTTCAGATTTTTTTGCTAAGCTTTATGAATGGAAGCTCGATTTTTCTAAGGTGGATAAGTTGTTGTGGGTTCATGATTCTAAATCCATGTTCTCTGTAAAATCTTATTACAAAATGTTGAACTGCAAGGGCAATAATGTTTTTCCTTGCAAATGTATCTAGAAACTTAGTGTCCCTAGTAAAGTTGCATTTCTTTGCTGGTTGGTTTGTCTTGAGAAAGTTTAGCCATTGATAATTTGAGAAAAAGAGGGCTGTTTATCATTGATCGGTGCTACTTGTGTAAAAAAGATGGGGAATCTGTTAGTCATCTCTTTTTGCATTGTGAAGTGGCGGCTACATTGTGGAATGACATTTTTAATAGGGCAGGTATTGCTTGGGTCGTGCCTCTTTGCGTGGTGGATTTCTTGGCAGTTTCAAAAGACTCTTGTTCATGGAAGCAATGCAGATTTTTGGAGTGTTGTCCCCTTGTGTTTGTTTTGGTGTTTATTGTTAGAAAAAAAATGGAAGGTGTTTCGATGATTTTGAACGTTCTTTGGGGAATTTTAGGGTTTTCTTCTATAGTACCCTTAGTTTTTGGGTGCATAAACTTATAGGGGAAGGGAATTCTTGTAATGTCCTGTCTTAACTTTTCTTGTCTAGCTTGTAACTAGGTTTTTACCTTGTACACTCCCTGTGTAATTGGTTTGTCTTTTTGCATGAATAAAATTCTTATTACCTATAAAAAGAAAAAAAAAAAAGAGCTGCTACAAGAAAGCCTACTTTATAAACACGAAAAGCACGAAATGATGCCAAAGTGGATGAGTACGGGAAAAACAATTTAAAAAATTAAAAAAAAAAATGATAGAAAGTCAAAACGGTTCACCGAAGCCTTCTTTTTTTCTTTCATACTTTTTTCTTTTCTCCCTCTTCTCAACTTCTATGTCGCTGGTTCATCCCGTGCTAAGAAGAAAAGCAAAGATGGTCTCGCTGGTTCTTTTATAGGCGAACTAGAGCACTAATTCCACTGCATGTGAGGGAGGTTTATGCAAGTGAAGAAAATCTTTCGTAAGATAAGAGAAGTGGACCAAACCAATCAGCCATTGGCAATAGTGAGCAGCGGACGAGAAGCAGGATCACCAACCTGGGCATTAAGATTCAGAGAGGATTCTCCCCATGTATTTCATCTTCCTTGATAGCATTGGATTACGGATTCAAGGCCTTTCCAGGAAGAATACGCAGAGGGACTTGCGTATGGGTAAAATGGAGTTTTAGCAAATAAGGGTAAAACGAAGTTTTCACAGATTCGTGCTTTTTCGTGCCTCTCTTATTCGTGCGTTCTAGCATTTATTTATTTATTTAAAAATCATACATTGCATAGCTACACTAGCACTCTTGTCTCTCGGAACAGCAAGGGTTTATCCTGCATAAACTTTGCTGGTGCAAAGTGCCCAATGTGTAATGCAAAACATATTTACCTCAACTTATGCTTATTTTGCCATTCATTACACATAAAAACTTCTTAATTGTAAAAGGAAAAACTACTCATTTCATTTTTAGGTGGTAACTAAAAATTTCCGTGGGAAGAAAAATATAAGTAATTTTTCTTAAAGACTTTCAAGTGCAGACAAAAAGACTAACTCGACAAAAGAAAAAAGGAAGCAGTAATTTACACTTTGACAAATACCTTTACTGGCTTGACTCCCTGAAGCAGCAGCGTTACCAGGACTCGAACCATTAAATCCCTAAGAATCCAAGAACAGAAAGTTCGATTCAGCTTTTATCATCAATGTGAATTCCTTCAATAGTAATACACAGAGAATGTTCTTTTTTACCGTATTCACCGAAGCTTGTAGGTTGAGCACAGCGCAAGAAACCAGAAGCAAAAAGAGTTGCATGGAAGATACTTTTAGTTCCATCAGAACCATTTCGACAAACCCTAGAAAGGAAAATCGGAACCCTTAGTCACCATGCAAGTTGCAGAGAAGATTAAAAACAATTCCACAAAGTAAATTACTTACCAGAGCAAGAAGATCAGCACAATACGAGTACTTTTTTTTTCACTTTCTTGGGAAGTAAAGAGAGTACTACAAGAGAAAATCAGATTGAACGGACTTCCATCTGGTTTCCCTTTCTTTCAGTCAGACTGTCGGTACACAGTGTAATCAACCATGGGTGGAGGTAGGTCTGAGGCTCTGACCAAGTGCTAGGCTGGGCCTAGATCGGGCCTACTGCGGCCTGGTTCTCTAAAAACTGCCCAGCCCGTACATCCTTTCGTTTTTTCTTTTTTCTTTTTTCTTTTTTGGATAAATGACGAAAAATTATTTTATTGTAATGAACGAACGTCAGCAGCCGCCCCCTATCCCACCACTAAAATTATGTGAATGATCCCACCACTATTATTTTAAATTCTGCATAGTGACTTGCATAATAACTTGCATAGTAATTTCAAAACCTATAAATAGGGGCTTCAGTTGTATTGAAATTAATAAGAAAATATTGAAAAAGAAAGAAAGTTTCAGTTCTTAAGAGTTTCAGAGAGAATTTCTTATTTCTCTTTTGCAATAGTAGTTCCTTTCTTTAAGTTTCATAACACGTTATCAGTACGTCGGTTCTACCAATTTTGAAACTAGTGGCCTTATTCCTCTAAAATAGCAAATCTTACAAAATTGAAATTTGTTGCTTTTGATATATCTGGGAAAAATTATTTATCCTGGATACTTGATGCTGAAATACATCTTGATACAATGAACCTGGGAGAAACTATTAAAGAAGGAAATCAAGCATCCCTGCAGGAACGTGCTAAAGCAATGATTTTCTATCGCCACCATCTTCATGAAGAATTGAAAACTGAATATCTTACAGTAAAAGATCCCTATATTTTGTGGAACAATTTAAGGGAGAGGTATGAACACTAGAAGACTGTCATTCTCCTAAGAGCTCGTTCTCAATGGATGCACCTGAGGTTGCAAGATTTTAAAAGTGTTAGTGAGTATAATTCCGCACTTTTTAAAATAAGCTCAGTATTAAAATTATGCGGTGAGAAAATCACCGATGATGATATGCTAGAGAAGACTTTTATTACATTTCATGCCTCGAATGTGCTCTTGTAACAGCAGTATCGAGAGAGAAAGTTCAATAAATATTCTGAACTTATATCATGTCTTCTAGTAGCTGAGCGGAATAATGAGCTCTTATTAGAAAGCCACCAGTCACGCCCTACTAGCTCAATATCATTCCCTGAAGTAAATGGTAATAGGTTTGCATCATTCCCAGAAGTGAATGGTGCATCCTTTAGAAGAAATTGAAGGCGTGGACGTGGTAAAAAAAATTATAGAAATGTTGGTTTCAGGAGTGACAACATTAAAAGGGATTATAATATACCATATCACTAGAAGTAGTACAATTCAGAAAGGGGTAAAAATCCTCAGAATAATTTTTCAAAGAAAAGTGAAGAGGTGTGCCATAAATGTGGAATGACTGGACATTGGTCACGTACCTGTCGTACGGCCAAACACTTAGCTGATTTATATCAAGCTTCTCTTAAAGGAAAGAATAAAGTGCATGAAACAAATTTAGTAGAACCATCAGATAATTTATTAGATTCAGTAGATGTAGACGTTACTCATCTTGATGTATCTGATTTATTTAATCATCCTGATGGTAGTATTGAACACTTAATTGGAGATGGAAGTGTTCCACTCAATTAATGTATTTTCTTTCTATCAGTAATAAAAGTTTTGCATATTTTGTAGAATCATGGATCACATTAATGAGCTTTTTATCTCTGAGTTGAATGATAAAGATATATATCTGGCTGACGGTGCTACAACTCACACAATTCTCAAAGAAAAGAAATATTTTCAAAATCTAACACTAAGTAAAGCCTATGTCCATACCATATCAGGTTCATCGAATTTAATTGAGGGCTCCGAAAGAGCTTATATTGTGTTGCTTAATGGCACCAAATTTTGTATTGATGATACTCTATTCTCTTCACAATCTAGAAGAAATTTATTGAGTTTCAAAGATATACGTCGTAATGATTACTATATTGAAACGACCAATGAAGGCAGTAAAGAGCATCTTCTTATTACTAAAACAATATCGAGCCAAAAGCTCGTATTATAAAAACTGTCTGCTCTATGTTCTGGATTGTATTATACAAAAATGAGAACAATTGAATCATATGTGATAATGCACCAGAAGTGCATTGACCCTAAAGTATTTATGACTTGGCATGATCGCCTTGGACATCTGGGTTCTATAATGATGAGACGAATTATTGAAAATTCGCATGGGCATCCCTTAAAGAATCAAAAGATATTTCTACCCAATGAATTTTCGTGCTCTGCATGTTCTCAAGGTAAGTTAATTATTAGACCATCTCCCTCAAAAGTCATTGTTGAATCTCCATCCTTTTTACAAAGGATTCACGGAGATATATGTGGGCCTATTTATCCATCAAGTGGACCATTTAGATATTTTATGGTTCTAATTGATGCATCTAGTCGATACTCACATGTTTGTCTTCTTTCCACTAGAAATGTTGCATTTGCTAGACTTCTTGTTCAGATAATTAAACTACGAGCACAATTTCCTGAGTATCCGATTAAGACCATTCGATTGTATAATGCAGGTGAATTTTCATCTCAAGTTTTTGATAATTATTGCATGTCAATAGGAATAGATGTTGAACATCCTGTTGCCCATACACACACACAAAACGGTTTAGCTGAGTCTTTGATCAAAAGGTTTCAACTAATCGCTAGACCTTTACTTATGAAATCAAGACTACCTGTTTTTGTTTGGGGACATGCTATACTTCATGCAGCATCTCTAATTCGCATTAGACCATCTGCATATCATAAATATTCTCCATTACAGCTTGCATTGGTCAACAACCAAATATTTCTTATCTTCTTACTTTTAGATGTGCTGTATGTGTTCCAATTGCACCTCCACAACGTACAAAAATGGGCCCTCAACGTATATTTGGGATATATGTTGGTTTTGATTCTCCATCCATTATTAGATACCTTGAACCCCTTACAGGGGATATGTTTAAACCACGTTTTGAGAATTGTCATTTTGACGAATCAAATTTTCCGTTAATGGGTAAAGAAAAGTCGGTGCCTGAAGCACGACAAGATATTACTTAGGATAATAAGACCCTGTCTCATTTTGATCCTCCTACAAATGAATGTAAACGGGAAGTTCAAAGGATTATTCATTTGCAAAATGTTGCAAATCAGTTACCGGATGTATTTACTAACACTAAAGGTGTAGTAAAATCTTATATTCCTGCTGTTAATACTCCAGTAAGGATTGAAGTCCCTGAAGGACAAATTGTCAAAGTAGCAATAGATGAATCTAAAATACGCCTGAAGCGTGGAAGACCTATTGGTGCAAAAGACAAAATTCCTAGAAGGAAAAGAATACAAAATGAATTTGGTGTTCCTGAAGAACACGTACCCACAATACAAGCCACAAATATAATTGGTGCTCCTAAAGAGCTTAAATCTTCTATTCGAGAACCTCCTGAAGAGAAAACTCTTGAAGAGTAAAAATCTCCTAAAAAGGGACCTCCTGAAGAGGTTTGTCATGAAATGTTTTCCCCTGAAGAGGAACAGGTACCTGAAATAATGAGATCTCAATACATTTCATGAAAACTGGAGAAATTCTGGATAGAAATAAAACTGTTGTAGACAACATATTTTCATATAAAATGGCCCTTGACATTACCAGAAGTAATGAAGAAAGTGAGCCAAAAAGCGTCGAAGAATGTCGACGTAGAAATGATTGGCCAAAATGGAAAACAGCTATTGAAGCTGAATTAAATTCGCTAGCAAAACGAGAAGTATTTGGACATGTTGTCCAAACACCAAAGGGTGTGATGCCTGTTGGATATAAGTGGGTATTTGTACGAAAACGTAATGAGAAAAATGAAATTATGCGATACAAAACACGGCTTGTTGCACAAGGTTTCCTGCAGAAACTCGGGATTAATTATGAAGAAACATACTCTCCCGTTATGGATGCAATCACATTAAGATTTTTGATTAGTCTGGTTGTTACAAAAGGATTAGAAATGCGGTTGATGGATGTGGTCACTGCATATTTATATGGATCCTTAGACCATGATATATATATGAAAATCCCTGAAGGATATAAGATGCCTGAAGCATCTACAAGTACATCTAGAAATATGTACTCAATCAGACTACAAAGATCTTTATATGAGTTGAAGCAATCCGGACGCATGTGGTATAATCGCTTAAGCGAATATCTATTGAAAGAAGGATTTGAGAATAATCTTATATGCCCATGTGTTTTTATTAAGAAATCAAAATCCGGATTTGTCATTATTGCGGTTTATGTTGATGATTTAAATATTGTGGGAACTCCTGAAGAGATCTCAAAAACCGCTATATATTTAAAGAATGAATTTGAAATGAAAGATCTTGGCAAAACAAAACTTTGTTTCGGCCTGCAGCTTGAGCACTTGCCAAATGGAATTTTTATTCATCAGTTCATGTATACTGAGAAAGTCCTAAAACATTTTTATATGGACAAATCTCATCCTCTGAGTATTCCAATAATTATTCGAACACTTGATGTGAAGAAAGATCCATTCCGTCCTTGTGATGACGATGAAGAAATTCTTGGTCCTAAAGTACCATATCTCAGTGCAATTGGAGTTTTGATGTATCTTGAAAATTGCACTCGACCAGATATTACATTCTCAGTTAATCTGCTTGCAAGATATAGTTCTGCACCAACTCGAAGCCATTGGAATGGCATTAAACATGTCCTTCGTTACTTTCATGGTACGGTTGATATGGGATTATTTTATCAACGTGGTTCAAGTCCAGAATTGATTGGGTATGCAGATGCAGGTTATCTTTCAGACCCACACAGAGGTAGATCTCAAACTGGATATTTATTTACTTATGGAGATACTGTCATATCATGGAGATCTGTTAAGCAGACACTATCTGCTACTTCTTCAAATCACTCAGAGATCATTGCTATTCATGAAGTAAGTCGAGAGTGTATTTGGTTGAAATCAGTTATTCAACATATCTAGGAAAAGTGTGGACTTCCCATGATCAATAATAGCCCAACAATCTTATATGAAAATAATACTGCTTGTATCACTCAAATCAGAGGAGGATATATCAAAGGTGACAGAACCAAACATATTTCACCTAAATTTTTTTATACTCATGAACTTCAAGAGAAAGGTGAAATTGATGTCAAGCAGATACGATCTAGTGATAATCTGGCAGATTTATTTACAAAGGCGTTACCAACTTTTACATTCAAGAAGATTGTGCATAACATTGGAATGCGAAAACTCAAATATCTTTTGTCATGCACTTTTCAGGGGGAGTAAATGTGCTGATTGTACTCTTTTTCCTTCGCTGAGGTTTTGTCCCACTGGATTTTCCTCTGCAAGGTTTTAATGAGGCAATCTTAAAGCACTTGTGGATACATAAGAAGACTGTACTCTTTTTTTTTCGCCATTGGTTTTTCTTCCCACTGGGTTTTCACTTGGTAAGGTTTTAACGAGGCAGATTCGTTATTGGCGGTCATTCAAGGGGGAGTGTAATGAACGAACGTCGGCAGCCGCCCCCCTGTCCCACCACTAAAATTATGTGAATGACCCCACTACTATTATTTTAAATTTCACATAGTGACTTGCATAGTGACTTGCATAGTAACTTGTATAGTAATTTCAAAACCTATAAATAGGGGCTTGAGTTGTAATGAAATTCATAAGAAAATATAAAGAAAAATAAAGTTTCAGTTCTTAAGAGTTTCAGAGAGCATTTCTTATTTCTCTTTTGCAATAGTAGTTCTTTTCTTTAAATTTCATAACATTTATGAGTAATCACAATCCATTAGTTAAAAGATATATTTAACTGAATTTTGACTAAAAAATATTAAAAATCTACTTCAATAAGTTCTCTAAAATTAAAATAAATTTAATTTTCTTTCTCATTGCTCTCTTGATAGTTTCTAAATTATTTTTAGAAATTAATATGTTAATAGAGTAGCTATTGATTTATTAAGCCTGTTATTTGATGTAGTAAAAAGTGACTAGCTAAAATTTTAAGCTAAAATTTGACTAAACTTTAGTTAGTGAGTTGTGAATACTCTAACAAAGAAATGTTATTCTTTTCATATGTGGTTATGTCGTTATTGCTATAATTTTTTTTTTTAGTTAATGATTAAAAAAATCTTTTTCAATAATATTGTAATTTATTTATTTTTTAAAAAAAATTAAAAATTATTTAAAAAATACGTATAAAAAAAGACTATTTGTATTATTGGAAACTCCTGACACTAGACATAGACCCACCCTATTAAGAGCATTAGTATTTATTTCATCAAAATAAACCATTAAAATTTGATGAAAAGTACAAATTTGATGAGAAGTCATAACCAAAATAATCTTACCTTAGATTCATCAAAAATGCTTTCGTCATATTTGATTAAAAATTAGGAAAAGAAAATAAGAAGAATAAATCAAAAGTATTTTTGGTTTAGCTTTTGAATGATAAATTATCAAAGTTTTCTCATTTTTGATTAAATATGACAAAAATATTTGTTATAAGTCTAATATGAGATTATTTTAGGTATTAGCTTCTTATCAAATTTGTAATTTTCATTAAATTTTATTAATTTATTTTGATAAAAACCAATTTTAATGCTCTAACAAAACATCATTCTCACCGATGTGATTTATAGCTTTTCTCTAGCAGAAAAATAATATATCCTATCCACATCACTTAAATAATAAAATTTATTGTAATATTCAAATTTTAAAATTTATTTTTCACTCAAATTATGTAATATAAATATTTTATTAGGTATACTCTATAGATTGACTTGAGAATAGAATTATATGGTCCCAACTATCAAGCCAAAACGTCCAAATGCAACATCCTCGTCCCTTGATTTCATATGTAGACATGCTGTGTGCTTATAAGTAAAGCAAACAAAGGAAAACTCTTCTAAAAGACTAAAAAGAAAAACAATGGTTTGCATTTCCAAAACAATTCATGAAATCCAAGGTTTATTTCGAATGAAATATTGAGTGGACACACTTTGCAGTGAACTTTACATGAAGTGAAAAAAAAAAAATACAAAAACTAGCCACCACTAATGGGAGGTATAATTGCCAACTCATCTGTGTCTTGGAGTATTGCTGACTCGGTGGTGTATTCTTCGTTTAGTGCAAGAACCATACGGCCACGGATCTCTTCCAAGCTTGGAAACCTGGCAACAAGATCGTTCAAACAATCCTGGACAGAACTCCCTGACGACACCTCCAATGGCATCTCCGTCAAGCCAGTAAGATCTCGAGCTCTTGCAAAGAACAGGATCTTTGTCTTGACAGATGATGCTTCGTTTCCCTTGTCTGTAGGGGTTTGAGTGTTTGCTGTATCCATTGCAGAAAACAAGACCTAATGGCTTATTAGAGATTAGATATGCTTCCCCACGACAGTAACACTGCAATTTCAAATTTAGAAAACCAATGCAAAGATTAATGCCCATAAACTATAGATTCAAATTACAAAACAATCAAAGCAAAAGGGAATATTGATTTCCATGTAGGAGTACCAATCACAAAGATGCTGAATAGATTCTGGCCCTAAGACTGGAAGAATAAATTACAAACTCAAGCCCATAGATGAACTCTAATATGGCTTAGGATCGTAGAAGGAAAACCCACCCAAAAAAAAATGCTCACCTTGGGATAACAGGACATAGTTTCTACATTATCAAACACCACTGCAGTATTCTAATCAGCATTCAACACATATTTATCTAGACAACTTCTCAAGATATATATAGAATGACCACCATACTGGTAGGAACAAATAAAAGCTTGGAGCTTTAGCACAAACCCGAGAAAAGAATTGAAACCCAACTTTGATTCGACACAGACACTAACATGTATAGTCACAAGCCAGAGATGGAGCAAGCTATAGAATAATTTGCATTACCATTGCCCAATAAATTTTTCATAGAGAAATACTACATCTTTACAAGCTTGTTTACAAAAAGGTAAGTTACTCACTGACTGACTTATCAAAAAAAAAGTTACTCACTGACTTGGTAAATCTTAACTAAGTAAACATATATGATATAAGCTAAAAATTCAACTCATAAAAAAACTGACTTGATACATCAGCGCATAAAATCTGCAAAGCTCGTGGTTTAATGTACTAGTGATTCGAATGGAAGAGAAAGGATGAAGCAAACTTGAGACAGATTCTATTGTTCACAAGAGCCAAAAGTCTAGGAAAAAATACATATTCAAGAACTTTAAAGCAATGTTTTGAATACCGTACAGGTCAAGTCACTGAAACAAAATATTTCGGTACTGGTACCGTTTCGTGTACTGTTTCGGAATAATTTATACATAAATAGATTATATATATAAATATATATATAAATTATAAAAAGATAAAATTATTAATTATTTTATAATTTATACAAACAAAATATACATTATATATATATAAAAAGAAAAAAAATTACAAATATATTTTTTTTAAAAAAATCCGAAATCCGGTATTTCGGTCGGTACCGGCTGAAACGGCCGAAATTTTGACCGAAACGAAATATACATTTTTCTGTACCGGTCAGCGGCTGGTACGATGCATTTCGGCTGGTACGGCCAGTACCGGTACGAAAATAAAAACATTGCTTTAAAGAGGTAAAAGTCACTTTATAATTGTGAAGTTCTAACAAATGACTATCAGTTCCTTCTTCAAAATTTCAAATTTAAGACCCAAAGAGACTGAAAATAGAAAAGAAAGGGAATGGAAAGAATGCAATCAATTAGCATTTCGCAACTTTAGATCATTGAAGACATTTCACAAAACTTAAGATCAGGTTATATGTATGTTTCCTAATTAGAATGCAATCTAATTAGCGCATCTGTTAGGGAATACGACTGCAGACACTTTAATGCACAAGAAGTTTGTAACGAAATATGCTCATATCACAATTTGTGATTCACAAATACTTACCTGAAACCAGAAGAACCGAGAACCTAGATCTGCACAAGCTCAAACTTGGGTGCCGATATCACCCAATCCAAGAATCGCAACTTATGAGGAACAATTACAAAATTATTGGAAGCTCATCCTACTTTTTTATGAATTTCTTCTTTTTTATTTTAATAAATGGAGGCTCATCCTAACCCAAGGAACATTTAACCCCACCTCAAATAAGCTCCCAACACAACTTATGTCCCAAAACGGGACGGCAAGATTAAACTTACAGTTAATAAACAATAGATTTTGGGCATGATAGAATTTACATAAGAGCGGAGAAGCCAAAGAATAATCAAACAAAGTTTCATCTTTCAACTAAATTCCTGAAATTTAAAAGCTCTCTTTAAATTAAACCAAAAACCTATGACTGAGATAGCTCAACCTTCCACAACTATATCATCGACAAAATAGCATCAGAAGTACATGAAAAATTAATATCTAACAAAGCTGCCCTTCTAATTTGCAGAGAGGAGAGAGAGAATCCAAAAGATGAAGAAGTATAGAGAGAGATAGAGAGTGGAGTGTGTGTGCAGAACTGAAACGGCAGAGAAATAGAGAGGGGAGAGGCTGAGTTAAATTTCCATTCCAAACAAATCCTTTTTTCCCCTCTTATCCCCTTGCGTTATCATTCTATTCATTCCACATCTCTCTCTCAGTTTATTGATTTTCACATGCTCGTACCAATCTAATGTTGAGTTCTTCCTCTCGAATTGAGCGTCTGTCTTAATAAGCTCTTGTTTTCTGAGCAAACCTTGTGATGGTTGGTTAGTATAAGAATATAGTGGACTGTAATTTGTCAAATGGGGCAAAAACTAAAGCAGGGATGAAATATATATATATATAATAAGTAAAGCAGGGTTGAAAGATAAATCGTCAATAGTAATGATTCCATGTTCGGATAACAATTCTCATCAAAATAGAGTAAATGTTTTGCTTAGTATCATTCATACGTAAAGTTTCGGCTCAATTATGCTAAATGAAACAAAAAATTCAAGCTTTAGACTGGATTCGAAGGTGCGTCAGTATGGACAGAGTAATCGTCCCAAGTTTCTCAAAGTGCAGTAGCACAAAAGAAAGTCAATTTCTTCATTATTTGATTTCAAGTTCAACGTACCAACTACATAAGTTTGGTGAGGCCCAATCAGAAAAAATTACAAATTTTTGTTTCAATAAAGGCAAGTCGGAAATCGCAACACCCGGCTGAACGACAAAGCAGAGAAATTGGATCAGGAGGTAGTGAATCAGAAGCAACGAATCTACAACAAAGTGAGTGAACGGTTACCTGGAGACTTAAAGCAGCGAGGGATGGTAAATGCAAGAACAGGAGGGGGAACGTGAGGCCGCACTATAGAATCGAGGTCCACGAGACGATCGGAAGATGAGTGAGGCGCGACATTTGTCAGCCGAAGTCTCCAGCTAGGCTGCTAAAATTAAGTTCTGCTTTGTTTTCAGTTTAGTTCAGTACAGAGATGAGATAAAACTAAAATAAAAATAAAAATAAAAATATTATGATGATGTTCTAAATTTAAAAATAAAAATGAAATTATTATTATTATTGTAAGAGAAATATAAAAAAAAAACTCTTAAAAATTAAAATTTTTTTCTTTTTATAAAATTTTCTTATGAATTTCAGAACAAATGAAACTCATATTTATAGGCGTTGAAATTACTATACAAATTATTATGCAAGATTTAAAATAATAGTGGTAGGATCATTCAAAAAATAATTAAGGAGGGCGGGGGCTATCCCAATAATTCATAACAATCCTCCTTGAATGACCACCCATAAAGAATCTGTCTCGTTAAAACCTTACCAAGGAAAAACCCAGTAGGAAGAAAAACTAATGGCAAAGGAAAAAAAGTACAGTATTCTTATGTACTGCCAAATATTTTAAAATTACCTCATTAAAATCCTACAAAGGAAAATCCAGTGGGGCAAAATCTCAGCGAAGGAAAAAGAGTACAATCAGCACAAGTTTTCAGAACATTTACTCTTATTGAAAAGTGTATGACGATAGATTTTTGAATTTTCATATCCTAATATTCTACACAATTTTCTTGAATGTCGCAGTTAGTAATATTTTTGTGAATAAATCTACCAGATTATCATATGATCGTATCTTTGATATATTTTATTCTGATATAAGTAGTATTATTTTCATATAAAAATGTTAAGCTATCATTGATCATGAAAGATCACATTTTTCCTTGATATGTTGAGTCATTAATTTCAGCCAAATACACTCTCTACTTGATTTATGAATTACAATAATTTCTGAGTGATTTGAAAATATGGAAGATAATATCTGGTTAATAGACTTAGTAGAAATCTGATACCTACAGTAATACTTAAATTCCCATTGATAATATGCGTTAGTATTTCAAGTAGTAATCAAATATGATTTCAGCATATATAACAGGTTAAAGATTTAAGCGTGATTTCCATCTAAATAATGTATTAGAGAGAATATGATAATATTTTCATCTAAAATTTTCTCCCCTTCATTCGGCATTATTAGGGAGAACTTGTTTATATACGGCAGAAATAGTATTGGAAATCATCTATATATGATAAAAGCTGTAAAAACTTTGGATCTAATATTATCGGTTAGGCAGAAAATAAAATCCGCTTAATATTGTTGACAAACGAGATCTTGAAGAGATTTGAAAGTTTCGGGTTGTTATTTAAATATAACCATTTTAGTATTGGTTTACTCCAGCAAAAATATCTCACATTCTTTATAAATTCAGTTGTTGTTCATCCAAAATGATATTATGTCTGATAGAAATTCTTGTGTTAATATTCCAGATTTGAATCATGAACCTTTTATACCTCAAACGCTTGCAACTAAATATAGGAAAATAAAAATTTAAGACAAGAAAATAAGGAGCTGAATAAATTTGTATACTGGTATTCTCGTAATCTGAAAACAAGAATATAATAGTTGGAACGAGAGAGAGCTCAAATATAAAATCAACAACAACAGCTAACGGCAGATATTCGGCATTTACAAGAAAATCGGAATAGTTGCAATTAATCTCTTTGGATCTTGAAATTATGCATCCAGCATATCTTGTAATTTTGACTAAGTGAGATTTAAATAAATGATGGTTTGTCTTATTCTTATTTTCATTTTTATAACAACCATCTTTAGTTTCATTTAGTACGTATCAAATATTGTTCTCATATATATAATTCATCTGTATTTACATTTTTATTATACAAATTTTCAATGTCTCGTTAATTTCCTTTTAATATTTCTCACGATTAACATATGAGGTATCCTTCACCTTAGTTACAAGTTATTCTTGCATCTTTCGCAGGTGTCATGTTGCAACAAGCGAATGATCTGGCTAATAGGTCAGATCGTGAAGTCGTTTTATAAGCTGGTGACTTTTGGCACTCGATACTCCTCCTCTATTGTTAGGTTTTCCAACCGGTTATAATTCAAAAATCGTGAGATTAAAGAGCTTAACGAGAATATTTTCGTACTTCAACAACTAGTTCAAGAGTTTGATTGAAAATAACAAACTTAAAACAAGAGAATAAGGATTTAAAATCCTTACTTGCCTCTTTATTTCGACTGCCTAATCCTTTAGATAAAGATGACATGTCGCTTTATGATGAGCAAATGCGTTTGAGAGATGAAACTAGAAGTCTCAAATTTTTATAACTCATCTAGCATTTGAATAATAAGATCTTTTATTTTCAAATGCATTATTTGAATTTATAGCAACCCTTATGATTTTTTAGGAGTTTTAACAGGATAAATCATCAACATAAACTATAATAATGGCAAATCCGGGTTCTAATAAAAACACATGAGCATATATGATTATTCTCAAATCCAGGTTTTAATAGATACTCGCTGATTCAATTATACTACATGCGTCCGGATTGCTTTAACTCATATAAATATCTTTAAAACTTTATAAAATACATATTCCTAAATGTATTTGGATTAGATGTTTAAAGTATTGTATATTTTTATATATGTAATGATCTCATGATTCTTATAAATATGCAGTGACCACATTCATCAACTGCATATCTAATCTTTTTGTAATAACCAAATCGATTAAAACTATGAATGTGATTACATTCATAATAAGGCAATATGTTTCCTCATAACTACTCTAGAGTTTCTGTAGGAAATCTTGTGTAACAAATTGTACTGCACAATTTCATTTCTCATTACGCTTTCGTATAAATGCTCACTTATATCTCATAGGCATTACACCCTTTTCTGTTTGGACAACAGATCAAAATACCTCTCACTTTACTAGCAATTTTCATTCAACTTCAATAGCTGCTTTTTATTTTGGCCAATCATTTCTACATTGACATTTTTCGACAATTCTTGACTCACTTTTTTCATTACTTCTGGTAATATCAAGGGTCATCATATATAAAAATATGTTGTCGATAACATTTTCATTTCTATACATAATTTTTTCAGTACTCATAAAATGTATTGAGATCTCATTGTTCATCTCCAGAGGAAAACATTTCATGAAACACCTCTTCAAAAGTTATATCTTTAAGAATTATACTTTTCAGGAGTTATACTTTTCAAGAGATCCTCTTTAGGAGGTTTGTATTTTATACAGAATATTTGGATAGATCTTATTACTTTATTTAGTGGGTACGGTCTCTTCATTTGTATTACTTGTCATGTTTTAGACTCATCTATTACTGTTTTAACAACTTATATTTCAGAGATTTCAATTATTGTTTAAGCATTAACAACAGTAATATATGATTTTATAATACTTTTAGTGTCAGTAAATACATCTAGTAATTGGTTTGTAACACTTTGCAAATAAATAATTTTTTGAACTTCTGGTTCACATTCATTTGTAAGAATATCAAATTTAGACATAATTTTATTATCCCAAATAATTTCTTGTCGTGTTTCAGACATCGACTTTTTGTTATTTCAAAACATAATAAAGTTTTACTATAATGTATAAAAGTTTAGTATAAGTAAATCAAGTGCTTGACCGTACAACATGTACGTAACCACTGTTCAGTCATACCACATCTATAACAAATTTTCATCTTTATATAACAAAATTATTCTGAGAGTCATTAGCCTTCTCTGAGTTGGATCACTTCTAGTTATATAGCATATTTTTATCATCTTTAGTTTTGTCGCTTTTAGGACCAACACTTCTATAGTTATTCTACCGCGTCTACATTCTTGGTTCTTTTGAAATGATGCACCGTTCACTTCTGGAAATGATGTAAATTCAATATCATTAATAGGACGTGACTTATTAACAAAAATCATTATTTAGCTTAATCACTAAAAGATAAAATAAAAAGTTCAGAACATTTGTTGAACTTTCACTCTCGATACTGCTACTGCAGAAGCATATTCAAGGTATGAAAAATAGTATATATTTTCTTTAACATATCATCATCAGTAACATTTTCACTGCATAATTTTAATATTGAGTTGATTTTAAAGAGTGCAGAATATTTAATACCACTCTTAAAATTTTACAACTTCAGGTGCAATAAATCATAATAAACTTTTGGGAGGATTACATCTTCTGGTACTCATATCTCTCCCTTAAATCATTTCACATAGTAAGAGAATTTTTCATCATGAGATATACAATACGGTTCTGCAGGGACACGTAATTTTCTTCTTTGATTGTATTTATCAATTTCATCATATCTAAATAGATCTCATCAAAGATCTTTGATAAATAAATTTTTTCAGAAATGTCAGTAGTAATAAATCTCAATATTTGACATTATATATATATAAATCACAAAAATAAATTTATAGATTGAAAAAATATATTCACATAATCATGAGAATTAAAATAAAATTTTATCAAGTAATATTCAGTAATATTACCTTTAATATTTATCTCGATGATTGCAAATAATATATTAAAAAACTTACTTGAAGTAGAAAACTACTAGCTTCAGTATCGGTAGACCCTCGTGCTAATAATGTGTTATAAAACTAAAAATAGAAAATTACTACTATTATAAGATAAATATAAAAGAAACTATTAAGAACTAAAATTTTCTTCTTTTTATAAATTTTTTTTATGAATTTCATAACAAATGAAACTCATATTTATAGGTGTTGAAATCACAGTTTTAAATACCATGCCGTACCGGCAGGTACGGCCGGAATTTTCTGTATCGGCCGATACAAAAAAATTACAATTTCGTTTTGGCCGATTTTTCGGCCGTACCAAATCGGCCGAAAAATAGTCGGTACGGTCGGTACTGGCCATACCGGATTTCGGCCTTTGAGGATTTTTTTTTAATTTTTTATTATGTTTTAACCTCAATTTAGACTAAATTAATTACATATATATATTTATTTATATATTGACTATTATTTTTAAATATAATTTATAATTGTATTTATATATATAATTTATTTATATATAAATTATTTCGAAACGGTACATGAAACAGTATCGATACCGAAATATTTCGTTTGAGTGACTTGATCGGTACCGGTACTGATACGGTATTTAAAACATTGGTTGAAATTACTATACAAATTAGTGTACAGGACTTAAAAAATTTTAATTTTTTATACAAAAATTTTAAAAAATTTAATAATAAGTTTAAAAAGAATTTTTAATTTTTAATTTTGTCTAAACAGGCATAAATTGTATTACCCCCTGTTTTTTTTTAGTGGTCTCCACGTTTCGTATGCGCATTTAAGGTCCCAGTTGAGGGGGAAAAATCTCTTTTATTTTTTATTTTTTTGACTCTTTCGTGAGTGTAGCATCAACTTTTACTTTCATCATCTCCCCCACATCCATATCTGGCCCAAAACCTATTATCTTTTGTTTGTGTTCTTTTGTTTTTCGTTTTTTCATGAGACCCATTTCTTCTGTCTAGAAGATGCCCAGCCCCAGGAGCCCTAGAAAATGAGAAGAGTCGACAAATAGAATAGAAGAAATGAATGCAATATAAATTAGCACTTCTTTCGGTAAAAGCATTTCCAAAGACTATATGCCTGTCAAGACCATATTAATTTCAAACGAAAAGGAAGTAGCTAGCTATTATATGCCTGTCAAGACCATATTGGGTTTTACTAGCCTTCTGGTGTCTCTGCCAACATCTTCTACTTTTGCTACACTTTGCAAGTAGCTAGCGGAGAGCCACATAAACAGTCATTTCCAAGAAACGCACTCTTCGGGAACTTCGTAACCGGAAGTTGCCCACACAAGTGATTATAACTAACGTTCAATCTCTCAAGGCCGGATACAGCATTGGGCACTTTCCCATACACCAAATTTCTCGACAGATCCAAGTGCTTCAATGTCTTTACAATCCTCAAATCCTCCAATTTGAACTTCAGCCGATTCCCCGAGGCCCAAAACGCCACCAGATAATCGGTACTGTTCAGCAACCCAATCGCACTTCCCGATATCTCATTCTCCGAAAGATCAATATAATCATAGAAATAAGTCTGTGACGGCTTCCAATCCTCCAACCTCATTTTGATTCCACACTTGGCTAGCTTTAGAGAGTAAATTATCGGTGACGACGTTACCCATTTTGGGATTGAATTAAGATGAAAATTGTTGTACGAGAGATCAAGGGACTCAATGCCTTTCACGTTCATCTCTGGGAAAGGGTCGACTAGTTTATTGTGAGAAAGATCGAGGTTAAATATCTTTGTCAGATTCTTGAAGCTCGCAGGGACGACTCCCGAGAACCCGTTGGCTGAGAGATCCAACGTGTCTAGCGCCTTGAAATTGCGGAGAAAATCTGGGATTTGGCCCTTCAGAGCGTTGTGCCCGAGTTCAAGGTAGGCCAGTTTGGGCGCGAGGGTGGCAATGGAGGCCGGGATTGTACCGGTAAATTTGTTATGGGAAAGTTCGAGGATTCGGAGATTCGGGAATGACTGGAAAAAATTGGGTATGGAGCCGAAGAGGCGGTTTCGCTCGAGAGACAAATAGGTTAGGTTTTTGAGTTGACGAATACCGTCAGGTATCGGGCCGTTGAGGCGGTTTTGGCCGAGTTTGAGCTGAGTCAGACCAGTCAAGTAGGAGATTGAACTCGGGATCGGCCCGGTGAAGCTGTTACCGGCTAGACTGAGTGCACTGAGCCGGGTCAGGTTGCCGATAGATGCGGGTAGTTGACCCGAGAGCTTGTTGTTTTCAATGTAGACGTAATTGAGCTTTGGTAATCCGAAAAGGAAGTCTGGAAAAGGACCTGAAAGGTTACGGAGATTCTGAAAGTAGATTCCCCATACGAATTTAAGTTTGGAGAGGGAGGGTGAGATTTTGCCGGACAAGAATGACTTGGGCTTGTCGACTTGGCCGTAGAGAGATAGACTTGTGACCCGGTTGTCCGAACATGAAATACCAGCCCAGGAGCAGCAGTCGGTACCTGGCTTCCAGGAGCTTAGCATCCCGGACGGGTCCGCATTGATGCCGGATTTAAACCCCAAAAGGCCAGCTTCGTCGTCGACGTGGCAAGTGGTGGATACGACCGCGAAGAACTGGAGAGTGAAGATAGAGGAGAAGAGGATGAGGTGAGAGAAACTGAGCTTCTTCATTCTAGTTTTGTTGTGGGAATGGAACTGGAAGTGGAGCCATGAGCATTTTATAGGGATTTTGGGTACGCAGGTTTTGACCAGTTGCCTTCGAGTTTGATCCATCCCCCCTCGATTAATCGATATATTGTAAATTGTAATGCTAGGAGGAAGGACGCCATGGCATGTGGCACTTACATCCAATTTCTTCTCATTTTTCATAAATTTTAATTTCCTATAAAAAAAAATAAAAATAAATTTAACATTTTTAAAAAATCTCATATATCTCATTTCTTATATATTTTTTTATTTATTAAAAATAATATAATTCAATTATTTTTTTATACTTTTTTTATAATTTTATTTCACATCATAATATTATTTTTAATAAAAAAATAATTAAATTTAGGATTGAAATAAATAATACTCTTCCAAATATGAGAGAGCATTCATGAATATCAAATCAAATTCTATTATAGAAGACTAGATGTGGGGATCAAAATCCATTTTAATTCTTATAATTTAACTAATACGGATCGAATGTGAGTGCTACACATAGCACGGTAGCAGTTTCTTGTTTCTATTTTTTAAGAAAATGAATACACTATACAGCATGTGCATTTTTCAAACAAAAAACAAAGCGATTCTAAATATAACATTTATGGAAAAAAAAATTAATATTATTTTATAACTCTATTTTAAATAGATGAGGATTAAAATTTTCATTTAAGAAACTGTATAATTAATATTTAAAATGAGGTTATAAAGGAGATTAGCTGGCAAAGAGGATTTCGACCATTAGCTTGCCAATGTCCAAGACCTTAAGACGAACGCTGGATATAATTGGCAGAGGTGGCGTTGCCCGATGAGAACGAGTTACAGGGGATAACAACCAGCATTTCAGCGAACCAAATCCCAATGATTTGACTATATTTATTTTTTATTTTTTATTTTTAATGGGGATTTGGCTATACTTATCTTATATATTGCTAAAGGGAAGAGATAAGATGAGGAACCGAACTGCATTAAACGGTGGACACGGCACGAATGGTCAAAGTCAATCCCGTCGGCTATGCTCATCCTACTCAAACTCAAAAGAGCGCACTGCCGACGGTCCTTGTACATTGGATCCCCATCAAAGTTTTGCGATTGACCCATTTCATGATTCTGCACTTTTTACTTGCTTTTTGAAATTTGTGAGATTAATTTCACACTTAAATCAAATATATATTTATAACCCTTAGGCTTGTTTTAGATTGGAGAGAGAAGATAATATGAGTCGATATAAATTTTAAAAATTAAATAAAATATTATTATTTTAATATTATTATTATTTTAAAATTTTAAAATTTATATTAAAATTTATATTTTATATAAAAATTTAAAAAAATATAATAATAAATTTAAAATTAAATTCATCTCAACTCTCAATTTAAATCAGACCTTACACTCACCTCAATTTGTTTTTTTTTTTTTTTTTTCCATAGGGGGTGGGATGGTGGTTGATAGCATCCGTATAACTTGAAATACTTCACAGATTGTAAGAATTCTATTTTTTTACTTGTGCAGGTTTCTCAATGCTATCAAGCCGAATCTTTGCTTATCGTTGTTAAAGAACAGTCCTATGTCAATTATGGCTATTTTTCTGCTTCAATGTTCTATATTTTATGAGTTCTTTTTATCAAAATTTAGATCAGGGTTGAAAGTAGAAATTGGTATATTTTTTCCATGGTTGTCCTTCGTGTACTTGAAAATGTGCCCAACCAAGTTTCTTGCAAAAAATGACTGTCCTCAAATTATTGGAGAAGGTCTCTCAAGATCCCAAAATTATCACAAACACATTTGTTAACTATGCTTGCGATGTTGATGCTCCAAACATTTTCAAAAGGTAACACTTCTCTATATCTATGTCATGTGAATTGATCGTCGTTGGCAGCAATGGTTCATCGGCAGGAGGGTTGATAGCGAAGTTATGAATTTTGTTTTGATGAACAGGAAAACGCATAAATATTATGAATTCGATTTCAGAATGGGTGAGAAAAGCAAGGCAAGAATGGGACAATGGGGTCACTCTCTTATAAAAATAGTGCCAGAATTTAAATTAGTGTGGGTGATTGGAATCCACAATGAGTGATTGGGTGGCACAATTTCCTTTGGCAAATTTAGTGAGGTCAATTCGTTTTTCTAACCGATGAATTAAACTCTAAATGGAGTGACTTTGCTCTTTATATAGATAAATCCTTAGCATCGGTCAGACTAATGTTATCCAAATAACATCTTGTCAATAATTAAGGGACACCTACACTTTCCGCACAACTATATTATATATGCATTACATCATATTCTCAAATCTCAACTATTGGCAAAAAAAAAATATTGCCCTCCTTACTCACCTCCTTCTAGTTTTATCAGCTTTTTCTCACGACCTCAGTCCTTTCGCACCCCTTTCTCACACGATTGCCCTTTCGTATTTCATATCAAATCTGCTTGAACATGACTGTAAGTATCAGTTTAATAAATTAATAAATAGATGAGAAAATTAATTTAGATCAATTCTCTGTAATTGAAGAAAGGATCGAAGAGGCACCTAAATGCTCTAAATGACACTTGAGAAACAAAATCTATTCCTCCACTGAACTTATAGATTATGAGAGTTTAGTTTAGTTTAATTTAGTTTAGTTTTTTTGTTTTTATCATTTTTTGTTCATGCTTGAAACTTAATTGTCTCTCATTTTCTCAACAATCAAGTCTGGACTCAAGAAACAAGTCAACCTAAGCGACAACAAATCATAATACTTGTGAAGGTTGGAGACGAGCTTCTCTGAGAATTGGCTACTAAGATAGAGCTGTGTAAGGTTTTGCACAACGCTGCCCCACATGACCTTCCTAAAGCAATTGATCTTTGGTAAAGATAAAGAGGAGGAAGGAGGTAGTGAGTCACGTGCCAAGTTGAAATTCAAAAAGTTCTTTAGGGAGGCGAGTGTTAGGAGGCGAGTTCTCTTGGGCGGCAATGCAAAGAGACAAAAAAGAGGAAATGAAGGGGTAGATAACAGATGTTGATATTCTATGCATGTGCAGGGGAGGCTATTAAAATTATTGTGTAATTATTGACATGACAATAGGTGAAAGAAAGGATGCTATTATTCAAATAATAGCCCAATCGCTTTAGAAGCACTTCTATTTTATTGATTACACTTGGGTGGACAACACATATCAATCTCATTACTCGCGATCTTCGTGCTTCAATTGCATGAATAGTTTCGTTATCTTCTTTAATGAATTGATCTCTATTTGGATGAGCAATTCACGATGATGCTCTAATAGTAGTGTCGTGTTTGAAATGCTCCTCTATAGTTTGAACAGCTAGTAAAGTTCAAAAAAGAAATTAAGTTTGAAAAATTATAATAATTTGCATAATTGGGCACACTAAGGCTTACATTCACGAGTCTTATGAATCATAAACCTATTGCTTGTCGTGTTTATACAAACTTCCATAATCACTTATAACTCACTAATGTAACGATGATGGAACTAGGAGTGAATGATCGAAAGAACTAAGTATTATTGAAAAAAGAGTAACAAAATCTAAAAAATAAATAAAAACATGATATAAACATAAAGAGAACTAATACGCAACTTTTGATGGCGGTAGATCCATTTAGATGGCCCAAGTCGACGTGAAGTTTAACAAAACATTTGTCCCGCAACGGTATTAAGACGTTAAAACGGGCCTTGGCCCAAACATATCGAGCCCACTACTAGGCCGACCTGGGTGGCTCCGACGTGTGACCGATTCATTCCACCCAATGAAGAATCAAGCCAACCGAAAGCAATAAAATAACGACGCTGACAGACAGAGAGAGAAGGTTCCCAAAAGTTACTAATTAAAAGAAGAGAAAAATGCAACAACAGAATACAAAACAAAACAAATTACACTAGTTTCACCAAGTCGCAGACTGCCTGAGAGAGGTGGAAATGTTAGCCCTTTCTTGATCCAGCAATAAAGTTCAATTTCCTCCTCTTTTCTTCTTCCTCCTCCTCGATAGATTGATTGTGTATATTCTTACACATACATAGACCAACTTGTATGCAATTTATTCATTTCGTTCTTAAATTTAAACGGTCAATCAAGCAAGAACAATGTCTCTGAACATGAAAACCCTAACCCAAGCCTTTGCGAAGACCGCCGCGGTAATCGAAAAGACCGTTCAGACCACCGTACAGGAGGTCACCGGACCCAAACCCCTTCAGGATTACGACCTACTCGACCAGATCGGCTCGGCAGGCCCTGGCCTCGTGTGGAAGCTCTACTCGGCCAAGGCTCGGGATTCCACGAGGCCCCAACAGTACCCTACCGTGTGCGTCTGGGTCTTGGATAAGAGGGTGCTCTCGGAGGCACGCGCGCGCTCGGGGTTATCCAAGGCGGCCGAGGATGCCTTCTTCGACTTAATTCGGGCCGATGCGGGGAGGCTGGTGAGGCTGAGGCATCCCGGGGTTGTACACGTGGTGCAGGCCTTGGACGAGAACAAGAATGCGATGGCGATGGTGACGGAACCGCTCTTTGCGTCGGTGGCGAACGCGCTGGGGAATGTGGAGAATGTGGCTAAAGTGCCTAAGGAGCTCAAGGGAATGGTAGGTACCAAAGCTTCAGTGGGCGATCTCGTTTTGAGTTTGAATTTTGGAATCAGTTTCTAATTAGAGAGCTTCCTTCTGACTATCTTAGTACCTTCTTTTGATTCACTAAGGCCCCATTTGAAAAACAACTCTCTTTCTGATCGTGTTAATGCCTTCTCAAGTTTGAACCTTATAAGCTCTTTGGTGAGCATCCATTTGAAAAGTATGATTGATTTAGTGAATGCCCACTCGAAGAAATCTAAAATGTATACCTGAATTATTGGATGCCCGTTAGAAAAGTTTAGTAGTGCTACCTGAACTTCATTTTGAGCGGGTATGTTTTGATTGATGATGTCGACTATGCACACCATAGTTGTTTAGGACAGAACGACTTGAAAGCTTTTAAAATGGAAAATAATTATATATTAAGAAAAATGCATTATGAGCATTTTTTTTAACATGCTATTTTGTGTTTTGGATTTTTGTAGTGGCCTGTAATTTTTTCAGCCGTTTCTTTTAGGGCCTGTATGGAAACATAACTGTTCTTATATATTCTCAGACTACTCACAAACCATTCACAACTATTTCAATATTACCATCCAAATGGAGCCTTAATCTTCTTTCTGTGAAGTACTGATCTTTTCTGCACTATGTTCTACCTTGGCAATCCATCAAGTCAGCACTGTAGTAACTGGCATTCTTTTTACATTGCAGGAAATGGGTTTGTTGGAGGTTAAGCATGGTTTGCTTCAGATAGCAGAATCCTTGGACTTTCTACACAACAATGCGCGTCTAATTCATCGGGCTATATCACCTGAGGTTACAACTTGTTTACTTAATTATTATTATTTTTTTGATGAGTAAATTTTTATTAAGATAGGCAAAAGCCGTTTACAAAGGAAAACACGGCCTATTAGGAGACCATGTTGGATACAAGGAAATCGTGAAAGTCCATGCCATTAAAATCCACGGTAATGGACCATGTACAAATAGTTCTATAAAAGAAAACTATTAGCTCCTCATGGGATCTCTCCTTGTCTTCAAAAGTTCTCTCATTACGCTCATATCAAAGGCACCACATGATGCATATAGGAATTATCTTTCATATGGCTATAATTTGGCGCTCGGCCTTGATCGAATTCCATCACGCCATAGTTGCCACCACAGACTCTGGCATGACCCAGGCTAAGTCCAATCTTCTGAAAATCTCGTTCCACATAATTCTAGCGGTTTCGCAATGTAGGAGTAGATGATTAACAGACTCACCCCCGCTTCAATACAGACAACACCAGTTTGCATTGATAACTCCCCTTTTTCTCAAGTTATCCGTAGTGAGAATCTTTCCTAAAGCAGCTGTCCACACGAACAAGGTCGCTTTCTGGGGTGCTTTAAGGCGCCAGATTTTCCTCCATGGAAATTGTGACTCAAGACCTTGGATGAGGACCTTATAGAAAGAATGGACTGTGAAGATTCTTTGCCTTGCAGGGATCTACCACAGGCCGTCTTGAATTTGGATGTTCAGTCTTTTGAGAGTATAGGAGACTATAAAAGTCCACAAAAGAATTTATTTCCCAATCTTGTGCTACCACAGTGATATTTTTATCCCTTGCAACCTGAAACAAAGAAGGAAACACGTTAGAAAGGGGCCTATCACCACCCCACGCATCTTTCCAAAACCTGATTCTTGTGCCTACACCATATTGCAGCCTAGTGTGCAACTGAAAGGCACCCCCCCCCCCCCCCCCCCCAACCCACTTCTTATGTTTTTCCATACCCCTACACCACTAGCCCCTCTCACTTCATTGGAACTCCAACCCCCCCATTCACTCCCAACTGAAAGACCCCCCACCACTAGCCCCTCTCACTTAATTATTTTTTATCAATAAATTTCCTGCTAAGTGGAAAGTATAAACTTTATAAGCTGGAATCACATATTTGTTTTTTTTCCCTTTTCTTGATTTTGCAAGTTGTTCTAATAAAGAGCATGCTTTTTAATACCATACTGGTTAATAGGGATTATGTTTCTGGTTTGGAAAGAAAACTTTATCAGAAGAGGAGGAAGCACTTATCCATACAGGGAGTGCATCAAAATTACTTTTAAGCAATTATATTATGTAAGCAGAAGATATAAACAATACAAAACAGCCGCGGAATCATATATATATTTTGATAAGTAAGAAGCATCTTTATTAATGAGAACATAAATAGGCATAGCCCAAGTACACGAGGGGTATACAAAAGAATATGTCTAAATACATTTTAAGAGTTCAAGCTTAAAGACAAGAAATCGTGTACATTGCTTCCAAAAGGTACAATGGCTGCAGAAAAAATTCTTGGAGCTCTCCTATAGTTCGCTCTCTATCCTCGAAGCACCGTGAATTCCATTCCGACCAAACAAACCACATAATACACAATGAGATCATCTTCCATGCTGCTTTCACGTGTGAACAACCTTTGATTCCCTTCCAACAAGCAAGCAGATCAGCTACCTTAGTCGGCATAACCCAGACAACTTCCACTCGACTGAAAACCCCATTCCACAATGCTCGTGTCACCTCACAATGCAATAGAAGATGGTCCACTGATTTATCGTTATGTTTGCACAAACAACACAAATCCATCACGATGATGCCCCGCTTCCTTAAGTTGTTCGTGGTCAGAATTTTCCCAAGGGCAGCAGTCCACACAAAGAAAGCCACACAAAGAAGACCTACTTACATACTGACGAAGTTCAGCACTTGTAAAAGCCTACTTTTTCTCTCTCCAGATTGTGGACAGAACATGCAAATGAACCATATTCAAAATGCATGACCTTAAGCTGACCAAATTTCCCGTGCAAATACATGAGTGTCTAAACCTTGTCTTTGACATTGCTAGAAGACACCAAATAAAAACACAAATTACCAAGTATCTCTTGTATATAATTCTATATATGGAAGATGATTCCTCTGTGCTTGATGTGGTGCTTATGGTTGGAGAGGAATGGGAAGTGCTTTGAAGATAGAGAACGCTTGATGGAAGAACTTAGGGATTTTTTCTTTATTATCTTGAGTTTTTGGCTAAGGCTCTTGTATTGAAAGAAGATAATCTTCTTGATTTGCTTGTCATTTTCAGTTTCTAGAGTGTATGTAGGTTTTTCCTCTTGTGTACTTCCTATGTATTTGGGTTGTGCCTGCTCTTGGTAATAAAATCTCTTATTAATTATCAAAGGTAAGAGTCCTATATTTTTTTGATATGTTAATAGAGAATCCTATATTTATAATGCTTTTCAAAAACTCCTGGTCTTTGTACCATAGCTTGCGTTCATTATGTATTGGATATGCATATGGTTATGTATTGGATATGCATATGGAATGATGTAGCACATACTCTGCAGAATGTTTTTATTACTTCAAGCGGAGCTTGGAAGCTTGGGGGGTTTGGTTTTGCAATCTCAACAGATCAGACCTCAGGCGATATGGCAAGTGGGCAGTCTTTCCATTATGCTGTGAGTGAAGTTTTTATATTGGATTAAGAAATAAAATAAACTTCAATATGATTTTACCTAGATACATTTTTTTTGTTCATTAAATAGGCTCGAGTTCTGGTTTCTCTAGTAGATCTTTTTATTTAAAAGTAGTATGTGGGATTTGTTAATCTTTTATGTTAGTGCTAGGAACACATGTTTTGACGCAGGGCAGAGTATGGAACATCTGTCCACATGCTCAAGGTGTTTTCTGGGTTTGGAAACTTTTAATCTTGGACTTAAGGGGCAGAAACGATCTGAAACAGAGGATGATATGTTTCTGGAATTCTGGGGCACCACTGGGACCCGTTTCATTGGTTATTTGGGGGGCTATGATCGAGGGTTGTAAAGGAGTGCAAACAGGGTTGTAACTTGAATCTTTCTGGTGGCATGAACAGTACTCACAGTAACTCACAGAGAGAGGGAGAGAGAGATTGCATTTGGGCATGCATGTCATCCATAAATTCCTATTATCATTTTTTATATTGTTCGGAGTATAATGGTGTATAGGACTATAACTCATTTTAACTTGTGAGAAAACTAATAATGAGACTGCACGAAGGCTTATTTGGGGTACAGTGGTGCCTAATTTAAGGAGCTTTCCTCAACTTCAATATCTCCATGTCTTTAGAATTTCTGAAAGTATACATCTTGTGGGCATTGATAAAATGATTTGCATTGATAAAATGATTTATATGGACAAGTAGGTCATGATCCCATATGCATGTGCTACTCAAATGTATGTGATAAAGCTTAAGAGGCTGCACATCACTCATAGCGGTGTCTTTTAGGCTTACTAGTTTCAAATTTGACTAGGCACTACTTATCAACCTTCGACTTGGTATTATTAATCCGTGCAACATGCTAAGGTTCTAGATGTGACTTTAATTTCAAGTGTAACCAAGGCTGAACAATTCGGGCTGGGTCAAATGGGTTTGTGATAAGTTAAGTCAAATTCGGGTCATACGAGTCAATCTAAATCCAAATCCAAATAATTCTTTTTGATTCGAATGTTGCTATACCTTTGTTTGTATTTGTTAAAACCATCCCTTTTTTTTTTATTGGCACCGGCTATCCGGAACAGTATCCCGACTAATCCCGGGGTGAGTTTGTTAAAACAATTCTAAAATACAATGATCATCTACTTTGTTAAGTTTGACCATTTTAGTTGGGTTCAAATGTTAGTTTTACGTTCAAATGTTGCTATACCTTTGATTCAAATTGGTCAAATATTTATCTATAGAAAATATTTAAACTGCTCAAACTCCTTGATTCAAACCTGTTCCCCTTTTCTTATGCAGGCTTACCAACCTGTTTGTTCACCCAGGTTGGGTGGCTGGTCAGACCCAACCTGACTCGACCCATTCAATTTTTTAGTGAATGTTAAAACAAAGAATTGGTGTTGACTTTTTAAATCTGACAATGCTACAGTACAGCCCATTTAGTTCTTAATTGGTAAAAGTGACCAGAGTTGACCTGAATCCTATTATGCCCAATCCTAATCCTATGATTTCGTATGGGTTCCAGTCGTGCTCGTAGATCATGCCTAAAATTGCCAGCTTCAAATCTAACTCTCTTCTTCCTTGGACTAAGGGAGTTTCATGCTTGGTTTCCCCATAGTTCTAGGCTTTCATAAATACTTATAAAAAACTTTAAGCTTCCATAAATGGTGTTTCTCATCTAGCCATGCAAGCAGGTTTTTTTTCTTTTTTTGCAACAACTTTGTAGTGTTTGTTTTGCACTCTGAACTAACAATGTATAGTCAGAGCACTCTTTGCAATTTCAGGAGTGGTATAATGACTGTTGTATGTGAGGTGTTGATTTATTAAGTTTAGGTCATTCAGTTCCATTATTGACTTGCATAATAATACATTTCTGAACATGAGCCATATGCACCTATAATATTTTTAGTATGTTATGGATTTCACAGGAATATGATGTTGAGGATTCTTTACTACCGCTTCAGCCTTCACTGGATTACACCGCTCCTGAACTGGTTCGGAGCAATGCATCTTCAGCCGGATGTTTTTCTGATATTTTCAGTTTTGGGTGCCTTGCCTACCACTTGGTAGCTCGAAAGCCATTGTTTGATTGCCGCAACAATGTCAAGATGGTGTGTTTTATTTTAAACTCTAGCTCCTTAATTGATGTTATTGCTTGTACCCTTAAATCGAGTTTTGTGCTTCCATTTCACTCTATGTGGCCTTGCCAATGGAGTCCTCAAAGGGTGTAGTATACTAAAAAAATCTCCAACCATGGATAATTCCCAATCATGAAAATCCCTATTGAAAAGGATATTCTATTGATGAGAACCATGGGAGAGTGAATGCATGTCAGCAATTGAGGCCTCCCTATTAGCAGCATTTAAGAGGGGTTTCAAACACTCATTTTCAGCTTAAGTGGGTAGGCTGCTGCACCAAAACAACTTCTTGCAGGCCAGAAAGTGCAAAGAAATACATAGCCTTTGTAATTTTACTCTATTGATTTCTGGAGGGTGGTGCCTTTGTGTTTGTTTTGGTGTTTATGGTTAGAAAGAAATGAGAGATGTTTTGATGACTTATATATAAAAAAAAAGACGTTTTGACGACTGTGGACGAACCTGGGGGAATTCAGGGATTTTGTCTTTAATACTCTCAGTTTTTGGGTGCAAAACCTTGCAAGGGATGGGGATTCTTGTAATGTTTTGCTTTAGTTTTGTCTTTCTTTAGTTTGGATCTAGGTATCTTCTCTTGTATACTTCCTGTAAACTTGGTTATACCTATTTACTTGGAATAAAATTTCTATTACCTATTAAAAAATCTTTTTACTCCGTTTTGTATGGAGCAATTTTTTTTTTTTAGTTATGTATTGTGTTTAGAAGACAACTCAAAGATTCCATGTAAAGATGGCATTCTATGTGCCCATTGTACAATGCATATCGCTATAAACTTATCCATGGATATAACTGAGGACAAGTACACCCAGCTTCTTGAACTTTTACCATTATACCTTCTTAACTAGAGATGTTTAATTCTTATGTTGTGTCTGCAGTACATGAATACATTGACTTACTTATCCAATGAAGCTTTCTCATCCATTCCACCGGAGTTAGTTACTGATTTGCAGAGAATGCTTTCTGGAAATGAGTCTTTGAGGCCGACAGCATTGGATTTTACAGGTAAAACGTGAGCCTTATGGACCCTATAATGTTAAACGTTCTCATTTCTTCAGTTTGTACTTTTTTAGTTACTTCTTATTTATTATCAAATACTGATGTAATATGAAGTAAATGTAATGGTACTAAGATTGTGACATGCATAAATAGGGGTTTTGTCATGGGATAGGAAAATCAGAAATGCATGATGGATAGGGGTAATGAGTTTCTCATAGCAATTTAACGTGGAGAAGCTTTAAAAGTTGGAGAGTTTGATCTTCTCTTTGCAATTTGCAACCATGAGGAGCAATCCATCTATAATGTTAGGATTGAATGTTTTAGTTGGATATGAGATATCACTTAAACTCCTATGAATCTAGTAATCTACCTTTCCCCTTTTAATTAGGTAAAAGGACTTTCACAATAATTCTAAGATCCAAGTTATTGAAAGAAGTACTTCCAAATATATATTTTTTTATGAGTAAAAGAAGTACTTCCAAATCAATCTCGAAAATAATGGATGCTCACTCAATTGTACTTGGCATTGGCATTCTTGGCATTTTGCCTATACTTATTCACCATCCCTGAACGGGGGATAAGTTACATTGGAGACACTCTAAGAAAGGTATATTCTCAGTTAGTTCTTACTACCAAGTCCTTTCTTCTCCCGGCTTTTCTAGATTTCCATAGAAGAGTATTTGGCAGACGAAAGCGCCATCGAGAGCGGCTTTTTTTGTGTGGACAATAATCTTAAACAAGATCCTTACCATAGATAACATGAGGAAACGTCGTATAGTTGTGTTGGATTGGTGTTGCATGTGCAAAAAACATGGGGAATCAGTAGATCATTTACTTTTCTACTGCAAGGTGACCAAGAAGTTGTGGGATGAGTTTTCCACAAGACTAGGTTTATCTTGGGTCATGCCTCTTCACTTGATGGATTTCCTAGCTAGTTGGAGAGGTATCCAAGGTAACCCACAGGTGGCGACTATATGGCGTATGGTTCTTATTTGTATGTGTTGGCGCATATAGAGAGAGAGAAATGCAAGGAACTTCGAAAATTGTGAGAGAACTTTGGAGGAACTAAAACTTTTCTTCTATAGGACATTGCTTTCTTGGGCAGGATCCATTGCTTGTAACGGACTTAGTATCCATGAACTTCTTTCTTCTCTGTAACACTGGCTAAGTTTTCTCAAGTATACTTCCGGTATACTTGGGTTTAGCCTTTTCTATTAATGAAATCCTTTTGATTACTTATATATATAAAAAAAATACAAGTTTACTTATAAAAAAAAAATGTACAATCATATTATAAGTACCTTGTGAGACATTCTACAAGAACGTTCCCATGGAAGAACATATGGAGGACTAAGGCCCCCCTCCAAACAAAACAAAAAACTTCTTTTTTTTGTATGGACAACTTCATTAGGGAAGATTCTCACCTTAGATAATCTACAGAAATGCCAACTCATTTTGTTGGATTGGTATTATATATGCAAGAACAGTGGGGAATCAGTAGATCATTTATAATTGCATTTTGACGTAGCCATGAGTTTGTGGAATGATATATTTGCTAGAATGAGGCTCCATTGGATGGTGCCACAAAGGGTTGTGGATTTTTGGCCAGCTGGCAAGGCATCCGAGTTACCACTCAAACTGTAGCTATGTGGAAGATGGTACCGATCTGTCTATGGTGGTGCATATGGATTGACAGGGATTAGAACTTTTTTTTTTCCCCCATACTCAATTCCATTGGACGATTGTAATAGGCTTTAATGGCATGAACGTACATGATTTCCTTATATCTTTAGACATTCATGGATGGGTGTTGTATATGTTCCGTATACTTGGCTTTGCCTATTTTAATAGAATTCTTATTTACTGATCAAAAAAATATTGAGAGGAACTGATGGTCTTAGTTTTAAGCTAGACAAATTATTGCAAATTAACTCAGCATTCGGATTTATTTGCTATTTTTTAAGATCTATGTTCCATCTTTGCAGGTTCTCCATTTTTTCGTAATGACACTAGGTTGCGTGCTCTTCGCTTCCTCGACCACATGCTTGTACGAATTTTTATTTTCGATTGACTAACACTTGGCTTTGGCATGTGGTCTCCCCAAGTGCTGTACTAAGAAATGGTTAAAATGGCACTTCCTTATCGGCAAAGTTCACTGCTTGCAGGAAAGAGACAACATGCAGAAGTCTGAATTCTTAAAAGCATTATCTGATATGTGGAAAGATTTTGACTCACGTGTATTGCGGTATAAGGTTTGATCTTGTTTTCTTGTCCTATTGATATGAAGGGCACTGTTATTTTGCTATAAAATCTTAACTAGTTTTTTAGGTCTTTGTTCAGTCATTAATATGGATGCATCGTTCTTAATTTTTGTTTTCTTTTAACGATTATCTTATTGTGCAGGTACTTCCTCCTCTTTGTGCAGAACTTCGGAATCTGGTAATGCAGCCAATGATTTTGCCCATGGTTCTTACAATAGCAGAGTCTCAGGTACTATTTTTTATCTGCATTTTTATTAAGTAACCAAAGCTTTTATTAAAAAACTCGAAAGGCATGGCCCAGGTACACAGGAATTATACACTATTTTTTTATGCGTGTTGAAATCAGAAGTTCGCAAATCCACACAGTGCAAAAATATTTAATTATTTCCAAAATTCATTTTAGAGATTGAAATTTACCATGCTTGTGGTTAATTTATCAATTTGTTTTGTCCAACAAAACCATATATTTAGCAGACAATCTGAAAATTTTTGAATACTCGGATATGCTAGATAATTTAGAAGTTCACGCTAGAACTTTTAGTTTGCCCTAAAAAATGGGTAACATAAAGTTATTAACAGAAAATAGATGTTCACCTTTGAATTTCACTCGTGTATGCTATACCTTTTTTTAGAATAATATTTGTCATACCCATAAAAAAAATCCAATATTCCATTAATTTATTCAAACCACTTAATTCTATTGATTATTTCCTGTTTGTTAATATCATGCTATGTAGGATCCTGTATGCTGGGCTTTTGCAATGAGGGAAATAACAATTAGGTTTTCAGCATATTGTTGCCTAGCAACTGAAGTGGTTTATAAACCTCACATGCACTCTACAGTTTTGGAAATGTGGGGTTGCTTGTCCAACTCACTTCCAGGGTACTTGTGATATGTAAAATGTGTTCAAATTACACTTTCAAACTGCAAATGATTTGGCTTCATTTTTTCCTTGATTATTCCTTAATTTCTAGCACACAGCATATACTACGATTCATCTGTAGAATATCATAGCATTGCACAAATTCTTTCCCTCTGTTTTAGTTCCTTGAGGGATTTGTTAATCCCCCGTCCCCCAGAGAGAAGAGAGGGGGGGGGGGGGGGTTGCCATTGACTTGCAGTTTCCAGTATTATGATGATCAACAGTAAGACTAAGAAATAATATTTGTGTTTCCTGCTCATCAAGTGCTTGTTTCTTGAGTACACAAATTAAATGGATTTGCATATCTTGTATGTTTTGCCTATCTTCATCAGAAATTGAGATTTTACTGGAAATTGCATGTCTAAAACTTGTAGGATAAAAATGATTTTGAGCTATCAACACTACCAGCTCTTGTTCCCGTTCTGAGTAGTGCTGCAGGCGAGACACTATTGCTGCTTGTGAAGCATGCAGACCTTATAATCATCAAGGTAACTAATTAGTGCAAATTCATTGTATTAGAATATTTTCCTCAAATAACAAGCTCCATGTTTGTTAAACAGATTTATTTTAATCCCAAATGTGTCTTGGGTGTATCCCACATATATTGTGAAGTTATCATGCTGCATTCCAAATTTGTCAAAATTAAATTGAAATTTCAAATTCATGGATATCTGAGCTGTATCCGTGTCTGGTTGCCCTTTGAAGTATCCAATGCACTGGCTGCTCCTTTTACATTTCCAACAAAACACTATCAATTCCAGGTTTAAAAATTGGACTGGCTTGCTACAAGTGCATACCATAAAAAATTATTGAGTTGGCACCTGTAGTATTTGATGGTTCTATCTATGAATTTTCTAACTAATAAGCATTAATAAGGAGATTGAGAGTGGTTAGTGGATGGGCTTAAACATTTATTTTTCAATACTTTACTCCGTTGGTCGATTTTGATTAATTTTAATGGCATGTCTTTGTCTTTTCAACTAGCTTTCATAGGTGATGCTCATGCACATGTCCTATATACTAGGGCCTTTGTTGATTTTTAGAATCAATAAAACTTTGAAAACGTTTAACAAAAAAAGCTCTTTTTTTCTGAGGTTTTCCAAAAAAAAGGTGAGGAACCAAAGAATATATAAATTCATTTGAATGCATTGGCAAAGTTAGGTGTTTGTGCTGGATTTTCCTCATTTTAACAGAAATGACCAACATGTCGTTGATCTAATCTCTAACTAGGGTTCTATTTGCACCTATAAAAAAACTAGGGTTCTATTTGTTATAATTGAGACAATTCACCCTGGAATGTTGCTTCTCTATTCTTTTGGTTTTTTTCTTCCCTTTAATGAACATGATTAGTGCTTACCATCTTGAACTTAACCAAACTAAATTTCTCTTTGTGACTATTATAGACTAGTCAGGGGCACTTAGTATCACATGTGCTGCCAATGATTGTTCGGGCTTATGATGATACCGATGCTCGAATACAAGAGGAAGTTTTGAGAAAATCAGTATCGCTTGCTAAGCAACTAGATCGTCAGGTGACTGTCACTTATGATTCTTAAAGTAGTTTTTCCATTATAGATTAAAGTTGCTGCCATGACGTTGCGTGTTTGCAAATCTGTAACTCATATGCTTAATATATATATATATATATATATTGTGTTGTTTGTGCTTTTAAAAAATGGTATATGAGTGGTTAAAAAAAGTGAGAAATGGTATAGAGAAAGATTTACAAGATTATTAAACAATATAGAACAATCTAGTCTGTCTTCTTGACATACTTTTATGGTGAAGGCATTTATATTATGGATATCTAAATATTTCATCCTTGACAGCTAGTGAAACAAGCGATTTTGCCTCGTGTTCATGGCTTAGCCTTAAAAACAACAGTTGCTGCGGTATGTAGATTTACTTACATTTATTTATGTCTGTTTGTTTATTTGTCTATTTATGCTCATTATTTTGGCACCGTTGCACTATCATCTTAAATTGTAACAGTTCTGTTATTTACACTATAATCATATCTTATGAAAGTTGTAATCTATATGTACAACTACCAAAAGAAACATGCCTGTTTATTATGGTTTGATTTACAACTACCAAAAGAAGACATGCCTGTTTATCATGGTTTGAAGTTCTGTGCTCTTTTGGCTTTGTGACCCTTTTGATTTATAATACATTTTTACTTATCAAAAAAAAAAAAAGTTCTGTGCTCTTTCTGTAGGTAGTTGAACAATATTGGCTTAATTGGAAGTTGATTGTCGAGTGTTAATGACATTACTGTTATTACCCACTGCCTTTACCCTTTGGCTAAGAGCACTGCATCTTGGTTGGAACTCCACAGAAATTATAATTTTAATGTTGAGCTCGGATCATTCTCCCTTTTTTCATTATTGTTATTTTGTTGGGTGTGGCGTATGAGTGGGATTTGAGCTATAGGCATTGGAAAAACATCAAATCTAGGGAAGCAGGAGAAGATACTGTCCCTAAACCACCCCCACCCCCCCGGGTGGGGGGTCCCTCATAAAAAAATTATTCTTCCCTTCCTCCCCCGGTGCAAGAAGAAATCTAAAGTTTGGCCCTATAGAATGGAAAAAACTATATATGTCAATTCGAGTATGTAATATTTTTCTATTCTCCCCCGTGTCCTCTTCAATTATTATTAATTTTTTTTTCTGGTCCGTTGTACTTTTTCTTTTTCAAGTCATAACTTGTCTTTTTCCCTCAAGTTTCTGCTAAAGATATTAAATTTTGGGTTAAAGAGAGAGCACCCTTATGTGTAATTTGGGATTTTTTTTTTTACTATAAATGCATGCCATATATCTCTAGAATGACTAATATATTGATAATAATTTTTCCTATCTTGAATTATGCTTATAATACTTTTTTGCATCATATTTTATGACAAAAAAAAAAATGCATCGTATATAACCCAATATTTTTTATGAAAAACAAAAATATAAAATTATTTCTTTTATAAGTGAAATATATAATTATTGTAAACGGCTTATTTTTCATCCTGAATTTTATCATTCCTAGTCACACTATTTGACGTGACACATTTTGAAAGGCTTTTCATTCAAGTAGTTTATTTGTAAAACCACCTTTAGTGTCGTATCAACAGACGTGACAAGAGATGAAAAAATATAGAATGGAGATTAGTAGTACAGTTATTATAATAGTTCCCCCCGGGCCCCAAAAAAAACTTAGTAAGCATTTTGTTGGGAAGAATGCCACTGCTGATAAGTTGATAACTAAACAGTTTGCTTTCATTGACAGGTGAGAGTCAATGCTCTGTTATGCTTGGGAGACCTGGTGAGCTCACTTGATAAACATGCCGTTTTAGACATCTTGCAAACAGTTCAACGTTGTACAGCTGTTGACCATTCTGCTCCTACGCTTATGTGTACCCTTGGTATTGCAAACTCTGTACTTAAGCAGGTAACCATCTCCAATGCTTGACTGGTTTTGTTGTGTTGCTTTAGCTGACCTCCATCAGCAGTACACAAGAAAAATTGTTACCCCTAACGAGCATTCATTTTCCTGATGCTCAATTTGTTCAGCATGGAGTAGAATTTGTTGCAGAGCATGTCCTTCCACTACTCACTCCTCTTCTTACTGTTCAACAATTAAATGTTCAGCAGTTTGCGAAATATATGCTATTTGTCAAGGATGTTCTCAGGTACTACTGTGTGGTCCCATGCATGTGTTTTTTGAGAGCAAACCTGACTATTATCCAATCACTGAATGCATCTTAGTTTTATGACAGGAAAATAGAAGAAAAACGGGGAGTAACTTTGACTGATTCTGGAATCCCGGAAGTTAAACAATCTATGTCTGATAGTGGCCTAATATCCCAAGCCTCAACTCAAATAACTGGAACTGTCAATTCCACAACAAAGAGCAGCCCGGCATGGGATGAAGATTGGGGTCCAGCCAAAAAGGGTTCTGCAACCACTCTTCAAAGTTCTACAAACGACAGTCACTCCCTTCTGTCTGATTTGAGTTTCCAACCAGTTCAAGTAAATTCAAAACAATCAAAATTTTCGATGATACCTGCAGTATCCAGCCAGCAAACGGCTGTTTCATGTCCTCCAGTTGATATTGAGTGGCCTCCTCGAGCATCGTCTGGAGTTGCCCCCCAATTTGGAGACACTGAGAAGCAATTGAATGCAGGAGCATCATCCACCTCAAGTTTCGATGAAATAGATCCTTTCTCGGATTGGCCTCCACGGCCTGCTGGCTCAGCAAGTGGGGCTGGAATTTATAACAATGGCACGATGGGACACCCCACTAACAAACATGGGTCTAGTCCAATCTCGAATACACTAAACAACATGAGCTTCCCAATGAACAACAACAGTAACAGTTGGGCCTTCAACACACAGAGTTCTGTTGATCCTTTAAAACAGAGTCAAGGGAATCCAACTCTTACTATTGGTAGTATAGGAAGTGTTAACGCCCAAAGCTCTCTTGGGTTTTTGAAACAGAGTCAGGGTGTACCAGCTTCTAGTAATTACACTGATAAGAAATCAACAGATCTTGGATCCATATTTGCTTCTAGCAAGAATGAGCTGTCTGCCCCTAGACTTGCTCCGCCCCCATCAACTGCTGTGGGTAGAGGAAGAGGAAGAGGGAGGGGGGTTTCCTCGGCCTCTCGATCTAGTCATGCCAAATCACCATCTGAGCAGCCTCCCCTATTGGATTTGCTATGATCACACCTTGCAGGTCAGCCATTCTATACTGCAGAGAGATATTTTGTAAAGTGTGTTGGAGGTGCCACTTGGTATAAACATGCAGGGGAGTGGTGCAGCTCTAGGGGATGGCAAGGTTGATTATATAGTGGTTTGTTGTGCTTGTCTTGTAGGTTATTGTGACATATTCTTGATAATTTTTTTCTTCATATGTTTTCTTGTTTAATTTCGTGTCATTAGATGGTGAGAATTTATTTTTCGGAATAGTGTCTTCTTAAAAAAGAGTCCTGTATCCGATGACTGGGGTTGCAAAATAATAGAAAAGTAGAAGCTTGATAGGGTGCTCATAAACCTCTTCTCATAAAAATCAGGTGGGTGTGCAGTTTTTTATTCAAGGAGATATATCATATTGTTTTATTTTTTATTCGTCTCCTAAACTAGCTATTAGGACTGTCAATTTGCATTCTCAATTAATGTTTGCAAATTTCGCACTTGACTAAGATCTTCCTGTTGAGATTGTATCCTTCATCTAATCTTTCACCATCTGAAAACAGAAAGGTTGGTGTTAACCGAGGCTGTAAATTGACAGTGTTAATAGTTTAGATTATATATTAAAATAAATGATTGAAGTTCAAATGTGTTTCTCCTTTGTTTTAATTATAGATGAATTAAGGTTTGGCTACGATGGATTAGCGTGCTAGTTATCGTCCAATGGGAACTGATGGCATACCATCTAAGAGCTGCAATGACCAAATAAATGTAGCTAGCTTAAATCTTAAAGGGCAGTTGTTTGAGGGGTTGAAGGGTAATTTTTCAATGTTTAATTCAGGGGATAAAGTTTTTTTTCTAATTTTCTATGCGCCGTTGAATATGTTCTATGTAGGGTACTGGAGCATTAGAAGATCAGAGCAGCCTATAAGCTATGTTCGTTGGAACATGTCTACAATTTAGTACATTCCGTGCATGCTAGGACGCTCATTTATATATATAACGCGCATGCTCTTAATGCATCGATCTGCTGTCAAAACCAGCAAATCGCAAGACAATTTTCATACATAAGAAGAAACATAGGATACAAATTCCATCAAGGTAATTATCTTTCACGCATATTATAGCTAAAATCCTAGTCCCAAGTGTCAAAACCCTAAACCTAATGCCAAACACAGTTGCTTTTCTATTTCTTGACAAGCATATTATATATACTTCATTCCGGTTGCTAGTTTCGGTTACTTCATGAATGAATGTTGTAGTGCCTTCATTTTACTAGATTGTTGAGCTATCACAGTGGTTGTAGATGCGTTTAGGGATAAGACAATCTCATATCCATCGTTAAACGATTCCATCCCTTCAGCCATGATTTGCCAAACTAAACCCCCGCCAATTGCTCCTCCATTTCTGGCCAAGTTGTAGATGTTTGTATAAACAGTGTTCAAGAACGAGTCTCTAGCGCTTATGCTATACTCAGAATCTTTATTTGATTTTCCAAATTCAGCGAAGATCAATGGCTTCTTTAAAATAGTCCTCGAGTCTGTCCAATGACTCGTCAACCACCTTTGCATGAATATCGCTTGTGCGTAATCGTTCTGTCCTGGAAGCCTGTTGAAAATTGCACAATTATTTAGCCTAAACATGCATTTAATAACTACGTAACCAGGATATATATGAAGAAATTCATGGGCCTACACAGGCAATGTAGGATTATTTTTTAATATCTTTTCTCACATGCAATCTAGTGTTTTTTTTCTTGGTTCTTGTCACGGAATAAGTAGTGTGAGCCTTTATTTATCCTATAGTAGATTCTGATATCATGATAAAAATTTTAGATCTAATTCATCTCATAAAATTAGTTCAATAAAAGAAATTTGCACATTACTTATGAACATGTCTAAGATCTTGTTCACAGACAATATTGGATTATTTCTTAACAGCCTCTCTAACGTGCAAATCAATATTTTTTCTAGTTTTTGTTACAAGGTAAGTAATATGGACTTATTTCTCAACAACATACAGAGAAATTATATTTACAATTGTGAATTGTGCAAATATCGTAATCGCTTTAAAGAAAAGTGAGTAAAACACAAGACTAAGTGAGAAAAAAATTAATTTAGGATCTAATTTATCAAAGATGCGGAGGTTACCAAGCATCAGGATAAGCATGTATGGTTGCAAAGTCGATCTCTTTAATCAGATGATTGCTTATAAAATCTGTTCCCACTTGGTAACCTCCTGGATTATATTGCTTTCGGTCTTGAATCGAGTCTCCATAGAAACCTTCCATGCCGATTCCCAGTAAGTGTTTGTTGTCAATTGACTTAACATGTGAAGCCATCTCTTGAACCCACCCCTGTTTTAACATAAATATTTCGTACGTTATATGATCAACCAATGATTTGGTAAATATATAATGAATATATCTGCAGTATCTCATCCTTTAAATTATTAATAAAGGCTGATATATACTGCTCACGTTTATGGTCTTGCCAGAAGAATCGACTTGGCAACGTGGTTCATTCATTAGCTCCCAAGCCATAATCGTCGTATCATCTTTATATGCAATTCCAGTTACGGTATTGATCCTTGTTAGCATTTTCTGTGACACAAACAGAGACATAAACCCAAAAAGGGAAAAGTTTAAAAAAAAAAAGAAAAAGAAAAAGAAATCTCACGAAGTTCTCTGTAATTCAATCGTTAAAAAGTTCTGTTATGATATACCTTGAGATGGTTCTTGTAATAAACTTTGACGACTGCATTTGTGTAAAAATTGTCATCACTGTTAATGGGGATGCCAGCACTTCTAGCCCATTTCACGTACTGAGGTCTTCCTCCAAAGTCTTGGTAATGGTTACTCAAAGCCAAAATTAGACGAACTCCATACTTTCCGGCCTCCGAGATCACAAAATCGAGTGCCTGCAGAGAATTTGTATCAGTAATCACCATTATGAATCATATTAATAATTAGGCTGCAAATACATCACGCATCGTACATGCATATGAGTCAAGTTTAAACTTTATAAAACGTCAAGTAATACATGAAAACATTCGACGATGTCCAAAAGAAGTCATATATATATATATATATAACCTGAAAGACGTGCTCATCATAAACTCCCGGAGATGTTTGGAGTGCTTGGTAACCTCCATCACTAAAAGCCCATGTCCGGCAGACATCGAGCCCAGAAGCTGAAGCCGCGCGAAATACATTCGATACTTTGGACCGTTGTTCACTTGACTCTGCTGCAATATACATCATCCAGTATGAGTTGAAACCATTGAAAAGGAATGGGGATCCATTGAGTACAAAATGGCTGTCTCTGGTTTGAATGAATCCTGAAGCTAAGGGGACGCTGGCTTCACAAACTAGCACCATAAGAAGGAACACCCCCCAAATGCAGCTTATCTTCCCCATGCATGCCATTTTGTTTCGACGGTTTGGTTGATGAGCCTTGAAAGACCAGATTTGGGGAAATTGTGATGAATTTGGTGGTTATGGGCCAGAGAGAGAGAGAGAGAGAGAGAGAGAGAGAGTTTCTTAGTAAGTAACTTTAGCAAAGGAAAGATAACTAATTTTTACAAGTGATATAGTACTGAGATAAAAACGAGGAAGTGAAGAGTCATGAGAGAGGGTAGCTAGTTAGGGTCGGTTGAAACTGTTGGTAAGAGCAAAATAATACATAAAAAATACCCAAGAAAGAAAAGAAAGACATAGGAATCAAGCTTTTGGTAAGTGTTCGATCGCTGACTATAATGAACAATATGGAATCGGTGAAAATTTTATGGTGAGATCTAACAGAAATTTCTAGTGTTTATTTGCCTTAAAATTAAATGGCTGCTAAACATGCCCAAGTCCCAACAGAAGCAGCTAATGGCTATAATACACGTGGATCATTTCTGATGACCGCGTGGACCCTCACAGGTTGGTATGTGTGGGCCTATACCAATAAAATTACCAGTTACACACCACTACACCAGTTATGATCTCTTCTGCAATAATTATGATATAAAATATTGTGGTTTGACTTTGCTATATGTAAGTGTGGCAGTACTTGTCATGCAATTTTTTACTGTATGAAGCGTGCTGGCTTATTGCATGCTGTATTAACCCAAGATTATAAGATGCAATCCCACGTGGTTTTTATAGAGGGAAATATCCATGCAATTCTCCTGCACAGCACAAGTAGGCCGATATATTTACACAAATATGAAATATATAATATCAATAGTTAGCGAGTTATACAGTACTGCATGAGATCATTGACTTTACGCAAATTAATTTGTACACAAAAATTATAATATTACGTACGGTCTGCAGCATGCATGCCCTACGGAATTATATTATAAATACGATTATAATTAATGCTAATTGGCTTTTGAAAATTTGAATGCAAGTAACAATATTTCTCATGAAGCTTAGCTCCAAATTGAAGTCATGTCATTCATTATGCCGCTCTTCAACTTCTCACTTTACTCTAACATAAGAATTGATTTGTTAAACATACAAATTATATCCAATATTATCCTTGAACTCTCTTCAAGTCACAAGTACTAACACTTCCTTTTCAAGACTTGCTAAGTACGTGGCGCGCCTTTATTTGCGAATTACCAACATATAAAAACCAAAAAAATTAAGTGGATATATTTTTTCTTCGAAATTCTATATCAAAATTTGTTTATATATATATATATATGAATAATTTTTTTGCATTTCATATTTATGGATTGCATTACAATCCTTATTAAAATGCTCTTGCTTTATAAGTAAATGAAATACATTTTTCATATTTTTAGAGTTTTTTATTTGTAAATAAAAATATTTTAATCAATTTCATTTTAAAATAATGACTTTTTTTTGTTTATTTATTACTTGGATTACAAATGAGTCGAGTGTTTTAGACTGTATGTAGCATTACCCTATATATATATGAATATAAAATAATTAATAAAGATAATATTGAATCAAAAGATTCTTGATTATAATCATAAAATTAGAACAATTAAATCAGAGAGCAGAAAATTACAAGATAAATAGAAGTTTTGGAGTCAGAGAGAATGATGAAATAAACTCTGTCTTTCATTGAAACTAAGATCTCCTTTTATAGATGAAAGAGTTGCCTTTACAATATGAGTAAATCACGAGTAAATAGTAAAAGCCATCTGCATCGAAAGTTATCTTGTCTTCTTGTGCCGACAATTGAAACAGTAAAAGTAAATGTTTTCTGCACTTAAAGTAATTTGTTTTTTTGTGTCGACAAGTAAATCACGGGTAATCTCTCAATCATCACCCAGTCTTGTAGGATAATCGAGTGAATCATAACCAAAAGTATTACTGTAAGAATCAGAATCCTCTCCAAAGTCTTCTGGTTCTTCAGCTGAAGCATTGCTGTTGAATTCATCTCCAATAGATTTTTTTTTAATAATTGAAGCAATTCTTTCTTCTCAAGTCTTTTTTTGGACTTTGAAAATGATGAATCATTTGAATCTTTAGAGTTTTTCTTTTTTGCTGAAAAAGTTGAAGTCTTCTTCTTCTACTTTGAAGATGAACTTGGTGAAACTGTTAGTTTTATGTTCTCGGTTAGAGGATAAGTAACCAAGGCACTTTGTGAAATAGGAGAAGGAAATTCCTATGGGCTTTTTAAATCAAGAACAACTAGGGAAAAATCTCTTGAAACAAATAAAATAATGTCATTTGTATGGAAAAATTTATCCCACTATTTGACAAAGAAATTTTGAACCAGGATATTTCCAACCTTTTCGTGAGTCCATTTGAAGATCTAGGGAATCTTGTATCTAGCACAAAAATGGATCATGTAAGGAAATTTGGAGTTGTGCTAGTCCACCTTGGTTAAAGCAGAAATCTTGTAGTGGTTGATAATCGGTTGAAGATTATCTGGAAATATTTCGAGAATGGTGTTAAATTGTTGCCACAATTTTTGGAACCAAAGAGGGAAGGTATGTTTACATTTCTTGTCAAAATTAAAAAATCAAGAATGCATTAAATCAGGAGTTTGAAACAAAGAAAATTTAAACCAAAATTCAGTATAATCATAATAATTATATTAAATTTGTGAATCAGGAATATTCTTGAGAGTATAAAGATTGGTTCCCTATGCTTCTTGAGTCATTGCTGAAATAAGATAACAATTATGAGAAAAAATTTTAGATTTATCTATTTTACAATAGATGGCCTTGATTGAAATTGAACCCAATCCAATGAGTCTGACGAAAAACTAGTTTTTTAGGCCTTCTCCTCTTGATTTATAGTTTGAAGAAATGATATTTCAATCTCAATTTTCTGCTACTGTTGATAGGATTTATGAATGGAACATTGATAGACAATCTAAACAAGAAGTCCTCAATGTTATGCATAAGATGTCTATGGTAACTAGTACTTATGTTAACAACAATCTCCAGCAATCTAAGATTGTTATTCTTTTAACTTCTGGATTTTCGGGTATACTTTGATCTTGGTCGGATAAATATCTCACTATTGAAGCTAGACAAACCATTTAGAATGTTGTTAAGCATGATGACGAAGGGTTACCCATATTTGACGAAATCATAGGAAGGAGAATTCCTAATGGTGTCAATATTTTGATTTATACGATTATTAAGCATTTTATTGGAACTCCTTCTAACATTACTAATCGTAGTTCTGGTTATTTGAATAATTTACGATGCCATAAGATGTCTGATTATAATTAGTATCAAAATGTTTTTATTTCCAAAGTTATGCTTAGAGATGACTCTGAAAAATCCTATTGGAAAGAGAAATTCATCAATGGTCTACTTTGTTTGTTTACTCTTAAGGTTAATTACTCACTTACTGATATCTCGAGATTTCTTAATTATGATAGGTATACTTATGGTGATATCATAAGTACGATTAAGAAGCTTGGTATTAGTATGTGTAATGATCAAATATTGATTCGCCAGCAGATGAATGATAGAAAGAAAGCCAAATATGAGATGGGTAATTTCTACGAACAATTTGGCATTCTTCCTATTGCTCCATCTAGGGTGAAAAAGAGACATTTCAAAAAGGTTTTCAAAAAACTCTAAAACAGGTTTTTTAACATTTTCCTCAATACGATTCAATTGCTGACCTATTGTATGGAGGATCTGATTGACAAAATTATTTTATTCAATAATTTTCTTTGTCTTTGTAGAAACAATAGAAGACTTAGAATCATCAGGATTTTTAAAAGGTGAAACTCCAACTTCAATTCATTTTACTGAAACAATGATAGTTTCAAGAGAGGAGTGTCTAAATTTTATAAATGTCTTGTCTTTCTTGTAAAACTGATCTTTAAAACATTTAAAGATCGTTCTTTTGAAACATAATGATTTTTAAGAAAATCAAAGAAAATAATACAATGTTTTGGACATCTTTTTCTAAAACATATTTAGCGTTTTTGAGTAAATCACTTTGAAATTTAGAAATGCATAGTACTATAGATAATATCTCTTTTTTTATAGTACTGTAATTAGCTTGTGCATGATTTTAGGTTCTGAAATGGAATCAATCTGGTGTGGATCAATATGACGAGATAAAAGTTCAGGTATTTTGTTGAATTATGAAGAATCCAGTGCCAACCTAGAGGAAAATAATTTAAAGCTATTTGAAACGGATCTGTATACATTGTCGATTCAATGTAAAATAGATTTTGAAAGAAAGTTTTTCTGAAATATTCTGTCTTGGAGGCAGGGAGGAAAACATTTGTGGGCCTGGGTCTTGCCGTTGCCAAATGAGTGACATACGGGTCATATGGCATGGTCAAGGTTGAAGCAAATGAATTAGGGGGAATAGGTTTAGGGATACTCCCCGAGTGGTAAATCTATTGGCAATCTCCAATAGGGAGGATGCCGATGGTAAAAATAGGAGTGAAGCTGGTGGAGGCTGAGGCCTTTTGAGGGAGATTGTTGAACTCAAATTAGAGATCAACTTTCTCAAGTCTGAAAATTCATCTTTCAAACAAGATTTACTTTCTTTAAAGATTGAAAAACAATTTGATCTTGAATGTCCTTTTGATAAAAAGGAAACAAATGTTTCAGACTACACTAAATCCTCTAACCTAGTTAAGGATATTTGTTTGCTTAAACAATTTATTCCCTCTAAAAAAAATAATTTTCTGAGATTGGTTGTTCACAAAGTCCAATCTCAGGAAATTTCCTGAGATTTCTGAGATTTTTGCGAACAATTATTAAAAACACTTTGACTTTATGGAAGAGTCTTGTTGATGGTATCAGGAAATTTTCTGAGATTTCTGGACATTGTAATTAACATAAGCACTAGCTATCATAGACATTTTATGCATAACATTGAGAACTTCTTGTTTAGATTGCTCATCAATGTTCCATTCATAAATCCTATCGGCAGTAGCAGAAAATTGAAATTGAAACATATTTTCTTCAGACTATAAATCATGTGGAGAAGGCCTAAAAAACCAGTTGTTTATTTAATAAGTTTAATTCTATTGAAAATTGTGATGAGAGAAAAACTTATCATGTGAATTTTATACTTGTTGAGAAACAAAGGGTTGAGAGAAATTGGAAAAAAATGATGTATGCGTCCAACAAATATATTCTTTTCTTTGATATTTTTGAAAATCATTATGTTTCAAAAGAACAATCTTTAAATGTTTTAAATACTAGTTTTACAAAGGAGGACAAGACAATTATAAAATTTAGTCATCCCCTTCTTGAAACTCATTATTTCAGTAAAAGGAACTGAAGTTGTAGCTTCACCTTTTAAAATTCCTAATGATTCTAAGTCTTCTATTGTTTCCACAGAGACAAAAAAGATTATTAAACAAAATAATTTTATCAATCAGACCCTTCATATAATAGGTCAGCAATTAGACAGTATCAAGAAAAAGACTGAAAAACCTGTTTTAGAAAAACCTGCTTTAGAAAAACCTGCTTCCTCTAAAGTCCTGGAAAAACCTTTGATTATTTTATTAGAGAACATGCAAAAAATAGTTTTTAACAAAGATGCCAATTCTTTAGATAAAATTAATAAAATGCTTACTCATATCAAGTAAGAACGACCATCCACCAGCGTATTGGACAAAAGTGGCCAAGGGGTTGATTTTGATAAGTTTTCTGATAGCAAAGATAACTTTTCTTCTGAAGATGATTCTGTTATCAATGACATTTAAAATTGTTTTTAAGATATTTCTATTGAGAAATTTGAAATTGTCAGGCTTATTTCAAAATGACCCAACTTAATGAGTCTGACAAAGAACTGGTTTTCTAGGTCTTCTCCTCCTGATTTACAGTTTGAAGAAAATATGTTTCAGTATCAATTTTTTGTTATTGCTGATAGGATTTATGAATAGAACAATGATGGACAATTTGAATAAGAAGTCCTCAATGTTATGCATAAGATGTCTATGGTTGTTAGTGCTTGTGTTAACAACAATTTCCAGCAATCTGAGATTGTTACTCTTTTAACTTCTGAATTTTCGGGTATGCTTCAATCTTGATGAGATAAACATCTCACTACTAAAACTAGACAAACCATTCAGAATGTTGTTTAGTATTATGATGAAAGGTTACCCATATTTGACGTAAATATATATATATATAGTACTAGTGCATTGTTTAATCTTTGATCAATCAATATCAATAAATATATGAGAAATTAAAAGATGGTCGGTCGGTTTATAATTCTTTGTAAGTCATGTAGGTCTAATTGCTAGCTAGCTCGTAATTCGTTTTTAATTAGAGGGAAAATGTTCATAGTCGAATATATCAATAAGGAATTAAATAGGATTTGGTGATCTCAGAAAAATAACAATGAAGATCGATATACAATAACGTCACTGCATAACTGAAGATCATCATCAACTAATCTCGTCTGAAAAAAAAAAAAAAAAAAAAAAGGAAGCCAGCCGTTTTGATAGGCATAAATTGCGACGTCCGGATTATTAAATGCAGGTACTGACGCATTGTTTTCGTCTTAAAATAGTACGGTGTAGCACGTGGCTGAGGTTTATCATCCGCAACATATATAGCTGTAACAACATCAAAATTCCATTTCCACATATGATATCAGATATAATATTACCCGCCCAACAACCTGATCATCATGATAAGTGCGGCTGCTTTCGGTCGGACAACATATTATATACACATCGACCATCCACATACACACCCACACACACATGAATGAGTGCTAAATATTAATGCTAGTTACCTGCATATATGCACGTCCCAAAAATTTTACGTCCTTAAATATCATTCATAACAACTTTTGAATTAGAAAGTGTCAAGGGAACCCTTCTAAAAACCTTTACTACTTCTCCTAGGAAAATGATCCATCGAACATATTAGACGTACATTACGAGGTAATTGTAAGTTTGAACATGTTTCTTTAGAATTAGTAGAACATTAATGGTAGCAATATTCCTTTAGTGCCCACCATTGTTTTGTGTGGATACGATGATTATAATTTCGTATGATTAATTTCGTATAATCTAGCTAGCTAAGTTTAATTACCATGATTTATTTCCTACGTACCTAAAAATATACATTCACAAAGTGGGATATTATATATATATATATATATATATCTAGAAACGGTTTGTTAATTTTCTAGACATTGCACAAAGTGGGAAATTGTTTTTCTTGAATTTTACATGAAGCCAAAATACAATATGCGTGTGAATTATAAAGAGTTGTACAGTGTACCATATTTAGTGGAGACTAGCTTCTTGGGAATTAAAGGGAATAATTATGAATGGAGCGGCACTCATATTGGACGACCTAAAGCATATAGAAATTTACAACAAAAAAAAAAAAAAAAAAAACTGAGAGCTGTTATAAGGTTGTATTTGAGAAGACGATTATTTTCAAATATTTTCAAACTATTTTATTATTATTCACAAATAGTTTACTACTATTTCACTATTATATATTTACTGATGATCTGAAATATTAACTACTTCCAAGAGGTTTTCCGGAATGGGTATTAGCATGCAGGCCAGGGGGAAGTATATCAATTGGTTGGTTAGTGTTTGACCTGTTGGAGCTTGCAGATATCAGGTCAGCCATGCATTTTATTTCTCATCAACCAAAACTTAAGCGTATGCATGTGGGTGTGAATGTTAATCCGACTCTTTCATGAGTGATTTTTCTGAAAACACATGCAGCTAGCAATTTTCTGAGGTGACAGATACTCTAAGGGCTTCTAATGTAAATGTTTACATGCAATTGTTTTCAGGTTTTATATTGGGCTTCAAAATTGGGCACGATAGCTGGACCAAGATTGGGCTCAAGTCTTGTTACATGCATCAAGATTCAAAACATATTCGACAACATGACCTGGGTCCAGTAATCGGTCCATGCTTAACTATCAAATCAGATATTTAGATATTTACTGTAGCTCTTGCCACTAATTGGTTCTGAAAGTTTGGGAGCTGGACAATTACCAAACACGCATGACTCGGACTAGGAAAGGCATATAATTACTTAAAATTAATATTAGAATAATAAAACGTAAAATTATGAAACCCGATAATTATAGTTTGCCATATTACGTACAATTTACCATAAAGATCTGATCTTTAGGCAAGTGAAGAGTCAAGAGATCATATATAGAGGTTGAGGAGAAAAAAGAATGTATTATAAGATGGTCAAATTAGCACAAGGCCTTTTGTAATTTGTAATATTATATATGGCAATGAACGTAAGAAATACTCCGAACAGATCGGAATTACTAATGCACGTACAGGATGGCCGTCAACAACGTGTATAAGCAATTTCAATTGCTGTACGTAAGGACTAACCTGGTTGCTGCTAACTTGATCAATATATGATATGTTAGTACTTAATATCAAACATTGTAATTATATAATTTGGAGTAATAGTCAAGCTTATATATAAGCAATTATTGATAGCTTGGATAAGGTACTATATTTATTATAATTGAGCACTATACAATGCATCAAAAGACGTAAAAATTAAAGCATTCAATCCCAATGATCTTGTTGCCAAGAGTAATTCCATGGAAAACTTCAAACTTCAAAGGCTTTAGTTTGTAGCAATCACTAAAAGATCTTGTGATTATGAGGAGGCCGGGAGACTCTTGATTTCTAAAGCTTTACCTCTAATCAAGCTAATTAAGATTAGAGAAAATTTGGAGTTTGGTCCGGTCGATCCTTTATTAAAAACAACTCCAATAATAAAATGGAGAAAACACAATTAAAAATATAATCAAAAAATCAAAAAAAGAAAATTTAAAAAACATAATAAAAAATACAATAAAAAAATAAAATAAACACAATAAAAAATAAAATGAAAATAATTTTACGTGATGGATAGAAAGGCATTTGTTTCAGTCCAGACGGAGATGCCGTTGGCCACCGTGGACGACACTACCCATACCATTGGGACCGATGATCTCTGGTGATCTCACTCTTGCGATGACAATCTCGAATGTATCTCATACAGCCTTAAAGTCGAAATGGATCCGAAATGGACCCATTTCGAGATTAAGGTTGTGTGGAACACACTAAAGGTCGTCGAGAGTCGTCGTCGCAAATGTGAGATCGCCAATCCCGATGGTATGGGTGGTGTCACCTCCAACGCCCGCCGGCAACTTAAACTGTTTCTATAAAAGAGTCGATTGAACTAAACCCAGCATCTAGCCATCAAGATTAATATCGGGTTGAAAGATGAGCCGTCATCTATCTCTGCCAAACAATCTTTTGCTAATTTTGCGCCAAACCTACTTTTTAATTTTCTTGCTGATTAGTTTATCAGTTTATGTCGCTAATATGTATGCGCATGCAAGGACATGATACAAGGAGCCACGCACAGTTTGTTCAAACCAAGGCAATGATCTAAAATGTATACGTGTCACAGGTCCTCATAAAACGTCATAAAAGTGTTAGTATAAATTAAGATGCAAACAATATAATTACCCTAAAATTCGAAAAAGAAAATTCTAGCTATAGATGATACTAACATATATTGAAGATCATATATATATATATATGGTGCTACTTTGTCACTTGAGTAACATCGTCCTGTTTGATACTTAGTTTAAATAATAATTTTTATTTTTTTTTCATTTTTTCATTTAAAAGAAGGCCGTGTTAAATTTGATTTACTAGATTTTTTGAAATATTTTAGAAGAATTTACAAGCCAGCGGGGATAATATTTTGGAATGGGAGAGACTTGGTCCTAAAGAATGGGAAGAAAGGGAGAAGATCCCAATAAATTAAGAGAATCAATTGAAAGCAATTACAAACTACCAAAAGTAATATTCAGTCGTCCCTACATGTACACATAATGAAATCAATTTTATCTTAAAAACCATGCGCCGATTTTTGAGCGTGATGCAAGGACCCGTAAAGGCGCGCCATTTGCGCCTTCCATTTACCGATCTCCACTTTTGGTCCTTTGGACAACGAGAATATATAGAATTAGGTAGATAGAGAATTTCGAGATACTTGCCGTTGTTTTTGGCAATTTTTTTTTTTGTCAGTTATAGTGTCTTAATAAGTCCCTCAAAACAAGACCCATAATCAGGAACTCTTGTCTTCCACATTCAAAGGCAATTTTGTACACTAATGGTCCAGCATAAACCAAACACATGAGGATTAATAGTAGCGCACGAGTGACTCGATGTGTTTTTTCAAAATTAGCTCTAAATGGGTCCGACAAAGGGAATAAACTGCTATGATGTATATCAATCTAATTTCAACTTTATGATAACAAGGAATATTTTGGAGCGGCGCCATTAGAATCAATGTACTAGCTTGCTAGCTTCGGTTACGAAACAGTTAGCTTCAGTAACGAAACAGTGACAAAAGTAGTGTGTAAAACATGAGTTGCTAGACTCAACGAAATAGATTGGACGTGGATATATACATATGATTAAAAAAAATTCATGTAGACATTACAGAAAGGTAGGTAAAGATTAAACACAGTTCACCCAACAAAAAACATATATGTTTATTGGTTATTTGTTCATTAACTACTCCTTGTTTAATGTTTGATTCACGTCTCTACTATATGCCTATATGCATGACGTACGTTTAATTTGGTACTGGAAGTGATCAATCCCTGATAACTTTTTTTTTTTTTATTAAATTTTGAAGAGGGAGAATACAGAAAAATAGATAAGAAGAGCATGAATGTAATCTATTTAGTTTTCCCCTTTCGGGTAACCGAATTCCTACAATATCATGATTCGTGACATGTGAATGAATTAGTATGCTTAAAGTCATGATTGTAAAATAAAAAAGGAGATAATATATTAAGGTCAATGGCCAATGCCACTGTACCGTCTTAAGGGAAGCGGAATGTGCGGTACTTAAGTTTATGACAGAAGCTGGGGGGCAGACGGTCTGCCCCCCTTCTTAAAAGCAGCCCCGCCGCCCCCGGTGGCGGTGGGCGACACCGCCCCCGCCATCGGGACCGGCGGAACGGGTCCGAAATGGGTTGAAGGCTGCCGGGGGCACACCGGAGCTCGCCGGAGCTCGCCGTCGAAGGGGTGAGCTCGTCTGAGTCCGCCGGTCCCGATGGCGTGGGCGGTGTCGCCCACCGCCACCGGCGGCGGCTCCGTTTGCTTTATGGCCGAATTCCCTATTAAATTCATCTTCATTTTATTTTTTTATTGTGTTTTTCATTATGTTTTTTATTATGTTTTGTTCATTTTATTTTTTTAATATATTTTTAATCTTCATTTTTTTATTTAATTATATTTTTTTATTTTATTTTGATGTGTTTTTCATCATCAAAACAACCCAACTAGTGTTGGGCTGCTTTGGACGCTGGGGACAGCCGGACCGGTCCCCAGCGTCACCCTAAGTTTATATATATTGGGATTTAGCCAAACCCTAAAACGTGCACTCAAATGACTAAACACATCAAAATCCAAGTTTGAAACTAATTACATCTTGACGAGAACAATTAAAAAAAGTAGTAATTAATTGATTGGTGTTGCAGTACATTAAAGCATATGTTTTTTTTTTTAAGAGAAATTCTATTTGCAGTCTTGAGTAGACGACTCCACGTACAGTTTAATTAATGTATGAGGGTAAAAAGAGAAGAATATTATTTTGAAAAATATTTTATTATAATTTTAAAAAATATTTAAATATAATTATTTAAACTTGTATGAATAATTCCAATTTAAGGACTGTATCCTAGAATAACTCTTTTTTAGGTAGAACATCCTTAAAGGACGTCTAGTTTTATAAAAGAAAGATTAACTGGAATTCAGGTGTTGGAGGTTTAATTAATTGGCATGACTTAATATTCCCTGTAAATCATAACATAAGTTCGAGGATAGAACACATTTGTATGAATTAGGTTAATTGGAGTTAGCTGCAGGCAGATGAACAATATCTAATGAAGTTGTGAAGGAATGGCTTCAATTTTAGGGGCTTCCCAAGGAGGTTAAAAGGATCATGTCTAGTTTTAGAACAAAACCGGCTGCCCTTATATTAGGTTTACATATATAGCATTTGTTTTGTCTTCCATTGGCATAAAACGATTTAGTTTTTTGTTACCAAAACAGAAAAGAAAAAATTAATAAGAAGAAGAAGGAAAAATGTGCTAAAGTATGAAAGTTGACGAATATAATTAAAAAATATATTTATTAATGGAATTAAAGAAAAGCCTTAATTTGCGCTAAATGTAGTAGTACGTTAGGCCTTCGGTTTCTTATATATAAGGGCATCATGTCATCGTCGAAGCATAATTAAAAAAAACAAACCAACCATATTGACGAGTGAATACTGATGGCAATGATAAGGGGAGCTTCATTCTGCCTCTTGTTTTTCTCTTCTTTCTTAGTTTTGGAGAGCGTCCAAGGCAACCCCAACTACAAAGATGCCTTAGCAAAGTCCTTACTGTTCTTCCAAGGCCAGAGGTCTGGGAGGCTCCCCAAAACCCAGCAAATTACTTGGAGGTCCAACTCTGGTTTATCTGATGGACAGCTTGCCCACGTACGTTGTTGTCATTGTTCTATTATTTTGTTTTGGTCGGAAATTATTTATTTGTGATTTTTTATTTTTTATAAAAATAATTGTTTTTTATTTAAATTATCTGTATTAGTCACAAATAATTATTCTTATCGTAAATAATTCATTCCAAACGCTAATTTTTTCTTATCATAAAATTGAACCCAAGATATGATTACCCTTTTGTGTTAATTAATACTATTTTGGTGTCATTTCCACCACTTGCCTGCTGCTTATTGCATTCGTTATGCCATGCAACTTCCTTTGACCATCAACAACTCTCAAAATATCACTTATATTTGCCATGATGCAGCCAGCCAGGCCTTTGATTATATCAAAGACTCAATGAAGAACGTGAGATCAGATGAAAATTAATATTACTTGACACTCGTTAAGTCTAAAAGTAACCATAACAGATCAAATTTCTGACATTTCTTCATAATTAGTTGTCTTCTCAAGTAGCTTTTCTATATTCTCTCCCCTGATAATCCCTGTCTTCTGAAAAACAATAGCACCTAATCACTCAAAAAAAAAAAAAAAAAGTGGTCAAAAGTTGAGAAGGCAAAAGACCAGTTTGAGGGTTGAAAAAGAGACGACGCAAGGGAAACAGCCCCTTTTGTGTGTGTGTGTGTGTGTGTCGTAGGACCCCAATATAGTTGTAAATAGATCGAAACACTTTTGAATAATATAAAAGTCTTATTAAAACCTGTGTTAGCCGGTACGACAAAATAAGGTCATTTTTTACACAAGCCTATACGTTCTATTGTCTTGCTGTCTCAAAAATTGATAATAGTTTGAGCTTTTTTAAAAAAGTTTTGTACCATTGGCAGGTGGATTTAACAGGAGGTTACTATGATGCCGGAGACAACGTTAAGTTCAATTTTCCGATGGCTTTCACGACCACCATGCTTTCATGGAGCACGCTCGAATATGGAAAGCGAATGGGCCCAGAATTACAAAACGCAAGGGCCTCAATCCGATGGGCAACAGACTACCTCCTAAAGTGTGCCACGGCCACACCCGGAAAGCTCTACGTCGGGGTTGGCGACCCAAATGTGGACCACAAGTGTTGGGAAAGGCCCGAGGACATGGATACGGCCCGCGCTGTGTATTCAGTCTCTCCTTCCAACCCCGGCTCCGACGTTGCCGCTGAGACTGCTGCTGCTCTAGCTGCTGCTTCCATGGTTTTCAGAAAGGTTGATCCCAAGTACTCGAGGTTGCTTTTGAAAACTGCCAAAAACGTCTTTCAATTTGCAACGCAATATCGTGGTGCTTATAGCGATTCGCTTGGCTCTGCCGTCTGCCCATTTTATTGCTCATATTCTGGATACAAGGTACAATGTAGAACTCAAATTTGTCTTTCTTGAAGTAAGGCATACACTAGTTTTTAATTTGATCAATTATAGAAGTTGGTCAATTAATTCTCTTGTATAATTTTCAGGACGAACTGCTGTGGGGAGCTGCTTGGCTTCTAAGGGCTACCAACGATGTTTCTTACTCCAACATCTTGAAATCACTGGGAGCTGATGATGGAACCGATATGTTCAGCTGGGACAACAAATTGGCCGGTGCTCGTGTCCTTCTATCAAGGGTAAGATGGCTAATCATGTATTCTGACAGACAAAAATAAGAACACCAACAGATTTGTGCAGAAATCTGCCTATCATGCGAGACAATTAAGAGGTTTTTTGGGCTCTTATAATATCTTAGCATTGATCTCTATAAACGCTAAAAAGTTAAAACGATCTTTGTAGTTTTCCATTATTTATACTTTTTAAAAAGTTGACGTGGTGGTTACCTTCATACAGCAAGCCTTGCTTAGCAATGATAAGAACTTCGATTCATTCAAGCAACAAGCTGAAGATTTCATGTGCCGCATTTTGCCCAACTCTCCCTCCTCAAGTACAAAATATACGCAAGGTAAAGTCATAATTTCAAGGCTTCCTTATCTCAAGAATGAATTGGTATAAAATAAAATTGATTGCAAAGACCTCGAAACCTTAAATTTTGAAGGTTCCTACAGCAGTTCGAGTTTCCTAGAGCTTGGGTATCCTTTTCCTAACCCCTATAAATTGTGGGTTTCATTAATAACCATCAATTTCTTTGATGTGAAGGTGGGCTCATTTACAAGCTAGAAGGAAGCAACCTTCAATACGTTACATCCATTACATTCTTGCTCACGACTTATTCTAAGTATATGTCCGCCACCAAACACACATTTAACTGTGGCAGCCTTTTGGTCACTCCTAGTTCACTAAAAAACCTTGCAAAGAAACAGGCAAGTCAATGAACAACTCCATGTAGTCACGTTTCTAATAATTCCTCTTTTCATTTTTCTCCTTTCTGCCTAAGCATAATAACATAAGGATATTGCAGGTTGACTATATATTAGGAGAGAACCCACTAAAACTATCGTACATGGTTGGATATGGGGCATATTTTCCAAAGAGAATTCATCACAGAGGATCCTCATTGCCCTCATTGGCAAGCCATCCACAAAGCTTAGGTTGTGACGGCGGTTTTCAACAATACTTGTATTCATCAAACCCCAATCCTAACATCTTGACTGGAGCCATTGTTGGTGGTCCGAACGAAAACGATGGCTACCCGGATGAAAGAACTGACTACAGTCACGCGGAACCTGCCACGTATATCAATGCTGCTATTGTTGGACCTCTAGCATTTTTTGCTGGGCGCTGACTAGTATTTTCTTAAGACAGGAGTTGGTTCAGTATGTCTGTATGTAACCCCAAACTAGGTATTGTACCCCAAAGAAATTGGTGGACTATGTAGTTGTGTTTGAATTATCTCCGGGATAATCCCGTGTTCCCAATATGAACAAATTACAAATTACGTGTCAAAAAATATAGTGCAACACAAAATAATAGCGAGATTTCAATTTGAAGCTTTGCATGCTGGAGCATGAAATTTTTTGTCTTCCTGAGAGCAAAGGTGGCGACAAAAAAACTACTAAAGATGTATATAGCCTTACCCACAAGGTCCCAACCATGGAACCATCACAATCATAACCATTCAGTCAACTGTCAAGTAAAGACAGAAGAAATTAAGAATAATCACAGCACAAGATTTCTCCAAAATGATAACCCATGGCACACATTCAACATGCTCTTTCATTGAAGTCATAATTATCCAATAAAACTACTTATCAACAAAAATTATCCAATAGAACTATTGCATAGAAACAACAACTGGACTGCAAGTAATTTTGCAGCCTAGAAAGGATCTTACTCTAAGAACGTGATTCACAAATTCTTGTATCACATTCTCTCAGTCCGCAAGAATAGTCAATTGGGAAGATCCAAACATTCGGCACGAGTAAAGTAAACCCATTTCATGTGCCATACAAATGACCTTAGAGACATCATATAACTTAATAATGAATATAGACATTTACCAGGGGTGTTTAAAATTTTCTCACTTCTCCATTTTATTCTCATTCTCCTTTTATTTGACGAAATTCTACTTGAACCATACATATAAAGACATCAAAGATAACACGTGGCTAGCCTAGTGATTACAAAGAAAGACACTCGACCCAATCTCTTAGAAGTCACAGATCTTAAATGGTCAAAATCTCAAGCATTTTTTCCACTGCCCGTCATACAAGACCACACAATTACACCTACTCGTTTGACCTTTCTCACATCCCATCAAACATCATTTGATCTCTAATAGAATGCCCTCCCCCTTCTCATGCGGGGGGATTCTAAACCATTAGTCATTTGGGTGAGGCGATCAGAAAAAGTAATTTTGACCTCTCTCACATCCCATCAACATCCTTTGATCTGTAATAGAATACTCATTCCAAACGTTCAAGACCCCTATCCCCCTGCACACAGACATGAAGGGGGGGGAAGAAAAAGGGAGGAGAGAGAGAGAGGCAATTAAAAGATAAAAGAAAAGAAGCAAAAGTGACACAATAGCATACAAACAGAACCAATATCAGGTGCTACAAAAAAGTTTTTAGTAACAATCACTAGGAAATATGGCATTGAAATATTGGAGTCAAGGGCAACTTTAACTAGATGAAACTCCCAACACCAAAGAATAAACAAAGGACCACTCCCATTAAGTCTATGTTACAGAGAATAACAAACATGATGGACACAACCTACGAATAAGGCCTAGGGCTAACACGAATTAACTTACTGGTTAGCACACTTCAACTATGCTTCACAACAACAGTGTCACTAATGTTGATTAGATTATTCAAATGACTCGCCAAGGCGGGAGTTCAATCTCTAACAATCTATGGTTCACCGTAAGATGGAAAATAGACTGGGTTACTTGTATCATGGTGGCGAGACCTAAAATGGCTAATGCTATCCAATGTTGTCCCCAAAACTCTCCGACTGTATTCATAATTGTTGCCATTGAAATGGGATCCATATCCATTAGAATGATTAATTACACCAGGGGTGATCGGCACTGTATTAAAAAGAAGCTCTTTTTAGAACATGTAAAATTACAACTTTTTGGGTGTAAGGAGAAGAAAATAAGGAATTAGAGAGAGGAAAAGAACATGTAACCTTGAGAAGGACTATCGCGGTAAGCTGAAAGTCTGCAATGTGCTGACAACTTCGTGGAGTGCGGAGAAATTTCCGTATCGTTAACTGGCACAGGGTGGGACCTTGGTTTATGAGATGAATTTGATGTGGGTGTGACCGCCATTGGAGGTGAGGGTTTGTCTTGCCCAGATATCTATTCACCAAGGAACAGATGTCATAATAAAAACATCGACCAAGCTTAGGTTTCAAACTTTGCAAGTAGACCCAGTTTTTCAAACTTTGCAAGTAGACCCAGATTTTCTATGCGAGTAGACCCAGTTTTTCAAAATATTGCTGCAAATGCTATTCTACTACCAATCAACTAGAAAACTACCATTTTCACACATGCCTGCCATTTCATCAGGAGCACAAAATCAAACTAGTGATCCCTCAATCTGACTAGGTTAACTACGGAGTACGTCTCCATCACATCAAGCCTCGTGTACTGATTGGATACAGGCTTGATTAAAGTACAGAGAAAAGAACCCAGAACATATAAGTGCTTGGGAACCGAAGATAGTAAACTAGACTGATACAGAACAATATCAATCCCAGAACAACAAGACCATGTAATGCAAAATGGCGCTCAAAAAACTACAGCTAGTAAAGACCATAGGTAACAAGGACATACCGCAAATTTCAGTGTTCGGCTGTAGAGAGTCACAAGGCCAGAGAAAAGCCTGACAGCATAGGCTGCAACCTCCTCAGTTTCATATTCTGCAAAAGCATAACCTTTGGGTTTTTCTGTTTCCTTGTCTCGGGGAATGTACAAGTCGACCACACGCCCTGCTTGAATCAAAATATCATACAAGACCCTATCACTCACCCTCTCATCCAGATTACCTGAGAACAAGAAAATAAATCATAAAAGTCAGGAAAGAAAAGTTTGCCTATGAATTAAAAAGGATGGCAACAGAAGCCAAATCTCAGTAAACCACATCATAATTTACTTGTTTCAAATGGATGAAAGTATCAGGAATGCAGGGAAAAACTAGGTCCACAAAAGAACTCTCGCCCCCCCCCCCCCCAAAAAAAACAAAAAAAAAAGTTTGCTTTCGTTGGGATAACTTCTATTTAACGTGAAAAATTCATGTATTCCTATAAATGATGGCAACAAAGAGTAATAACCAATGTAAATAAATAATTAGATAAATGCGATAGAGGATACTGGCCAGCAAAAACACAATTAATGATATTTGCGGTTTTAAGTAAACACAACTAATGAGATTCAACTTGAAGCATAAAATTCATCAATTTGTAAAGAAAGAAAACAAGAACTTCATGTATGGGGGTCCTTTATTAACTCAAATAGATATAACTTACAAATTTCGCCCCCATATATGTAACGGCGAAAATTCATGTATTACTCTAAATAATGGCAACAAGGAGTAATAACCAATGTACATAAATAATTAGATAAATGCGATAGAAAATATCAGGAAACCATATTTGGCAAACATTCTCTACACTTTTCATTGATATTCATCATGTATTTATACAGGTGTAATGGAATATAAGTTGTTACAAAACTGTAGAGAATAACAGAAAGTAAGACCTACGGCTACAATGTTACAGTAAGAGGCTTTTTATAGTGCTATTCTATTGTGATTTACAACTATTATTAGTGTCTATGCTAATACGCCCCCTCGAGTCTAATAGTGTGTCAATAACATTGAGACTCGCTCTAAATCGATGAAAATTTTCAAACACCAGCGGCTTGGTGAAAATATCCGCAATTTGATCCGTTGAATTGAGGAAAGAAACAGCAAGTGACTTGTATGCCACCCTATCTCGAACAAAATGAAAGTCAATGTCCATGTGTTTTGTACGAGCGTGATAGACTGGGTTGGCAGCAAGGTAAGTTGCACCAATGTTGTCACACCACAATGTTGGTGCACGAGAAAGATGAATGCCTAGCTCGCTCAATATGGTCTGCACCCATATTGTTTCAACAACAGCAGTGGCAACTGAATTGTATTCTACCTCAGTGCTAGAGCATGCCACTGTTTTTTGCTTTTTGGAACTCCATGATATAAGATGAGTACCAAGAAAAATACAGTATCCCCCAGTTGATTTTCTGTCATTCGGGAATCCCGCCCAATCAGCATTAGAATAAGTTTGGAGATGCATAGAACTTTTGAAAGGAAATAGGATCCCATGATTAATGGTGCCCTTAAGGTATCTCAAGATACGTTTGACAGCACTCCAATGACACACTTTTGGATCATGCATATATTGACAGACTTTGTTTATAGAAAAAGTGATATCAGGACGAGTGTGTGACAAATATTGTAAAGCTCCTACAATACTTTTAAAAAGCATCGGATCATAAAATGTATCAAAATCAGAAGAGGATGATTTTAAAGATGCTGCCATGGGGGAGGACATAGATTTGGCATGAAACATTTTGCTGTCTAACAACAAATCCTTAATGTATTTTCTTTGGGTAAGGAGAACACCAATTGGCAAGTAATCTATTTCCAAGCCTAGAAAGTAAGACAGGGGACCTAAATCTTTAACTGGGAATGCATGACTGAGAGCAGCAACCAATGAGTCAATGGCAAAGGTATGAGTTGAAGTGATGACTATGTCATCTACATAAACAAGGAGATATATTTTCAAAGAACCATGTACAAGAATAAACAAGGATGGGTCAGCTTTGGAAGCTGTGAAGCCATACCCGAGGAGCCAAGAGCTCAACTGAGCGAACCACACTCGTGGGGCCTGCTTGAGACCGTAGAGAGCCTTTTCAATTTGCAGACATAATCCGGGCGCAGGAGATCACAAAAGCTCTGAGGCTATTGCATGTACACTGTATCAGTTAAATTGCCATGGAGGAAGGCGTTCTGAATATCAATTTGGCGCATGGACCAGTTTTGAGCAACAACGAGTGAGAGAATTAGGCGTATCATAGGAGCTTTGATGTCTGGACTGAAGGTATTGTGATAATCGACACCTTCTTGTTGATGATAGCCTTTGGCTACTAGTCGGACTTTGCGCCGTTAAATGGAGCCGTCCGGATTGTATTTCGTCCAATAGATCCACCTGCAACCAAGGACATTAGACGAAAGATTAGGGGGAACCAGTGACTAGGTTTGGTTTTGAATGAGAGCATTGTACTCTTCACCCATGGCGGTGCACCATTCAGGAAGCTTAGAGGCCGCAGAGAAGCATTGTGGTGTTTCGGATGGGGTGATATTGCCAGAGAAACATCGCCGAGTGCAGTAGGGGACAGTTCCATCATTGAGAATACGGGACGAGAGGAGTTTGTGTGTGCTCTGGTGATGATAGGTGAACGCGACGGAATGAGGATTGGAAGAGGAGGAGGGTTAGCGTGTGAAAGGTTAGGAGATATCGAATTGACAGGGGAAGGAGACGAAAAGGCTTCTGGAAGAATGGAAGTATTATAAGAGTTAGACAGGTTTAGACTGGGGATGAGAAGCGGACTTGGACCAGGGCCTCGAATAGAGGGGGACAAAATCGATAGAAATGAGTTGGTGGGCTGAGAGACATTGGAAACAGGTTGGACCATGGTTTTAAGTAAGGGAAAGGAGCCGTCATTAAAAAGTACGTCCTTGGAAATTAAAGCATGTTGGTGGATAGGTCCAAACATTTGTATCCTTTTTGAAGTGGGCTGTAGCCCAGAAATAAGCATGATTTGGATCTGAAATGAATTTTATGGTTGTTGTAAGCCCGAAGATTGGGCCAACATTCACAATCAAAAACTTTTAAAAAATTGTATTTTGGATCTTTTTTATACACAAGGGAATATGGAGATTTATTATTTAAAGTGGAAGAGGGAGGACGATTAATGAGATAGACGGCGGTTTCAAATGCATCGGCCTAGAATTTGTAAGGTAAATGGGAATGTGCTAGCAATGCGAGACCGGTTTCGACAATGTGTCTGTGCTTATGCTCGACAAGCCCATTTTGTTGATGGGTATGGAGACAAGTGAGACAATGGGTTGTGCCAAGTTTTTGGCAAAAAGGAGTGAGTGGTTTAAATTCACCACCACCATCAATCTGAATAGATATTACTTTAAAATTAAAAAGACGCTCAACCTAAGGAAGAAAATTAGTGAAAATATTGTAGACATCAGATTTGAGTTTGATAAGGAAAAACCAACAAAAACATGTGTATTGGTCAACAAAGGAAACATAAAATTGAAATCCACATCTAGATAGTATGGGGTTGGGCCCCAAACATCCGCATAGATCAACTCAAGGGGTGTTGAGGCCTAGGCCCGATTTGGAAAGACCGGTTGTTGGTGACTCTTGGCTATGGGACATTTTCGGCACAGATGACTCGGTGAGACTAGTTTTCAAACACTGACGATGGAGGATGCTGGAGACGAGTTGAAGAAAAGGATGGCCCAAACGGCGGTGCCATTGAGTTGTGGAGGTCTTCTCGCCAACGTGAATAGAAGGGGATGGAGAAGATGCCGCCGGAGATGGAAAAACATAGAGCCCATTAGTGTTGGGACCGGTGAGGAGGAGCTTACCCATCGTGATGTCCTTCACACAGAAAAAGGAGGAATGAAATTCAAAATAGCAATTGTTTTCAGTGCAAAATTTAAAAACGGAAATCAAATTTTTAGTGATGGTGAGAACATGAAGCGATTTATTCAAGGTAAAAGAAGAAGACGAAGAGAGAAATTTAGAGTTACTGATATTCTGTATGGATAGTCCAATCTCATCACCCACTCAAACTTGATCACCGTCAGTATAAGGATGGGATGAGAGGTTTAAATTATCAAGATTGTTGGTGATGTGGTGGGTTGCGGCTGAGTCAGGGTACCAAGTAGTAGGGTCGGTATAAGTAGGAGATGGGTGAGAGGTGTTTGTGAAATTGGCTGAGAAGGATGGTGGTGCCTCATATTGGTAGGAATGATTAAATCTGTGCTGGCATTGCAGGGCGACATGGCCGAGCTTTGCACAAACCTGACGGGTGGGTTGGTTATTTTGAGAGTGGAGAATGGGTATATGAGGGTTGGTTCGGGTAGGTTCCACTGCAGCCTCCCCTGTTATAGGAATTGGAAGGGCCTTTGTTGCTTCCATTTCTGCCGGATTTGCCTCCTCTAAAATACCCACGACCACGTTGGTTACGGCCTCCAGATGTGGTGAAGTTTACTAAAGGATCAATAGAAGATATGGTCCTGTTTGAGTGAGCTTGTATGCTTTCATGAACAAGGAGGAGCTGAAATAGCTCTTGGGAAGAAACTGGGGTAGACCTGTTGGTAACAGAGGTCACAAAAGATTCATAGGAGGGACCAAGACTTGTGAGCAGATAGGAGACAAAATCTTGGTCAAGGAGAGGGCTTCCAGTTGAGGCTAGAATATCGGCCAGAGTTCTTACTTTGGCAAAGAAATTTATGATAGAAAGATCCCCTTGAGAGATGTTTGCTAATTGAAAGCGAACATGGAATTGTTTTGCTTGAGATTTAGAGGTAAAAAGAGAATCAAGTGAACTCCGAAGTTCGTGAGATGTTGTAGAGGAAAGAACATGGCACAAATCAGATTCTGAGATTGATGAAAACAGAATGCTCGGCACAAACTGGTCTGTTTTCACCCATGTAGAATACTTAGGATTAACAGTGGTTTGATCAGGTATAAATTGAGGAGGAGAAGACAATGTACCATCAACATATTGGTACAGATCTTGACCTCTGAGATATGCACTAACCTGAACTTTCCATAGAGGAAAAATTTCATTAGTGAGTTTACTGGTGACAACATGGGAGAAGGATGGTGTATCGGGATGAGACATTTGAGACAAAGGCGTTGGCCATTTTGGAGACTAGGGTCTAGAATTCTCTGATACCATATCAGGAAACCATATTTGGCAAACGTTCTGTACACTTTTCATTGATATTCATCATGTATTTATACAAGTGTAATAGAATATAAGTTGTTACAAAACTGTTGAGAATAACAGAAAGTAAGACCTACGGTTACAGTGTTACAGTAAGAGGCTTTTTACAGTGCTATTCTATTGTACTTTACAACTATTATTAGTGTCTATGCTAATAGAGAATTCTGGCCAGCAAAAACACAATTAATGATATTTGCTGTTTGAGTAAACGCAAACTAATGATATTCAACTGGCAGCATAGAATTCATCAATTTCTAAGGAAAGAAACCAAGAACTTCATGTATAGAGATCCTTTATTAACTCAAATAGAGATAACTTGTCTTGCGCACAAGGACTATAAATTCTCAACAAAGTCTCATCTCCAGGATCAAGATGTTTTAATGAAAATTGAAGATAGAAGATAATCATCTCCAGAGTTTTTAGGTTTTTGGAACTAGAAAACAAAAAACCCTCCTATAAAAGGACCATGGCCTAATTCGGCTACCAGAAAATTCAGCACAAAATTCATAATCAGCCTAAAAATTTTCTCTTTAAATACCTTAAAATAAAAATTCCTCGGCTTTCTATTCAAACAAAGCAATCAACTTTATTTCCAACCAAAATTACAGGTACCTAAAAACTATCGGGTCCGTTTGTTTCCATAGAGATTTTCTCAAAAACAAAATCTTTATTATTCGATTGTTCGTATACCTCGAATTCTATAAAAAGAAAAAGTATCTCGCCTAATCAAAGATAGCGAAAAATCAATCGAAAGCGAAGAATGTTGAAGGAATTGTCTCGAACTTACCAACGTATACGGTGGAACCTGAGCTTCCGGACATGGTTGTTGTACTCGTGATTCAAACGAGATGCGCAACCCTAATACGAAAGGACACTGTTCAGAACTTCAGATATCAGATCCAGCGAGAGACTGACTTCCGAGATGAATCCGTCCAACACGTTTGATCTTTATAGTGTAATCACCGACATTGGATAGTGGAATGATTTAAGTGCAACGGTCGTTATCCTATTAAAGAGGGACACGTGGCTAGGATCGTGACGCCCCTGAATTATCAATTCGACCGGAGATTTAGGCCCAGTTTAGGCCCATTTGGATTTAGAAGGCTCAATTTACTTTTTTTTTATTATTATTATATTTTTTAAATTTTTTATATAAAATATATTTTTTTTAAATTTTAATATACTTTTTTCAAATTTCAATACACATTTTTTTAAATTTTAAAATAATAATAATATTAAAAAATAAACTAAACTCATCTCAACTCATTTCATCTCCGAATTCAAACGAAACCTAATTATTTAATATTCCTCAATTCACTTTATTTCATTATTATAATTTTTTAAATTTTTATATAATTTTTTAAATTTTAATATAAAATAGAATAAATAATTCAACTTTTTAAAATTTCAATACACTCATAATATTAAAAATTAACATTTTAACAATAATTTATTCAATTCAACTCACTTCAACCCAATATCTAAATGCAGCCTTAGACTCGATTTAAATTGGCACATCACATAAATTAAAATAAGTTTAATTTATTTTTTAATATTATTATTATTTTAAATTTTTAAAAAAATTGAATTAAGATTTTAAAAATATATATTAGAATTTGAAAAAACTATATTGATATTTCTATTTTGTATGAGAATTTGAAAAAATATAATAATGAGTTTGAAATGAATTGAAATGAGCTCATATCGTCTACGAATCAAAATCGACCCTTAATGAAAATTTTTTTTTAGAAGAGTCGGTAGACACCCATATAGTAATCACAACTTAAATTTATTAAAAAAGTCTTCATTTATGACGAAAGAAAATTGTAATTACAAATAAAACATCTGGGAGATTACAAATACGCCAAAAAAAATAAAAAACCCTTCCAAATACAAACCAACAAATCCAAACTATAAACAAGCCTAAGCCTAAGTAAATCAAATCCAACAAAAAAACAATCTCAAATCAACAAAAAAGACTGATTAATCCAAACAAAGAGATGCCAAGCTCACCCAATTCATCATATACATTCCACAAACCTCTCTAGGTAAGAAACATACGTCCCTCAATAGAATATTATTTTCTAAGAAGCTACTTTTAGCAAGCCAATTCACAATTTTATTACCTTCCCTAAAGCAATGCTTTATTGAATAATCAGACTCATCTAATAAATTATTCAATTTATTTCAAAAGTTCCTAAGGTACCAAATTGTAATAATTTTAGAGATGATCCAAGAGATCATCACCAATGAATCACACTCAATATCAATGCACGAATAACCAAACTCTTTACATAAAAGAATACCCTCCAACACCACTTTAAGCTCAACTTCATTATTTGAACAAGTACCAACATTTTTTTAGAAAACAAAAACAAGGTTTTCATCACAATCCCTCAGGATACCCCTACCTCTAGCAGGCCTCGACTTACCCAAACTACTTCCATCTAAATTAAGTTTGAACCTACCCCTAAAAGGCCTTGTCCACTTCACAACCTGCAACTTTTTAGGCCTAGATTCACTAATCGGTATCTCCAACCGGTTCAACAAGAGTCTATCAACCTTTGATAATTTTGTAAATTTATTAACAGAGGCAGCTATATTTTTAATCCAATAAAGAATAGAAACCATAACCTGGTTTAAATTTTCAGACTTCCCTTCCATCCTTGCTAAGCAGTGATGATGCCAAAGTCTCCAAATCACAACTACCAGAACAATGCTCATCACAATCTCAACTTGAGAAGCTCTATAAGCACAGTTTATAAAGGCTTGAAACCTTTGTTGAACTCAAGGTTTCAAGTTTCATGTAAATCTACACATGGATTTTGATGATAACAAATGAATTGAAAGAATAAAGGAGTTTCAAACTTAAGTTGTCCAAATAATAGAATCAAGCACATCAAGGAAGCAAGCATGAGTAAGAAGGGAACAAGTTCACATTAAAATCATAGAGTAATTTTATAAATCTCTTAAAAATTCGAAATTAGAATTAAGGTTCAAAATTAATATTTTATCATAAAGTATTAAAATACATTTTCCACATGTGCATGAATATTTTGAAAATTAAATTTGAAAATTTTGAAAGATGATTGATTGTCATCTTTCACATGTGTATGACATGATTAAATGTTTGAATTTTAAAAATTTTGAAAGATGATTGATTGTCATCTTTCACATGTGCATGACATGATTAAAGGTTTGAATTTTAAAAATATTAAGATGATTGATTGTCATCTTTCACATGTGCATATTTTATTTGAATATTTTTAAAAATGATGGATGCTTTTCTTGACTTATGCAAAAGGTAGATATCTTTGTTTGAAAATTTTGAAAAGTAAAGTGTGCTCCTTTTGTCATATGCAAAAAGTAAAAGATTAAATTTGAAATTTTGAAAAATAAAGTGTGCTCATTTTGTCACATGCAAAAAGTAAAAAAATTTGATTTGAAATTTTTGAAAATTGAATGATAATGTCTTTGACGTGTGAATTTTTTTAAATTTGAATATGAAGTCTCATATGCCTATAAATAGATCATTTGGGAGATTCACATTGACAAGACCAAGAGCATACAACATTCATTCAAAGTTTTCATTCTCTCTTCTCTAAGTATTGAGCCTTAACCCTTATTTATTTTGAGAGATATAGTTTGTACTGTATTATTTTTATTTCACTCATTGAGAAGTGTTTTCTGATAACCTACCCACTATCGATTCTTGTATCAGTAAAAGGATGTGTATAACCCTTGTGTGTGTAGAAGGTGTTCTACACGGGGAATAGTAAAATCACCAAGTGTGAGGTGATTGGAAGTGTAGAAGGTGTTCTACACGGAAAATAGTTAAATCACCAAGTGTGAGGTGATTGGAAGTATAGAGGGTGTTCTACACGGATTCTTTGGAGCGGTGCTGCTCAAAGATGTAATAGGTTTCTATCTCCACCTAAAGGAGATTGAATAGTGGATTTGGGGATCCTCAAAGGGTAGCTTGAGGCGAGGACGTAGGCAGTGGGGTCGAACCTCGTTAACATACTGAGTTTGCTTCTCTCTTACCCTTACTCTTTATATTTATTGTTGTTTCATATTTTGTTTATATTTTATATTATATATTTGATTTATAATTGTTATTATTTTAAATACAACTCAATTCACCCCCCCTCTTATGTTACTCATATGGGCAACAACCTTGCTTTCCAACTCCGAATATGAAAAAATGGAAGACCCAATTCAACATAAGTTCTTCTCTAGACTTCGACTGCAAATTCCCCATTGCATAAAACATGGTCCAGATCTTCACATGTCCCTCCAAGCAACAATTACAACAAGATACAAGAGGAATGCACCATTTACTATTCTGATTATCCATTGGAAGGCATCCAAAAATAGCCCTCCAAATACACAAAGACATTTTTTTCGAATCCAACTATTCCATATCCATCTAGCCTAATCAAAATGCTGCATCTTCACCCTTATCACCTCACAGGTCAACTTTGTAGAGAAGATCCCATTTATCTCAGGTAGCCAAATTAGAACATATGACCTACCTTATACTTTATCCACATAATTCTGAAATTCAGTTGCAAGATCATCCCCTGATAAGACCTTTAGCCTTTCCACATCCCACTCCTCATTGAAAATGAGGTTTTTAATTATCAATTTTGAATCTTGCAGCTCTTCCACAAAATCATACAAAGGCCCACGATCTATAAACTTATCAAATCAAAGAGATATGTTACCCTCTCTAATTTTCTGTTTACAGTTTTGCACAAAAAAAAAAAAGAATTTGATCGACCAATTTCTTCCAAAAACTAGAAACTCACCACCAGCAATTCATGGCTATATAGACCATCATTCTTTAAATATTTAGCACAAAAATACAATGCCCGTAACGAATTCTGAGTAACCAACTGCTAAACAAATTTCAAAATAAGAGAATTTTAAAAATCAACAATGTCTCTTACACCCATCCCACCCTCTTCTATTGACGATATTATATAATTATATAATGTATTAAATTATATAATTATATAATGAGAACTGTTATAAACTTATATATATAAATAAACAAATTATTGTGATTTTATATAATTTATTAAATTTATTTTATAAAAAAAGAAGTGAAATTATAGAATTTTTTTTATAGAATTGTTTTATAGTTAAAATATTTCTCTTGTTTAATTACCTCTATTTCTTTATTGTTCATTTCATTTAGGGGTTGGTGGTAGAAGAAAAGGTTGTGAAATATATATAAATTATATAGATGTGTGAATATATGTAGATATATAAAAAAAAAAGGGCAAAACGATGTGGGTATTTTTTTTTAATTGACCCATACCAAAATGGTACGTTTTCGTCTAGGATTTAACTCTTGTGGCTTATCATTCCAAAACGATGAGGGTATTTTCTTTAATTGATCTCATACCAAAATAGTGTGTCTTGGTCTGGGGTTTAACCCCTCGTGGCTCATCCTCCCCCCTCCCGAATTCATTTCATTCGAGTACTCTAAAAAATTCTCCCCTCCCGAAAGATTTAAGTTTCTAACTCAAGAAAACTCTCCATGCCGTCAGTCATCCTCGTCGTCATTGTCCCCTCCCCACTAATCGTTGTCATTGCGACCAAAGCTCTCAATCTAATCTATTTTTATTTTGAACTCTTTTTCTCCTGCGATTAATTTAGGGTCTTTTTTTTCGTATTTTTTTTTTGTTAAGAATCTAAGATATGGAGGATGGAGGATGGTTGAGTTGAAATAGAGATGGAAGATGGGACTTTGTGAAATGTGTGTTGTAGATTTCAAGTTGTGCATATGTTTGATTTGTGTGCTTTAATTTATTATATATTATATATTATATATTTTTTATTTTTATATGTTGCAATGTTTTTTAGTCATTTAGGGCCCAGAAAATCATGGTAGGCCATGAGCCCGACATTGGGCGAGGGGGCAAATGGATCTCCCCAAATTCGCACCACACTAACAGGACGGGGTACTCTGTCTTGCACACAGGGGAAGGGAGGCAGAGGAAATTCCTCCACACCCACAAAAGGCGGCTACCCCACCTCCGCATAGGCGGGGATCACCCGAATTTATTTTTGCTTATCAAAAATAAAAATCTAATGTTCATTTAAATTTTCTAAATATTATGTTGCAAGACGTTAATTGCTTTCATAATTATAATCCGATAGTTTATAAAATAAATTATTTTTAATAATATTTTCATTTGATGACACTCATTAGTCATGATGCCACTCATGAGGAACTAAAGTCATTTTTGTTTGTGACTATTGCAATAAGCAAATGATTTCAAATTCTAAAATACTCAAATTAAAATTCAAAAGATTAAGACCTGTTTGCATAGTAAGATGAAAGGATATAGCTTTAAATAAAAGTTAAAAATTAAATAAAATATTTTGTAATATTATTTTTAATATTGTTATTGTTTTAGGATTTAAAAAATAAATTATTTATTATCTTTTGTATGAAGAATTGAAAAAAAAAATATAATGATGAGATAAAATAAAATTATTATGTATCCAAATAGAACCTAAAAATTTAAATTTGATAACCTCTCGATTTCTTTTATTTATATTGAATAGTCTATTGAATGGATATTTGGACTCCTACAATATTGAAGCCCACGACAAGAGCACCAGTCCAAGTTATTGTTTGGGGTTGGGAGATCGCAGTCAACTAAGAGATAAAGTCAATAAGAGATAAGACAAGTTGATTCAAACTCTTAAAAGGAATGAGACTCAAACTCCAGAGAAGAAGATGACTTAAACTCTTAAAACTCAAAACTCCTAAAGGGAAGTTGATTTAGACTCCTAAAGGAAAAAACTCAACACGACAAATTGAATTCAATCAGTTCAAGGAAATAACTTCTATAAATAACCTACAAGAGGTAACAAACAATGTGCTAAACTAAACTTGATTTCTTCATTCACTTGCTCTCATACTATATTTCTGACTTAAGCATTGAACTATCCCTAAGGCAACCAATGTCATCCTTTTGTTATTGCGGGTCAATTCCGTGGTTGGTGGTGTGAAACACGACATTTGTTAGATATTTATAGATTTTAATGTGATTTTCATATGCCGACTATTATGTGGTCACTGTGATCCAAAGGCGAGCATGGAAAAAGTATATACGAAGTTGGTAGAATCAGGAAAAATGAAACAATCAATGACAATTGTTGAGCAATTTCAAAAGGAATATGATGAGCTAAAACGGCAAAAGGACAATACCCCTCCCATCCAAAATGGGCAAGTAGAAGGAGACACACACAGTGCAAGAGGCGTGAACAATAAAGAGATAGAAAAGAAAAGACTACACGATGAGCTGCACATTTTTGTTGATAAATACAAGGGGATGACAAAGAGGATGAGAGGTTCCTCTTATGTTGAGCAGCTACTTACTCGTATAGATCTTCCTTACAGTGAGGAAGTCAAGGCGGTGTTCCTATCATCCAAATTCAAAGTCCACAGATTGACTTGTACAACATGTCTAAAGATCATGTTGATCACCTTAAAAATCTCAAAGCACAAATAACCCTTCATGGCTTTTTCAGAGAAATAGCTTGTTATACCTTCCTATTAACGCTAAAAGGGATAGCACAGGTTGGTTTGGGACTTTGAGACCCGGATCCATTGACCATTTTAAAGAGTTGGCGAAGTAATTCCTTACACAATTTATGGCAAGTAGAAAGCGTCGTAGATCAATCGCTTATCTTTTAACCATAAAGCAAAATAAGGGAGAAAGCTTGAAAGCCTATTTGACACTTCAACAAGGAAAGACTCATTACGTATTATGGATTATTAGAATGAGAAAATAACCTTGGCTGCTCTCCTAGGAGGCTCCACATTAAGGGAACTCATGGACCGAGCAGATGAATCTGTGAATGTTGAAGACATGTTGCAAGCTTTCTTAGGATTAAGGAGGCAAGAAGCGAAGTTTATAGCACCTAGACTTACTATAAGAGATCAAGGAGGAGGCAAAGGTCTAGAATGTCCTAAGCAAAAGGAAAGCAAGCACTGTTTCAATAAGTGAGTTAAGCCCAAATCATTCAAGGCTGGCAAATCAAAGAGGTTTTATCCTTAGATATCTATTTTAAGCATTTGTTTTTATTCATTTCAAGCACATTTTGGCTGTTGAGAGGTACATTTTTAATTAAGATCGAGACAGTGAAGTGGACGAAGTCCATGACTTCCCAACTAAAAGGGCGTATAGGTCAAAAGATCCCACAATTCTCTCAATAGTTAGTCACCAAAGATTGAGTCTAGCCCACGGTGCAACCAAAAAGGTATGGAGGTGAAAATACCACGCGTCTCTCCCAGCAATTAGCCACCGAAGGTCGAGTCTCGCTCGCAGTGTACCTAAAAGGATGTGAAGGTCAAAAGACCCACGACCATTTCAACAATTAGTCATCAAAATTAGAGTCTTGCTCACAGTGCAATCAAAAGGGCGTGGATGTCAAAAGACCTTATGACCCTCCCAATAGTTAACCACCAAAGGTGGAGCCTCACTCGCAGTGCAAGTTAACTACCAAAGGTCTAGCTTTGCTTGCAATGCACCATTAGCCATCAAAGGTCGAACCTTGCTCGCAGTGCACTCAATAGTTAGCCAATAAAGGTCGAGCTTTACTCGCGGTGCACCTTACAGTTAGCTACTAAAGGTCAAATCTCGCTCGCAGTGCACCTTACATTTAGCCTATAAACATTGAATCTCGCTCGCAATGCACCCAACAATTAATTACCAAAGGTCGAGTCTTAGTTGCGATACACCCAACAATTAGTCACCAAGGCCGAGCCTTGCTCGGGTACACTAAAAAAGGCATGGAGGTCAAAAGACCCCCATGACCCTCTCAACAATTAGCTTCGAAAGTCGAGTACAACTCATAGTGGAACTAAAAGGGCATAAAGACACCAATACACTAGTTAGCATGGATCCTCAACGAGACAAGGAAAAACAAAAATAAGCGGGCGCCAACGAGCTAACGGGATAAGAGGCAAGTCCAAGAAATGCAAAGTATTTAATTTTTCATGTGCCAGCATGCACAAAAAATAAAAGGGGTAGCTAGAAAGAATATTTAGGCTCTCGTGAAGTCCACGACCAAAGCACCAATCCAAGTTATTGCCTAGGGCTAGGAGATCCATGGCCAAGAGGCTCGCAACCTATAATTTAGCTAAAAAATAAAGTCAAGAAAGGGTGAGACAAGTTATTTCAGACAATTAAGAGGAAAGAAACTTAAATTTCTGAGAGGAATTTGACTCAAACTCCTAAAAGGAAAAGGTTTGACGAGGCAAATTAAACTCAATCACTTTAAAGAAATAACTTCTAAAATATAACCTACAAGAGATAAAAAAAAAAAAAAAAAAACATTGTACTAAATTGAACTTAGACTTCTTCATAAAGTTGCTCTCATACTATATTTTGACTTAAATATTAGAGTGTCTTTAGGACAATCAGTGTCGTTAGGCCTATTCATCCGGGACAGGTATAACCCGGCCCGATTTAAATTTTTATTTATTTGATATTACTTTTGAATTTATTTTTAAAAAAATGTTTAAGAAAATTTTGAATCCAGGTTCTGGATTCTCAAATCCGAAATCCGGAACTCGGATGAACACTCCTAAATGCCGCTATTTCATTATTACTGGTCACCTTGTGATTAGTGGGGTAAAACACGTCTTTTACAATATAATTTTGATGAAAAATTATATAACATTATATACTCGTAATTGAGTTAATATTATATAAAATTTGTACACAAACGTCAAATATTTTAAAATCTACATGTTATATATATATATATATATGTATATATTTAATAAAACAATACAACTGGAACCGAAATAATTGGATATAGCTCTAACCAAAATTATGAATGCATTTTACAGGCTGTTAAGCATGATTCACTAATTAAAAGTTGAGTCCAAAATAAAATGAAAGAAATCATAAATTTAGAATAATGTTGTCTTTTTCACGCTTTGATACGGAAAAAATGAACATTTGTCTTCTAATTAGAATTTTGTTTACGCACATCAAAGTATTCATAAGTGAAGAAAAATAAATTATATTAAATCATTTTGTGCCTATTAAAACAATGATTGAAAGACTTACAAATAATATTTATCTTTTAAAACAAATAAACAATTTAACACATGGAAACTATACCCAAATTACATACAAAAATGAAATTAAAGTGGCCAATATTCTCCTTAATCATGGGCTACTCTCTTTCTTGCAATATACAACAAACTCGGAGTGATGATCTTGGCAGCAAAAAATTGTATTAACGAGAAAAATATATCGTATGACACGTCTTCCAAGTGTGAAAACAAAAACAAAAATAAAAGACGAGAAGAAAATCCAGCGACATGAAGTGTGCCCTCCGTTGCTCTGTCTACTCGATATAAGTGTGTTGTGGGAAATATCGACCTTTTGTCGTGATACTTCTACCACCAATGTGACATGCCGACATGGACTGTTCATGCTTACTTAGGAGTAAAAACAAATTCACTTAGATAAGAAAAAACTAACGCAAAAGTGAACATGAAAGCTAGATTGTGTTGAAGTTTATTTAATTTTAAAGAATTGTTATAAATATAAAGATATTATATAAAATAAATCGATAAATTGATAACTTGATATAACTTTATAAAATTTATTAGGTATATTTTATATTAAAAATAATTTTATAATAAAAAATTTGTAGTTTGATTGAAATAATTTCAAAATTTTAAAATAGAGGTTTGGAGTTCGAAATCTCCACTTTCAAATATATTAAAAAAAACTTTACAATTACCTATCATATTAAATTACAAATTTATTTTTGATGTAATCCACTGATTTTTTGTATTTGAATATCCACTAAAATATCCTAGGATATGAAAATAAGTCAATAATAACGCCCTCGGAAGAGATAGTGGGACATAATGCATGTCGACTGTCGAGGGAATGGTGGAAGTGCGCGTCGACGAGGCAGAGTGGGAGACCAATGGACTTGCCGCAAGCCGTCATCGCCCTAGCGTAGCGTTTCCTTATTTGTCCAACGCTGCAGCACATGATAGAGAGATCTTCCTTTATTTTAAAACTTAAAACATAAATGACAAAATCCAAAAAATGGTGGGATTCAGAATTCCCTTGTAGATCGCAGGGAGGGAGGGAGAGAGAGAGAGTAATTTGTAGTAAAAGTAAATAATAGTGTAACAACAGACATTCGGTAGAAAGGAATAGGAAGCCGTTACAGAAGAAAGTGACAAGGAAGAGGAAGAAGAGGAATTGACGAGTATTAAAAACGGCGAGTGGGAGGAGGAATGATGCCTACACATGCCCAAACTACAAGGAAACGCGGAGACAAATAGAATCGACTTTCGTTAGGCCTTGTACATGACGCTGATTCTGCCTTCTCCGATCTCCTTCCTTCTCCAATTTTAAATATTCATATCCCAGTCTCTTTTCATTGTTCATAATCCTTGGTTGGAGCCAACCCAAGGCAACAAGGAAAACAAACCAACAAACAAACAAACAAACAAAACCGAGGTGATTTGAATTTGAATCTCTCTGTTACTGTGTACCCATCTATTTCACTTCGTTTTAATCAATTTTTTTTTCTTGTTTATGTTTGTATTAGATCTAAGAGTAATTCGATTTATGTGCTCGAGCTGAATCGCCCACCGATATCTCCTTTCTCTTTCACTCTATATGGGTTCCTGTTCTAATCTACCTGTATATTGCATGTATGTTTGTTTTTTTGGTGCTTTTTCTTTCTATGGATAATGAAAATATCAACTCAGTTAAGGGAAGTAATTGGGGACGTGTTCTTTCTTTAACGTGTTTATATGGTGGATATGCTGTATTCGAAAATTTTGAATTTTGTTCTGCCGTAATTTTGTACTTTTATTTAGGTTTTCTCTACGACCAAACGAGTCTGAAAGGAATGCAATCTCATTGGTTGTGTCCTGCGCTTGAATTTAGTCTAGAAAATTGGTTTGGTGTTGTCTTTTTCAGTTTTCACCATCGGTTACGGTGAGATAGTAATCATAGTATTTCTTCTGAACTAGGCGTGATTTTGCCTCACTACAAAGATGGAATACTAATCGAACAACTCCCTTTGTAATTACTAAGGATATACATATACATATATATATATATATGAGGGTTTATTGTGTTACGTAGATCTTGATTTTGGAGCTATTTATTATGGTCTTCCATGGAAGAATGCCCATTGTCGCTTCAAAACGTGGAAGCGATGCTGCTCTAAACATTAAAATGGATATATTTGCGTGTATTTGAAAATTGTATAAAGTTATTTAGCTGAATCTACAAGCTAAATGCTATTTTGTTTATTTCAAAGGTAAGTTTTACGAATTACAGCCATTAAACCTGGATCGAAGCTTCCTTTACAAGCAATACAGATCATTTAAATGTTTTTCCTTTGATTTTGTTCATATATATGTTGTATCATTTTATTTGTTAGAATTTGTGTAACACTGAAATATTGAAACAAAAGAAGGTCTCTGTATTATGTGGTGCAGGGAATCTCCTGCTTTCTTTAATTATGCAACTGTCAGCATTGGACCAGATTGATGAGTGATGCAGAGGTCACGTAGAGCTCTTCTGCAAAGAAGAGCCGTGGAGAAGGCTATAAGTGGAAGAACTAGATTGTACAAGGTTTCTCTTTCTTTGGTGTTTGTTTTGTGGGGGCTTGTCTTCCTTTTCAGCTTATGGATCAGTCACGGCCATGGTTACAGAGGTAAGCTTCTTAAACTATATCGTCTTAATATTTAAGGGAATAGTAGAGGCCTTTCAGTGTTTCTTCCTGTTTTCTGGTTAGAACTTAGAACGGTATTCATATGCTCCTTTCTTTCTGGCTCCTTTGCTATGCCCATGATCTATCATTTTGGACTGAGTAGCCTCCCCTTGATTACTTTTACTGGAAACATTGACCTGGTTGCCAAAATTTAGCCTTTAACCTACTTCTTCGAATCTATTTATTCATGTTATGCTGTTTGGCATGCTATTTGCTACTTCTTTGAGTGTATTACTAATAAGCTAGGGCTCTGATGAGAACCTAAGCAAGCTGCGTTTTTAATCTGATTCAATATCAATTCATGGCTGGTACTTGGGGACTACCAAGAATCAATCATTTTTTAATTGTATCTTTGAGTTAAATTATACCTTTCAAAAAAAATTTTGACGCTATGAGTAGTGTTTGTTTTTCATATTATCATTTTTTTAAAGCAGCTAGAATAAACTTCAGAGCAGAATAGACTGAGAAATTGATAACTAGAGGGAAATATGACAGTGATTATGGAAATAGCCTAGATAAAAGGAAAAACAGCCCAGAATTTGGAAAACCAAATCGATGAATATAGGAGGCTAAATGGAGAAGATTCTTTGATGGCAACTAATAGCTCAATTGGTGTAGATGCAGCGAGACTTCTAATCATATTTGATAGGACTGAGCTTCATTCTAGTTCTTTCTTTCGTTCTTCAATTCCTGAACTGTTGCCATGGAGAACCCTTTTTTCCAATTTCTTTGTTTCTTTTCATTATCTTGCCATGCAGTTGCAAGCATCATTTCTTGTTGTGTATTTTGTTATAGAGTTTTAAGTGGTTGTGTATATGAGTTTTTTAGAAGTTACGCACACATATAGTGCTATAGCATTGACTGTGTCAAAGATTCAAAATCATTCCATAGTGCACATTGGTCTCATCTTAGTTTACAGCCATACTTTTGCAGAGTTATAGGGTGGGTATAATTTCTTGCTAACTACTTCCTGTTATTTGCATGTAATAGAAAGTAGGTAGCAATAAAGTGGACTTTTAGCGTGGGTGTATTTTCCTCTTCCCGAGCCACCAAAAAAGGGTTATGCTCCTTTAGGTTAGAGCTACTTCACTTTCGGTGGTTGATGTTTCCTTTGAACTGATACACAAAGATTCCCTTTAACTGGGCAAATATTTGTACTTGTTAAGTATGCACCCGTTTTTAGTATAATTTTCAACGATGCATTAATTTTTGGGAAGTACTATATTCATGACTTCTTATTAGCTGATCTCTCTAATTTCTTTTGGCTTAGATGAATCTGCTATACTTCTGGCTGGCACATCAACTTGGGATGAAGCTAAGGTGGGATGTAATGAACACTCACACACTACAGATAATCATACACCAAAGGAGGCTTTGTGTACAAATGCTGCTGAAACCGGAGGTTATGGTAGTAAATCAGTTGCTGCTGATGGCAGCACAAATTATGTCTCAGTTGAAGTGAGTAGAAATGATGTCCCAACTGTTGGAGAGCAACCTGCAGTGGAGAACTCCATTTCTGCTCTGAAATCAGAAAATGATGCTCCAAAGAATGATCGTCTCTCTCACACTGTCCCACTTGGTCTTGATGAATTTAAAAGCAGAGCCTTTAGTTCTGTAACTAAATCTCAACCTGGCCAGGCTGGAAGAGTAATACACAGAGTTGAGCCTGGCGGTGCTGAGTACAATTATGCTTCAGCGTCAAAGGGGGCAAAGATTTTGGCATTTAACAAGGAAGCCAAGGGTGCCTCTAATATCTTAGGTAGAGATAAGGACAAGTATCTTCGGAATCCCTGTTCTGTGGATGAGAAATTTGCTATTATAGAGCTTTCAGAAGAAATCTTAGTAGATACAATTGAAATAGCTAATTTTGAGCACCACTCTTCTAATTTGAAGGACTTTGAGTTGCTTGGCAGTTTGGCTTATCCAACAGATGAATGGGTCAAACTCGGGAATTTCACTGCTTCAAACGTTAAGCATGCACAGAGGTTTGTTCTTCAGGAGCCAAAATGGGTAAGATACCTAAAGTTGAATCTTTTGAGCCATTATGGTTCGGAATTCTATTGTACATTGAGTTTTGTTGAAGTTTACGGTGTGGATGCTGTTGAAAGAATGCTGGAAGATTTGATATCAGCTCAAGATAAAAAATTGTATGTGCCTGAGGAAGGAACTGGTGACAAAAAGGAAATACCCTCCCAGCCAGAGCCCACAGAGAGTGCTGACCTTGATCAAGATATCACAGAAACTGAAATTACTTCTGCACGTGAAACTGTTAAAACGAACGTGCCTGATCCAGTAGAAGAAATGCGTCACCACCAAGTTGGCAGGATGCCGGGGGATACTGTTCTCAAGTTATTGATGCAGAAAGTGCATTCACTGGATTTAAATTTATCAGTTTTGGAGCGATATTTGGAAGAATTGGTTTCCAGATATGGCAATATTTTCAAAGATATCAAGGAAGATATAGGAGAGAAAGATGTAATTTTAGAAAGGATCAGGGAGGACATACGGAATCTTCTTGAAAATCAAGAAGTCATTGTATGTGAAACTCTTACCTTTTAGAATCTGGTTTCATGTTACCACTATCGTGTTTGGGAAAATGATAAATGTATAACTAGTCTACAACTATTTTACAACTCTATTTAAAATGTAGTGTAATTATGTAAAATCGAAATTATTTTTTTAATGAAGTGGAACAATTACATTAGTTGATTTGAAGTGAGTTGTAAAAGAGTTGTAGGGGTATCATTATCCTTGTGTTTGCATATACATCAAGATTAATTTTGGTGGTTATCATTATTGTGGGATTAATTTTGTCACGGTTTGTTTTAATTGCAGGCTAAAGATGTTGGTGATTTTATTTCTTGGAGGTCCCTTGTTTCATTGCAGTTGGATAATTTACTCAGGGACAACGCTGTTCTCAGGTAGAATATGTTTTCTAGTCTAATTTTGATCTTTTTTTTTCAAAATACCTTAAGCAAACACATTCTACAGCTCCTGATCTTAGGATCTGTTTCTGTTTCTGGTGGGTTTCTTTGGGTTTCGACTTTGTCAGATAAGGAAGAAAATGTAGTGCAATAGGGCAAAGGTGCTGCTTGTTTAGTGTTCTCGTTTCTATCAACTCTGGCACAAGTTAGGATGCTTCTTAAATGTGGGTTGGGATAGCCTCCCATTCCACCTAACTAGATACCTAGAAGGTAAACACTTAGATAGGATACTGGATCAGAGCTGAAATGTCCCATAAGTCCAGCAGAGAGGCAATTGGTTTTGATCGGTAAAGAAGAACCTTATTGATGAGAGAAGTGGGCATAGCCAAAGAGGGGCCAATTGAACTCAAAATTGAGATGGACGATGTAGGTTGGCAAAAGGAGGTGAAAAATTGGTAGCTTGAATGACGACGAGATTATCATATGTTGCATTTGCACATGTTGGATCCTTTTTATGGTCAAGTTCTTACGATTTGGCAGATTTAAATTTCCTTTCCTAGTTATTCAAATATGACTATATATATGACTTATATATATATGGCATTATTCATTGGTTAGAAGTGTAAATTTAAAAATACTATCGGTTTATCTAATTGCTTTTTATGGTGGGCTGCATATCTAGTGTATGGGTACATGCAAGAGCTGATAAATGCTATTCATTTGCAGATCTCAGGTTGATAAGGTGAAGGAGAATCAGTTTTCAATGGAGAATAAGGGTATTGTGGTATTTGTTGTATGTTTAATTTTTTCAGTTCTAGCTCTTGTGAGACTATTTCTAGATCTGGCGGTAAGTGTTTATATATCTTTGAGTGTCCATAGAACAAATGAGTCCGGGAAATTTTGTTGGATGAACTCGCCCTGGCTGTTCTTGCTATTCAGCTGTAGCACTATCATCTTCATACTATCAATATGAAGCACATCTTTGAGTTACCAAGCTTTCTCGTAGTGAATGGTTAATTATTTATTGTCCCTCAGTGTTTGGGGGAGGGGGGTGTTTTGCAGCAAGTTTTGTTCGCTTGATTCAAAGATACTGTACAGAATGGTGTTCATTTTCTAATACGGAACAGACTTTAATCTTATTTTGAGAAAAAATCGACACAAATATAATATTGTTGTCTATTATTCGTAGAGTACTGCTATTCTAATTTTTTATTTGCGCGATCTTTCCCAAAATTTGATTTTTGCATGATGCATCCGTCCAATTTACAGCTATACATCTAATAATAACGTGTAAATTGCCATAAGAGATGTTAGGATACTGTGCACATTGCTGTAATTTAACAGCCATAAATAAATAAATAAATAAATAACGGCCATAAACTGAAATATTGAATAAATGCGAATTTCAATAGTTCGGTTGTAGTAAAAATAGTCCAATATTAATTGTCGTTGTCACAATCCTCGATTACTATTATTATTATTATTATGATGATGATGATGAAGAGAAAGAATCAGATAAAATCAACATGACTACAGGGAAAAGAAGAGTAAAGAGAGAATACAGTACGTTAGAGAAAATTGAAGCAACTTTGGATAGAGCCAGTCCGCCATTAAAGAGGCTGGTCGAACCCACAATTTGAATCAACCCATGATGACCCTGGCTATGTTCCTCGACGTCCAGTACATAGGAATGCAAATGCTTTTCACAGGTACCATTCGATATTTCGATTCATCATTAGTTGTCCTTTCTTTTTCTTTTTTCCTTCTTAATGAATAATTTTTTGTTATGGTACTCGGTTTATTAAAAAGAGAGAAAAAAATGTAGGAGTTATTTAGAGATGGAAAGGATTTTCAAAATATATGTATATGAAGAAGGAGATCAACCATTGTTTCATTATGGTCCATGCAAGAGTAAATGTTGGTATTTTTTAATATATTATATTTATTAGTAATTGTTTTAATTTGATTGACTACGTATGTAGGAGGAAGACTTTTACATTTTTTTATTTGATTCAAGTGTTCTTACGTTATAATCTTTTTACGATCAGTAATTTTAGATGTTATTAGAGTCTCTTGTTTTAAAGCTTTTTAACTTGTTAATTATCTTTTTTGTCTAGTGGCTGGTTCTTTTGAAAGGAATATTGGATTCCATTTCAAATAAATATTGGGAGTTGCCCTTTTTTTTTTTCTATTAATGTGGGTGTTTTAGTGATCATGCTATTTTTATTTTTAGAAGTTTTATTACTTAAGCAATTTTTAGACGTTGTGGTTAACAAGAATAAAAAGGAAGTATATGATCCGTTTGGTTATTGAAGTTGGTGTAATAAACTTTCTTTTAACAGGGATAGTCGTTTGCTTCTTTGAATTGATTAATGTTGGCTTTTAGTATCTTTAAAAGAGACTTATTAAATTAGTTACTAATGTGTTATTAATCTCTTCCCGTTAAAACTTTTATACGTCCATATTTATCCTATATATGTGCATTTAGTCTTTTGTTTGGTTTGGGAGAAGTAACAAAATCTTTTGAGAAAATAAGAGGAATTAGTATAGAATATATTTTTTTGGAGTATTCCCAGATAAAAGAAAGGGATTTTTTTTTTTTTTTTGGAAGCTTTGAGCTCATTCACTTATGTAGAGTTGATTTGAAGTTGGGCTGTTGTATTCTAGAAGAGTCAAATCAAGAAATATTCTACTGCGCTAGTTAATCTAAAATATTAGAAACTCGAGAGGATTTGAATCTCCTTAAAAAGAGTGAGATTTTTGTGCCTCAACTAAATTAATATCGTTTAAATATTATTTTTGTTATAATTCTTATTATATTATTGTGTATTTGTTATAATTCTAATTATATTATTGTTTATATCACTAGCCGTATGTATTCCACCGAGGGAAACTTCATTTATGCTATAGAAATAGAGAATATTCTCTTTAAAGAACCAAATACTCTAATAAAGCACGTGTATATTTCATGCCATTTAGCCCCTGTTTGTATTTGGAGGTGAGCTCAACTTATCTCAACTCATCTTCATTTTATTATTATATTTTTATAATTTTTTATATAAAACACAAATTCCTATACACCTTTTTCAATTTCCAATACACCTTTTTAATTTTCAATATACATTTTTTAAATATAAAAATAATAATAATATTAAAAAATAAACTAAACTTATCTCAATTCATCTCATCTCTAAATCTCAAGACCTATTGTGGTGAAGATGGTAAACTATCTTTCCGTGCTCAACTCCCATGATTTGGGTCCCATTGGAGCCACTGTTGCTGAGTATGTCTACGTCATCTCCTAGACACATCCCCATTGGAATCGAAGCCTTGGTGCCCGATCATGTCATGCTCTCTTGCCATGATTGGGTAAGCAACCATTTTGGCAAGGTTTAAAATCGTGTCTTATTTTTCGTTGTCTTATTTTAATGTAATAATATAAAGTAGGGCCGTGCCTGGGAGCCCGCTCTAAGATTCCCTTCTTGTGCTAATTTAGTGGTTTTTTTTTTTACATCATTTTTTAAATATTCTTAAATATTAAAAAAATCACAATATTATTAAATAATATTTTCTTCATCATTAAGTAAAACAAAAGACGAGAAAAGAAAAAAAAGGTAGCGAGACACCAAATCGAAATCCATCAAACTCCTTATCATTTTCCAGTAAAGAAACTGGTAGCATGGAATAAGGACGACGATAATTATAGTGAAATTAATGCTCTTAAACTTTGCCGAATGCCTTTTTGTTAATTTTTAGGGGCCTTGTGCATCTTCATATGCTCCTTACCTGTACAACATGTCCATTAGAGTATTGTGTAATGCAAACACTTCCGAAGGATTTGTTCCATCTAGAGACGTTTCATATCCAGAAATCCATCTCCTAACAGGGGAAGTTAGGTGGCATCTTGGCAGCCCCTCTCCATCTGGCCGACCCATTCTAGCCTTCTTCGCAGGGGTCGAGACGGCCACATTAGACCCATACTGCCGAAACACTGGGAAGAAAAAGATGATGTGATGGCATATCAGCGTATCTCTTTTGACTTGTGTTCAATAGATCAGTTAATTCCGTACTTTTTTAAGAAATATATTTGCTAACACAGATCAAGTTCGCATTTTTATTGTTTTTGTTTTTGAGCGTAGGTCTAGACTCTAGAGAGCACATTGGTCCATGGGAGAGAATGTAACTTACTTTTACCTATTAAAGAGAGGAGATATGAGGCGGTAGAATCATATATCATGCTCATAGGCTTCTTGGGAGATGCCTATCCAAGTTGGTGAGGTTGGATGTTCAACAGCTTGCAAAATTGTTTTTATTTGCTTTAATGCGGAAAGGAAAACCTGCTCCACAATATCTTGGGCATAGGCAGAAGACAAAAACGTAAAGACAATGATTGGAAAACATATTAGGCAGCACACTAAATCCCAATCTATTAGAGAACCGAACTTTGAATTGCAACGTGAAATAAAAAAATCTATAGACAGTTGACACTGATAGCAATTAAAGAAAAAGAGTGAGAAAACACAAGCACACAGTAAAATATATCCTTTTACTAGGGAAAGATATTTCCACATGTTACAAGGCCATCAGATATGGGTAGTACACATGAAATCCAAATCAATACAAACAAGTACATCTATGCCATCCAAAAATGAGCAGAAAATTGGGAACATGAACTCTATGAGAAGAAGAAAATTGAATAGAATATAATAAAAGTGGATTTCGAGTGAACCCTGAAATCCATCTATATGACACCTGACCAAGTCATCTAACACTGGGCCAAGACATGAGCACTCGATACCGAGGGCCTGTAGTCTTCTATGTACACAAACTCTCTCTTGTCTCTCCCCACACCTACTGATTCTCACAAGTCACAGGAATATAGAATTTAAGATGAGCAAATGTTCGGATCATAAGTGGGGCTGGGCTGGTCTCACCCACCAAAAATGCAATGTAAACATGAGTGTCAGTCGAACAATACAATTCCATCTAATAATATTTGTAACTTGAAGAACCAGACTGCGGCGGGGCAGGGGGCAACCGATTAGGAGTTCGTCGGCTGCTGGAATTGGAACCAGAGTTCACATCACCATTTTGTGCCGGGTCACTGTGATGTCGGCTGTGACCATTGGATCCAGACCTAGAAGAATCGCCAAAGGAATTATAATCAACAGAGCCATTAGCAGCCGCATCAAATGCAGACCTCCAGTCATCACCAGATGGACCACCGGTCCTAGGGCTGCTTTCTGCAAAGGTTATAGAGATTACAATGTCAGAGCTTCAGGACAACTATATATTTAAGATCAAAAAGGAACTTTACATAGTATCATTATTTGAAAACAAGAAACAATAGAAAACAACCCCAATCAATCCATGGCCTTCTGAACAACAACCTGGTCTAGCTTTTTCAAAAACAAAAACAAAATTGAATGAACAAATCAAAGTTGGATGGCTTAATATTACAGTAACACTTTGATTGTGCGTAGTTGACCATGCAACTGTTAAGGGGCTTGGTCCGTCCACTATAATAATGACATTATATACGTACATCCCTGCTTAACTTTGATATGTAAGTCCTTGGTTACTAGGGCCCATGATCAACCACCAACAGGTGGCAAACATTTATGTTGACTGGGAACTCAAACCTGAACCCAATATTAAACATTCACAAAACAAGAAAGAAACGAAGCCATGGAAACAATTTATATTCACAGAAAAACGATGATTTAGAAAATGTTTGACAGAGACCAACAAAGTTTTGAGTCCAGTTATAATTCATGATATAACATAAAACATATTTGCTTTAGAATTGTTCATAAAAAAGGACTTCTTCAAGTGTTTGGAGAAGGAAAAAATCATCGACTTGAATCTTTTGGATTCAGACCATTGAGAGAAATGGAAAAGTTTTCAAATACAAACCTGCCCCGCCACCATTAGACCAGCTGGAGGCAGCAGCAGCTCGGTTGTCATGAATGCTTAGTTGGCGCGTTAGTTTTGAAAGAAGAGAAGACTGCTTCTGGTAGCGTTCCCTCCTACGTTTGACATTCTGGTCCTCCTGGAGCAACTCTTCAATCCTTGCTGTGCTTTGTGCACTACCCATTCACAAATATAAATATTATTTTTTATACAAGTAAACATAAACATTATTTTTGAATTACTAATTTACTACAATATAAAGATTATTAGAATTATTCAGTTCTATGAAGATTTAGGAATTTTGCATTCTTGTTGACTTTTTCACGACTGTACAGTTAAAGAGACATTGCAGGTAAGTATGAGGTTGCATTCACCAGATAGAGCTAAGAACGCGTAGACAGCCTGTCAGGGCTGCTTGGACAAGCACATGCATAGAAAAAAACATCAAAGTTGCGCAATGCAAACAACAAATGAAGAGAAAATAGAGAAGCATTCCACCTGACGTTGCTATACAACTGATTTAGCATATCTTCCTTTGCTTTCTCTACTTGGCAAAGAACAACTGCCTGCTCAACCAGTCAATCCCAAATGTATCAATCATTCACCTACTGATTTAAGGATGAAAAATGCAATGGTGATGATATAAGCTTACCTTGGGGACATTTGCAGCCAAACTGTTCAAAACTGCTTCCACATAACCTCGTACTTCTTGGGACATCCACCGAAGCTCTTCCTCAGGATCAGCAGGCTTTCGAGCCATCATATCCTTGAAGGGGGGAGGAGCATTAAACTTTAAATTAGTCCAACAACTTTTAGTAATAAGAAGACTCAAATGAGAAAACTAGAGAAAATTCAACATTGAAGATACGAAACAAACTGAATCAGAAAATAGCATAACTCCAAAATATTTGCAAGAAAAAAAAATTAATACGAGCAGCCATTTGCCATTACAAAGTAGAAATTGCATAACATCAGCCACGAATCAGCAACTCACAAGAGAACCATCGGAAAGGCTTTGTCGCATACCACCACCTTCACCTTTTACTTGTCCTCCCCTAGAAGGTTGAATAACATTTCTTATTTTATTCATCCATTCAATCTTATCGGTCATACTCTCAGCCTTCAATACAACGGCACTATGGGCTGCAAGATGAATAAAGAATAAGTTCAACATACGCTAGTAACTCAAAACAACAAACATCGAGGTGAGGGGGTATCCACATCTCAGAAACTGAAGATGAAAGAAAAGAACATGCCTTTCAAAACAGTTTTATATGGAACCTTGCTAGTGATCTTGAACACAAGACTGGTTGCTTTTCCATCTGGCCCGTTGGCCTTCTTATCCTTTGAACTCTTTGATGGAGGTTCTTCCTCATCTGATGCCTCTTCAATATTACATTCCTGCACAGCAATTATATAAGATGGGTGACGATTACTATTAGCATGAAGTACACTAAATGGTTATCTGATGGATAGACTGCCCTTTATGGGCATTGGCAGGCATATATAAGCCGTGTGCATATAAGTATAGTTTGTCCATAGATGTATCAAGACAGAAAGGCTAAAACCCAAACCAAAAGATGAGCATGCTAGTGAGATTGTCCAAATCTACAAAAAGCATCTGTGAAAAGTTTTACCAAAAGCAATTGATCTTCTACAAATGAATCTTAACGTTCAAATAAAGTAGCATCGCAGGAGACCAACTTTGATCCACGATTTTATAGTGTTTAAAATCTACTCAAGATAGCCAACAAGAGATTTCACTTTCTTTGCCATTGCTATTGAGGATTGAAAATGGAAAAATGAATATCAGACTCAGGGTTCTGAATTAACATGTTAAAAACAGAGTTCCTCATTAATTTCCCTTAGTATTTCCATGTTGAAAATCCCAGCTGCTTCCAATCTCTATGAAAAAGAAAACTCAATTTATTCCAAGAGTTTGAAAGTTTTTCACCGTTTTACAGAAATAGCTTGCCTAAAATTGACATCTGACAGCCTACCATAATTACAAAAAAAAATCTTTACAACTACTCAAGCTTCTTTCTTTTCATAGCTAGCTGGTCAATGTGGTTTGGGCCATTTAGAAATATTTTTTTTATTAGTAAATAAATATGTTATTAAAATAGGCAAAGCCAAGTAAGCCATTCAGAAATATAAATAAATTGATTACTAAAAGAACATTTTTTCCCTTTTATTTGGTTCCTCAGATTAACTTTTTTTTTATAAGTAAATTAGTAACACTTTAGACATAACATTACAAAGCAAGCTAAATAAAAGGATAAGCGTTGCTTTTAGCAAAGTGACCATATATGTGTTCACTGCATCCAACTTATGCGGTGCTTTTTGGCCAAGGGAAAACAAATACAACTGTATTTCATATACGGACTGCAAAAACCCAAACCCTAACCCCATACCATCAGATATTTTCTTTCTTTGAAAGGTAAACAATCCCATACAGTAAGATTAGAATAATTATTCAGATAAGAAATCAGCAAAAAGTTCTTAAAAGGTAAAAAGAAGTTTATTAAACAAAGTAATTGGGCAAGAGAGAACATCTAATTACAAGAGATCAGGCAAAAATTCTCCACAATAACTTTTTTTTTTTTGAGTAAAAATAACATTAATAATACAAATGAAAAATCCCCCCACTAGCCCATATTTTGATACATCCACCAGAATTAATGAAATTTTCATTTTATATGCACAGTTTATTACCCAAAAAGCCTCAATGAATCCTGTCCAGCATTAGTGAAATGATAGAATCTTAAACAATAAAAGCTTCATAAAAACTTGGGGAACAACACGGTCATCAAAATTCAGATCTAAACCTAGAAAAGTATGAAACATTTGTAATTACCTCCAAAGTGATGACTCCTCGAAAATGTCTTTCCTCCTGCTTTTTGGTGTAACCAAGCTGTGGAATAAAGAAGAGGTTAAATAAATCCCAAGATAATTGTGATGATGATAGTAGTTGCATTAGCAACATGTACACATCTTATATTACAACGGCTATGGTGCCTTGATCTAAGAGACCCCAACTTATAAATTGAAGCTTGAATTTGGCAGGCTTTGAACTAATCTTACAAACCTTTCCAGTCTTCTCGTTTAAAACAAACCACCGACGGCTCCAGCCATTAGTTTTTGCACTTTTCTTTAATATAAAACCTGCAGTAAAATAAAATGCACGGCTAGTATAATGTAACTCCACAAAGAAAGCCGGGCTACAACCCATGTGAATCTTTTAAGTGCTCTCAAGACATTGGCATGCATGGTTGCCCCAAAAACCAATGTGACCCCAGGAAACAGCTTTTTGCTTATTGCATCATGAGTTCTATTTTGGCACAACGCACTTTCATCAATAGAAAAAGAAAACTCCCCACAAAAATGATCTAGGACAGGTGAGTCTGTAAATATACGTCATTCACCAAGACGTAATTTATCTAACTGCAAAGCACCTTTCATATTCTGAAACATTGTAGCAATGTGATATATAGCATGCAATAAAACCAGCTTCAATTTCTTTGAGAATGAAGCTGGTTTTATTTTATTTTTTAACGTTTACTTTTCAATTTCATAACCAAATGTTGTCCCCATTTTATTTTTAATTGTAGTGTTTTCCATAAATAGAGAAATGAGGATAGAATATCTACATTAATTAAATATCTGAATCTTGATTTTGAAATACAGGTATCTAGATTCTCATATAATAGAACCTATTGTCACAAATGGGCATGCAATTTGCAGACAAACCTGCTGTTATTTCTCCTTCGGGACCTGCAGTCTTTAAACCTGAATTCTCCTGACCTTCTTTCTCTGTCTGCCCTGATTTTTCCTTCATTGATTTCAAGCTTCCACCAGTCTGCTGACCACCTGTTTGAGGACTAGTTGCCTGACAAGGAATCAAGATACGCATAATGAGCAAGGCATACGAAGAACAAAATGACTTCATTAACAAGATATATAGTTCAGGAAAACCAAACAAAATCAACTCAATGTAATTAATCAGAGGAAATATCCTACTCTGTTTAGTGTTGCCTGCTCTGCCTCTTGTCCTTTTTTTGAAGATCGAGTTTTCACCTCCTCCTCTCGGCGCTGTCTCTCCATCCTAAGATTTTTATCACGTAATTGAAGATTTTATTTTTAAAAAAAAAAAGGTAAATGCCTTGGAAAAAAAATTAACAGATCATTCAAGCTCCAGATAAATATTGCAAAAGAACAAACAATTTCAAAATACTAACGATGACACAAAACACACTCAGGAACAAGACTTTTTTTCCCACAGGAGAGGGGGGGGGGGGAGGATAAAAGAAGCTCCATCAATCTATGTAGCAATGACATGGAAGTTAAAGCATCTTCATGAAGAAATTATGAAAGGCATGCCATTCTGTTACAAATGTTTACAGTTAAACTCAACAATTTTGCAGGAATCACATGCATTTAGCAAATGTCAACTGTGTTATAATCTCAAATGTTATTTAGCAAATGTCAAATGCTACATAACATGTCTTGGTATGAAATCAAATGTTATTTTCAGGCAAAAAACATGTTAAGAATACCTCCTTTGCACCAAACGGATGAAATGTTGGGGGGGCACAAAAGCTCGCTCCATATCAACTAGTGCAACAACCATTTTCTTTGCCTCATTCTTAAAACCATCTAAGGCAGCACTTGCAATGGCCACAACCTTGTATAACATTAACATAGTTTAAATTTGCAAATTTAAAATACCTTCTTACTTATAAAAAAAAATCACAAATTTAAAAGACTAACAAGGAAGTAAATTTTAAACCATGCAGACTTGTAGTCATACTATTAAACATGGTAAAATTTATAAGAAAAACAACAAGAATGAATATTTTGACAAGGCACCATACCTCTCTCTTGAAAGGAGGGTATCTTCCGAGACCTGGTGTAGCATTTGCTGCAGCAGAAACTATATCAACCAGAACGCGGTGTACCTAGTTTATCAGTCAGAAATCAATGTATAAGGAATTGATTAGAGCATTTGCACAGATTGATCCCAGTCAATATTATAATGCCATGCTAGAGCTAGGTGTATCTCTTGTATAACTTACAATGTAGTTGATGTCACCCTGATGATTAATAAAGTTTAATTTGTTGAAAAAATATATACCATAGTGATCATATGAACTAACTTTAGACAAGCAATTCCAAAACAAACAAATAAAAATACTAGTTAAACCCAATTTTTTTTTATAAGTAAAATTTTTATTGATCAACATAAATAGGCAATGCCAAGTACACAGAAAGTATACAAGAAAGAACCTAGTTACAAGCTACATGCTACGGCAAGTAGCACAAAAGTAACTAAAGGACAATCCATTTAATACAATAGAAGAAGCCCAAAGGATAATCAAAGTTGAACCCAAGCTTTAAACATCAGTAAGTATGAAAAGGAAGCCTGAGAAGCTCTAGAAATGATATCATCTATCAACAGCCCAACTCAAGCCTTCAAAAGCAAACATACAGTAGAAAAAGAGAACTTGGAAAGCCCACAAAAAATCATAAGTTTGAATCTAGATAATAAACCCTTATAAACAATGCTGAAGCTACAAAAATCCAAATCATACTACAGCAAACAGCACTGAATGCCTAGATTTACCTCATCAACACAAAGCCGTGATGGTTCTTTTGCAAGCTCCAAGACACCTTTAATTAAGGATCTTAAACCCTTTTCAGGGGATATGAGATATGGCTGATAACCATCTGCTTCCAACACAATCTAGTACAACAATTAGAAATGAAAAGGTCATAAGAAGCCCCCATAAATGTCCAGACAGCAATAAAAGGTAAGCTGCTACAAGGCAATTTGGTAAAAAGGGGAACGATAAAACATACCCTCTTGACATTATTGATATCAAAATGTCTTTCTAAAGGAAGTTGCTTCATTCTATTTGGAAAGCTCCCCTCAAAACTGGCAACAATTTTCCAACCAGAACCCTACAAAAAAATAGTAGAACAATAGATGTGGGCCATGAATCAGGAAAATGATGGCAATAAACTACTCTAAAAGATGAGGCAACTGTTGCTGCCTCAGGCAATTGTCGCTCACTATGAAGAAATGTGGGAATTGCACAAACTGATATTTTGATAGCAAAACAACTTCCAATAAATACAAATACTCAAAAGTGAAATACCAAATCATACACAAAGCTTCACAAGTGAAAAAAATGAAGGAACAGCAGGAGAGGAAGTGAAGACAATCAAACACTAATAATATCCATGATGATCAATGAAACACAAATTTAAGCAACTCATTTGCAATAAAATCTCAGTAATTGGCAGAACCCTATGCTTAAGGCTATATTTCTTTTATAGGTAAAATTAAATACTTAAGGCTATATTTTAAAACTAAATGTATATATTACAGAAAACAAACCTCCCCAGATGTAACATGCTGGAGGAACTTATCCTCAAATTCACGGCAAAGTTCCAGGGCTAAAGCTCGAGTGCCCTCAGAACTCTGAACCAATTGCTCACCAAGCCTCACCAGCTCATCCTGAACGATTTGTGACTTCCCTTGTAACCTGCAAAAATGAAAAGAACAAGCGTTGATAGGAATCCAATTTCGTCATGCTTGATAGGAAAATATATGTATCTGAATCCATTCAAAAGCAGCAGTTCAAGAAAAGTATGTGGCTAATTATGTGGATGGTATCAAATTTAGACATGCAAAATACTTATAAACGGGATCTATACAGCCTACAAAGCTGAATTTATTGGTTTAAACGGGATCTATACAGCCTACAAAGCTGAATTTATTGGTTCAATGCAATCTGCATGTCAGCAGTACTTGATAGTGTCAACTCTAATCAAAGTAGATAGCTCAAAATCTGGGAGACTTTTTGAAACATTTGGACGTAACTCTGTTTCCTCTATGTTGTATTTTTTGTATGCTGAACTAAACTGTGCCTTTCGATAAAGTTCAATTACTTATGAAAAAAATCCCATTAATATGATTCAAAATATTTATTTTATAAGTGCATAAAAAATTACACTAAAAAGATGCATAAAAAATATTAGGCACTACAGGAATTAAACTTGCAAGTTAAAAAATATATATCTAAAAGATGCATAAAAGACATGAAAAGATCAAAATAGAATGCCGTATAGCATCAGCAGAACACTCGCCCAGAGAGGAGGTTTGGAAGCCGAACTTTCATGCGATTCCTAATCTGCTGCGCCAGAGCATCAACCAAAGCTATTCTCCCAAGCTTAGTTTGTGGGGCTCCAGTTAGTATGGATTTAAGACTTTCACTCTCTGCTCTCCATGCAGTTTCTAAAGAATTCTCCGAGCCAACCGATCCAGATTGCGCAGATGCTATTGAGACTGATTGACCTATTAAAGCGACCCATGGGATATCGGATGCCCTTGACGGCCCCTGATTTAACAGGAGAGCCTGAACTGCAGCAAGTGATTTCTGATCTGATGCAGCTTGATCTATTTTACTAATTACACCAATGGTTCTGGTACCTATAATTAACATTAAATTACTAATATTAAAGAAAAAGAGGAAGGAGAAAAGAGAATATGAACATTTAAAAAAGCAATATAGCATATGCACTCATATAAAGGAACAAAATCAAATTTAACCTCCCGGTAGTAAGGTCACAAACGAAAGAGAAAGTTACCATCTCCATCATATTCCTTTGCGATTCTGATGGCTCGACACGAAGCAACTTCAGGTGCCTGTGCAGCTGGTACTATAACTAGTAAAATGGCATCGTTGTGCTCTGCGTATTCACTAACCTATACAAGGATCATTAAGAACATTTTTTTATAAGTAATAAACCTCTTTTTATTAATGAGAAGTTATAAGGCATAGTCTGAGTACAGGATCGTTAAGAACATTATCAATCAAATTGCTTCGTTTCCAATAATAATTCAATTGCACCAAAACTATCGCAAGAAAATTCATTGAGAACCTATTTGTAAAAAGTAAAAAGTATCAATGAACTGAAACCATGGGAGTCTATTGCAAGAATGATCATCTCTTAGGCCTAGGCCACCTATGCCTTGATAAGCAAAGGGTCTAGATGTACTTTACACCACTTACCAGTGAGTCATCCATGATCCGTTGATCCAGCCCAGGTAAATCAATCAACTTCAAAGGAGGTGCTGAGAAAAAAATCGTCAGATAGAATTTAAAATCAAAGGAATCAATAAATCAAAGAATACATGCATGACAACAGGAGATCAAATGATACATGCACCAACCCCAACACATATGTCAGTATATAATGGAGTGAACTTTATAAAAAATTTACTGCAGATCATAAGAACATTAAATAGATGCACACAAAAAAAGGAATTTTGTGAAGAAACGTTCATTGTTGCAATATACGGATATTATTCATCAATGCACTCAAATTTCAAGATATGCATTCTACACATATAACAATCTAAGACTGATCCCAAACAGATATTTGGCACTATTGTAATGTGAAATGGCTTGTCAATGACCCATCTACCTCAATTTTATGCATCTATAGTGGAAAAAGAGAACAAAAGGATATAATAATAATAATAATAATAGTCAAATTATTCACAGTTTCTTTGCACCACAAGATACTGCTATTACTTTTAGCAGTTACATATCCATACACTAACCCCTTCACATCCAAATGTTAATCAATGCCTCCACAAACTTTATATGTATTCCAGAGCCTCTTTCAATACCCATACCATAATTTTCGGAACTTTTCATTTTCCAGGAGACAACATTTTTTACTAAAATTTTTAATCACATAAGTTGAGAGAGATGAAAGACTATTGATTATGGACGAACCTGTACTTGTGCGTAGCTTCAAATATATTTCATCTCGACTCTTGCCTGAGGAACCCTTACTCAGTCTATCCTGTAGAGAATGTCGTAAAGCACCTGCATATGCACCACATTATCAAACAAAGCACATCAACAGATAAAGAGAATTTCAAACACAATAGCATTTGTTATATTTTTATAATTAATAAAAGATAATATTGAAACAAATGTATAGGCAAAGCCCATGTACACAGGAAAAGAAAACGCCTAAATACACTCTAGAAATTGGAAAGTGACATCAGAAAATCATGAACAGAAAACCATTGTTCCCTAAAACTGAAACCCAAGACAATAAGGAATGAACAAAAAAATTTCAGATTTGTTATAAAGAAAACACCCTAGGATTTGTTATATTATCACTAAACACCCCGTATCGTAGGGATTGTAATTGATGCAGGCATCACAAAGTCACTTGCTAGGCAGATTTCATTGATCATTCTAGAACTCTAGGGCCAGATCAGTGCCGTTGAAATCCTCAAAAGAAGCTTCTGATGTTTGACATATTAAGTAAAAGCAGTTGTAAACATGAAGTAGTTATGACAACTGATTGTAGTTACTGACTTGCAGAAACTTGTTGAGATTTATTGTCAATCTGCAAAATGATCGATTTGCTGCTCAAAGAACCATCCCTCTGCAAATCGATGCTTATGGGAGCTCGAGTGGCACCATTTTCACCAGTTGGCTGAATGAAGAAGAGGAGATATCTTAATAATAAAGGTAGATCTTACTAGTTTCTATGCTTTATAAGATTTTAAAAAAAAAAAAAAAGAACTCCAAACTTACCAAAACAGGATGCCCAATTAAACTGTTCAAGACTGCAGATTTACCAGCACCCTATTCAATTTGTTGCACATAAAAAACAAAATTAGAACTCCTGACGGTGAAAGCAGTATTCCACAGGAAAAGAGATGGTTACCAACACCTCGTGTCTGAGTTGATTTTCAAACGGTTTCTTGTACGTTGTAAGAATAAATTAAACACAATATTTCAAAACTTCACTTGACACCTAAAATGGAATCATCATATACATCTCACAGAGAAATTCAGGAAAAATCTAGTGTCCATCAGCATTAGTCCTCCAGACAAAAAGTATAAAATAAGCTTACACTCATACGTTCAGAACTCCCTCGTTTCGAGTTAATATCAACACATAGGTGCATTTTAATGATATTTAAACAGTTAAACGCAAGGAATCAATCGATCAGGTCAATCCTCTATCCTTACTTTTCGCAAGCCCCAATAACACCTTTCAAGTAATAAAACCATAACCTCTCTTAGTAAATCATCTACATGAATTAAGTCAGCATGCAGGCCGCAGTGCCATTAAGACATGTATAGAGAGCCACTTCCAATCCAGAAGGAAACATCTCCATTCGTATAAAAGAACTGAAAATCTAAAAGCTTGTGCATAGAGAAATCGAGGCGATCTCCCTCTCTGTAAACACATAAATCCAATATATCGTCAACCACTCACACGTGTGAAAACGAGTACTAAAAGTATAGAGATGAACGGGTAGACTTACGACATTTCCAAGAGCTACGACATTGAGGAAACTAGAGGCCCTTCTAGAAGAACCGGAGGAAGAACCAGGGTTTTCGTCAACGTCTTCGTCGGCAAGAAGAGCCCCGGCTTGCCGCATCGACTCCGACAGCTGAGACAACTCCTCGATCGCCTCCATCGATCCGAGATTTCCAAGATCAAAGATCTGATCCCAGAGATTAATAGATAGGTAAACAGATTAATAGAAAGGTAACTCTTGAGAAAAATAAAATCCCCAAAAAACGTTAGACAAAGAGGTGGATGAAGATCGATTGGAGTGAAGAGTGAAGACCGAAACCAACGGAAATAAATCGGAGCGATCTGATGGAATATGTATTTCTTGCCCTGCGTTCCTCTCTGGTACGAAGGATTTAGGGTTTGAAATTCAACGATTTGAATTTGGAACACCAAAAAGGACGAGAGGAAATGCGCAAGAGAAACCTCTCTCTTCTCTTCCGTCTCTCTCTAATTTTGAATCTTCGTATTAACTGCCCTTTTTGTTCAATTTTAAATCTGTCGGCCCAACTCTGTTTTTCTTTCTTTCTTTCTTTTTCCTTTCATTTGATTTGGATCTGGATCTCTTTTTTTTTTTTTTTTAATTTTATCTGTCCTATTTGTTTCAAATATTTTTCCTGATATTTAACCCCCGTCAAAAAATGCTACAGAAACCTTTTTAAAAAAATTAATAATTACCATCGAGCTCAGAAGCTACCGTACCAGGTCCGAATATTTTATTATTATTATTTACTTTTTACTATTTTTTAATATTTTTATTATCGTTTTACTACTATTTGCAACCTTTTTCACTACCACGGTCCCAAACGTTCGTACATTTCCTACTTTTACAAATCAATTGCAATGGTATTTGTATTGGTATTGGTAGATTGTAAACGTTTATTTAATTTTTTAAAATAAAAAAATACTAAATTTTTATTTTTTAATAATAAATCATACTCTTTTTAAAAATTAATGTGCATGCAGTATTTACAAAATCTATATAATTATATCTAATATTACTCAAAAAAAAATTCCTTACACAAAACATGAAATCATAAATTTAGTCAAAAAAAAGTCAATCTCTTAATCTTTTTTATTTTCTGATTCCTTAACCCGTAAGTGTTGGAACCGATGATCCTATGTCACCATCGATTAAAGGCGATAGAGATTATGGCCCCGCTTGGATTCAGAGATGAGATGAGTTGAGATGAGTTTAGTTTATTTTTTAATATTATTATTATTTTGGGATTTGAAAAAGGTATATTAGAAATTGAAAAAGGTGTATTGGAAATTGAAAAAGGTGTATTGGGAATTGAAAAAGGTGTATAGGAATTTGTGTTTTATATAAAAAATTATAAAAATATAATAATAAAATGAAGATGAGTTGAGATGAGCTGAGCTCACCTCTGAATCCAAGCGGGGCCTATAGAAAACTTAAACACATGTTTTTCAATAGCGTTGTCGAGAAACAATTACGAAGTTAATGAAACAATTTTGATTAGAAAGGGAAAATAAATGGATAAGAGCTTGTGGGTGCGGACAGGGGCGGACTTACGTTGTAGGTTGGGGGCTACCGCCCCCAAAGTTTTTCAAAAAACATATTTAGTATATAAATATATGTGATTATTTATATATATAATTAAAATTATTTTATCAGATTATAAAATAAAATAAAATTGTCCCCCCAATAATTTTTATTAAATTTTTACTAAATAAATAGACTAAACTTTTAATTTTTTCTGATGTTTTATATTTTTGAAGTTTTATTTAATTGTTTTGTGTTGATGTTTAGATTTGTAAATTTCAGATTGACTAATTTTACTTATTTTGTTGGTCATGACATTTATGAATTATGAGATATTTTTTTAATAATTAACTTACTCATTTGTCACTTTAAAATAATTATAAATTTTTATAATTTTTAAAATTAATTAATTATATTTATTTAATCTCACTCTAATTTATATAATTGTGAGATTATTGAAAATACAATTTTATAATATATGATTATTATATTTATATATAGTCACGTATAAAAAATATATATTATTTATATTTACATATATCATATATTTTATCGATTGCCCCCCCAAACACTAGATTCTAGTTTCGCCCTTAGGTGCGGAAAAATAGTTAGTTCTTTCTATATTTTAGTTTGAGATGTGTGGTTCTATGTTTTAGAAATCTTTACAATCGCCTTACATTATAGGTGACATTCTCTCTTTATGTCGTCTCCTGCCCAATTTTGTGATTGCAATAATAGCGTTTGGGGACTTTTTCTGTTTGTTTGAGTATCGACGAGCACACGAACAATTACTCTTTGACTTCATAGTGAAATGTGTCCTTGTCAACAATTGAGGAAAAATTATGTACTCACATAATATTCTAAATTTATATGCGTGGACTTACGTGTCAAAATAAATTCAGTCGATTTGAGTTTTATATAGATAATAGTGAGTTGAGATTATCGAATAAATTTTAAAAAAATTATTTAAATGAATTTAAAATATATTTTAATATTTAGATAAATTTAAATATATTTATAAAAATATATAAAATTTGTGAGACTCACACATTACGCACTATTAAGCAACAAAGGATTAATGAAAAAAAATTGTGACTCCACTACTAACACAAATCGAGAAAAAGAGAGATAACGGTGAAAAGAGGAAAAATAAATAAAAGCAAATTTTGTTACCTGCAAGAGAGTTGACAAAAACCTTAAAAAAAGGTAAGGAAAATCAGCTTTTTGCTTCAATCATGTCCCTCTATGCGAGTTCACGTCTTTAGTTGATTTAAGTTTGGGTGTTTGGATAATTAGAATAGTTTAAAGTAAACTGCACCCAATGCAGTTAAGAAACCAAATGCAACCTAAGACATTCCAGTAGATGAAGAATTGGAGGCCAGGATCAAGGTTTGAGTTGGGCCAAACTCGCCCAAAATCTACTCCGTAGTCCCAACCCAACCCATGTATAAGTATATAATAAAATGATGTCGTTTTATCTTATGAGTTATTATTTCTTTAAACAAAATGATGTCATCGGAAAATTAGCCATGTTAGGATTTTGGAGTGAGATGGAATTCTAATAATACAATTTTCTCAAATTTTAATATAATAAATAATTTAATTTTTTTAAATTTAAATTTAACATTTTCAAATATCAAAATAATATAATATTAAAAAATAATATTCTAACAATATTTTATTCAAATTTTAACTTTCATTTAAAATTATCTCATCTCATCTTATTTTTCAAACAAAATGTCTTGTTTAAAACCTAGTCCCTATCTCTATTGCCAATGCCGCTATTCTCTCATCCTTCTTGAAGCACAGACATAATGTAAGGGTTCCGTGAATCTATGTATGATAAGATTGAAATGCTTAACAGGATAGGAAAATTTAAAGAAGTAAATGATAAATTGTAATTATGAATAGAATCATGCAGAAGGAGTTCGAGGTCCTTCTTCCTCCCAGTTCAAGCCAAAATTATCAAAATGATTATTCCACTCCTCTCTACCTCTTGTGGTTCACATATGGACAAAAATCTCATAACAAATTGAATAAATGAGAGAACAACAAGTGTAAAGCATAACTGAAAGTAAAAACGACAACTTTAATCCTAAATGATATAAAATAAATACGGAATGTATAAAACGACATGTAGCACGCCCATCACCAACACGCCAATTTTATTGTTCTAAACGGTGCATTCCTCTATGATCAAACGCTGCGTTCCAACATCACGTAAAGTAACTCCAACCAGAACTGACTTCTCAACTCTTCGCTTTTGTCATTCGAAGTCTTTCTCCCCAACAGATCTCCATCCTCCAATTCTAAGGCATCCTTACACATAAATTTGCAAAGAGGCTCATGACCATTTGTGGGCATGATTCTTTACTTCGATTCACAATCACGATGTAGCATTGTTGGAGCAAAAGGTTGGGATTGTTTTCAGTTTTATGTTAAATGCTATGCGTATGTTTTTAAATTCGTAGATTTGTTGTTGGACAATGGATTGTTGGATGTCAGAGACGGGTATGTGGATTTGTTATTATTTTTCAAGTATTTCGACTATTTTGATTTATTTATTTATTGCAGGCGAACAAGATGAAATGGACTATTATATGGGTCAATCCACCCCAACATTTGGACAAGGGCACCCACCTACAAGAGACGATGCAAGGATTTAGGGGTCTAAACTATCCCCTCACCCATGCGATGGAGGGAGTTGGGACAAAGTACCCCTAATAGGCGCATTGGAGTCAGGCAGATCGTGATCATAAGGTCATCCTTACGAGCAACGTTGTTTGCCTCGTGGATCCACCCTCATTGGGTTTTGTGCCTTATTCTTTTTAGAGCATTGAGAGCTCTAAGCAAAGTCGAGTTTAAAAGTTTGACAAGCCAAAGCTATTGAAAAAATTAATCCATTTGGACTAGCCATCTCAAACTCAAAACAATGATATAATATTCTATATTGTAATAAATTCTTTTTTATTTCATATTATTTATTGTATTTTACGGTACAACAAGGAAATATATTTCTAATGTCTATTATTGATTGCTTAAAAAAATATGAATTGATGGATGAACAATACTTCTTTAAATTTAGAGAATATTTTAAAATTATTGTAACTCAAAACTTAAATTAAAATTTTGTTATGAGTTTAATATAGGTTATTTTGATAAATGTTATATATATTTTAGATTGTACTGATATTTGACTAGTCTAATATGAGTGATCTTTAGGCCCGTTTGTATCCAACGAGAATATAGATGATTATAAGTGAAAAAATGATCATATTAGTATTAACAATTCATTTTTCGTAACTCATCTTTATTGATCCGATTTATGTTCATCGAGATAATTAGAGGTGATGAAGTTATTAATTGTTAATATTGTCCATTGAAATGAAAAATGTTTGATTTGTGTCATTATAAATGACTTGGCTCAATGTTTATGAGAGTCATCATTATTTGTTAATCGAGTAATGTTATTCATTATCTTAATTAGGGGTGTAAATAGTCTAGTCTAATCTAGAAAAAATGTGGACCAGTTCTATTTAGTCCAAAAATTTTTTCACCTTAGAACGGATTGAACTTCTATTCGATCCATACCGGTCTGGTCCAATTCAACCTAAGAACGGTTCGGTCCAGTCCAGGGACACCTGATATGATTTAATTAATTAAAATTAATCCAAAATCTTGCAATGATAAAAATAATTTTTAGTCCAAATTTAATTATTTTCAAAATAATTTACGTATTTATTACATATTTAAACTAAATAATATTAAAAAAAAAACTCTTAAAACAATTAACAAAAGAAAAAATAATTTAAATAAAAAAGTAAAAAATACTATTACATTAGTATATTTTGATTTTATATGTTAGTAAATAATGACAAATTAGTAATAATATATTAAATAATAATATTACACTTATTACTTATAAGTTATTACTAATACTCTATATAAATATACAATGACTCTATATTTATATTTTTATATTATAACTAGTCAACTATTATAAATTATAATATATTAATATTATAAGAGTATATATTATATATTAATATATTATACTACCACTCTTAATCTATATTAATATTATAACTTATATACTATTATTTATATGTACATATATTTAAAAGAAAAAAAAGAGTCATTCGATCCCGTCCGGTCTGGTCGAAAGGGGAAATGCCCTGGAATGGGACTGAACCGAAAATGTTTGGTTCATACAAAAAATGGACCGAATCAGATCGGATCAAACTCCATCCAGTCTGGTCCCATTCATGTGGTCTGCTTCGATCCACCAATCTAATTCGGTTTTCTTACACCACTAATCTCAATTTTTATCATCTCATAATATAATATTAGATGATTATAAATTATTTATTATATTTTATTTATTAACTTATCATTTAATACTACATTATATAATATGAAAAATTAATAAAAAAAAAAAGACGATAAATAGATTTTTTCTTTAATAATCACATTCAAACTATAGTTAATGGGAGGGTTAGGTATTGTCCTAATGATTAGAAAATCTCAGTATATTCATGAATAATAATTAAATATTTTGAGTTGAGATATTTTATTGAATTTTGAGAAATGAAAGATCAAAAATTAAATAAAATATTATAAAGCTAAAAATCTGTTTGAATATATATTTATTTAATGTAATTGTTGTCTTATAATTTAAATCAACGTTGGCGTTTATATTTTGTTCAAGAGTTTAAAAAAATATAATAACTAAATAATAATTATATGCAAATGTTGAAGATTTCAAATTACAAATATTTTGTACTTTAGTAATACTTGAGAATGAAATATATGAAAACATCTAAAAATATATAAGAATACTTAAAAACATTTGCGTTGTTCCTTCAATTGAAGTGAATCTCTTGTTATCATTGGATTCTCGCGTATTTACTCGAGGATTATTTTGTTTGGTTATCAATAAGAAAAGTGTTATAGGTATAAATATATTTTATAAAAATAAATTTATAAATAAATATGATTTTATGTGATATATTAAATTTATTTTATAATTTGACATATAATATAAAATCACGTTAATTTATAAAATTATTTTTATAAAATCTTATTGTAGCTAAATCATTTCTCAACAATTAAGGTTACACAAATATCCTTTTTATATAATGGTATCGTGAATATAAATAATAGCAATAAAAGAAACCGGCATAAGGAGACACAAACAAATATATTTAATAGTATATAAATGTTATTTATCGTTCTATTAATTATAGTTATTATCAATTTATATAATATAAATTATAGTTATTTAATGAGATGCAATTGAGATGATAGTATAGTATATAAAATTTTTCATTTAATTTATTATTATTTCAAATACAAGTGGTTAGACTTATATCTTTACTTAGCCATATATCACTAAAATCAAGTAGAAGTTGCTTGACCAAAGAAATTAACTAATAATAGAATACCCTATAAAAAAAAAAAAATAACGACAGTATTGTAAGGAGATAATATTTGAGTTAACAGAATGATTTTATTCTTATATAAAAAAAAATCAAGTAACACTCCGCCATACTAGTTTTCCAGAACGTTCGTACCACCAGAATCCCTAGAGACACACCCGCACGCTATCGCCCTCTATCTCCCTCTCTCCCTCTCTATCGCGCGCGCGCGCTGGCGCACACATTGAAAGAATGTTCAAGAAGACAGTAGAGGCCAAGTTACACCAAAGGCTGTCTGGGGCAGACAGGAAGAAGCTTAAACGTACAGTCAAAGACCGCTTCCCCAGAGCCTCCGATGCCGATATCGACGTCTTGCTCCCTCCCAAGGTTTTTTTTTTTTTAAATTTTTTCTTGTTGATTGCAATTTTAGAATATTTTCTAGTAATGGAGCTTGCGTAGGTTGGATTCGGCATAAAAACTGTTATCCTTTCCGGGCACTAAATATTGTGCTGTTGACCTTGTATGAAGAGTATTACTATCTAGATGAATAATGCTTAAATAATTATCTGTCCTGGACCCTGGTCGATGCTATTGACACACTAATGCTTTTCGTTGCATATTAACAGCCGGGGTTGCATGATTAAACCGGACACCTCAAGTACTTAATTTGGATTTTGTAATGAGCAAGGGAGGATTAAATGTTCAAGTTTTGATTTCTTTTTAGCATGGCATATTCATGTATTCATTTTCCCTTTTCTCTTTGAGGAAATGAAAGAACCTAGTTTGCTTAGGTACTAATTCGGTACTATTTATTTAATTGTAATTTTTCAGGCTGAGATAACTGTCGCAAAGTTTCAAAATCGAGTCCATGTATATGGTGTTGAAGGAGGCTTTCCTATGTTTTTTGATATTGATGGGCGAGGCACAGAAATATATCCCACTGGTATTTTATCATTCATTAGCGTTTGGTTTAGATTCCTCCCGTTACATTTGCATTTGAATTGTCTAACGTTTCCTCAGTGATCTTCATTCCTGCCCCTTGTTTAAAGTGTAATCGCTCTTGTCATCATCTGTTTTTCTTGGATATGGATGGTTCTGATTGTGTAGAGTTGTAGAAGCCATTGCATAAAATATTTCCAAGAGGCTTACACTTTCTTGGTAGTGTTTTTTTCCCCTTTGATGTGAATGTTCATTACTACAAAAAATGCTAGTTGTACAAATTGAAGTGCTGGATTTCACTAGAGAAGGAAAGTAAGAAGTGAATGACGCTATAACATGCTACAAATTGAAGGACGAGGTAGGTTAGGGCCATTTCATCAAGGAGTATGGTGAATACTAATTATGAATGAGCTGCAAATTTAGAACTCAAACAGGTGCTGTTATTTTTACATCAATGGAATATCAACTCTAGATAACATGAATTTATGTTAGACTCACTAAAATTGGGACTGATGAATTTCTGAAGAAGTGTTTGCTGTAGAAGTCATGAAATGCGAGAAATGTTCCTTTTGATTGTCCTCTTATAGGCTGTAGTTGATCACAGCTTGTTTTTACTATTGCAGTTTTTGCTCTTTGGAAGGTCCCTGAGCTCTTGCCTGCTTTCATACTGAAGGGTGGTGAGGTTTCACGATTTGTCATCGGAGGGGCAGATTTGATGTTTCCCGGTATCAGTGTACCTGAAGAAGGTCTAGCTTCATTTCTAGCTGGGGAACCATGGGCAGTCAAAGTCCCTGGCAATCCAGCTGCCATTGCAGTAAGCATTTTTGGAATATACATATATATATATATATGTGTGTGTGTGTGTATATATTTTGTGGGATCTTGGACCGTCGAAAATTCTTCTGTAAAGTTAGTTATTGCCCCATATTTGGCTGATCTTGGTGCAGGTTGGCGCAACCACTATGAGCAGTACTGAAGCCTTAAAAGCCAGGCTGCGTGGAAAGGCATTACGTATAACTCACTATTATCGTGACTTGCTTTGGTAATTGTAGTTGTAACAGTAAATTTGACATTGATTTAGAATTTCAACTACTAATCCCTACTTATGCACTTCTTTTACAGGGAATCAGTTGAGGGCCACTATGTGCCAAATGCTGGCTTCTTAGAAGATGCTGTATTTGAGGATCCTGCATTTTTGCAGACGTGTCAAACTTTTGAGTCATGTGAAGGTGCTAGTAAGGCCTCAAACAATCAACAAAATGGCAGTGGTAGTCATGAAGCGGGGGAACCTGTTGATGTAACTAATTCTCTGTCTGAAGCTAATCAAGCTTCGAGTTCATTGACACAGTTTGATGTCGAGAATGTCACTGCTGAAGAAATAATTGCAGGCGTCGGGGATTTGAAGATAAAAGAAAATGTTCCTTCTGAGGAATTAAGTGACCATCATGCTCTATCCACTGAGGATGTGGATGCCCTTTTGGACAAATGCCTTTTGCAAGCCTTGCATACAACGGTTAAAGACAAAGACCTTCCCTTGCCTGGAAGCACACTATGGTACGAAGAATGTGTATCATTTAAATTGTAATTTGTTTTCTAGGTTAGAGGGGTGAGAGAGTCCAACCCTTGAAATTTAGGAAAATGAAAGTGTTCTCTAAGATGGTTGTCTTGAAGTTTCTTTTTACCCAAATAGAAAACTAGCAAATGGAGCTAAGGCTAGAAAAATAAAGTTCAAATATTGTTACTTGAGAGTAAATCGGAATTTTGATTTTCTTCTCAAGTGTTTATTGCATATTATGCCTCTTATGCAAGGAAAATAATTGAAATTGAATTTAGTCATCAATATGAAGCCAAGCTAGAGTTGAGTAGAGTGCACCAAACCTGTACTTGAGTGAGCCAAGGATCTTCATTGGGCCAAGTCGAGCAAAGGGAAGATAGTACCCGCTCCCATTGTTTCTCAAGCTTAAAATCTCATGTCTTTTGCATTGTTTTGCGCATTCTTCCATTAAATATCTAACAAGTGCTATTGTCTTGTGAGTGGTGTAGGTCAAACCACATATTACCTTGCAGACCCTCGGGAATCACTCTTGACATCAAGAAATCATCCTACAAAAAATTATCAAAGTGGTTACAAGCTAAATCATCCACAGGACTGGTGTGTCTCCTACTGCTTTTCCGTGAGTTATAATTCATATTTTCGCTAGCAGAGTATTTATTTGAGGCAGTTCTATTTGTGTAAAGGCTATACTGGTTGTTTCAAATACCTCTCCGTACACTCTTTCTTGATTTCTTCTTTCATTCATGGATTCAGTCTCTCTTGTTGTTTAGTTTTATTGATTAAGAGGGGGATGCGCAGTGAGGCTTTTATTGATTAGAAGGTGTTTGCGTTCAAAAAGGAGAATGAGAGATGGTGGAGAATCACGGAGACAAGTTGCAAGGTGGTGAAATTTATTTCTATCGATTATGAAGCTTTGGGTTGGCTGTTTTTGTTGTAAGAGAATGTATGGTGTCATTGGGTTAACCAGAGTTCCTGAGAACTCGAAGGCAAGGAAACATGGTGCTCATTGTTCATAGGGGCTTTAACCCCAACAACAGGTTCTTCTCTCTTTCGGAGTACAACCATGCGAAGAAGAGAGGCATGATATTGGTGCTAGAAGGGAGGAGAGGGGAAGGGTGGAGGAGCTTCGTCGAGACGTTGAAGCAGTCTACCATGACCTCCTATGTTCTGAGGGCTAGAAACAGAGTAATGGATGGCTTGAGTGTGCAGGATGGAAACGAGCCGAAGGTGGGTGGAATAGATGGTAGTGCAGTAGGCTCTCAAACGTACAACGCAGTGCTCCAAGCTCAGTCTCGAGTCATGAAACCTGCAAAGTTGCCTTGCGTAGAAGATATTTCGGAGGGTGTGCAAATGAGGAAGTGTACTTGCAGGTGTATGTTGGGCTCAAAAGAGGAATTGTACCTGCAGGTGTTGGTGTATGTTGGGTTTTTCATGAGTTTCACCTTTGTCAAGTTTGAGAGATCCCTTAATGCAACCTTTATTGCTCTAATTCTGAAGATTGCGGGAGCTACAGAGTTGAAGGATTTGCAACCTATAAGTCTGGTAGGTGGGATCTATAAAATCATATCGAAAGTGCTCGCAAACTGTATGAGTTTGGTGATGGACAAGATAATATCCAATCCTCAAAATGCCTTTGTTTGGGGTACACAAATTTTAGACTTAGTTTTGACAGCAAACGGGTGTTTGGATAGTCAGTTGAGAGATGGTATTCCCCGAGTACCATGCAAGCTGGACATAGAAAAGGTTTACGATCATGTGAGTTGTGATTTTTTGCTTTACATGTTAAAGATATGTGGATTAGGAGAAAAATGGTGTGACTGGGTTAATTATTGTATTTCGACGGCCCGTTCTTTTGTGTTAGTCAATGGTAAATCATGTGGTTTTTTCCTAGCATGAGGAGACTGAGACAAGGGGACCCATTTTCTCATTTTCTATTTGTTCTAGTAATGGAAGCGTTGAGTCGAATGATGGATGTTGCTGTCCGGAGTGGTTTTGTTGCAGGTTTTGCAGTGGAGAACAGTAATAATGGGTTATCTATCTCGCTAATGATACGCCAGTGAGACATACAGATGATACGCTAATTTTTTGTGATGCAGGCAGCGATCAAATTCAAGCTTTAAGGGCTGTAATTTTATGTTTTGAGGCTGTTTCGGGCCTCAAGGCCAACTTGGAAAAGTTGGAATTGGTTTCGGTTAAAGGGGTGGAGAATATTAGCCATCTAGCCGACTTGTTGGGTTGTAAAGTGGCTACCCTTCCTATGAGGTATGTTGGACTTCCTCTGAGAGCTTCTTTTAAAGCAAAATCTATTTAGGATGGGGTGGTAGAGAAGGTGGAAAAAAGATTATCAGGGTTGAAGCGTACTTATCTTTCAAAGGGTGGGAGAATAACACTCATTAAAAGCACTCTCTCTAATCTTCCTACCTACTATTTATCACTATTTCCTTTACCGGTGGGGGTAGCTAACCGGATTAAAAAGCTATTTAGAGATTTCTTATGGGGTGGCTTGGGGGAGGATCATAAACTTCACTTGGTTAGATGGCCAAAAGTGTGTACTCCAAAAGAGATGGGCGGGTTAGGGGTGCGTAATTTGATCACTTTCAATAAAGCCTTATTAGGGAAGTGGTTATGGAGATTTCAATTTGAAGAGTCGTCGTTGTGGAGAATGGTTGTGGAGGGAAAATATGGGTGTGAGCGGGAGGGTTGGTGTAGTAAGGAGGGTAGGGGGACTTATGGAGCGAGTCTTTGGAAACATGTTAGGAAGGAGTGGAATGTGTCTACAACACACTTTTTTTGAGGTTGGCAATGGTACTAGAATCAGCTTTTGGTTTGACAAATGGTGCGGAGAGAGAGCCCTTTTTTAAGCATTCCCAAGGGTTTTAAATTTAGTCGAAAATCAGCAAGTTATAATTTTTGATGTGTTGTGTGGAGTTAATGGCACAATGTATTGGAACCTGACTTTTTTAAGGAATATTCAGGATTGGGAAGCCGAGGAGATTGCTGATTTTTATAGCTTCCTCTATTCCAGGCAAATAGGAGGCAGCGGGAGGGATAGAATGTTGTGGAACCACTTCGGCCACAAAAATTTACTGTCAAGTCTTTCTACAAGGTACTGCAGGTTTACCTGCGGTTGGATTCCCATGGAAGGGTATATGGAAAGTTCCAATGCCACTTAAGGTTACTTTTTTCGTATGGTCAGCGGCACTAAGTAAGATTTGACGGCCAATAATTTAAGAAAAAGAGGGATGATAGTCGTCGAATGATGCTATTTGTGCAAAAAGAAAAAATGGGGAGTCAATTGATCTCATTTTTCTGCATTGTGAAGTGGCAAGAAATTTATGAGATGGTATCATTGGAAGGGCTGGACTGAGTTGGGTAATGCCCAAAGGCGTGATGGATCTCCTAGCTTGCTGGAAACGACATCATCAGTGCAATCAACGGGCTGCGACGTGGAGGATGATTCCTTTGTATCTACTGTGGTGTCTTTGGATGGAAAGAAATGAGAGATGTTTTACCAAGAAGGAGAGAACCATGGGGGAAATTTGGAATTTTTTTGTATTTTCTTTGGTTTAATAGTTTTTTGCGGTTGTACTAAAGGGAGGGGATGTTTATGAGTTTTAGACTTCTTTTTAGCTTAATGGAATGTAACTAGGTTTATTTTTTATATACTTTTTGTGTACATGGGTTTTGCCTAGTTGCGTTCAATTAATAAAGTTTATTACTTATCAAAAAAATTTTTTGCATAAAAGTTGGAAACTTCATTGTCGATGTTTAAAGATTTTGTCAATGTTCATCTTTACCTTCAAAATCATACTTATAAAAAAAAGATTTCGTTAATGTTATTCAATAAAAAAAGATTTTGTCTATATTGTTACTGGTGTGTGGTTATTTAAAGAAGTTGGTGGAATTCCTACCATTTTTCTGGCACTCCCAGTTTTATCTTGGCTGGAAAATTTAGAGAACTCAAAAGAGACTTGAAGAAATGGAATGCAGAGACTTTTGGTAATGTGCATATTAACAAGAAGACTCTCAAGGTGATGCTGAATGTTCTTGAGGCGTTGGAGTTGTCGAGTCTCGTCTTTGGAGGACATGGAAAAGAAAAAAGAAATTTGGGCAGAAATTGAAAAATTATCCCCTATGGAAGAAATTTCTTGGCGTAAAAAATCTAGAATTCTTTGGTTGAAAGAAGACGACATGTAAATCTGACAATTCATTATCGGAATAACTCCATCGAAGTTCTTCGCTTTGGTGACAACGTGGTTTGCAACAAGGAAGAGATTGAAGATCATGTTGTGAATTATTACAAGAATTTTTTTTTTGAAGAATTTTCTTGGAGGCCTAAGTTAGATGGGCTGCATTTTGACTCTATTGATCTTTTTTTCAGCAAGTTGGTTAGAAAAACCTTTTGAAGGAGGAAATTCTTGATGCGGTGAGGGGTATGTCTAAAGACAAGATTCTGGGTCCGGACGGTTTTTCTATGGCTTTTTTTAAGCTTGTTGGGACAATATGAAGCGTGATATTATGAAAGTTTTTGCTGAATTTCACTCCTTCATTAAGTTTGAAAAGACTTTTAATACAATTTTCATTGCTCTCATACCCAAACAATCTGGTGCTGTTGCAATAAGAAACTTTCGTCCAATCAACTTGGTAAATGGGATGTATAAGATCATTTCCAAGGTGCTCGCCAATCGCCTTAGTGTGGTTATGAGTAAGATTATCTCGAAAGCCCAAAATGCTTTTGTTCGGGGCCGTTAAATTCTTGATTCGAGTGCTTAGATGGTATATTAGAGTCAGGTCAATCTGGAATTTTAGTGAAGTTAGAGATGGAAAAGGCTTTTGACCATGTCATTAGGATTTCCTTTTTTACTTGGGAGAATGGACTTTGGTGAGAAGTGGTACTCATGGATCCGATATTGTATTTCAATGGCCAGATTCTCTATTTTGGTGATTGGATCTCCGGTTGGTTTTTTCAATAGCTCCCGTGGTTTAAGGCAAGGAGACTCCTAATTCCCGTTTCTTTTTGTCATTGTCATGGATGTCTTGAGTCATATGATTGATGTGGCTGTTTTAGGGGGCTTTATGTTGTGTTTCTAGGCTGGAGATATAGCTCGTGATTGCATCACCATTTCACACTTGCTCTTTGTTGATTATATCCTTATTTGCAGTGACTCTAATCAAGATTATCTGCATGCTTTAAGAGTTTTGCTGCTATGTTTTGAGGCTGTCTCTAGGCTTAGAATCAACTTCACTGAATATGAAATTGTGCCTGCGGGTTCTATCAACAACCCTCATGATCTTGCCCACATTTTGGGTTGCAAAGTTTCTCCCTTGCCCATCAAATATCTCGGGTTTCCTTTGGGAGCCTCTCATAAAGCTGTGTCCATCTAGGACGGGGTGATTGAGAAGATTGAAAGATGAATAGTACTATTAGTGATGCCAAAATATTATATACGCATGCACAGCTATAATCGTCTGGAAGTCAATAATGTATTGTACAAGGGACCCCAACTGATCATTTCATTTGCTTGATAGAGTAAGGTATATATAATTGATGGTGGGAACTTTTGCAATGTTTTTGTATGCCTTAAAATTAGAGCTAATTTGCTTTTGTAATTATTTCTGTGCCGGCATATTTGTGTGTTTTTATTTGCCTACAATAAAATTGATGTGTTTGCAAATGCGACCCATCTAAGTTGTTTCTTATGTCATGTGGTGGCGCATGCATGATGGTTTGTTGACAAGATTGAGTTTTCTTCTTCTTGTTTTTGGGGACACTAATTGCACACTTAGTATGTCGATTCTTTTACCATTTGTTTTTTCCTTTTCCTCCTTTCGTTTTGGAAAAAGGGGCGGTTGGGTGTGGAAAATTCAAGGTCTTATGTGAAGTGGACTGTATGACCGGGATGAATTGGTAATGGAAGTGGGAAATAGGTTATTTCTGATAAGTATGAGTAAAATTTTATTGATAATAAAGGTATAGCCCCAGTACACTGGGAGTACACATCGAACAAACCTAATTACAACTAAGCACTAGAGAGACATACAAGCAAATCATGGAGATTATCTGCATTACAAATAATGGCTGAAGCCTAGGAGCGTAGTGTAATAAAATCACTTTAGCTCCTACAAAGAATGCTTCATGTTTTCAAAGCACCTCTTGTTTCTCTCCATCCACAAACACCACATAATGGAATGAAGGATCATTCTCCACACAACAGCAATGTGGGCATTTCCCCTTATATCTGTCCAGCTCTTCAGGATATCTTTCACTCTTCTAGGCATAACCTATATAAAGAAAATGATAATTGAAAATGATAATACCATATTTCCTCATGTTATCCGAGGTGAAATCCTCCCCAGAGATGCGGTCCATATAAAGAAAGCAATTGTAGGAGGTATATTTGAGTTCCAAATGCCTTCCAAGGAAAACGGGGATCATTACAGTCCCAAAAGAGTCTTATAGAAGGAGTGCACTGAGAATTTTTTATTTCCTCCAAGATTCTAAATCATCTTACACTCCACCTCAATGTCAATTGACATAGCATACAATGAGTCAAAGAAAACAGGAAATATATCCAAAATATCAGCCACAACAACCTCCTCGTCGCTAGAGATTTGGTAGAGCATGGGAAACACCTGCTTTAGGCTCCGTTTGGATGTGGAGATTGTTTTAACCCATCTTATCTCATCTTATTTGATTTCAATATTCAAATACCGTTCAAATACAAACGCTTGTCAAATTTGAATTTTCAAATTTTTAACTTTTTTATCTAATCATTACAACATTTTCAAGCTAAATACAAAAAATAATTCAACTTTTTCAAATACCAAAACAAAACCAATATTAAAAAATTTCTAACAATATTTTAACTTTATAATATTTTTATTCAACTTTTTCTCTTTCCTTTCCCAAATTCCAAAATTATCAATTTTTTTTATAAGTAATAAGAGGAATTAAATTCCAAGTAAATAGTCATAGCTCAAGTACACAGGAAGTATACAATTGAGAACACCGACTTACAAGCTAAAATATTTTAACTCAAGTTATTTCACTACTATTTTCTAACTATTTCCCTAATATATGCAAATTTCTCATCTTGTCGTAACATCCAAACAAGCCTTAGATCCCTTCCACTGCATCAGATATCATGCTAAAAATAAAAGCTACATAATATTGATATGTTAGTTATTATGAAAAACTAGAGACTTTTATCCAAAATGCAAACACAAGTAGGAAGTTCTGATCATGCAGCCATTGCAAACTCCAACTCTCATGTTATGGTACTAGGAACAAGTGTAAAGAAGCAAAGTAAAATGTAAACTGTATTTTAGCCTTAACATTCTCTTTTTGGATATTTGTGTTTGAGGTTTTTATTTAAATTTGATAGATCTCTTCCAAATTTTGTTGGTTTGACTAAAAATAATGAATTTCGGTAGGGAAAAGATTTTGTGGTAAATATGCTCCTGTAAATGTAAAACATCTATGCTAATTTCTATGACCTTTGATGATCGTACACTTCCATGGAAACTATGACTTGATGATTAGATTCTTGTCAGTTTGTCGATAAACCCAATGTACATTCCCACTTATCTATACTTATCACAAGACCTCCAGTTAGAGACTGGAATGGTTGATGGCCTTGTTGTGGGAGTTAGCAGGAAGTAAATCTAAGGTGTCGTTTGGATAGTGAGTTGAGATGAGATAAGATGATTGAAGATGAAAGTTGAAATAAAATATTGTTAAATAATTGAAGCAGGGTTGTAGACTTTCATAATGAAGGGACTTTAATGCACTGCGCATTATTGTTGTTTTCATTGTTAATTCTTATGTAGCTAATTTTTTTTTTTTTCTTTATGATGATCTTGCATGGACAGATTACAGTGAAGGAAGATAAACATAAAAAGGAGGTTATGCTATCTTCTTATGACCGCAATCATGCTGAGTACTCATCCTTCAAGCCTGAGAAACGGAAAGTAGAGAAAAAAACTGAGATTAGTGATCATACTGCCAATGAAAGCCGATCGAATAGGATGCTAGATGTGGCAGAGATCTATAAACCGACCGTACATGTCAATCCCATTTTTGCGTCTGTAGGAGCTGATAAAGGAAAACTTTTTAGTGCTTCAGAAGCTTCTGATATTGTTTTCAAATACATTGATAAAGAAAATCTGGTAAAGCCGACAGACAAGTCCATTGTAGTTCTGGACGCAATATTGTGTGATGCTCTGTTCAAGGGGGTCATTAAAAAGGGATCAACATACCCAGCAGAAATTCATAAAAAAGATTTAGGGCAACTATTCATAAACCGGATGCAAGCTCACCACCTTGTGACCAGAGGAAGCGAGTCAGTTGTTCGGAAAGGTGCTCTGAGAGCAGTTCAGATACTGACAGAACGGCGGCAAGGTAACAAGAAGGTGACTAAACTCTCAGGGATGGAAAGTTTTTTGATAGATGCTGAAGCCTTGGCATCGGAGCTTCAGAAAAAGTTCGCTTGCAGTACATCAGTGGCAGAATTACCAGGTATCTTGTATTGTCAATCTGTTGAGAATGTCATGTTTGGTGGTGGTTATCAGTTGGTAAACATAGTGAGGTATTTAATATGGTTATTTTCTATTCTAGGGCTTTCAACTTTTTATTCATATTGATAACAATGATTCAATTTATTTATTATTTATTTATTTTTCTGTATCAAGTTGTCACATCTAGATATTAAATAATTATACATACAACCGTGAGGTGCGTAAAAGCCGCGTAACCGTTTTGAAGAAGAGTGGGAGTCCACGGTTACATAAATATTTTCTCCTAGATATTTGATATATATTTTTAAGATATGTATTCTTTTTTTTTTTTCACCCTAGAAAGAATTAAAAGGTTGTGTTTGTGTGACTTCTAATATTATCTAGCAAATGCATCGAGATAGATACATATTCCTGCTGATCTGAAGCTTCGCAAAATTTCCTTTTCTCAGGTAAGAAAGGACACGAGGTTCTGGTGCAAGGTGGTGTGATTGATGATCTCGCAAAACATCTTGTTGAACAGTATGGAATCCCAAAGAGATACATTGAGGTTCTTGATAAAACCAAGAAATAAGAAGTGGATAAAAGCTAAGCTTTCTACCTATCATTCAAGTTTACATGTGCGGAAACAAATAGATTGCTTGTGGCGCAATAAATTGCAGTGGGTGACAGTGGGGATCATTGTGTTTTTTGGTTGCCTATATTTGCTTGTGCGGGTAATTTGACATAAAGTGATGCCGTTTCTTGCAAGCTAGGATGGTTGAAATTCTGAGGATTTTGTACTGGTATGAGAATTGCTTTTCTGAATTACATTACATGCCTTAACTTTTGCTAGACGGTAAAATTTTTTCAGATTAATTTTACTGGTTTGTATAAATACCATTCATATCATACGATTCAATTTTGTCAGAAATTATTGCTCTTTTTATTGGATCAAACAATGACTAATAACTAGACCTTGCTGGCAGCCTGGTCCATGCTTTCATTGAAATCTGGTCGTTGTAGTGGGTCAGCTTGGGTTGGTCTTTCAAAAAATAGAAAATATTCTAGTCTCAAAATAATTATATAAAATTATTTTGTGATTTGTAAGATTATAAAATTATTTTTATTATAATATAGATTTAACGGATCAGATAAAATCACAATAATTTATAAAATTATTTTTATGTAATTCTTTTATAGATATAGGTTATAAGCCAGTCCTTTTGCAATTGTTCTGCCATGTTATAGAACTTGGGGAGACAGCACATTTATATCAGTTGACTCATAACTCATTTACTTCTTTTGGTTGTTTTCCTGTTTTGCTTTGGTGGGAATGCTTCAGGAGCGATGCTGTGATAGATTAATTAGTGTGGATCGCTTTAGTAAAAATTGATATCTTATTCCAAACTGCCATGTTACGGAGGCTGTTTGGTGAAAAATAATAAATCTTATCTATTAAGTTACTAAAGAAAATGAAATGTATATAGCACTTTTCAAAATTACTTCAAGTAACATTCCACCAACAAAAACGATTGGATGATTAACGGCATCAACACGATCCTGCATTTTGAAAATCCAAAATAGATAAAAATTAATCCTTTCTTAAAAGAGTACTATTATTGGCCTAGACAAATATCAGTGGCTAGTCAAATTTTGATTAAATAGTTCAAAAATAGTCTAGTGTATGAAGTAGTTGAAATTTTAAGGCTCCAAGTAATAGTAAATTTATCCATTTCTACAAAAATGGTCAGTTACTATTCATTGTTAAGATAATATTTTACTCAAAATATTTCTAATGGTTATTTTTGGATAATTAGATTGAGAAAAAATAGTTAGAATTTTTTTAAAAATAAAATTTAAATTGTTAATTAATATATAGAGTATTTACAAAATATTAAAAGATTATTATCAAAATATTTTATATTATACTACTATTTTGACTTTAAGGTGAGTAATCCTATATAAATTAATATTTTCAATAATTCTAGCTTTAGACAAAGTTTAAACTTTTAATTAAATCTTAAATTTGATAATAACTAGATCATTACGAATTGCTATTTTGATAATTTACAAAGTTGACTAACGAGGTGGCTCCAAACAAATAAACTAATAATAAAATAAAATAAAATAGTAAATTAATTACCCTTAGCAGAATTGTAAAAAAAATAATAATAATAAAGAATTGCTTTTTGTCCCATTTTTATAAAAAACGAAATGCAATTGAGATTCCAAATTTAAGAGAATTCTCATTAAATTATTTGAAAGTATTTAAAAATATATATAAATTTACCTATTTATTAAAATTTTGATAATATGTAATCATAAATAAAAAAATAATTTTGAAAAATAAAAATAAATGACTTTTTATAATAATAAAACAAAAATGTTATTTAACAAAAATTAAATAAATTTATACTTTTTGAATTTTTAAACGATCAATGAATGCTCTGACATCACCCAGCAAGTTGTCTTTGGTCGCCATCCCTGTCCCTCTGAAACTGAGGTGAAAAGAGCCTGCAACTGGTAATTTGTGTTGATTCAACTGCATTGAAATTTGACAGTTGACGAACTACGTCTTAGCCTAGAATTAGATCTACCATCACTCTACGAACGAATTCGGTGTTCCCCAGAGACCAGCTATGTCATCCACTCCTCAATCTGTCGCAGGAAGAGTCCTTCCCAAACCCAACCTCACATGGAAGACGAAGCTCCTTCTCAAAGCAATGTTCTGGGTCGCCCAACGCTCTCTCCGCCCCGACATGACCATCAACCGACGCCTCCTCAACTTCGTCGATCTCAAAGCTCCTCACTCTCCCAATCCCCACCCCCGCTCTGATGGCATTGCTATTGCCTCCTCCGATATAATCGTTGACCCTACTCGAAACCTCTGGTTCCGCCTCTACAACCCAATCCACCGGCGTACCACTGGTGGCAACGACGTCGTAGGCATGCCCGTCATCGTCTTTTACCACGCCGGCGGCTTCATCCTAGGCCATGCTAACTCGATGGCGATGGACATGATGGCGCGTCGACTCGCCCGTGAACTCCATGCCATTGTTCTCTCCGTTGACTACCGCCTCGCGCCGGAGCATAGGTTTCCGTGCCAGTACGAAGACGGGTTCGATGCGTTGAGATTCATCGACGAAATGGACAGCCGCAATCTACCGGCCAGCGCTGATCTTGGGCGTTGTTTCCTTGCCGGAGAGAGTGCCGGAGGGAATCTGGCGCACCACGTGGCGGTCAGGGCTGGCCAGTACGACTTGAAGCGGGTGAATCTCCTCGGACTCATATCCATACAACCATTTTTTGGAGGGGAAGAGAGGGTGGAATCGGAGATGGAATTTTCACAGGGTCCGGTACTGCCATTAGAGTTGACGGACTGGTTTTGGAATGCCTTTTTGCCTGAAGGGTCAGACAGAGACCATCAGGCAGCGAATGTATTCGGGCCGAATAAGGTTGACATCTCTGGGCTGAGGTTCCCTCCCACGCTTCTTTTCATTGGAGGATGCGATCCGTTGAGGGACTGGCAGATTAGGTACTATGAGGGGCTAAAGAAATCCGAAAAACAAGTTTACTTAGTGGATTATCCGAATGCCGTCCATGGATTTGCAAGCTTCGCCGAAAAGCCCGAATCATCTTTATTTTTATCGGAAGTAAATGATTTTATGCAAAAACAAATGGCCAAATTGACGAGGTGACGAGCGAAACTGCACGTTCATTTGCAAGTGATATGTATGATTCTGTAATAATTTTCCGGATTGTGTACCCAGTACTTGTACTCTTGTTTATTCTAGTGATCATCATATATTGTATTGTATTGTGTGAATTACTTGTTAAGATATCTGTCTGATACTATTGAATCCTAACGTCCGATATTGACGATTATGATATTTGTAAGGAGCCTGTAATATATTGATGCCTGCCAATTGCCAATCAAGTCAAAGATCCTAGAGATCCGGTTATCTTTTAGGGTCCTTAAAGAGCATATATATTGTTAAAAAAATTTACTCATTCTTACATACACACACACTATATATATATTATATATATTTTTTCTCTGTGTACCTATATATTATGAGGAGAAGAATTCAAATAGTTTAAGAATAAGAATATTAATTCTTAAAAAAAATAAAAAATAAAAAATATAACATACTCATAGTGCTTAGGCCACTACAAAAAATTAGTCTACTTTCTATACTTTGTTGCTTCGAAAAGTTGGGCGATTACTCTGCCGCCCGTTCTCCTTAATTAATTTATCATTTAATTCCCAATTACAAAACGACGCATGCAAGAACGAATGGCAATGCCTTTTGGTAACGCATGCATGCAATGGCTTATTGGCCGAATAGAAATTTAGATTATTTATTTGTTCTATAGTAGTTGATCGAAAATGCCCGTACATCACTGTTATGCTTTTTGCGTGAACTGCTCGGAACTTGTTAGGTAGCCTCTATTATGATGAGGGAGATTATCGAAAATGGTCGTACATCACTGTCAAAATAAGCTTTGAGATGCAAATTGTATGCTGCTACTAGGAAGATGCCTTGGTTTGGTATAACTTTGATGTATATAAGGACTCTTTCTGCAGTTTGGAGATGCATTTGATGAGGACTTGATATGAATTGACTAGGAGCTTGTACTGAATAAGCTAAGTCAAGTCTTGTAATTGTTAGATAAATGAGTTTGCCCAAATCTTTGATGGTGAATGAGTCATGTAAAAGTTTCTTTACAATAGCTATTTGCTCAAGATTGTCAAAAGCTATTATAATATCATCAACATATATAAGTAAAGTCGTGAAACTAGTTGATGTAGTCTAATAAAAGACTTAAATCTGACTTCCCTTGACTAAAACCAAAATCAACCAATGATGAAGACAACTTACTAAATCATTGTCTGAAAGCCTGTTTTAGGCCATATAAACTCTTATTGAGTTTACAAACTGGAGGGTCTTTGAGTGTAGAAAACCCTAGTGTAATTGCATATAAACTTCTTCATGTAAATCTCCATGTAAAAAGGCATTATCTATATCAACTTGATGTAAATGCCATTGTTTAATTGGTGCAACAGCAAGCAAGACACGAATTATTGTCATCTTGGTAACATGTGAGTAAGTGTAAAAAAAATCAAATCCCTCTTGTTAAGTGTAGGTGTTGATGCTTTCTCTTAATCCTACCATTTTACTCAAGTGTTTCAACACATGATAATTGATAAATAATGTCATGTTCTTCATAGAAATTAGGCATGTTAAACTCTTGACCATTACCTGTTGTAAGTGTTTGAATTTTTGTATTGAAATGGGTATGAACATAGGCTAAACAAAATTGGTGAGCATGAGTCGAGTATTTATTTTTGTTCTCATCAGGAATAACCAAGTAAACCTTGTGAAATCATCTATAATTGTCAAAAAATATCTATAACCAGAATAAGGAGTAGAGATTGGGCCCCCACATATCACAATGGACCAATTGAAAAGCTTTATTAGATTGATTGTTTGATGTAGGAAAAGACAACCTTTTTCTGCTTAGCTAATGGACAAATCTTACAAAAACTGTTTTGAGTAGCTTTTATAAAGGGGTCAAAAGCAGTGTTTATAATTTCGTACTGTACTGGTCGGTACGACTGAAATATGCTGTATCGGCCGGTTCTTCAGTACATGTTATAGTGTTGTACCGCTTCGATAAAAATACCGGCCGTACCGGACTATACTGGCCATTTTGGTTAATATTTCGGCCGGTACCGACCTTGTACCAGTTATATACTAGTCGAATCGGATTTCGGTCATTCAAATTTTTTTTACTATTTTTTTACCTCAATTCATACTAGACTAATTATATATATATATATATTTATATATATAATTATTCATATATTGACTATTATTTTGAAATATAATTTATATATGTATTTATATATATATTTTTATATAGATTATTTCGAAACGGTACATGAAATGGTATCGGTACCAAAATATTTCGTTCCAGTGTCTTGACCGGTATGCTCACTAGTACGATATTTAAAACTTTGGTCAAAAGTATGAATGACTTGTATTCTTTTAGTCTTCAGACAGATGGGATATGCCCTAGTTGAAAGTGCCAAATATCAAAATGAACATTACAAGTCTTAGTTAAGGAAATAGAAGATAAACTAATTGAATCACGCATTTTATAGTATGCTTGAGCAAAAGAATTTTGAAGGTGGTATAGACTAGATGGCACCTCAGCATGCCTAGTCATCCTCCATTTGTTGAAATCTTGCAATATACATCTGGATTGAAGAAAGAACAATCCAATTGAATTATTATTAGTTAATCTTGAAGCATATACAAGATTAATATTGAAAGAATGAACATATAGGACATTTTGGAGAGTTATTTCAAGTGAGAATTTTACAATACAAGTAAAATAATTGGTCCAGTTTGTCCATTTGAAAAATGAACTTTAGATGGGGTTTTTGGCAGATTAATGGAATAAAAAAGGAGAGAATAACAAATCATATGATCTGTTACTCCAGTGTCAAGGATCCAAGTAAAATTATTCTTGGATGATGAAATTGTATTACAAGTAGAAAGGTTACTTGAAGTGGATGCAACATTGGCAGTTGCATCAGGATTTGTATTTGAATTGGAAAGACTATTAGCAAATGTTAGCAGATTTTGTCTTGAGAAAAAAATATGTTGAGATTACTTGAATTTTTCTCGCAAAACAATAGTGTTGTTTACAGTAGGCAATCTTTGAGCATTTGAATTTTCAGTTGATGCAGAGATTAATCTCTTTCCACGAGGACCCTTCCATCTTGGTGGGTATCCAATGAGCTAAAACATTTATCAACAAGGTGGCTAGAGTAGCCACAATGAGAACAAACTACATCTAATTTTCTCTTTGGCATTGCAATTCGAAAAACTATTTGTTGATCGTTGAGCAGTAACCATTGCATGTGAGTCAAGGGAAACAGCAACAACATTTGTCAGTGATCTTTGACTATCTTCTTGCAGTAACAAAGAGAAGAGTTTACTCATAGATGACAAAGGAGATTGGAGAAGCAATTGGCTTATAATGGCAGAATAAGAATCGTGAAGACCAATTAAAAACTTCGTGACATAATCTGATTGCTATCGATCAGTCAAATTCTTTAGAATATTGCAAGTGCATTTATCAAGATTACCACATTTGCAACTTGGTATTGGATGATAGCTAATGTATTCATCCCACAAGGTCTTGAATGTATTGAAATATTCAGTAACAAATTTCAAATCTTGAGAGATTGAATTGAGAGATTTTTCCAAAGAAAATACCTTTGGACTATCACTTCGAAGATATTTGGTCTTGAGTTCTTCCCAGATTTCGAAAGCAATAGTGAAATAGAGGAGACTTCCACGAATATCTCTAGCAATCAAGTTCATTAGCCAAGATAAAACCAAGTTATTGGCTCTCAACTAGGCAACACGAAGTTGAGAATCAATAAGATTAGGTTGAGCAGCAATTCCATCAATAAAAGCAATTTTGTTCTTCACCATAAGAGCAATTGAGATGGATCTACTCCATGCAATGTAGTTTTCGCCAATGAAGATTTCAAAAACCAAAAGATCTCTAAGGTTGTCCAAATGATGCAAGTAATAAAAACTTTAAGAATCATTAGATGGACTGGGTGTAGAATTCGCCATAGAAGCATTTAATTAAGAATTGTCAGAAGTATTTGCCATAGAAACAAAGAAAGATTCAAGAGAAGATTGAGAAAAGATCAAGAAACTATCAATAAAGCAACGGAAGATTGCTTATTCTCGATAATACCATGTAAAATTGTATAAAACCAAATGCAATTGACAGAAAATTGTAAAAAGAAAGCAGAGGATTTGAGATTGTGATTCAAAGATTCTCATTAAAACTGAATTAATTACAACAGGAATACAAAGCTTGTATTAAAACACTTGAAACTCATCTACTTGGCTAATGAACGACTGACACCACTTTGACTCTCTACATATCAACTAACTGCCGGTTTACACAGCTAATTAACCAAATGGCAATTCAATTGATTTGAGTTTGGATTCTCGAGACTTCAACTCCAATTCCTCAATATAATTCTGGATATTCCAACATAGCCATCGGTGTACCAACTTCGATGGGGAAGACCTTTAGGCTGTGGGGAACAGGAAACCATGGTTTAAAGCTACCTTTTGTTATTTCTGCGTTGACTCGCAAAGCTATTTGGTGAGACATATCTTCTTCTTTCACACGCATCCAACATCAAACAATATAAAAAGAATAACACGGTGGCACAACAATAACCTTAGTTATGGTGCGTTTTACAGAAGCTTTCAAAACCCTAAAATCCCGTTTTTAATGGTTTCGAAATCATTTGGGCTTGCATCACATGGTCCTTTGTGTCTGTCCTATATATGTTCTCGCTGCTTTTACAAAAGAAAATGCGATTTCGTAGTGATCAATATAAAGTTGAGTAGAAAGGATGCTTGAAAGCCCCCTCCCCCCAATAATGGAAGTTTTGGGTCCTGAATTGAGAAATAATCTTATTTCACCTTATTTCATCATTATAATTTTATTAAAAATTCACATAAAATATAATAAATAATTTAATTTTTTCAAATTTCAATCCAACTATTTTTTCAAATTTTAAAATAATTATAATATTAAAAAAATACATATTTTAATAATATTTTATTCAACTTTAAACTTTCATATAAAATCATCCAATCTTACTATTCAAACACCTTAATTACTCTAATGTTCAACGTTTGTTTCCTTGGGGTGTTCCTTTTTGGTTTTGTAGAAATACTCATAAAACTATGCCGTTTACACTGGTAAAATTACCAGATCATCGTACTGAGAAACTCAATTGCAATTTGAAAAGAGTTTTGTTGTCAATGAAGCCAAGCTAGCTATCTGGGAAAAAAATTACCAAAGAGTACTTTTGTTGCAGAATATGTAATTCAAATGCTAAAAATACCGACACTAGTTTCCCTTGTGGTCTCCAGTGCCAATCCTCAAGACGAATGAATATATGGTCTGAGACTTCAAGTCATCTACTGACGAAGTTCGTACAAGTATTGCTTGGTATCGCAAAATAAAGTTTTAGGCTTCAAGCCCTATTTGTCTTCGGAGGTGGATGGGCCAAAATACAAAATACAAACGTGAACCAAAAAAGACGATTTTTTGAATAACTCTTAGCCCCCAACAGTCTGCGAAATCCATAAATTCAAATCGGAATAGAGTTGTTCATCGAAGAGATAAAATCCCAATTCATGTAGCGTTATACATAAAAATATGAACTGTATACAAAAAATTTTATTATAATATCAGCGTGGCTTTTTCAGGTGCTCTAAACATGTGTACGTGACATTGAAAGATTCGAAAATATATAATATATACCTGTTTTGATATGATGAAGGTGACCATGCCCTTAGATTCGGACGTAGTCACTAGATGATCAAGTGATATAAAGCCTACACTGGGTAAAAACATTTTTCTTTCAAAGCAAAGACTATTGATTATATATATATCATGAGTAAATACTATGATGTACTGACTAAGCCAAGTCATAGCGCAGCTGCCTGTATGAGTAATGTTTCTCATTATTCTTTTTATTATAATCTTCTTATCATCTCATAATGTAATATTAAATAATTAAAAATTATTTATAATATTTTACTTATAGGCCTATTATTTAATATTAGATAAAAAAAAATATTGAGAAAATGATGATAAATAGATTTTTCATATATATATATATATATATATACACCCAACACAAAAGCCTTATTCTGTCTGATTCTGTGTGCAGGTTTCATAATTTGGTGTCGTGGTATATATTTCGTAGCATCTAACTTTATTTCCTTTCTTCCTTTTTCCGTTCTCTTTAATTTTATTTACCACAAGTGTCACCAATTTGTATCGGAGAGATACACATATCAATGGCATCTTTATTGGTAGTAATATCCTTGTGATGATCTAGATCAACAGCTTTAAGCCTTTAATTAACTCCTAATGATATTCTCGTGTACTCCTAGAATAGAAGTTCGAATCCTTGTGACCATATTGATGCATACTTTTTCAAATTGAAGTTTCATGGTGGGGACAATTCCAAGCATATTGAAAAAAATTAAGAAAAAGAAGAGAAAGAAATAAGTATATCATGATGTGTAGTCCAAATTAGTGGCTGTGATGCCAAAAAAGTGCAAGTGGCCGCATGCATTTCATGGGAAGTTCGGAGGTGAGGATCGAAGATATAGAGAAAAAAGAAAAAAGAGTCGAATGGCCACAATTATGATAAGACTCCTAACCAATTGGATATTCCTAAAAATATCCATTGGGTACCGCCAGTCTTTCTTCAGCCCCATATACCTCACAGCATGCTGCCCACTACTTGATCTCTTTGTGCCTAGCTATATGATGTAACCTTCCCAACTCCCATGTCCATACATTGCATCTTCTTCCACAGCCATTTTTTTTTCTTCCTCTTTTGAGTCTTTTCTATTTCTTTCCTACCTGCATGCATATTATTATTTCCTTTTTCTAATCTTACTGGCATGTTTGGGACACAAGATGAGACACAAAATTTTTATTTTATCTTATTTCATTTCATTTTAATGTACCATCTTATTTTCAAAAGCAATGCTACTCATGATCATGATCTCATTTTTCATCACCTTATGATGTAGCATTAAATAATTGAAGATTATTTATTATATTTTATTTATTATTCTATCATCTAATATCATATCATGAAATGATGAGATGATGATAAATAGATTTATTTTATTTTCAAATACTCAATTTTCAAAATAATCATTATAATTTTTTTAAATTTTCTAAAAAAAAAACGATTCTAACTTTTTCAAATTCCTAAACAAAAATAATATTTAAAACTATATTCTTATAATATTTTAACTTTATAATATTTCTTATTCAACTTTTTCTCTCTCAACCTATCTCATTACTATTAACAAATTACTTTACTATTATTTACAAAAATTCTCGTATCAGAATATTCTTTACTTCTTTATTGTACAATACAATAGTCTTTTAGTTAGGCAGCGTTCACATTTTGCAGCATATACATCCTAGTCAGCCAAGTGAATTGTTCTCCTTATTTATGCTGAAGTATCCGATGCCGCCAAAAAAGTTTTATGTTTATTCAACCATGAAAGAAAAAATTAACTAGAGGGGCACGTGGAGAGGTGTGCCGTGAAAGCATTCAATTATTTCATCCGCTTGGAGCCCTGCATTTACTTGATCATCTAAGTCCAATAACGTTACATTTGAAAGTAGTTAGTTTGTAGAATCATTTCTCTCTTTCTCAGTACGTAGTTTTTACTAGCTTGCGTCCTAATTATTTTGAGAAGATAGTACTAATTTTCTTTTAGAGTCATGAATTTCCTTTTCACGTGGGAACCAATTAAAATACTTGGACATATTTTTTCCCCACGAAATAAAAAAGACGTGACGTAATAAATGAATAGATACCAAACATTGGAAATTAATGACTAAAGCTGCAATTATTTGGTCGTCCTTCGAATATAACCTTGACGGCGTGACACATTCGATTGGCGACTGCTGTGATCGCAACAAGTACAAGGTGACAAGGATTATAGAGGAATCAGACACGGTCGACAACGGAAACCCTTGTCTCTTTGTGGGGACGAAGACAAGAAGAACTTAATGGAGAGTGTTTCTACGTGCATCATGCAAACAAATTAAACATATTGTTTATTTTATTAATTCTTCCCCCATTTTTTCTTGCAAACAATCACAGGACTAGCGTGCGATGCATGCAAAACAAAACTATTCTTTTCAAGTGCTAAAAACAACCCCAATCTGTTGTAATAATATTATCAAGCATAATTATTCTATCAATTATACACTATAGTGTTAAAAATAAAAAGTGACTTGAGGATGCATGGATGGGAAGGAATAATTGATATATTATTAAAAAGGATTCTCCACAATGGATTAAAATGAATTTTTAGTGTCGGCACTGAAGAATAAGGATGTTTAGGTAATATGCTTCGTGAAAGAATATATAAGAGAGAAAGAATAGAAGCCACCCAATTTATATATATAGTCATTGATTTAATTGTCTTATTATTTAGATGAAAATACTAAAAACTGAAATTCGATGTCTTTTTAAGGAGCCCATCTCCTTTGTCTAATTCGTTTCACGCTACAAAGTCTTTGAAACCATACCCTCTCTCTCTCTCTCTCTCTCTCTCGATGCTTCTTTCTCTAGCAAAGGGATTTTATAAGAATATGAAACTTCAGATTACCACTCATTTCTCATTGCTTTTATAAGCTTAAACAGCTATAAAAGCCATTCATTTCCCTCTTCCCTGACATACCCAGAAGCTTAGTAAGTCAGTACCTTTCGTTATCTCTTCCAAACTCGAGGTCTGATGGCAGGAAACGAGTGGATTAATGGATATTTAGAGGCGATTTTGGACGCAGGACGTAAAACAAGGAAGAGGTCTGATGGGAAACCGACTATTGCAAAGTTCGAAGAGAAAGAAAAAGAGGAAAAAGTGTTCAGTCCCACAAAGTACTTCGTGGAAGAAGTTGTTAATAGCTTTGATGAATCTGACCTCTACAGGACTTGGATCAAGGTTCGTTTCCTATCTATCACTACCCGTAATTAAATTTGCATATTCGATTAACGCTCCATTAATTGTGTTTGGAAATTAATGTCTATTATAATGACTGAGTTCCTATACGCACTTCCAGTATCCCATCATTTTTTTCCCAAGTAACACGTAATTTATATGGTTATCTTACCATAATCTAGTCACACAATTAACTAATGAGCATAGGGCCAAAAGGGAAAGATAAATGTAGTGGGCATATATCCCAAGTTTGTGTGGCGATTTTTGCACCAAAGTTGTCTTCTATTTCCTGGCCCTACGAAACAAGATCATGCAATTGAAACACTAATCGTTGGGAAGTAGTGACCAGACTCTCTTTCAAACTGTCCGTTGATCTTTTCTCATGAGGGGGCACGATACAAGACATGATGATCAAGTACTAGTACTTATGGTAAATTATCTTACCAAAGCCCCAGATACCGATAAAAAATAACTATTGTGTTAGGAAAAGAAGATAAAGATGACTGAAAATAACTTGTGATTGGCGGTGAGCTATTACTATTACGTACAGGTTATAGCAACAAGGAATGGTCCCCGTGATCGAAGTAATAGGCTGGAGAATATGTGCTGGCGCATTTGGCATCTCGCTCGCAAAAAGAAACAGGTGAGCCACTATACATCATATTCCAATATCATTAATGGTTGAAGTGTACTGTACTGATCGAATTCTATAGCAGAAACTGATAATAACAATTCTTATATATTGCAACTGCGCGCAGATAGCATGGGATGATGCAAAGAAGCTAGCAAACCAGCGCCTAGAGCGTGAAAAAGGTCGTAACGATGCTGCAGATGATCTCTCAGAGCTCTCAGAGGGTGAGAAGGAGAAGGGCGAATCCAATGTCTCAGAACCTGTGAAGAATATTTCCAGAATCAACTCCGATATACATATCTGGTCAGATGAGGAAAAGTCTCGGCGACTTTACATTGTCCTCGTCAGGTATTTTGGATTGCTGGTTAAACTTGTTATTTTGGAAAAAGGGGGTTGTCCCTGCGACTAATTTGGTCCAAACTCGTTTCAATGATCTTCCTAAGGTACCTTTATTATGATCCTTCCAAAATTCTACAGATAAATTAACGAGGAAGAATAAGCTGGTGGTTCTATAATATGAGGGAAACGAATAACTTTCGGTTTTTAATACTACGGTATTTATTCTTGTAGTATTCATGGGTTGGTGCGAGGAGAAAATATGGAACTTGGAAGAGATTCTGATACTGGTGGTCAGGTGGTTATTCCCTACTCTGCCCCTACTTCCTTCCGTTTAAAAGATTCCAGATGCCTTTACAATGAATAAAACAAAATTCAAGTTTTATGTAAAAATGGCCAGCCCAGCCAAAGAAAAAGTGGGCTTCTCAGTCACTTAACCCCATGATAAGGACCTCCCTTCTGATATTAAGGAACCCATATAAAGGCCTATGTCAGAGCCCATCAAAGGCCTTGACTGAACCAAGGCTAGTGGCCACAGCCGAATCAGTCTCAAATCTCTCAAACCTAATACTGGCCTCTGCTTTTGCATATTTAAGGTGAAATATGTTGTGGAACTTGCTCGGGCTCTGGCCAACACAAAAGGAGTCCATCGCGTTGATCTTCTAACCAGACAAATCAGCTCACCAGAAGTAGACTCTAGCTACGGTGAGCCCAATGAGATGCTGTCATGCCCATCCGATGGAAGTGGTAGCTGTGGAGCTTACATTATCCGCATTCCTTGTGGGCCACGCGATAAGTAATTACTTTTCTTTCGTTTTTTGTTCTTAAACCTATTCCTAGTGAGTTAATTTTTTGGATAAAGAAGAGGAAATACCGATCCACGAGTCTAACAAATAGGCAACTTTGTGACAGGTACATACCAAAAGAGTCACTTTGGCCTCATATACCTGAATTTGTTGATGGAGCTCTAAACCATATAGTTAACATGGCAAGAGCTCTAGGTGAAGTAAATGGGGGAAAGCCAACTTGGCCTTACGTGATTCACGGTCACTACGCTGATGCTGGGGAGGTGGCGGCACGCTTATCTGGGGCCTTGAATGTGCCGATGGTGCTAACTGGTCACTCGTTGGGTCGGAACAAGTTTGAGCAACTGCTTAAGCAAGGAAGGTTTTCTAGGGAGGACATAAATGCAACCTACAAAATAATGAGAAGGATTGAAGGTGAAGAACTAGGTCTGGATGCTGCTGACATGGTGGTGACTAGCACGAGGCAAGAGATTGAAGAGCAATGGGGATTGTACGATGGGTTCGACCTCAAGCTTGAGAGGAAGCTTAGGATTAGGAAACGGCGTGGAGTTAGTTGTTACGGGCGACACATGCCAAGGATGGCGGTATGCACAATCTCTTGTTGATTGTGGTTTTTCCTAAAACTGAAAGAATGGCTTGATTTCCTAGTAATCTATAGTTAAATCACAAAGGTACACTACGTGAACTCACGTCAGACTAATTACTAAGTGGCATTGCCGCATAGGTAAATTGTAGAAGTAACTTTCCTAAATTCAAAGGGAGTTTAAAAGGTTTTGAATACGCATCAAACTTCCTTGGTCTTAATAGGGCATACTGAGCTTAACTGTAGTAAAGAATGTATGCAGCATAAAGATTCACAATTGCATACTAATTACTACATGGCATCAGGTTATACCACCGGGCATGGACTTCAGCTATGTCACCACCCAAGATTCGGTGGAAGGTGATGGTGATCTCAAGTCATTGATTGGCCCAGAGAGATCTCAGACCAAGAGGAATCTGCCTCCAATATGGTCCGAGGTTGAAATACTTCTGTTAATCTTTCTTACCATTCAAAAGTGTCCATGAAAATGACTCTTACCATGTTACATAGAATGCTATAAACAACGAGGAAAAGCAGGCATTTACGTATGGGACATTTGGTTTAACTCGATTTATAAATGCAGATAATGCGATTTTTCACAAACCCCCACAAGCCCATGATACTCGCATTGTCCCGCCCTGACCCAAAGAAAAACGTCACCACATTGCTCAAGGCTTTTGGGGAATGCCAACCTCTCCGAGAGCTAGCTAACTTGGTAACTTTGAGGCTGAAGTAAATTTCGCAACGGTTCGAACAGGGTTTAACAGAGGTGACACTAATATATACTTGGGGCAATTTTTCACTTTTGCAGACACTAATACTAGGCAACAGAGATGACATTCAAGAAATGCCTAATAGCAGCTCGGTCGTTCTCGAAACGGTACTCAAGCTCATTGACAAGTACGACTTGTATGGTCAGGTGGCCTATCCCAAGCATCACAAGCAATCTGAAGTTCCTGACATTTATCGTCTGGCCGCGAAAACAAAGGTACGTACCGTACATTGCCCGATGACAGATCCAGGGAACGCCTAGGATGGTCATGACCCCAGCCCCTTGCTAATTCTTTTTCTTTATAAAACCAACTTCAACGGCCTTCATAGTCCATGCGGATGGCCTGCCAAATCTTCTGGAAGGCCATTCGGCAAGGCTCATGATAATATCAATAGATTATTCTAATTTCTAAACGTGAGAGAGCGACAGAAAGATAAAATGCATTTCACGGTATTTATAGAGTAATATTTAACCCAAACGTGAGACTTATTTATATATTTATCACTCTTGCCTCAAACGTTAGGTTTCTTCGTTCAAATCCCACTAAATTTGCTAACGTAAGACTTGGGTGTTGTCTCTTGAAGGGAGTTTTCATCAACCCAGCTCTCGTGGAACCTTTCGGTCTCACACTCATTGAAGTAAGGCTCGGTTTCTGTACTGAGAAGCAAAAAACTGATCATAAAGGTTATTAATTTCCTATAATTTGCTTATCCTGTGTAATAAATATCTTGCAGGCAACTGCTTATGGTTTACCTGTGGTCGCAACCAAAAACGGAGGACCTGTTGATATTCTAAAGGTAACGACGAACCTGAATGTTTAAAGCTATACTCAATGGTGTTTTCTATTCAAAGATGCACTTCATCGTTTCCTTTATATAATCTAGCCATATCTCGGAATCATTTGCGTTGCTGTTCTTTTTATTTAATCATTCGAACGCTGGGATATGCACCACATGCGTCATACATCTTCATCTCTGTTTCAATCAACTAGCATACGTTTAAACCAAAGCTAGTCATTCCTGCTGATCCTACTTGTAATTAGCACTCTAGAAAAAAAAAAAAAAAACCCAACGGAGTGCACTCCTTGCCTATGAGCACCCAAATCAATATAAGGGAATGGCAATATTTCACCAAACTAATGGAGGGCTCTGTTCTACCAGGCACTAAGCAATGGACTCCTTGTTGATCCCCATGATCAGAACGCCGTAGCAGATGCATTGCTAAAGCTTGTAGCTGAGAAAAATCTTTGGCTCGAATGCCGAAAGAATGGCCTAAAGAATATCCACCGTTTTTCTTGGCCAGAGCACTGCCGTAACTACCTATCCCATGTTGAACACTGCCGAAATCGCCACCCCACCACCCGTCTTGAGATCATGCCAATTCCAGAAGAACCGATGAGTGATTCTCTACGGGATGTGGAAGACGTTTCTTTGAGATTCTCCACAGACGGAGACTTAAGGATCAATGGAGAGCTTGATGCAGCAACAAGACAGAAGGAACTCATTGAAGCCATAACCAGAATGGCTGCCTCCAATGGCCATCACGGTGCCAATTACTGCCCAGGTAGAAGGCAGTGGCTATTTGTAATAGCCATAGATTGTTATACCAGCACCGGGCATTGCACTGAAATGTTCCAGGCAATTATCAAGAGTGTTATGCAAACTACACAGTCCAGTTTTGGCTTGGGTCGGATAGGCTTTGTATTGTTAACCGCTTCAACTTTACAAGAGACCATAGAAGCATTGAAATGCTGCCAGGTAAATATAGAAGCCTTTGATGCATTGGTGTGTAAGAGTGGAAGTGAAATGTATTATCCATGGAGAGATATGGTAGCTGATGTGGATTATGAAGCTCACATAGAATATAGATGGCCGGGAGAGAATGTGAGGTCGATGATGACAAGGCTGGCCAGGAGAGAAGATGGAGCTGAGGATGACATCGTGGAGTATGTTGGTGCATGCAGCTCTAGGTGCTACTCTTATAGTGTGAAACCAGCAGCAAAGGTGAGAAATTTCAGATGGGATGAAAATGTCTAATAAATAGAAGGTGGTACCTTCTAAAGCATTTTCTGATCCCATAACATTTCTAACTATTATTCCAATTTATATAAATAGCAGACTCGAAAGATAGACGACCTCCGCCAGAAGCTGAGGATGAGAGGCTTTCGATGCAATCTTGTGTACACACATGCAGCATCGAGGTTAAATGTTGTACCTTTGTTTGCATCAAGAGTGCAGGCACTAAGGTCAGAACACTTCTCTTAAATATATAAAGAATGACATAATGACATACGGACATACTCACAAGCAGCACCGTAATGCCCTTGCATGAAACATATACATTAATCCACGTAACAAAATCAGTTGAAATACCAGAATAAAATTTGAATAGGAAAAGTTTTCAATCATTCTTGTGTCACGCAGGTACCTTTCAGTTATATGGGGTATTGATCTATCCAAAGTGGTTGTGTTTGTGGGTGAAAGAGGGGATACAGATTATGAAGACCTGCTTGCTGGCCTCCACAAAACCCTTATTCTAAGAGGCTCAGTGGAGTCTGGCAGTGAGAATCTTCTTCGCAGTGAAGACAGTTTTAAAAAAGAAGATGTAGTTCCACAAGATAGCCCCAACATCGCCTTTGTAGAGACTTATGGAGCCCATGATATCTCAGCAGCTCTAGAAGCTCTTGGAATCAAGTGAACAGACCTTCCATTCGTTTCTTGTTTTCTTTCTTCCTTCTTTCTTCTTTCTTCTTTTTTACTATTACCATTATTATTATTATTATTATTGTTGTTGTTGTTATTACTATCATTGTTAGGGTCTTTAAAGCAAATTATATGGTTAACTCAAAAGTGAGAATGTAAATAGAGAAGAATACTGAGTCTCAATATCTTGTTAAAAATTTATATTTTATTGAAGATTATACAACTAAGCTTTTCAAAAACTTCGCCTTGAGCATACATGATCTTTGATATGATTCATAGAGTAACAAAATAGCCACTCGCAAACAAAAAGAACTCCCCACAAAATGTTGAAATGCAATCTAGATGTGCCTTTGTGTGTGCAGTTCCTTGGCGATTTTGGGCAATGAAGTTTAGGTGTATAATATATAATCTTTTATAATCAAGAACTGGCAATTTAGGATAGGTGATGTGTGGGTACCAAATCATTTTTCTGTATTGAAGTATTGATATTGTTTCACTGCCCCTTGAGTGCGTATTCCCTTTTTTCATTCACAAAAACAGTTTAAATCACCAACATTTTTTTTTTAATAGCAAGATTATCTTTGAAATTGGCCTTCAACGACTCTAATAGTTTCATCACATTATGTTCAAACGACTTGAAAGTATTGAATTCTTTAAATTTGAAGAATTAGCTGTAGAGCGAGTACTGATGCCTTCTTTCTTAGTCTTCAAGTTCTCCAAGTTTCATGTACTTATTTCACATTTTTTCATCCATGAATGTCCACACCCACCTCGTATTCCTCTCCGCAAGCACATTTAACAACATGGGAAATTCCCTGCAAAAACAGAGGCTTCCATAATGCAAGGAGATGATTTTACATGGAAAATACAAATTGTGTCGAAACTTGCTTAACATCGGGAAGGTAAAAAGAAAAATATTATTACTGTATTTACCTTCAGTTTTCCAATTTGGTCTAGCAGAGACTGCAAATACTCAGTTTCTCCTGCTTTATCTGATAGAAGGGCTGTGTGTTCCTCGTCCAGGGTCTTAATATCCATTGCTCTAAGTTCTGGCTGTATTCACCCACACATTAAGAGAATGCAATAGTTGCATAACATAGTATAAGAATATTTGAAGATATTATATCCAGTCTCGCTCACTGTCTAATCGGCTTGACTTGCAGAATCTCAAATTTTCATACAATTTTCTTTGGAACCCCCTATTGAGCATTCCACATACTCCAAATACAAGATAACTATATAAATTGTTACAAAATAAAACGATGCAAGTGGTGGCATCTCCATCGAGCCATTATTTAGGCATCAAATGGTCCATTCTTAAACACTTCTGCGTTACCATGTAACTAAAAGTGCATACATGCAGTCATATTTATTATTTGTGCTGAGTAAACGACTGACCTTAAATTCATTTTCCCTGCACCTCACTTGCTCAAGAAGCTGCATCATCTGAAATACAGAGGGATGCTTGTGCAAAGATTCAATATACCAAGATAAGCGAGCAGCTTTTAATTAGAAATGCTACTGAGGACTATCTTTACATGCTCGATATTAGTTACCATACTTGTGAAGTTATACAATCAGCATATGCACTATCCAAATTGATAAATCAATATACATCTCAATTTGGTTGACTAATAGGCATATAAAGATGTAACCTTGCCGTTCTCCATGACAAGGTTGGATTTCATTTGTGAAACTGCATTGAGGTTGGCTTTCGCAGAGTCTAGTTTCACCGCCAGGTTCATCTTTGCTTCACTCCCCTGTCACTCCAAAGATAAATTATGACCTTCCACCTCCAAAAGTATAAAGAGAAATGGAAGAGTTGTACCAGATTGTCCATAATGAAATCGCTATTAATGCTAGACTTCCCTGCAAGTGAAACCCAATACAAGAGGAAGACGTGAACGCAATATTTAAGTAAAACAGTATTCTTCAGAAAATCGAACCTTGCTCAAAACACATATTCTCTCCCTCCATAAGAATGGGTTGGGGGTGGGATTGAGGTTTCAAGATCCACTAGATGTGTCTGAAACTTACCAATAGAAAAGAAAAACATTGTTGTAAAAAGGATATGGTGCTTCTTTTTAACTCTTCCTTGTTTCAGGAAAATCGACACTGTTGCATTTTCTTGGATGGATATACATGCAACATGTGAAAAGTTAACAGCTAACATTTTCAGAGTCTCAGATGGAAGAGATAAATTTCAACTAACAGATACAGTCCCTCGTGGCCCTTAGACATTAAGGAAAACTTCAAAGGCAACAAACACAACAAAAATTTGGCTGCATGTCCCCACAAACTGGAAGGGATTAGCTGAGATGTGCCATCTCAACTGCATAAAGAATTCCAAGAGCCATACCTTCAGTTTCACCTGTTTGCTCATCGACGCTTGTCTTGACCTGTATAAAATCTAATTAGCCGTATAAAATATAATTAGCAGTCAACACCATAATTTTCTATTAATAGGTCTTGAGAACTGGTAAAATACTTTGTGAAATCACAAGCAAAAATACAACTGAAGAAAGTAGGAAAAAAACTAAGTGGCGTCTTTGACAAACAACACTTCAACTAGTTTAGTTCATGCTGTTAGGATCGGCGGAAGCTCACAAATAATATGGAGACCAGAATTTAACGTAGTTCGGCCAATTTAGCCTACGTCCACACATACAAAGAGGAGAATTTGTATTAAACAACAAACCAATTATTTACAATGGTTTCTCTCTTCTAATCTCTCTAACGGACCTCACCTCCAACTCTCTACTTCTCATTACAATCTTACATGTATTTATAGGAGAAATAAATAATGTGAACATGTAATGACGGTGAAATTCGAAATTCCGGCGGCCTACATTTTCAAGCGGTGCCTACCTTCCGGCTGCTTCTATTCAGTGCCTAACTTCATCTTCTAGAAGTCTCCAGCTTCTTCATTTGCATGTGTTGATTTCTAACAATCTCCTCCTCAACACCAAATGGAGGATATCCTGACACATTTTAGTTCAAGGTACTTAACCTGGTTATGTTTCTACATAACTCAAATTTTTCGTATGTGACTACCTTTGTTAGCATGTCTGTTGGATTCTCCTTTGTATGAATCTTTACAAGCTTCAACAGCTGTTGCTCCTTTACTTCACGTATCCAGTGATACCGAATATCGATGTGCTTTGTTCGGGAGTGGTACGTCGAGTTTTTACTCAGATCAAGAGCACTTTGACTATCACAATAGATTCTGTACTCTTTTTGACTGACTCCCATTTCTTGGAGAAACCGCTTTAGCCACAACATTTCCTTTCCTACTTCTGCTATAGCAATGTACTCTGCTTCTGTTGTAGATAAAGCCACACATTTCTGCAGTTTGGACTGCCATGATACAGCTCCACCTGCAAATGTGTAAATATATCCTGATGTAGATTTTCTACCATCAAGATCACCTGCCATATCAGCATCTGTATAGCCATCCAAGACTGGGTTAGCTCCTCCGTAGCACAAGCACAACTTTGATGTACCTTTAAGGTACCTGAGAATCCATTGTACTGTTTTCCAGTGTTCTTTCCCTGGATTTGAAAGAAAACGGCTCACAACTCCAACAGCGTGAGCAATGTCAGGTCTGGTACAAACCATAGCATACATTAAACTTCCTACTGCTGAGGAGTACGATACTGTAGCCATTTCTTGAACCTTTTCTGGTGATGAGGGACATGAGCTTTTGCTCAATTTAAAGTGATTAGCCAGTGGAGTACTGATTGGCTTTGCTTTCTCCATGTTGAACCTTCGTAGTATTTGTTCAACATACTTTTCCTGTGACAACCATAACTTCTTTTTCTTCCTGTCACGAGTGATCCTCATGCCCAAAATCTACTGGGCAGGTCCTAAGTCTTTCATCTCAAAGACTTTGGAGAGATCCTTCTTTAGCTTCCTGATAATGGATGGATCTTTTCCAATAATTAGCATGTCGTCAACATAGAGCAGTAACATCACGAAGTCACCTTCTGAAAATCTCCGGATGTAAACGCACTGATCTGCAGCAGTTTTCTTGTAGTCATGACTCATTATGAATGAGTCAAACTTCTTATACCACTGTCTGGGAGCCTGCTTCAAACCGTAAAGGCTCTTTTCTAACTTGCAGACCAAATGTTCCTTTCCAGGAACTTGGAAGCTTTCTGGCTGCTCCATGTAAATCTCCTCATCAAGGTTGCCGTGAAGAAATGCTGTCTTCACATCTATCTGTTCAAGCTCCAAGTCAAGACTTGCCACCAATCCGAGTACCACTCGAATTGAAGTCATCTTCACAACAGGTGAAAATACCTCATCAAAGTCGATTCCTTTCTTCTGCTAGAATCCTTTGACGACCAAGCGAGCTTTGTGCTTTACCTGCTTGCCATCATTTTTCAGCTTGAACACCCATTTGTTTCTCAGTGCTCTTTTGTCTTTTGGAAGTTCCATCAGCTCATAAGTCGGATTCTTCTGTAACGAGTTCATCTCATCCTGCATAGCCTGCATCCATTTGTTGCTATCTGGATGAGATATTGCCTCCTGGAAGTTTTCTGGCTCCCCCTGATCTGTAAGAAAAATATAATCTGATTTCGGATATCTTCGTGACAGAATCAACAATCGCCCTCTAGAGGATTTGTCCTGCTGAGGTTGATCACCTGACAACTGTGGAAACTCTGCAGTTTCTGTTGGAGAAGGCAACTGCTCCCCCTGCTCAGTGGTGGTTTCTCCGTTGTCAGTATCCTCTTCTTCTTCTGGGGAAACTTCCTGTCTATCTTCAGTATTTGAAACAGATTGAAGTGGTAGTGAACTCGGAGCTGGTTCTGGAGCACTTGGAGTTATTTGTTCTGATCCAAACATCTGGTCTTCATGGAACACTACGTCCCTGCTTCTGATGACCTTCTTCGCTTTTGGATCCCATAATCTGTATCCAAACTCTTCATCTCCATAGCCGATGAAAAAACACGGAGTAGACTTTTCATCAAGTTTCTGTCTTTTCTCCTTGGATACATGTGCAAATGCTTTGCACCCAAATACTCTTAGATGAGAGTATGAAATCTTGCGGCCTGACCACACCATCTCTGGGACTTCGAACTGCAGTGGAACTGACGGTGTTCTGTTGATCAGGTAACAGGCTGCTTTTACTACTTCACCCCAGAATGGTTTAGGCAACTTTGTCATGCTCAGCATGCATCTGGTTCGTTCCACAATGGTCCGGTTCATCCGTTCTGCTATACCATTGTGTTGTGGGGTGTAGGGGACACTCTTCTCGTGTCTGATGCTATGTCTGGAGCAGTATTCTCTGAACTCTCAAGAAGTATATTCACCTCCATTGTCTGTCCGGAAGCATTTCAGCTTCTTGCCAGAATCTCTTTCTACCATGGCATGAAAGTTCTTGAATTGCTCAAAAACTTGATCTTTCCTTTTTAGGAAATACACCCACACTTTTCGTGAAGCATCATCAATAAAAGTAACAAAATATTTGTTACCTCTAAGTGATTCAACTTCAAAAGGACCGCAAACATCAGAGTGTACCAAGCTCAATAACTCTGATCTTTTTCCAGTAGATGTCTGGAATGAAACTCTATGTTGTTTACCAAATAAACAGTATTCACAAGGATTGAGAGCAATACCTTTGTTTACTGTAATCAATGCTTTCTTTGCAAGCATAAACACCAATTTTTCTCCCATGTGGCCAAGTCTCCAATGCCACAAGTTTGATGATGTATCATCTTCAGTTACATTGAGACTGTTTGCACATATCTTAGCACTTGATTTGTACAAAGTGCCACAAACATGTCCCCGTGCAACGACCATTGCTCATTTCTTCAATTTTCAAGCATTGTTGCTGAAGATGCTCTCGTAACCCTGTTGATCAAGGGTTCTTATAGAAATTAGGTTGAGTCGAAGATCGGGTACGTGCCGAACGTCATTTAGCACCATAGTACAGCCAACACTGGTTTTTATTCTGACATCTCCGATGCCCACGATCTTTGAGAAACTCGAATTTCCCATCTTGACTGTACCGAAGTCTCCTGCCTTGTAAGTACTGAAGAAATCCTTACAAGGAGTGGCATGATAGGATGCTGCTGTATCTATTACCCACTCGGCTTCCTCGCTTGAAACGTGCAAGCAAGATTCTTCACCAGCGGAAAGGAGTACACAATCTCCAGAAAGCGTCATTGTAGCTTCGCCTTCTTCGTGCTTTGACTGATTGCTTGGCTGATTTTGCTCCTTCTGCAGCTTTCGGCATTCTCTTTTAAAGTGGCCTTCAATACCACAATAAAAACATTTTCCCTTCTTTCGTTGTTTACCGCGACTTTGGGATCTCCCTTTACTTTGACTTCTGTTCCTTTCTCGACTACTACCTCTACTATTTCTCTGATGCCTTCCTTCTGTTACAAAGGCATCTGTCTCGTCTCCTCCAATTTCCTTTCGTCTAGCCTCTTCATTAAACAAGGCATCTATCACCATTGACATGGCGAGCCTTCCATCTGGAGCAGAATTACTAAGTGAGACCACTAGCGTTTCCCAGCTATCTGGTAGGGAACTGAGAAGTAGTAGAGACTGCTCTTCATCTCCGAGCTTAAAATCTACGGATGCAAGTTGATTTACAAGATTCTGAAACTCGATGGTGTGTGCGGCCACTGAGATCCCGCTTTTGAGTTTCAAGTTGACAAGGCGTCTCATTAGTAATACCTTGTTCCGAGCAGTTTTTGCCTGGTACATGCTTTCTAGCTTTTTCCATAGCTGATAGGCATCCGTTTCCTGTGCAACATGATGAAAAACACTATGGTCAATCCACTGCCGGATCTGACCAATAGTTTTCTTATTCAACTTATGCCAGTCTTTTTCCACTACATCATCTGGCTTTACGCTTTTCTCTTCAATTGAATCGAAGAGATCTTTACAATTCAGGAGATCTTCCATTCGAGGTCTCCATAGTGCGTAATTTGTAGATGTTAGCTTAATCATCACACTTGCTCCTGAGTCCTCCATCAGTTCGGCTTTAATCTTTGATTTGAGTGACCGTTTCTCAACATTCAGAGTTGAATCTCAACAAACGGAGCTCACCGTTGCGTCCGGAACGGTGGAAAACCTTGGAAACGACTCTTGTCTCATTCCAAACCGATCAAAATTGTGCCGAAAACCTGAAAAATAAGAAAAATGGAATATTCCTTTTGAAACGGAATATTCTCTGACGTCACCGGAATATTCTTTTGACATCACCGGAATATTCTCTCCGGTCACCGGAATATTCTACAAGTCACCGGAATATTTCTATACCAGAATATTCCTGCCGGTGACGGAATATGCTGCCGGCAACGGAATATACCGACGAAATATTCCTTATCCGTTGGGTTACTGTAGCGGGTCGAAAAACCGGGTCAAACTGGTTCGGGTCGGATCACCCGGATTTAACGGGTCGGAGCTTGTCTTCTTCACTACGCGTGGGTCCCGTGGCCGTCGCCGAGTCGGCGCGTGTGGAGCGTGTAGCTTCGTCCGGTGTCCGTTTGAGACGAAATTTTCACCAAAATTTTCGTCTTGACCTGAAGAATCTGATGGTATCCTCCAAACTTGATTTCGATCAAGTTTAAAAATGGGCCTCTCACAAAAATTCACAAATCTGGCCTCCTACCGGCTCTAATACCACTTGTTAGAATCGGCGGAAACTCACAAATAATATGGAGACCAGAATTTAACGTGGTTCGGCCAATTTAGCCTACGTCCACACACACAAAGAGGAGAATTTGTATTAAACAACAAACCAATTATTTACAATGGTTTCTCTCTTCTAATCTCTCCAACGGACCTCACCTCCGACTCTCTACTTCTCATTACAATCTTACATGTATTTATAGGAGAAATAAATAATGTGAACATGTAATGACGGTGAAATTCGAAATTCCGGCGGTCTACATTTTCAGGCGGCGCCTACCTTCCGGCTGCTTCTATTCGGTGCCTAACTTCAGCTTCTAGAAGCCTCCAGCTTCTTCATTTGCATGTGTTGATTTCTAACACATGCATGCGTGGTTGTGACTGCATGATTTAAATATCTCCAGAAAAAATATAGTATACCAACACAAATACAGACACGGTAGAGAATCAACATTCACATTATAGTGTATTCAGGAGAGGACTTTGTAAATGGAACAACTTAAGTCTATGATACTGGGGAAATCAAGAATAGATTTCAGCAAATGCAGACTTCCGAGATTATGTCAGCTTGTGGATGGAACAACACATGTACCCAAACAAGCATGAGGCAGCTGATTTGTCGCCTAGAAGATGCCTGTTGAATAGTACCATCTAGCCGAAGCTATCACAGCTATGCTGAATAAGAAACAGGAGAGGGAGCTGGGCTTGGAGGGGAGGGGGGTGTTGTCAAAACAGTTTGATCTAGACAAACGTACCAAACCATGTTCTCCCAACTCTCTGCAAATGTTGTGAGAATTGACATAATCCTACAAAAAATTTAAGGAGATTAACTACAAGTTGGAATTTGAACAAAGGGCATTAGATTTACAAGAAGGAGCTTCCGGAACCAGACCTGTTGTTCCTGTAATTTGCAACTGATGTCCTCCGCAACCTTGGTGTAGTAGATGCTGTTATTGTGAACAGATTGCATTGATAATGGTTGAACAATATCTCATGCACTACAATTGTCGCAGGTTTTTCTTTGAAGTACCTTTTCTCTGTAAGTTTTGCGGACAAGCTGGCTTTTTCTTGTTGAATAAGGTCCAACGTCTGGTTGTTACAGATCGTGGTTAAAACCAAGACAGTGGCACAAAAAACCGTTTGTCCATTAACTATTCAGGCGAGTGACATACGTGCTTATTTCTTTATAAAAACAAAATTAGCCGCATGTGATACACTGATATCCCTTACATGCGATCCATTTCAACCTTTCAAGGCCAGGTATATGGTCATGGTAGAGTAGTTAAGGATCATGCTTCTCAATGAACTTATTTTTGTTTCACACCCCATTTTGACTCTAAATGTACGTTTGGAGTCCTAATAGAAAATATTATTTTTAACTTAAAATTTATGGTTTAAAATTTAATATAATAAATTTTACTATTAAAAAATTATTTACTGTTTGAAATTCATATATCTAAAGTGTTTTTAGAGTTAATTACGATAATTTATTAAAAATATATAGTTATTTATAACAAAATTTTAATAAAAATTTTAATTTGTGATTTTTTGATAAAGTTGATTTTTAATTTTTTTTAGCTGACTAAAACATTTTTTATAAAATTACTAAACATGCCATTTTTTCTTTAAAAATCATTTTAACTGTTTAAAAATATTTTCTAAATCTTAAAACGCAACTCTAAGCATACTATAAGCAATCCACCGAGAAGTAATACAGTAACGCTATGAAACATGCTTCGCACAGGCTTGAACAGTATCTTCACTATTTATACGAGGATCGAGGGGTAGAATTAGAATTTAATATTTAGGAGAATGATCGATAAATTAAATATAAATCATATATATTTTTTATATATAACTATATATAAAAATAATGATCATATATTATAAAATTATATTTACAATAATCTCATAATTATATAAATTAGAATAAGATTAAATAAATATAATCAATTAATTTTGACAATTATAAAAATTTATAATCAATTTAAAGTGACAAACGAGCAAGTTAATTATTAAAAAATATCTCATAATTTATAAATGTCATAACCAACAAAAGAAGTGAAATTAGCCAATCTGAAATTCACAAATATAAAAATCAATACAAAACAATTAAATAAAACTTCAAAAATATAAAACATCAAAAAAAAAATTTGAGAGTTTAGTCTATTTGTTTAGTAAAAATTTAGTAAAATTTGTTGGGAGGACAATTTTATTTTATTTTATAATCTAATGGAGCAAATTTAATTATATATATAAATAATTACATATATTTATATACCGCCCCCCCTACGTATAACGTATTCCCCCTGCGAGGATCCGTCTATGACTCTATATAGACCCCTTGCAGCTAGCATAATTCTTTGTTTATATAAAAGGATAATGTTAGGGTGAGTACCCAATGTGCACACTAGTATAAATGAGTTTTTTTTTATTTGTTTAATCATTTTTTAAATATTCTTAACTATTAAGGTAAACATTAAAAAAATAAAAATTTATTAATAATCGTTTCTTAACTATTAAGAAAAAATGTAAAATATATATATATATGAGTAAGTATATTTTGGAGATTATACTTGATAATTATACTATCATTTTTTATATAGATGCGAAAGAATTGTCCCTCTCCTCAAAAATAAAATAATATTAATAATAATAATAAAAGACGACATGATTTAAAACAAAAATCATCTAGAGAGGCTTGAACCTTCTTCGTGCAGTCTGTATAATTAACAGCTAAACACAACTTCAGTCGCTAAAATCTTCCGCGTCACTTTCTTTCACCATTCATATCAAAACAAACAGATCCCTTCAAAAAAAAAAAAACAGATCCCAAAATATCTACAATCTCGTACTATAAGGAATACGCCGAAGCAAATCCTGGAATAATGCCTTTCGAGTTGCGAAGTAGAATGTTACAATTGCGTAATAATATCCGGTTAAAAGCAACTTTTATTACGAACTTACGAAGTAGCATTTTACAATTGTGTAATTATAATGACCTTAAAAGATTAAAATTGGGACGCACAAAAGGGACGGCATCCCAAGAATGCAAAGCATCGCATGTTTCGGGAATGGAGGAAAATACTTTGATGCAAAATAATTGGTTCCTCTCTCTCTTAGTATTTTTAAATAAATTTTCCTCTTCCAAATATTAATTACTTCTTTGCAAATGTTTCTAGTTTCTACTTTTTTTGTGTAACACATGGCTCACTAACTGGTTTCAACGACGGGCTTGAACAATCAAGTGCGCACACATGGACAAAAACAGACCCACGAGGGAGAGGACGTACTACCTGTGGAAATGTTGATGAATCAGACTCCAAAGAGGCAATCCTTCTCTTTTTTTCTAGTATCTGTAAGCATATCTGACCCTTCGCTTTTCTCATTTCCTCGGCATCTTCTTTTAGTTTCTTTGTCTCAGATTTTGCTGCAAAATAATAACCAGCGCACGAACGTCGCCGAACGAGGATTCTAATTATTAGATGGTAAATAAAGAGGCGCATTTCATATGCTTTCGATTCCAGAAAATAAATTTACTTATCCGACGATATGAAAAAGGATATTTGATAAGATACAATAACGCCAATATTAACAATAATAATCATACATGTGTCAACAAAAAAAAAAAAAACAATGATAATCATACAAAAAGCACTAGTAATTTTAAAAGACAAAAAACAATAGTCCTAATTCCAAACGCCTCCGTCCATAACCAAGGCTTCAAGACCTAAACATTTGGAAATATGGAAGAAAAATGGGAAAAAAAAAAAGAGGAGTAACAGGCGGCACAGAAATAAACGAAGGCCTTTACTATAACCTAAGAAATTTAACCTCTGTGTACAACTTAGATACTGCAACCAAACGGAGCACCACTGGAAATCTTATTTTTAAACTTCAAAAGACTTATAATAATAGTTGCTTCCAAATTTCTATTAATAATTAATTCATTTAACCAGAGAAAGTGTTTCAAAATGAACAGCCTAATATGCACTACAAGCTTTTTTTCAGGAAAAAAAAAAACATCGAAAACATACACATATAATATAATTACATAAACGCACAGATGCATTCCTGCACACGTGCATACAAGTAGGAAAGTAACGAGAAGAAGAAGAAGAAGAAATTAAGCAGACTGACCAGAATTAAGATCGTTTTCCATAGTTTGAATGGTGGTAAACTGCATTTGCTCTTCGACTGAAATCTTCGCCGCTTGATCCTCCACATCTATTGGTATTCATTCAAATTAATGTTACAAATCGATGTAATTCTCTAATTTTCTTAAATATTTCTTGACTTTAAAAGAATAAATTAGAGAGAGGGGTACCGTTCATCTGAGACCGCAAGGTTTTCATGTACTGCAAGTACTCGTCCATCTTCGAGTTCCTGCGGATTCAGAGAGAAATGCGAGTCAAATTAAAATTCGTTTACACCAAATTTGGCTTTTATAGAGAGGGAAACTCAAAGATTAATCTAATCAATCGAATCAACCTTACGGTTGCTCCTCCCAGTAAGGCAGAGAGATATCTAGAGCGTGCGCGAGCGTGAGTTTCTCAACCGCTCTTGTCTCTGCGAAATGAATGAATTAAATAGAGCGAGCAGACTTTGGAGGGAAAAAGCCTCGATTTTTTGTGCTTAACTTATGCGCAATCTTATTTACCAAAAAAAAAAAAAAACGCTTACGTCAATACAGCATACATCATACAATTTTTTTAATTTTTTTCTAAATTTATTGTTTTTAAATTAATTAAATTTTCTATTCATTATTTATCTACTAAATATTTTAATAAAAAAAAATCAAAAACCATATAGTGTTTGATGTATAAGATTTTTTCACCCTTTTAAAAAGGAAATACTCTATTATTACATAAAAATAATTTCACCAATGCTACTCATAATCTCACATGACATATTCTGATCTTAATTTTAATTATTTTTTATTTTATTTTATCTGTATTAAATTAATTAAATTATTCTACTTATCATCTATACACTACATATTAATTATAAAAAAATACCCATAAAAAATTATAAATAAAATAAATAAAACCATATAAATTAAGAGTGGTGTGTATTGTGTGAGAATCATAAATAGGAGAATTATTCATTTCATGTACTAATACATTAGGATGTAGTTCATCATATTAAAAAATAAATTTAATAGACTACATAAACCTGTGAGTCTTAGAAAATCTGAAAGAATAAGGAATCCTCCCTCATATCTGTAGCAATTTTATTGTGGTAATATGGTCAAATCTGCTTCAACATCTCAACCAACCTTCAGCTGTTGCTTTCCTTTTACTAATAAGCCTTATTCTCTTGTCAATTTTTTATTTTATAGTCACCCTGTACCAGTATATAATAGCATATATCTATTTTATATAATCCAATGAATACCGAGTGAGTTATCGAACAAATTAATTTATTTAAACACTAACTACAAATATCATTTCTCCTTTATTAATGCACCCTTACTTAGAAAATTACATTGACGATGGATCTAATGTAATTTTAGACTAACCTTGTTTTATTACTTTTACTTAAGAACAAAAGAGATATATCTAGACTCAGCATGTCACGTCTTGATGAATTATATTTTGAGAAACTCTACTCTCACAAACGGATTCTCGATCGATTGTGGGGTAAAATATATATATATATATATTGATTAAGAATGTATATTTTATAATATTGTAATTTTTTTTATTTTTTTAATATTTAAAAATGATAAAAAAATCATTTAAAATAAATTCAAAAAAATAACTAGACGGGATGTTATTCGGAATCCACCAATTGTGAGCATAGAAGCAGGGTTCTTATATTTTTGCCACTTTCGACAAGCGCCCTTTTTTTAATCTTTTAGAGTGTTTATGTTGGCAACAATTACAGTAAACCTCATGTAGATTAAAATAAATAAAGAGAGCAAATTAGAACTCTGCCCTTGAAAGTTGAATTAATAAACAGGGGGAGGTTGAACTTTGACGTCGTAGGCATGGGCGTCGCCCCTCATATATTTTCTTATCCGCGTGAATCAGTTGGGCCCCTCGCCCAGACGTAATTGCATGCGCTGCAAGTATTTGCACATAGAAAACAATCAAAACATGTTGGACGTACGGAGCACGGAGTACCTTTCCTAACTTACAAATGTGAAAAGCAGATGCTATTATATATTATATGTTTAATTCCTTACATGCTACGTTCACATTAGGAGCAATGCTAAGATTGGTTATTGAGATATTATGCCAAGGTTGATTGTAGAAGACGGACAGTGGTGTTTAACCTACCTACTAAAGAAAAGCTCTATTATATAGGAGATATTATTAGATTGGATCCATTATTAGTAACGATCGGACGAGTTAGTAAGATCTTATTAACTAGGGATACCACTTACTTTGTGATGGTCACCAATGTAGCAAAAGAATCTAAGGGAGTCCAAAAAATTGTAGTGATTAAAGATTTTCTGAGAGTATCTACTGTAGATTTGCCTAAATTATCTATTATTTGAGAAATAGAGTTCAAGATCGAGCTTGAGCCAAGTACGACTCCAGTACACAAAGTGCCTTATTGTATGGCCCCGACTAAATTATAAGAGCTGAAAGTCCAGATAAAGGAATTACTAGAGAATGGTTTTTTCGAACTAGCTTATTACCATAAGAAGCTCCAATTTTGTTTGTGAAAAAGAAAGATGATACACTTCAGATGTGCATCGATTATTGAGAGTGGAATAAAGTAACTATTAAGAACAAGTACCTGTTGCCAAGAATCGATGATTTGTTGGATCAACTACAAGGAGCATCGATATTCTTGAAAATTGATTCGAGATCGGGATACCATCATCTTAGAATTTGAGATTGGGATGTGCCTAAGACTGCTTTTTGAGATTGGGATACCTTTATCTTGTTATGGACATTTTAAGTTCTTGATTATTATGCCTTTCGGACTAACAAACGCTCCAACAGCATTTATAGACTTAATGAATCAAATTTTCTGGCAGTATTTAGATAGTTTGTGATAGTATTTATAAATGATATATTGATCTATTCACGAGATGACAAGGAGCATAAGAAGCATTTAAGAATTGTGTTGGAAACACTTAAAAACATCATCTCTATGCCAAGTTTAGTAAATGTGAGTTTTGGTTTTGTAAAGTGAGATTTTTGGGACATGTTAAATCAAGTGCAGGAGTATCAATTGACCTTGCTAAGATTAAGACAATAACAGAATGGCAAAAGCCCATGAATGCTCATGAGATACGTAGATTTCTAGGATTTGTAGGATATTATCAAATATTTGTCGAAGGTTTTTCCAAACTTTCTAACCCTTTGACAATATTCACAAGGAAGAATGCAAGTATGTTTGAAATGAGGAATGCAAGAAGAGTTTTCAAAACCTAGAAAAGAGATCAACATCAGCACTTGTGTTAGCATTACTAAAATCTCATAAGCCATATGTGATCTATAGTGATGCATCTAAGACAGGATTAGGATGTGCTTTGATACAAGAATGAAGGCTCATTGCGTATGTTTCATGACAACTCAAAGACTATGAATAGAACTACCATACTCATGATTTAGAATTGGTTGCTGTAATTTTTGCCTTAAAGATATGGAGGCATTATGGTGAACATATCTCTATCTATTGGTTGAATACTAAAATTCAATAATATTCAAGTCTAATTGTATCTATGTATAATGCAATTAAACAAACATTCTTGTTTTAAACTTCATTATACCATTACTAGTGGGACGAATATTATTTTAAGAAAAGTGCATTATTATAATGCACCTTGAAACAATTTCTTCTCTCACCATTTTTCGTCTTTTGCGGCTCCCCCTTTGTACCAACATACAATGCATTAAGAAAGCAAAACATCCATTAAGCAATGTGCATACAGATAGTTGTAATAATTGTTAGAAAGAAACAAAGCATATGAATTGGATGCACCAACTACATTATTTTTTACGGCCAAAACCTTCGAGCCACTCCAAATTGCCCCTCTATAAACCAGCCCAAAGCCTCTTTTATTGATGATCACTTCGTTGAAATGTTCTATATAGCCAAACACGATTTTTGTACAATGCAATTCCAATAATTGCCAAGATAATGCATGCAAATGAAAGCAATGAAATGCCAATAATTAGAGCTAGATTCTTCGTCTTCGTTGTGCCGCCACAGGGACCCCTAGATTTACACTTGTCTTTCGAAGACTGCCATGTGACATTCCAATCACCATTCTGATCCATGTTGCGTGAGTATTGACACAAGATCCCATTAGGATCAATTCTGATCAAACGATTGATTACACCTTTTGTTGTATCTTCTGTTGTAATATTCAGTATTGATACGCCGGTAGTCTCATTGAGCAAATAGAGGCGACCATCAACATCAAAATTTAGTGTCACATTACTTTTTTCTATACTATTTACCCCAGCATCCCAACAACCACAACCGTTTGAGTTTTCGGTTCCAACCGGGTATATCGCCAGATATCCATCTTGTTGCATTAGGAGACGAAACTTGCCCTTTGATTGGTCGGTGTTCGAATGACTAGAAATCAACTCTAGTGAGTCATCCTTTGTACTTGTGAGTTTCTGACCTGGTAATAAGGTGTCGGTTGGTCTGTCAAAACTTTCCCATATTGTAGTGTTATCTGATTTATAGAGAACGAAGTTCCCCGAATCCAGCATCGATGCCGCATCTGCACCTTCTGTGTTATCAGTGATTTTCATGATCTCCCTGCCTTGTGCCGTCTGCAGAACCATGTGTCCATCGCTTGTGAAGACCAACTTAACATCACTAGAAACTGGAGGATTGTTTCTGTTGGCAGTCCAGACCACATTCTCATTTAGAATCCCGACAATAAAAATGCCGACAGCATAGCCGCTGCCCTGCTTGTAGAACCCAAAGGCATATAGACCGGAAGGTGATCGCCATGAAGAGTTGGTGCCCGTAGGTGATAGCCATAAAGAGTTGGTGCCTGGCTTGAGAAAGAATCGCTCAGCTTGTTGAGCTTCTACATTGGAAATTACTGAGAAGAGAAGAAGAAGAGGCCAGATGGTTGCCATCGTCATGGAATTGTTCTCTTTGCGTTTTTTTTTTCCCTAATCTGGATCTGATTTCAATTGGAAAAGTCAAAGAATGCATGAAGCACACAAGGATTGAATGAGAGGTGAATGTTTTGGAAAAGAAATTTTGGTTGATTTGTTGATCTACTTTTGTTTCTTGTTTTCCATTGCATAAGAACCACATGTTTCTATAACCCTATCATTCTTGATGACATGTAAAGAAGTTTTCTTCAATTTTCAACATAAAGATGTTTATAACCCCCAAAATAATATTTCATCTCGCGGAAAAATATCTTATAACACTTGGTAGACACACTCACAATAATTTTTTTTTTTCCAAAGAAAAAACTAAAATCATACAAAAACCTAAAAAGTACCCTTTAAAATTTTTCTTTGTAGATATCTTGTTAATGAATCCTACCGATTTTACAAACAAAAACCCTAAATACAACTCATATTTATGTTTTATTTTTGAAAAAATGCTCTGAGATGGGAACTGGATGAGAACAAGGAAAGGTGTCTTCCGTCCATACATTTCGGAATAAGTTCGGTGTAAGGGAGAAAAAAAACCCCAAAGAGATGTTTTTGTGTGATAATGTGATTGTGATCTACTGCTGTGAGTTTGAGTAAGTTTTTGTTTATATTGTGAGCATTTTTTTCAAAAGTCCAAGTTAACCAGTGTCACCATTCCTTTCATTAAAAATATGTATCTATCATATGCTTAAAAGATATATAATGATTTTTTGAATAAGTTTCAACCCATTTTAAATAATTTTGTTCTTCAAAAAAGATGCATGTCAAAATTGTTTATTGTTGCTAATGAGATTTCAGGTCATGAGCTGATTTTTTTGGTTTATTTCTAGAAGAATTAAGTCGATAATGAGAGTGAATTCGAACCCAAATATTATGCAATTATGCTCTTTATAATATACATCAAAGCACATAGAAGTAAACTTTTATCTCTATTTTTTAAAATATATAAAAGGACAATTCTATGGGGCCCCATCGTTGGGTCCCCGTAATATAAAATTTTTTTACATTCTTTTGCATTTCATTTTTTTTTTTAACAAAATCAATAAACAGAATATTTGGAGATAAAATATATGTGATTTTTTATTTTTATTTTATTTAAAAATTCCCATGGAGGCGCAAAGGGATCCCAATGCCGGAGCCCCATATATTTACTCCATATAAAATATCCATAAGGCCATTTAAATTTGAAGCTCCTAAGGGAAGAGAAAAAAGAAAATCAATTATCATATAGCCACTATACATTTGAAATTTTTTTTCCCATATAACCAACAAATACAAAACTAAACAATTTTCAAAACTATTCACAGATGTGTTGTTGTATTTTATTTGGAAAATACTATGTACCCCCACAAATGTACCCCGATCCCCACCCCAATTTCAATTTTATTTTTTAGCTTTTTTTAGATGATTTTTAAATAAGTGTTTTTAAATAATGTTGTGATTTTTTTAAAATGTTTTAATATGTTAAAAAAATCATGTAAAAAATTATATTTATTTTACATGATTTTTTTAACATTTTAAAATATTTTTAAAAGATATAAAAAAATCATAATATTATTTAAAAATACTTACTTAAAAATCATTTAAAAAAACTAAAAAAAAAAATTTGAAATCGAGGTGGGAATCGAAATACATTTGTGGGGATATGTAGCATCTTCCATTTAATTTGTAGGAGACGTATAAGGCCCTATTTAAAATAAGAAAAAATCTTTAGAGCATCCTCTATTGAGAGCATTCATTGCACTCATAAATAATACTTAGAAGAAATTTACTAATTTATTCTTAAATATTATTCATAAGTGTGGTGGATATTCTCAAATAGTGGATACTCTCCAACATTACTTTTAAAATAAATGAATGGAGAGAGAGCAACACAATTTTTTAGTAACACAACATAAATAAATAAATAAAAATCCACCGTATCTGAGTGAAAAGATTGGGAGAGGAAGAAAATAAAATGAAAATTACCAAACAAAAAAAATGGAATCTAAGGGGAAAAAAATCTGCAGTAACTGGGATTCCTCTTCCTTCGCGCTGGAAAAAGCTTTACTAGACTCTCAGCAATCACTCGAGATTGGGTGCAGGTGGGTTCAGATTGTGTGTTGGTGAAGTGCTTATGTGGCAGGTAGGGATTGGTTGGCTGCAAAATGAGAATTTGAAGACAATCGGACTGAAGTTTTACTCTTTTTTAAAAGTTTAAGTTAACAAGTATCATCCGACTCACCAATCCTCTCATTTAAAAAATATGTACTTACCTAATGCTTAAAAGATACCTAATAAATTTTTGAATAAGTTCCAATCTATTTACTCTTTTTTAAAAGATACCTAATAAAGAACTTTGTTCTTTACAAAGATTGTATGTCAAAACTGTTTTTTATCGTTAATGAGATTTCAGGTCATGACCTGATCTTTTGAGTTTATTTCTAGAAGAATTACGTCGATAAAGAGAGCGAATTTGAACCCAAATATTACGTAGTTGTGCTCTTTATAATACAAATCAAAGCTCATATAACAATAATTTTATCTACAATTCTCAAAACATATAAAATATCCATCAGGCCAATTAAAATTTTGAAGCTCCTTCAGGAAAAATATAAAGAAAAAGAAAATCAATTTTCATATAACTACTATAGATTTGAATAACTTTTTTTCCATGTAATCAACAAGTACAAAATCAACCAATATTAACAGCTAAGTACACAAGATTCAAGCGAACACACCCAATTATATAATTAAATTAAATTCTTAGTAATTAAGAGCTATTCATAGATGTGATGTTGTATTTTGTTTTGTATGAGACGTATAAAACTAAGGACATACAAAAATATAAAAAATAAAATGGCAACTCAATTTTTCAGAAAACTTACAAAGTGGAAGTTGATGATCCGTGTCTTCTTTTTTAGAAATTTGTATGAGAGATTTGAGGATGGAAGACAACAAGAACCAAACATTGAGTTTATAGGTGATTTGGTGCCGTGGAGGAAACAGTGTGATCGCGCCAAAAAATTCAACCACTGCAGCAGTACAGTCTGGACGCATTTAATGCGTTTCCATTAAAAAATATATAATAAAATTAAAATTAAAAATTCTGATTCATTTTTAATTTTTAATTTTTATTATAATTATAAATAAATTTTGAAATAAAAAATTGCAAATTTAAAAAATAATTAAAAAGTGATTTTTATCAATTATTTTTAAATGTGTTAAAAATTATTTCTAATAATGATTCTTTTTATTATAAAATACAAATAAAATTATTATTTCACTATTATTAATATTCAAATCAATCCAAAATCAATACTCAATATATTTTATATATCCAAACAACTCAAATTATTCTCAATGAGACTTACAAATTTTTTTTTAATTTCATCTCCAACTATTTATAGGTATTTTCAAAATTTTTTAAAACTTCTCAACATCCAAACATAATTAATAGACGAGATAATTTAGAAATCAGTCCTGCTAATAATCTTCAAAAAACAGCCTAACATAATTTTTTTAACATCTTAAAATATTTTTTAAAAATATAAAAAAATATAATATTGTTTTTAAAACACTTATCTGAAAATAATATAAAATTAAAAATTTTAAAAAAAAAAAAGGTCTCAAAATTGGGACAAGTAAAAATTCTTAATATTTTTCTAATCAAATATAAATTTTCTTTGTGGAACAAAGCGTGTTGAAGAGTATTAGAGTTTGAAATTGTTGAAAAAGTCTTAATTCTAAAAGGAAGACTATAAGATAATAATGATAGGCTTTTTGAAAGTCCTTTTTCCTTTGACAATGAAATTGAATACTAATTTTTCTCCTCTGGTGGCGCAGATAATTGGAAATAACGCGTTGTGCACAATACCAAAAACAGAACAATTCTTCCACCGGCGGCTATGCATATACATATACATATATATATATATATATATACATATACATATACATATACATATACATATATATACTAGGTAAAAATAACGTGTAAAGCACGTTTGCTTAATATTTTTAAAATTTTTAAGAATTATTTTTATTAAAAATTAATTTTTGATTAATGATAATCCAATACTTTTGCATTTAAAATTAATTTCTAACTTAAATAAAATAACATAATTCTATAAATACAATAACAAAAAATACAATAACATAGTTTCATAAATTCAATAATATAGTCCCATAAACACATAACTTAGTCTCATCATGTTTCTTTTTTAACTTTGTTTTCTTCTATATTCCAGGCACATGGATTTTAATTAAATCAAAAAAAAAATTATTTTTATTTTTATTACATACAGTGGGATTATATGTGAATTTATTGCTTTAATTTTGTTTCTTTTATATTAATGATTAATGTAAATAATATTTTCTTAACCATTCAACTTGTTTGTTAAAAAATTATATTATATAAGACTATATTGATTAACATATTATGTAATTTAATAAATAGATAGACATATCTAAATTGTGAATAAAATATATTTTCTTATTTTATGGTAATTATATTATATATTAATAAAATAATTTTTATTTCAGTACAGGTAATGTTATTAATAACAACATTAACATTGTGACATAAAGTTAAAATAGAGAAATATTTTTAAAATTATTATTTTAAAAAAAACATGTAATAAGAAAAAACAGATTAATAAATATGATTATGATATATATGTCTATATGTGATCTACCTTCGTATCAGAATGGATTCATGTTAAGGAATGGATTTAAAGCTTAGATTATTTACTGTATTGTTTGGATTTTTTTCATCAAATTCTATGCTATATGTTGAACGGAAAACACATGTTATAATAAATGTTATGACGTTTTCATCAGCCTATCAGGAATTTAGGCGTATTCTCAAGATAAATACTCATGTATATTATAATATATATATATAAATACTTCTTTTTAGAATGGAATTAACAAGTATCATAAAATTATAAGAGATGTTTATTTATGAAACTGTATTATTTTATGTTATTGTATTTATAAAATTTTGTTATTATATTTAAGAGCCTGTTATTTTATGTTGATTTATGGGACCGGTGCGGTTTTTTTTTTTTTAATTTTTTTTTTTTTAACTTCAACTTCTATTTTGTTGTTCCTTTAAATTAATTCTTAATAAAAATAATTTTTTTAAAAGAGAAAACATTTAATTCAGTTTAACGTAAAAATTTTATTAAATAAAAAATAAATGTACGGACGGAAATTTTATCAAATAATATATATTATAAAATGATTATAATTATCAAATAATTATTTATATATATTATTTATAATATAATAAATAATATATATATTATAAAATGAATTGGGAAGCAGAAGCGTAGGTAATATAAATAACTGAACTTTGCCAATAATAAAATGAATTGGGAAGCAGAAGCGGAAGCGGAAGCGTCCGTCTGTACATTTATTATTATAATTTTTTTACGTACGCTATAATAAATATATGTAATTATTTATATAAATCATTATAATTGAAATCATTATAATTCAATTTAACGGCATCAAAATAAATGAACTTTTGACTGAAAATTTTAACGGTAACTGTTAAAAAAAGAAATTCCGTTATATAGGCTCTTTATATGTATAGAATATATATATATATATATATATATACTAGTGGGGACGACAACATGCAATGCACGAAAAAATTATCTGAAAAATATCATATGTTAGACAATAAAAAAATTATGACTATTTATATAATGTAAAGTAGGAGAAAAATATGATATTGAGTTGAAAGAAAATATATCTATTTATATAATATAAAGGACAACATAAATCATCATATGTTACACATAAAAAAAGTAAATTCTATCGTTTGCATTTAAAAATGTTATGTACTAAGAATAGCGTATTCTAAGTAAAGAAAATAGGAAGTTTTAGTGTAGTTTAATTTATTAATTTATTATTTCATTATATTTTATTCTAATTTATAGTTTATTTTATTTTATTCTATTTTTTTTATTCTGTTTTTATATTATATTATATTTATTTATTTCATTTATTTATTTTATTGTATTGTATTTTATTTAGTTCAATTTATTATTTTATTATTTCATTTTATTTTATTTTATTTTATATTTTATTAATCTTTATTTTAATCTATTTTATATAAAATAATAAAATATCCTATTTTATTACTCTACTTTATTATATTTTATTCTATTATCAAATTTTTTATATTATTATATTCTTTTTATTTATTTTATTTAACTTTTTATTTTATTACTCTACTTTGTTATATTATATTTTATTATTCAAACTTTCTATATTATTATATTGTATTTACTTATTTTATTTTACTTTTTATTTTACTTTATTGTATTTTGTTTTAAAGCTTACTTTATTTTATTTTATTTGATATGTTTTATTATATATTCGTTTTATTTACTTATTTATTTTTTTATTTATTTTTATCATATTTAATTTTGCTATTTTATTTTATTCTATTTATGTTTTATTTTATTACATATTTATTTTATTATTTTATTTTATTTACCTAAGCTAACCGAGTCCTATCCATCAACCCAACCAAACACGTAAAGTCCAGCCCGCAACAAAACAACCTATAAAGACAGCTGAAGTCCAAACCAAACACTCTAAAACGCACTGTTTTCAGACCCATCCCTCACTGCACCACCCAAAATGCACCATTTTGCATTTCATCCCCAACCAAAACACACCGCACAAATCGTCTTCAACCTGGAGCTCGACTTCTCAGGGCTTCAATCCAAAACCTTCTTCCCACCAAAACATCCCCTCACCTCAGCCCGTTCCTTCTTCCCTCTCCCAAACATCCACACACTACAACCGAAACCCAAATGAACAGAACAACACTCGTAAATCCTAGCCGCGAATAATCCAACAAACAAAGCAAATAATCGAAGACAAACAACGCAAATAATTCAAAAAATACAACCCAAACAAAACGCAACCCAAAGACAGAACCGAATCACATTCAATCTGTTAAGGTCATAAAAATGGGCCAACGGGTCGGGGTGAGAGAAAGAATTGTTTCTACCGCACTGATGCGAGTTGGGCTTTTTTTGAGGTCGTTTGGGACTCCGTTGAGATCCCGGCGTGACTGTACGTACGTAATAACAAATAAAATAAGAGAGATGGACGCACAATTTTACGTGGTTCGACAAATGCCTACGTCCATGAATATTTGGGAATGAGAATTCACTATAATGGAGATTTTTACAATCTCTCATAGCTCACTGTACAGGGAAAAATATAGATGAATATTTAGATAAATTCGCCGTGCTGCTTTTGGAGAAATCTGGGGAAGCTGAGGTTGAATAAGAAGAGACCACCTAAATTGTTCCAGCCGGCCAGAGTAGCCCCTCTTTCATCTGTTCGAGTCCCCAAGTAAAATATCTGGACAGTCAGATATTTTACTTTAGCCGTATGTGCGTATCACTTCCTTACTTTGTTCCTATCTCTTTCTTTATTTTCCTAACAGCCCCCATCACTCTTGGTCAAATATTGTCTACTTTTGTACTGTTGAGATGCTATAGATATTTCTAATCCCTTTCAGTACTCCGCGAATTCTTATCAAAGATACTTTGATGAAAATTTTGTCTTTGTAGTTTTGTATCCTGAATTCCGAGAAAATACTAATTATGTAAAATGTTGCTGTGGAGGTAGGTTAAGGGGAGACCTTAGTAATCTTCGCGTGGGTGGATGTTTTGTAGGTTGTGGATGGTCATACAACATGCGAGCCTTCAAAAGGGTTGTGGTTGATCTGACAATCCTGCGAGTATTTTGAGAGGGATGTTGCTGTGAGGAGGGCTCAAAGCCTATTCCGTCATAGTATAAGACTCGTCTGATGGTGTCATCGCGTGAGACCCAACGGGAGTGTATTGCCTAGAACTCCGCGGGAGGTGTCATCGCATAAGACCCGGCGGGAGTGCATCACCTAGGACTCCACTGGAAATGGCATCGCATGAGACCCGGCGGGAGTACATCGCCTAAGACTCCGCGAGAAATGTCATCGCGTGAGACCTGGTGGGAATGCATCGCTTAGGACTCCGTGGGATTTTGTCACTTCGCGTGAGTGGATAGACCAACCCTGCGGGATTCTGTTACTTCGCGTAGGTGGGCAGACTGACCCCGCGGGAGGTGATAACGCGTCGACATCCCATGCTGCAGGCAATAACTTTATCAGTATAAAGATAAATTCACATATTGTAAGAGAGACAAACTAATGTATTTTTGTCCGTGGAAGGAAGTTTTCGAGTGTCGAATGTCGAATGATGAATTTCTGAACGTCGACTCCCGAGCAAGGAGCTGTGAGATCTTAAGCATTAACTCACGAGTGTCGTGTTCCGAGTCTCAAGGCATGGGTGGTGGTTGCCTGATTCCTGCAAAAATGTGAGGAAGATAGCTCTTATAGAGCATGAATATTTCGAGCTTGTGAGTTTTCCATGAGCGAGGTGAGAGGCGTGTGAGCCTGTGTGACGACTTGGTGAGCCGTGCAGGTGAGAAGTTGTGATCGAACGGGTGTCCTAAGTACGGGACGTGTTATCATGAGAGTACAATGGTCTTGTTACTGTGCACCCGTATAGTCCCTATGTTCACATGCACTTCGTGAAGTGAAGCCTCAAGACAAAAATTCAAGTGTGATGTGGCGAGGGTCTTGTGCGCAGAATGCTATAAAGGAGAGTGTTCCTCTAGACTCTAGAGGTGTACTTTGTAAATGTTTCGAGAGGTGTGAAGGTTTGTGTCTGGAGTTGAGTATGAGTGAATTCAGAGATGTTCCTAAGTGGTGATTACTGAGCTCCTGTAGGGAAGTCCAAGCTCACGGAAGTGTGCTCAAAGCCCAAACGAAGTTGCGAGCTCGAGGAGCGGGCAGTACCCCGCAAGTTTGAGCGGCTCAAATCTATAAACTTTGAACGGAGGTAGGGTTTTCAAGTGGCATGGTAATGGCATTTTATTTCTGAGTGGTGGTCTAAGATTAGGCTAATCGCGATCGGGCTAGTGTGAATTTGAACATGCATGGGTGATGTGAGTTTTGAGTAGTTGAGGGTATGCGAGAAAAATGGTACCCAGGCTAGTAAACCTTGATCTGGTCGAGAGAGTAATCTCGAGTCGGTGGAGTGGTGTTTTATTTTTCGAGCGACACTCCTGAGTAGTATCCAAACTGCTTGATGCTCGTTCCACAGAGATTCTCGAGTGTTTGGGGCTTGGGAGAATTGAGCGATATTCCTGTATGCTATGAGCATGTTCATGTGCGATGGTGTAACTGACCGCGCAAGAAATCCCGAGCGATGTATGTGTCTAGCTGTGTGGTGGCCCGTGGAAGATAACTGAGCCAGTGGAATTCCGAGTGAAATGATGCCTGGGCTAGTGACCCTAAGCTGGCTTAGGGTGCAACTTCGAGTAGGTTTCCCGTGCAAGGTGGAGCCTTTGTTGTATAGGGAGTATGAATGCAGTAAGTTGGGGTTCGTGTGAAATGTCCTGAAAGAGAGGGAGGGAATCTGACCGCATTTTAGTAAAGGGAATCTAATCGTGTTGTGGTAAGAGGAGTTCCCGAGTTTGCGCTTTCCGAGCTAAGGTTTCCGAGCTTGTGTCTCGGATTGAAGGAGTCTGTGTGACAAATCTGGGAGGGAGGAAAGGAGCTTAATGGATTTTCGAGCTGGTAGAGCTCGGACCGAAGAACCTGGAGTCAGTGGAGCTCGTTTCGAGGGCATCCCAGTTTGACGAATACCAAATTGGTGGCATCCCCGAGCTGGGAGAGATCCGAGCAAGAGACCAGGTCTAGTGGGCGGTTGGGCTAGCTGGCGTGAGGTGTCCGTGTGTGAGAGGTGGCCCGACCGAGTTGAAGGTGTCCGAGAGGTGAAGGGTCCAGAGTGGGCTGAAGGCATCCGAGGTGTGAAGGGTCCTGAGCAGGTGGTGCTAGCAAACCCGAGCTGGCTAAAGGTGTCGATCAGAGGGGCTTGGCTTGGAGGTCATGTCCAAGTTGTGATGGTGTCCGCTTATGGTTCCCGAGTAAGGAAAGCTCGGACTGGAGGTGTCTGAGTTGGGATGGCATCTGTTTATGGATTCCGAGTAAGGGAGGTTCAGACTGGAGGTGTCTGAGCTGGGATGGCGAGCTGAGCCCGAGTCGCGACCATCCTGTACGGATGGATTTCAGACATAGTGGGTGACAGCCCTGGAGGTTTTTGGCGGGCCAGCGACCCTCCGGCGAATCCAGACAGAGCTGGTGGGCCAGCCATGTCCCAACGGGGCTGGGCCTGAAAGTGGCCATGTGTAAGGGTGCCGAGCCACCTAGTTTATTTCCGGCGAGATGGCTGGTTGGCCCCAAGCTCGCCAGAAACAGAAACTGTCGGCGGTCAGGGTAGCGACTGCCGGCAAGCCACCGGGGCTCACGGCTTGATGCCGTGAGCCTCTCGAGGTAGCACGCCCGGCGTGTCCCCGAGAGGAATCAAGAGCCCCGACGACCGTGACCATTTCTACGGGTTGCCGGCCAAAAACCGTCGGCGGTCCCCGTCGGGACCGCCGATGATCCAGCTGAGCTCACGGCTACTGCCATGAGCTTCGGGGCTCATCACGCCGTGTCTCCGAGGACCGAACATGCATGAAGTACTGTGCACGCATGCACAGTATGTGCATGCATGAAGTACTGTGCACACATGTATAGTACGTACATGCATGCACTGTATACCGCATCACTGTGCACGTTTAAGTGCACAGTGTTTTAGACTATAGATATATCGAGCCAACGTATACATGTGTTCGTGTTTCTTGTGGATATCTCGCGTCAGAAAGATAAATGAATAGATGGTTGAGCTCGAAATCGATCGAGTTGGTATCAGCGTCTTTCCGATCGTATTAGTGATAAAAGTAACAAAATATAAAAATAAGAATAAAATGGTTGAGTATACTTATCTAGAAAAAAATTTTGTTGAGTCGGTTAGTCGGATGCTTTTATTCAATGGGTTAGAAAGTCATCATTTTCTCATTACCGATTCTCGCCATCCCACATATGGCGCCACTATTAAGGTCATAAAAATCGGCCAACGGGTTGGGGTGAGAGAAAGAATTATTTCCAACCCACTGGTGCGAGTTGGGCTTCCTTTGAGGTCGTTTGGGACTCCCGGTGAGATCCCGGCGTGACTGTACATACGTAATAACAGATGAAATAAAAGAGATGGACGCACAATTTTACGCGGTTCGGCAAATGCCTACGTCTACGGATATTTAGAAATGAGAATCTACTATAATGAGGATTTTTATAGTCTCTCATAGTTCAGTGTACAGAAAAAAATATAAATGAATATTTAGATAAATTCGCCGTACTATTTTTGAATAAATATGGGAAAGCTGAGGTTGAAGAAAAAGAGACCACCTAAATTGTTCCAGCCGGCCAGAGTCCCCCCTCTTTATCTGTTCGAGTCTTTTTATAGCCAAGTAAAATATCTGGACAGTCAGATATTTTACTTTAGTCGTATGTGCGCATCACTTCCTTACTTTGTTTCTATCTCTTTTTTTATTTTCCAAACAGCCCCCATCACCTCTGGTCAAATCTTATTACTTTTCTACTTTTATACGTGCTATAGATATTTCTGATCTCTTTTACAATCTAAAAAACACAACGGAAACAGAGAACACAGATAAATCCAAACAATACCTCTGTTAATTCTTGTGAAAAACACAGACAAATTCGAAAAACACAAAAAAAAAATGCAACTAAACCCAATCGGATACAACAAACGAATCGAACACTACCAACAATAACAGAACAAATACTCGAACACGCAAAAGAAAAAAAGCAAACCAAAAAACCCAGCCGAAATGGGAAACAAAACACAAGCAAACAAACGGGAAAGAAAGCGAAAAGCACAGATCCAAAACAAAACAAAAATCATAAACAAAAATCTAGCCAAACAAACCACAAGACCAACGAAAACAAAGAGCAACCAAATTCGAAATAAACGGGGAAGAAAGTGAAAAGCTTCAAAAGAGAGAGGAAAAAAACTCTTACCTTTCGCTTCAAGAGAGAGGAATCCGAAAAGCTTCCCTGGATGATGCACGCCGTTTTGTTTCGCGAGAAGGTGAAGCAAAACTGAGAAGATGGAGAACTGAGAGGGACTAGGGTTTTGTTTGTGTGGTCTGAGACTCTGAGATGTTCAGACATCAAATCTTCAGTAACGTTAAAAGCCAAATTTAACCTCCGTGCGTAAAAAAACCAAACACAAACCAATAAGTGCAAACAACAAACAGAAATGTCAATAAAAGAAATAGATGGGGATAGAATTGGAACGTAAAAATGCTGAAAAGCTACGTACTTATATTAAAGTAGTTAGATATTAGGGACGGTTTAATATATATGTTGTGATGTTAAGCGATTGTTAAATATATTATATTTTAATTTAAAAATATAATAATATTATTATTATTTAAATATTAAATAATAAAATTTGATTTAAAGATTTTAATATGCAAATAGAATATATTTTTTTATAATTTAAATACTTACTTTTATTTTAAATAATACATATTTCTTTTAATATTAAATTTTGAAAATAAATAAGACTATCAACATAAAAAATACATATTATTTTACTATTTTTATTCTAATTTTACTATTATTTAAAAAATTTGTGCATTTTAGATAAAATATTTTTTTTAAAATTTATATTTATTTTATTTTTCAATCAAGCCTTTTATCTTTTGGACAAAATATAAAGCCTATTTAAGATGGAACCTTAAATAATAGCCTAATTGACTGTCGCTTTGAGCGGCCTGATATATATTAGTAAGGGATCATGTGCCAAGCACGTGGATTTTAATTAATTAATAAAAAATAATTTTTTTATTACATACAGTGAAATTATATATAAAAAAATAATAAATAATAAAAAATACAATAGAATTATATATGAATTTTTTTAATTTTGTTTCTTTTATAATGATTAATGTAAAAATTGTGTCAGGGATGGTCCAGTCCACACGGACAGTCTTCTCATAATAATATGGCAGTACTACATTATAACTGAGAGTTGTTGGTGTGTGGACCGTTCTATTATTTTAATTAACATAACAACTAATCTATTTATGATTATAATATAATTATTCCGTACATACGTGTACGGACCTATCATTAGTTTTTGTACTAACGTGGACAGACATAAAACATGTACAAACATATTTAATACATATTAATAATTTACAGTTATATATGTTAGAATAAGTGGAAGGATTAAATAAATAAATAAATTTTTAAACATCTTTTAAACTATTGTTACTTTTTCGAAGTCTACAGTTACTTTGGGGGATCCCGAATAGGATTCCGCTCAGGCAATTTTTTTTATTTATTTTTAATTTTCTTTCTTTCATTTTTTAAAATAGTTTTCATCTTTTATTTTTTAAAAATAAATTTATAAGAGTAATAAAAAATACTTACTTAATCACTAAATAAAAATATATTTTTTTTTATAATGAAGTGTGACTTTTATTTGTAACTTTTATTTATAACTCTAACATTTATCATATGTTAAACTTATTTTGGCACAATCTGCCATATTTATTCATTTGTGCCCCAAAATTATAATACATTCTTTATTTTTATTGTGATTTGCCATATTGTTCATGTATTGATGAAAACATATAAAAATTATATTAATAAACCTATTATTATTTTTTACAATCACAACAGTTATCTTTATTAAAATTTTATGAGTAATTGGCATGTTAATTAAGAAAAAAGTGAACAGACTATAGAATAATAGTGAAGCTCAAAGCCAATCATTTTTTAGACTATTTATTTTTTACATTTGAAGCCCAAAAAAATAAAAAATTAAATGAAGTTTCAATCCTCTTTTCCCAATTTTGTATCAGTCGAGCACCTCTATGACTCTGTTTAGACATATCAAATAGCCTTATTAACAATAAAATTAATATTATCATTAATATGACATTTGATAATAATATAAAACTTAATATTCAACAATTAAGATTAAAATTTGAAAATACTAAAATTATTTATTAATAAATTTTATTAAGTAACAGTATATTAAAAAAGTGATTTAATAAATATGTAGATCTCTTTAAATTACTAAAAGAATATATTTTATTACTTTATGAAACCAATCTCATCTGATTCTCTCGTCTCGAAACTTCACAAACCAAATGGTTATCCATTAACCGGTCCCTCGTAGCCTCACTTTTGATCTTTCTTTATACGTAACCCCCCTTAAACCCAATCTCTCATAATCTTTCAAGCCCTTCTTGCATGAATTTAGCCGAACGAGAAGCAAAATATGGGCATAACTCAGGGAGAGACATAGATAAATAGGGGTGTTTATCCGAATTCCGGATTTGAGAATTCGGATTCCAGATTTGAGAATCCGGAACCCAGATTCAAAATTTCCTTAAATTTTTTTTAAAAAAAAATTAAAAGTATTAATAAATATATAAAATTTTAAACCAGGCCAACCCGACCTGAATGAACAAGCCTACAAACAAATGGATAAGCTCTCAGTCTTCCCCTTCTCCAAAATCTGATTCTCTCTCTCCCCATCCCCATCCCCATCCCCAAATCCAAAAATTAAAGAGCTAGCAACAACAATACACCCAGAAATACAACAGCTAATCAAATTTATCATTTGCTCACCTATTTGTCAATTAGATTTATTTTATAAATCCAAATATTCATGCACCTTCTTTTTTCCTTTTCTTTTTCCTTTCGGTTTTTTGCTTTTTTCGATTCATCCCAAACCATTTTATAGGAAAAACTGTTTTATTTATTGCTAATAGTTAACTATTACATGTAAATAAATAACTAAATAATAAACCAGAAATATTAAATTTAACAGAATAAACACGAGAAAACATGCTCAAAGAAGTCAAGAATTGAAAAGTAAAGAAGAAAGTTTAAAAATGAAGAACAACAAAAATGATGGGGAGTAACCACACCACACTCAAGTGCACACACTCACATGAACAGTAACATATTACTGTTCATGTGAGTGTGTGCACTTGAATGTAGTTTATCTCTAACATTTCTCAGAGAACAAAGAAAAAGAAATAGGAAAGGTAAAGAATATGAGGGCTGTAGCATTTCTCGATTCATCCCAAAACATTTTATAGGAAAAACTTTTTTGTTTATTGCTAATAGTTAACTATTACATGTAAATAAATAACTAAATAATAAACCAGAAATATTAAATTTAAAAGAATGAACATGAGAAAACATACTTAAAGAAGTCAATAATTGAAAAGCAAAGAAGAAAGTTTAAAACTGAAGAACAACAAAAATGATGGGGAGTAACCACACTACACTCAAGTGTACACACTCACATGAACAGTAACATGTTACTGTTCATGTGAGTGTGTACACTTGAATGTAGTTTATCTCTAGCATTTCTCAGAGAACAAAGAAAAAAAAAATAGGAAAGGTAAAAGAATACGAGGGCTGAAGACTTTAGGTGATAGGAATCGGTATGAAGTGAAGAAGATAATTTTTATAGCAAGTGGCAAGCATAAAGCGTCAAATATAATTTATGATAAAAAATGAGTTTACAAATGGGAAACGATTGGGTCCGGCAGACTAAAGAATAAAAATTTGCAAACACCCAATCGTTGGCTGGCACATAGCTAGCTCCCTCATTGCGTTAGCGGACCTGCAGGCACCAAATAAGGGTGAAAAATAAAAACTCCAAGCACATATCCGTTTCTCAATTTTCGTCCAATAGAGAATCCGACAACTTGGGTTCGACTAACCAAACGTTGCCGCCGACAAACCTGCTTCCTTGACGCCGACTAACCCATCAACGCCAAACAATCCAGATTTGAGATCGGGGTGAGGTTTTTTTCTTTGATCCCATGCGATGATTTCTTTCGTTCTCTTTTAAATTTTCTTCATTGTTTTGGTTTTGTTGGTTTTATAGAATCATATTCTAAGAGCTAACAGAAGATTGGTTTTTGGGTGAGATTTTTTTTTTGTTAAAAAAATTGGTTTGTGTGTCTTATGCCCTGATTTTCGAGCGATTTTTATTTTATTTTTGTTAATTGTTTTCATAAATCCATGTGTGTGTGTGTTTTTTTTTCATGAATATTGTCTAAGCTCAACAGACTAATTAATTGTTAAGACCACATTATGCAAATTGAGAGTTTGCACCAGCATAGAGACTCGGTGGAGAGCTTGCATCAAGAAGTACTCATATAATTTTTGTGCATCTCCCTCATCAAGGACTTGTTTTATTCGAATGCCAAAATAATTCGGAATGTCCTTAGGTGTCCAACCAACATTGTAATCACCACCATGCTTTTTACTCAAAACAAACATTATTTTTCGTGTTGGTATCCTCGAATCATTTAATGTCACTATTTTTTGAGCCGATGTCACCCGTTTATGTCCACGAAGCAAAGTCGTACTATTGAGTGACAACAATTCATGATTATGTTGCAGTACAAACTTGGACACAACTCATTTGCTTTCATTCTTCTTTATTTTGATCATCACCTTACATCTGCACCTTATTTCCAAAGCCTCAGGTCTTGCTCTTTCTTACCCTTTAAGATTATACCGACGATATCCTTCTCTCACACACACATAATCAATAGCAGCTAATGACTTTTCAATGCATGACAACTGCTTATGATTTGCTCGAATGCTAAAACCAATTCGTCTAGAGAAAGCTTTATAGTAACTATGTGCAGCCTCTAGGTCGTCAAATTCTAGCCCAACATATGGTTCCATATATGAAGATGACATTGTATGGTCTTCCACAAGCATGCTCCTATCCACAGTTCAACCTCACCATCATCTTCAATTATCTCATTTTCATTAGTGCTAGAAATAGAAGTGTTGTTTAGAATCTCAACAAGATCTATTAATGTATTCATGATTCACATAACCTGATAAAAAAATGATCAAGAACTTCTCACAAAAATATAGATCAAGTTAAATATATAGTATGTGCCCAGGTATGCAGTGAAGCAAATAACATGGTAAATCCTACTAGTTTAGTTGGAAACTAATAGTGGAAGAATTATTTATTTAAGCCTTTGCCCAGCTAAACAATATTCGGGAGAATGTGCCTAGCTAAACAAATGAATGCCCAACACCAACACACAAACCAAGAAATCAAAAAGTGCCTCAATCTACAAATCCCAACAATATGGTCATATAAATCAGGTGCAATTATGTCGATGAAAGTGTAGTAAAGGTTTAATTATTATTATTTAATTACTGAACCAACACCCTTTGTTAGATTCTAACGTATCTGTAATGTTGGCAGCCCCGTGTTAGTAACTAGAGACAAGTACCATACTCTTTGCTCGTTCATTTTTCTTTAACTAGTGACAAGTATCTGTAATGGTGGCCCCTAAGTCTCTATGCTGGTGCAAACTTTCAGTTTGCATAATGTGGTCTTAACAATTAATTAGACTGTTGAGCTTAGACAATATTCAAGAAAAAAAAAACACACACACACATGGATTTATGAAAACAGTTAACAAAAATAAAATAAAAATCGCCCAAAAATTAGGTCAAAAGAAACGCAAACTATTTAAAAAAAAAAAACAAAAACAAAATCTCACCCCAAAACCAATCTCTTGTTAGCTCTTAGAATATGATTTTATAAAGCCCAACAAAACCAAAATAATGAGGAAAATCTAAAGGAGAATGAAATAAATCATTGCACGTGGTCAAAGAAAAAATCCTCACCCCGATTGCAAATCTGGGTTGTTTGGTGTTGATGGGTTAGTCGGCGTCAAGGAAGCGGTTTGTCGACGGCAGACTCTGGTTCGCCAACGGCAATGCCTATTCAGTCGAACCCAAGCTGTTAGATTTTCTATCGGACAAAACTGAGAAACAGATGTGTGCCTGGAGTTTTAATTTTTCATCTTTATCTAGTGCATGCAGGTCCACTAATGCAATGAGGGAGCCAGCTACGTGTCAACTAGTTGGGTGTCTGTAAATTTTTATTTTTCAGTCTGCCGGACCTAAGCGTTTCCCTTACAAATATAATCAGTCAGTGGAAGTCGTGAAAAAATGGAAGAAAGGCACATGTTACATTTGTAACAAGTGTCGTCCGATCTGCTACAACACCAATACAAAGGCATGCACCACCACGTCTAAGAATATTTCAGAAACCTAATTAATAAAACTAGTGCGAGGTGGCACAAGTTCTTCTCAAACAAAGACACGATGATCTCCATGCAAAACCAAACAGCCAACCTTGAACGCATGCGACCCGCCCCACTAGTTTTTCACTAAAATCCCAATTTTCTATGATATAATTGGAAACATATAGAAAAATCAGGGATAATTTTGGAACTAAAATTGAGGGACAAAGGGAAAATCAGTACAAAAACAAGGGTAAAATTGGAACAAGACTTGAAATAGAGAGGCATGGGTAAAATTGGAACAAAAACTTGTTCAACTACCTGCTTATTGCCGCTTATTATATATAAGATATATTTGAAGAGGAAGAAGACTTGATCTTAGTTATATATATAAAGATAAGGGAATAAAAAGGTAAAAGATCTCATGTTATTAGTGCAATCATTCCTTTTTTTTGCTTATCTGTATTCCATTGCAACACTAGTATTTTATTATTACCATACAACACCAATCAAAGTAGTCGGTATCCTCAAAAAGTCTGTCATTATCATCATATAATATTCTTTCTGTTATAAAACTAAAAAGAAAATAACTATTATTGTAAGAAAAATATAAAAGAAACTAAACTTTTTTCTTTTTATATATTTTCTTATGAATTTCATAACAACTAAAATTCATATTTATAGGCGTTGAAATTACTATGAAAGTTACTGTGCAAGACTTAAAATAATGGTGGTGGAGTCATTCACAAAATCCCCGCCCTCAATAATTCATAACACTCCCTTTTGAATGACCACCTATAAAGAATCTACTTCGTTAAAACATTGCCAAGGAAAAATCCTGTGGGAAGAAAAACCAATGGCGAAGAAAAAATAGTACAGTCTTCTTATGTATCCATGAGTGTTTTAAGATTGGCTCATTAAAATCTTGTAAAGGAAAATTCAGTGGAACAAAATCTTAGCAAAGGAAAAAAAGTACAATCAGCACAAGTTTTCAGGACTTTTACTCCCATTGAAAAGTGTATGACGATAGATTTTTGAGTTTTCACATTTTAATATTCTGCACAATTTTCTTGAATGTTGTAATTGGTGATGCCTTCGTGAATAAATCTACTAGATTATCACTTAATCGTATATTTGATATATCTTCATTTGATTTGAATAATAAGTAGCATTATTTTTGTATAAAATTGTTAGACTATCATTAATCATAAAAAACCGCACTTTTCTTGAATATGTAGAATTATTGATCTCAATCAAAATACACTCTAAACTTGTTTTCATGAATTGTAATAATTTCTGAATGATTTGAAAATGTAGAAGATAATATCTGGTTGACAGACTTAGTAGAAATTTGATATCTGCAGTAATACTTAAACTCCTCCTGATAATATGCATTAGTATTTCAAATAATAAGCAAACATTATTTCAGCATATATGACAGATTATGAATTTAAACATGATTTCCATCTAAATAATATATTAGAAAGAATATGATAATATTTTTATCTAAAATTTTCTCCCCCTCAATCGGCGTTATTAGGGAGAACTTGTTTATATACGGTGGAAATAACATTGGAAACCATCCATATATGATAAAAACTGTAAAAGTTTTGAGGTCTAATATTATCGGTTCGGCGAAAAATCAAATCCACTTGACATTGTTGACAAACGAGATCTTAAAAAGATTTGAAAGTTTCGGATTGTTGTTTAAATATAACCAATTTTACCATTGGTTTACTCTAGCAAAAAGATCTCTCATTCCTCATAGATTCAGTTGTTATTCATCCAGAACGATATTATGTCTGATAGATATTCTAATGTCTCATATTTGAACCATGAATCTTTTATATCTCAACCACTTATATTTTCTCCTGAGGCTGTAAATACCATGATAGGAGCAGGGATATATCTTTCTAGTAAATCTGATCCTGAAATTATTGCACCATCAAGAACCCTCAGTGCTCAATATGCAGTCTCTCTTACAACCATGTCTCAGAGGCTACTGGCGAGAACAAGTGAGATTGATCATCTTAAAAATCAAATATCTGAGTTGCATCAAATGCTTGCAACTAAAGATAGAAAAAATAAAGATTTAAGACAAAAAAACAAGGAGCTGAAGAAATTTGTAGACTGGTATTCTCGTGACCTGAAAACACAAGTAGAAGAGCTGGAACGAGAGAGAGTTCAGACACAAAGTCAACAACAGCAGTTAACGGTAGAGGTTCAGCGTTTACAAGAAAATAAGGATAGCTGTAATTAATCTCGCTGGCTTTTGAAATTATGCATCTAGCATATTTTGTAAAGTGAGATTTGAAGAGATGATGATTTGTCTTATTCTTATTTCTATTTCTATAAGAACCGTCTTAAACTTCATTTAGTACGCATCAAATCTTCTTTTCATATTTATAATTTATCTATATTTACATTCTTATTCTACAAATTCCCAATGGCTCATCAATTTCCTTTCAATATTTCTTACGATCAACATATGAGGTATCATTCACCTCAATTACAAATTATTTTTGCATTTTCCGCAGGTGTCATGTTGCAGCAAGCAAATGATCTGGCTAATAAGTCAAATCGTGAAGCCGTTTATGAGTTGGTAACTATCGGCACCCGATACTCCTCCTCTATTGTCGGATTTTTCAACCGATTATAATCCAAAAATCGTGATATTAAGGAGCTTAACGAAAATATTTCCATACTTCAACGACTCGTTCAAGAGTCTGACAGAAAAATTATAAACTTAAAGTAAGAGAATAAGGATTTAAAATCCTTACTTGCCTCTTCATTTCGACTACCTAATCCTTTAGATAAGGATGGTATGTTGCTTTATGAAGAGCAAATGCATTTGAGAGATGAGGCTAGAAGTTTCAAATTCTTATAACTCATCTATCAATTGAATAATAAGATATTTTATTTTCAAATACATTCCTTGAATTTTTAGCAGCTCTTGTGATCTCTTCAGGAGTTCTAACAAGGTAAATCATCAACGTAAACTACAATAATGGCAAATCCGGATTCTGATAAAACACATGGGCATATACGATTATTCTCAAATCCTTCTTTCAATAGATACTCGTTGATTTAATTATACCACATGCGTCTAGATTGCTTTAACTCATTTAAATATCTTTGAAATTTTATAAAGTACATAATCCTAAATGTACTTGAATTAGATGCTTCAAGTATCGTATATCTTTATATATATGTAATGAGCTAATGATCCTTATAAATATGCAGTAACAACATTCATTAACTGCATATCTAATCATTTCGTAATAACCAAATTGATTAAAAATATGAATGTGATTGCATTCATAACAAAAAAAATATGTTTTCTCATAACTACTCTCGGGTTTCTGCAGGAAACCTTGTACGACAAATTATACCGCATAATTTCATTTCGCATTACGCTTTCGTATAAATACTCACTTATATCTTATAGGCATTACACCCTTTGTTGTTTGGAAAACAGGTCCAAATATCTCTCGCTTTGCTAGCGATTTTAATTCAGCTTCTAGCTGCTTTTCATTTTGGCCAATTATTTCTACGTCGACATTCTTCGACAGTTTTTTACTCATTTTCTTCATTACTTCTGGTAATGTCAAGGGCCATCATATATGAAAATATGTTGTTGACAATAGTTTTATTTCTATCCAGAATTTCTCCAGTATTCGTGAAATGTATTAAGATCTCATTATTTTAGGTACCTGTTCCTCTCCAAAGGAAAACATTTCATGAAATACCTTTACAAGAGGTTCCTCTCAGAATGTTTATACTCTTCAAGAGTTTTCTCTTCAAGAATTATACTTTTTAGGAGGTTTCCCCTTCAGGAGTTTTGTACTTTTCAGAAGTTTTGTACTCTTCAAGAGTTTTGTATTTTATATAAAAAGTCTGGATAGATTTTATTTTGTAGGTACGGTCTCTTCAGGAGCACCGATTTATTTTCATTTTTCTCTTTTGCATTAATAGGTCTTCAACACTTCAGGTGTATCTTAGATTCATCTATTGTTGTTTTAACTACTTGTCATTCAGGGATTTCAATTCTTACTTAAGCATTAACAACAGTAATATATGATTTTACAATAACTTTAGTGTTAGTAAATATATTATGTAATTGATTTGCAACACTTTGCAGATCGATAATTCTCTGAATTTTTAGTTCACATTTATTTGTAAGAGGATCGAATTTAGATAGGGTTTTATTATCTCAAGTAATTTCTTATCGTGCTTCAGGCACTGATATTTCATTATTTCAAAATATGATGAAATATTAATAAGCTTATATATAAAAGTTTAGTATAAGTAAATCAAGTGCTTGGCCGTACAACAGGTACGTGACCACTGTTCAGTCATACCACATCTATGACAAACATCTTCATCTTTCTATGAAGAATTATTCTGAGGGCCTTTACCCTTCTCTGAGATGGATCACTTCTGGTGATACGATATATTTTTATCAACTTTAGTGTTGTCGCTTTTGGGACCAACATTTCTATAGTTTTTCTACCACGTCTACGCCCTTAATTCTTTTGAAAGGATGCACCGTTTACTTCTAGAAATGATGTAAATTCAATATCATTAATAGGACGTAATGATGATTTATTAATAAAATTTCATTATTTAGCTCAATCACTGGAAGACAAAATAAAAGTTCAGAATATTTATTGAATTTTGACTTTCGATATTTCTACTGCAGGAGCACATTCGATGTATGAAAAATAATATGTCTTCTTTTATATATCATTATCAGTGACCTTTTTACTGCATAATTTTAATATTGAGCTGATTTCAAAAAGTGCAGAATATTCAATACCACTCTTAAAATCTTACAACGTGCAATAAGTTATAATGATCTTTTGAAAAGATTGCATCTTCTGGTGCTTATATCTTTCTCTTAACTCATTTCACACAGTAAGATGATTTTTCACCATGAAATACACAGTACGGTCCTTCAAGAATAGATAATTTTTTTCTATGATTATATCTCCCAAGTTCATCATCATATTCAAATGAATCTCATCAAGGATCTTGGATAAATAATTTTTTTTTTTCAGAAATGTCAATAGTAATAAATCTAAATATTTGATATTATATCACAAAAATAAATCTGTGAATTTAAGAAATATATTCACATTATCATGAAAATAAAAGTAAAATTTTATCAAGTAATATTCAGTAATATTATCTTTAACATTTATCTCAAGGACTGCAGATAATATATTGAAAAACTTACTTGAAGTAGAAGACCACTAGCATCAGTATCGGTAGAACCTCGTGCTGATAACGTGTTATAAAACTAAAAAGAAAACTACTACTATTGCAAGAGAAATATAAAATAAACTCTTTGAAACTTTTTTCCTTCTATATATTTTCTTATGAATTTCATAACAACTGAAACCCATATTTATAGGCGTTGAAATTATTATACAAGAAGTTACTGTGCAAGACTTAAAATAATGGTGGTGGGGTCATTCACAAAATAATTAAGGGGGTGGAGACCGCCCCCAATAATTCATAACACTTTCTAAGTCTTTGTCATTTTTTTTTCTTTTTTTTTTTTGAGATAAACACCCATAACATTAATGGAATATAACAACAACCAAACCTTGAATTTATAGGTCTGAGTGAAATGGTGAGAGTAGAGGAAAAAGTCTTATAAAAAAAAAATACATAGCCGCAGGTGAAAGAATTGTCTTGTTTTTGGTTTTGTTTTCCTCCGATAACAAACCACATGTAATTTCTATAATTACTAAAATACCTTTATGCACAACGTACATTTCATTTCTATTTCTTTTTTTTTTCTTTATAATTATGTAATAAAGTAATATTTAATTTTTATATTAAAAAACATAGAGCACCAAAAAGTATGTCATTATTACCAAAGAGTCTTCCTTCCAAACTGCATTCGTCTTAATCAAATGAGCAATGAAAATAAAATATCTTTTGACCATTTAGATAAAAGATATTGAATGGACCACATATATCGATGTGTATGATCTCAAGTACTTCATCACTCATATTGGCATCTTTATTTGTCTTGTTGGTTTATTTGCCCTTTATGCAATCCATACAAGCACCAAAATAAGAAAAATTTAGAGTATTCAGAACTTCAAAATTAACTAATATTTTCATTTTCTCTATAAAGATATGGCCTAGTCTCCAGTGCCACAATATAGAAGAGGACTCATCAACAATAGTACATTTAGTATCAATATTATCATGCATTATTAGGGGATTTGCTCATAGGCGGGATTTAAATTTAATTTGTACAAACTATTCATTAAATTTCTAAAGCCTATGGCAATAGAATTTTTAAATAAATGAATTTCAAAACCAAAAAAATGAAATTGAAATTTTAAAGGTACCAATCAAAATACAGAAACCAAATTTCTAGAAAATGAAGGAACATAAAAAGTGTTTTCAAGGTCTAATTGACATCCATTATCTAAAACAAGTCTAAAAGTCCCCACAGTTTCGACATGCGAACACATCCCATTTATAGAATAGATGCCTTGTTCACTTCCTATCGTCTTTCTTAGGCTGAAAAAGCTATGCATGATATTAACAACGTGAATTGTAGTATCCGAATCAATCGCCCATCTATTACAATGAGTATCTATAAAATTAAATTCATAACACACAAGAACATTGAGATTACCTTTCTTCTCAAGCCATCACTTGTATTCAAGTAATCTACCTTTACGCGCCCATTTTTCTTGTAGAAGAAGCATGCATCCTTATGGCCATATCGCTTGAATGACCTTTTATATTTCTTCTTGAAAGGTTCACCATTAGCACTCTTGCCTTTCTTTCATTGTCCATTTTTATGAGTGACAAAATTGGCACTTTCCATATTTTCATGTTTCAACATCTCCTATTCTTGTACACACATAGTTAGAAACTCATTAACGGACCACTTCTCCTTATGTATGTTATATGATATCTGAAATGGTCCATATTCTATAGGGAGAGAGTTGAGTATGAAATGAATAAGGAATGATTCTGTAATCTCAACTTTTAAGGACTTTAGGAGAGCAACAATATTCCTAATTTCCATGATGTGCACGCACACTCTTAGATTTGTGATATTTCATTACTATCAGCTTGTTCATTAGAGTGCTTGCAAGTGCTTTGTCAGAACTAACAAATTACTGTTCAATAGCCTTTATGTAGTTATAAACTTTCTCGCACTCAGGAATTGACCCTCTAATGCTTTTATTGACATGTAACTTGATGAGCATGAGACTTAAACGGTTGGATCTCTCCCATCGTTCATAGGCCAATTTCTCCGCAATGGAACTTGAATCTGTAGGTGTAATACCCCGTCCCTCTTTTCTCTAAGGTTTAGCGAATTTAAAGGAAACAATGTGATAGTTCATTCATCTCATTTGATTGGAATGAGACTCGTTGCACGTGTCAGGTCTCAAAGCATGTGCTTAATCCCATCTGCGTGTTTTAAAAGATAATAGTCGATTTTAAAATACGTCCAATATTTTAATGCTAATGAATATTTTAAATGTCCTAAAAATATTATATTAGGTATTTTCAATGTTATTGAATCTAAGCTTGATTTATAAGGAACTGTAATTATAATAATTTGAAGAGCTCCAAAATATTATAATTATACAAAATCGTTTTATTAGCCCGATTTTAGTTATTTAAGAAAGTGTGGTTTTTTAATTATGTTTTAAAAATCTAATTTAAATATATGACTTTATCTTTTAAATAATTAGTAAATTTCATCATTTTAATTAATTATGAGAAATATTATGTTATAAATTAAAGTAAGTTGAAACAATATTTTATTTTAATTCCTATGAGTGTTTTTAAAGTTAAATTGATTTTACGTGTTTTCAAATCAGTGTTTTAAGCACATCGCTATCCGTTTAAATCTCAACGCGTAGGGCTTATAAATAGTCAAGCCCAAACCCTTCACTTTTTTCCTTTTTTCTTTTTCTTATTTATCTCTCATCTCTCTCCCGCGCGCTACCCTCACTGTGCATGTTCGGCTTCCAGCTTGTGGCAGCGCTACCACCGCCTGCCAAGTCTCACCGCCTATCTCACTTGGACTGCCAACCGCCAACGAGCACACCCATGCCAGTGGTGTCATGCATGGCGGCCCCACCTCCCACCGGCAGTCCCAAACTTGAAATGAGTTTCCCCCACTTTGAGCCGCCGTAGCTCCTCCGTGAGCTGCCGTCTTACCTCATCACCACCACCCATAACTTCCCCATACTCAGGAGTGCAAAAATCACTGTCAGTAGCTACCCTAGCTCTGTCATTCCTCCTCCACCTGAAATGAGTCTCCAAATGGGCCTATCCTTGTTGCGCCACTGTCCAGCAGTCGTGGGCTTCACCTTTACCGCCAAAAGCTTCCCCTACCTTAGGCGACCTCACCCCTAACTTAGTTCCCATGGCCCCACCTCCCTTGTACGAGCTTAATCCCGAAAATGAAATTCCTCCCCTTTTGAGCTAGATTCACCACATTCTGGTAGTTTCACCACCTCACCATCACTATCATGATATTTTTCATCCTCCAATGAGTATTTTCCTAACTTCCGGTGTTGAACCAAACACCCTAGACCAAACCATCACTTTACGTGGTTGACGTCATAGTACGTGACATTAGCCATAGCATACGACCCTTCATTCGTCACCAACGAGCTCTCCACCATATTGGCCACTCTCATACAACTTAAATTTAGGAACTGAAACTCTCCCCAATGTATTCTCGTTTCGGGGTCACGCATTGACCTTAACGGAGCGATTAACGCTTAAGCTGGTGGTTCTCAACACCACTAGCCATGCCAAGAGACAAGCGACGTATGAGTTTACTCCGCTATGGTATAACCTTTATTCTCTTATATTTATGTTATTTTATTGGTTGTGGAGTGTGCTATTAGGATTTTGGAGTTCGCTGTATAGTCGTTGAGAGTTGTGTCATGAAGTAGAATTGTGGACTGTGCTATGTAGTTCAAGGGTGCTTTGTGTGCAGTCATGATGTTGTGGCAGGTGTTGTAATCGAAGTACGCATGTAGTGTACTCCGTATGACAAAGCAATGTACTGTGTGGTGTGTATCGTACGACATTATGAAGTAGGGTATTTGTAAAGAGTACACGTGGAGTGTACCCTGTGGGATAAGGCGGTACATTGCGTAGAGTGTATCATATGAGTTGTGGCATAGTGTACTATAGAGATAGTATACATGGAGTGTATTTGATGTGGTGTGTAAAGTGCGGATCAGAGTTCGCAGCGTAAGCATGGAGGGTACTCCATATGTTGTAGTCGTGATGCATCGTAAGGCGTGTCACGAAGATGGGTAGTTGCGTGATTGAGGAATGTAAGGTGCGTGAAGTGTAGGAAACAGTGAAAAAATGTCCTAGAGTGATGATGTGACCAGCGACCCCAGCGATTGTTATCGCCGTGTAGCCCCGCTATGTCTCTGAGTATGTGAAAAAACGTACACATGCCGAGTCGGAGATGACATGGGAGTCACGTGGCATAACCAAGATTTTGAATTTCATTCCATTTTGGCTGGAATAGCTGGAATTTTTGGTTTCGATGTCTCAATCGGTGTACTATACTTCCTTATTTTGTTCCAGTTCAAATTTCGGCCTGTTCTTGTCATTTCGGTCGAATTCTGGCCGTTCTAGTCCAAATTTCGATCATTCCAGTCCCTATTCCAGTTTAAACTATTTTTATAATTTTTTTTTACGTTTGAATGACATGTTTTTTTTTTAATTTTAAATTCATATGGTATTTAATTAATTATAGAATATAAAATATATTTATATACTTTGTAATTTTAAATACGTCATTTTTTTTAAATATCATTATTTTTTAATATTTTATCTATTATTTTATTTATTTTTGTATCTCAACTCAAATTTGTATTTTTTCAACTTATATTTATTTTATAAATCTTCAATTCTTCTAATATGTACACATATACATAATACATACATTTACATGTATATGTATTAATTATATTAGTTGTTAGTTTATATATATAAATATTTATTATAATATATAATTAATCTCAAAACGGTATACCAGAACGGATTGGTACTGAAATATTCCATTTCAGTACCTCAACCGGAACGATCACCGAAGTAGAATTCAAAACTTTGGACATAATGCCAGGTGAAGTGGTCGATAATAGCGGAGTATCTCGATAGTAGTCTTGAACTATGTGGCACGACAGATGTACATTGAAATGAATCTTGTTGTGTTAAGTATTTGGATAAACTCGTAAAAGGGCCAAAAAGTAGGTTAGGCCCTACCAACCGTTTTGGAGAAGGTTGAGATTGACATATGGTGCTTGTTACTCCAGCAGGCGATCAAAGTATTCTATGTTGATATTAGGCGATGGAGAGATGGAGTACATGTGTATCTAAGGAGACACGTATACCAAATGAGTTATCATTTTGAAATGGATACTCTGTTCTGAGCAAGGGTATACAACGTTAAGCCCCAAAGCTTTCTTTAGTTGCTCGGGATGCATGGTTGGAGATTATGAGGACGATGATGACGCGTAGGTTTGGGAGCCTGCAACGTCAGGTGTACTGTTAGTATTAGGATGCGTGACCCGATTGATCTAAGTCATGCATCAAGTTGAGGTTGATTGGCAGAGGTATTGGTTGTAGGCTGATCCCCGAGGGTGAAGCATAGTAAAATTTTTGTGAACGCACAGGTATAGAGAGGAAGTGCCCAAGTGTCCCTGAAGGAGTTCCCGTTGGTCTTAGTGTAGTGAGTATAGACTCCAAAGACACGAGAAAAATTGAAGACTATTTGTGAGTGAGTCTCTCAATGGTCTTAGCATAATAATTAAGGACTTCGAGGACAAAGGGATATCGAAAGGTGTTTTAATGTCCGTTGTAAGTTTCCCGATGGTCTAAGTGAAGTAGAACTTCAAGGACATGGGGATATCAAAATGTGTTTCAATGTCCGCAGTAAGTTTTTCGATGATATGAGTGAAGTAGGACCCCAAGGACACGGGGATGACAAAAGATTGTTCTAAGTGAAGTGTAGGATATTTCTAATTTAATTGCTTGTGTTTATTATATATTGATACTAGTTGTCTATATGCTTGAAGGTTGAATTTTGTGATGTGTTTATGATCGGATTGCATGGTATGAGAATAGCATGGAGACCAGGTAAGTGTTATATTCATACACCATCTTGTTTACTAGACTAGTAAGAATAGATAACAGGACTAAAAAGTGCTATTATTAATACGTAATGACTATTCTTGGTAGTCTTTTTTATCGAACTCCAAATGCTTAATTATATGCTTGTAATTGGATGCCTATACGTAGAGATTATTGGATGTATTCTCTAAAAAATATAAAATAAAACTTGAGATTTTTGTCTCATGATATGACGGAAGAATGCCCTGAACTGACGCTATGCGAGGACACTATTTGATGACCCTACGAGATGTCCCTATTCGATGACCATACGTCCTGACGAGATTGAGTGCACACGCATGCGTCTCGTTCACAGATATGCTTCTAAACGATATTTTCTATAGACGAACTGACTAAGTAAATAAGAGATAAAAAGCATAGGGAATAAGAAGATAAGAATGGTCTAGGGAAAGAAAGCATAAGAAATTGAGAATAGGGAAGTCTAAGGAAAATAAGATAAAGAAAAGAAAAAGAAAAGAAAGCTTAAACGATTGAATGCTATAATCTATGAGAATGCAAAAGGGGTACAAAGAAAGACCCAAGAGTCCAAAGGAAGATCCAGGATCCAAACGAAGATCCGCCAATCCTAGTACACGGGAATAACAGTGTGCAATGACTATGTATGAAGGTCATGTTATGTAGGATGTGTATGACATGTGTGTATTGAACGAGTGATCATTTCCTAGATGTTATTGATGATTTGTAATGGTTGATTGCTATTCTTGTTTGCCGATTGTGTGCTTGCTTATTATGTTTGGTTTCCTTGATTGATATTTGCTTGGTATATTCCTGTGCTTGCTTGGTAGATGATTGATTGTCTGTCGATGATTGTTTACCTGTTAATGATTTTTGAGTGAATTGAAGATGCAGAAGAGAAAAATGACATAATATGGTTATAGTTATGAAAAGAGAATGCATATATTGTTTTGTATGTACGTACGAGTATGAGTGCTGTTTGCATAGTTGAAAACATATTTGTTATATTAAAAATGGTATGAAGTAATGTTTATTGAATATTCGACTCATTTTGGTTTTCTTTCTGTGAATTTCCTCCCTCACACAAAAGTACACAGAGGGAAGCAGACAGTCCAAGGGAAGAACGCAACTGTCTAGGCATGTATGGAAGCCCTTTTGTTTTATGAATAAAATGTTTTCTGCTATAAATCTATTTTATTGATAAAATATATTTTATTTTATAACATGAAATCTCGCACCCTGGGTATGAACTAAAAGGTTTTTAAATGAACGAAATCAGTCTCGTTTTCTTAAATTGTTTTTTTTTTTAAGCCAAATAAGTGCCAGATCATTACAGTAGGCACTACCAATTTGTCCTCACAGAATGTTAAATCAAGATTCATATACCCTAATGTTAAGAGGATTTTGTCCTTCCAATCCAAAAAATTTCGCTATTCAAAATTGGAACATGAGAATCATTATTCAAAAATGAAGTAACTGCAATAACCAATAATATAAATTAATGATTTGAAACAAAAAACTCTAATTTGAATCAATCAATTTTAGATTCAAAAGCAAAATCTAAACCTTCCTGTGGGTAAAGGTTGTATAATGCATTAAATATGCTTACACTTTTTATTAAGACTAGTGATTTTTCAAATATTTCAGAAAAATGAATCATACACATGTGGGTATTTAGTATCCTATTTTCTTAATATTAAAATCACTATCTTATCCCAATCAAATCAAAGAAAATTATTACCTCCCTATAGGATAAAACAACCATTATCTATGACTTAATTGTAATGTGGATCTAAAATCAAGTTACAAATATTTAGGTGTCATAAAATGTTGTGGCTAATTTCATACACAATAATATTCATTTTTCTTAATATAGTTTTATCCATTATATATAAAATATTTAAGTACATGCCAAACACATAACTTTAACTAAGGCACATAGCAACATGCATTCCTTACCATCATTATTAATGCATAGGAAAACGTATGTACAAAATACACTTTTGCTTTTCACAAACGTATGTACAGAATGCTTTTCTTACACAACATGCTTTCTCCTTTATCAAGACTTGCATTTAATGATTTTCTTACACATCATGCTTAATTAATCAATACACGTAACAATGCTTTTAAAACAAGCTATAGATAGATGTGAGTTTGTGACTAAAACACTCTAAACTTGAGAAAGACAATTTTAAAGAAAGAAGATATTCATCTTTAGGAGCATTCTTCGTCACGAATACTTATATTTTAACATAAAAGAAAATAATTTAAAGAGATCGTTTATCCTCTGTTAAAACCAAACATTACAATAGAATAAAGTAATAAAGATAAGATCTTGTTGCCCAGATGACTAACACAAGAGGGGGGTGAATTGAGTTTTTTTTAAGAAAATAACAATTATAAATCACATATATAATATAAAATATAAACAAAATATGAAACAACAATAAATATAAATAGTAAGAGTAAGAGAAAAGCAAACTCAGTATGTTAACGAGGTTCGGCCCCACTGCCTACGTCCTCGCCTCAAGCTACCTCTTGAGGATTCCCAAATCCACTATTCAATCTCCTTTAGGTGGAGATAGAAACCTATTACACCTTTGAACAGCACCGCTCCAAAGAATCCGTGTAGAACACCCTCTACACTTCCAATCACCTTACACTTGGTGATTTAACTATTCCCTGTGTAGAACACCTTCTACACTTCCAATCACCTCACACTTGGTGATTTAACTATTCCCCGTGTAGAACACCTTCTACACACACAAGGGTTATACACACCTTTTTACAAATACAAGAGTTGATAGTAGGTAGACTATCAAATTACACTCCTCAATGAGTGAGATAGAAACAATACAGCGCAACATATATATCTCTCAACAAGAACAAGAATTAAGGCTCAAAACTTTAGAAAAGAGAGAATGAGAGTTTTGAAGAAATGATGCAAAACTTAGCAATAGATGTGTAAGCTCTTGTTGTGAATTTTGCAAAACTCAAGTGAGCTATTTATAGGCAAATGAGTTTTCAATTTCAAATTTGAAAAGATTCCCATATCAAAAACATCATCATTCACTTTTCAAAAATTTCAAATCTAATATTTTTACTTTTTGCATGTGACAAAAGGAGCACACTTTACTTTTCAAAAATTTCAAACATAATCTTTTACTTTTTGCATATGACAAAAGGAGCACACTTTACTTTTCAAAATTTTCAAATAAAAACATCTACCTTTTGCATAAGTCAAGAAAATCATCCACCATTTTTGAAAATATTCAAATAAAACATGCACATGTGAAAGATGACAATCAATCATTTTAATATTTTCAAAGTTCAAACCTTTAATCATGTCATGCACATGTGAAAGATGACAATCAATCATCTTTCAAAATTTTCAAATTTAATTTTCAAAATATTCATGCATATGTGGAAAATGTATTTTAATGCTTTATGATAAAATATTAATTTTGAGCCTTAATCCTAATTTCAAATTTTTTAAGAGATTAACAAAATTACTCTATGATTTTAATATGAACTTGTTTCCTTCTTGCTCATGCTTGCTTCCTTGATGTGCTTGATTATATTGTGTGGACAACTTGAGCTTGAGACTCCTTTATTCTTTGGATTCATTTGTTATCATCAAAATCCATTTGTAGATTTACATGAAACTTGAAACCTTGGGTTCAACAGATCTCATGCACAGATAAACATCTAAATTGAACATGACAACAAATAATATTATACTAAGCAATATGACATGAAATTAGGCTCTGATACCAATAATGTAAACATAATTGAGAGAGAACATATATATTTTACTGTATGCGAAATAAAATAATAATCTAACCTCCAGCCATGATTGCTTAAGTCTCTAACCAAGGAATCTAAAAAGCAAATACAAAAAGTTTTTTAAGAATAAAAGGAAAATCTCGAAATGCTCACTGTACTCTCACTGTTTAAAGAGTAAATGACAATGTTTTTAACCAAGTATTTTTCTCTAGATGCTTGTAACTTAATGGTTATTTACAAATTATTTATAGACTGGCCATGACCTTAGTTCCACTTGGTATATTCTCTCCCACATTTTCAACTTCAGTTTTAATTGACCAACGGTTACAAACAGTTGCTATAATATCTTAACTCCTAGGTATGGTTTTTTGAATAAAACAAATAATTTTATTAGTAATATAATAAATTAAAATATTAAGATGTGACAGGGCCATCACAACGAGACGTGCGCTTACAAGCTAGGGTTCCATTGCGTGTAGTGTTGCACAAATGGGTGGACTTCAGGCTCAATGTTCTGTCGAGGTGGCATGCGCCATTGGGTGAAAGAGGTTAGGGCTTTGGTGAACTTGGGTGAGAGGGAGAGGGAGAAAGAGAGAGAGAAGGAAGAGGGAGAGGGATTGCCGAGAGAGACCCAATAGTTAGCTGCAAATGATTCAATGAACTTGAGTGTAAATTACTTAGCCATGAAACGCCAACATGGCACAACCTTATTGGCTAGTGAAAAACTCTTTTTACACTCATCTGGCTCCAACCGACACTTAACAAATGCCAAATGCATTACAAGATGACATTTTTTTAACACGAGGTCTTTAACAAGTGTTACATAAAGCTTTTTAAGACAAAAATTGGAGCTATAGGGGCGAGCATTTGTAATCCCTCGAATTCGATAAATTTTACTGACACTTTGCTGATAGTGTTAAATTATTTTATTTTTATTTCTTTACAGTAATTTTTTTTGTGTATTTTAAAAAAATACAAAAACACAATACTTTAAAATAAACAAACATAAATGTTAAAAGAAATTATCTGTGCAAGTGATAGTGTAGTGTACCTGTCATTTAATTATCACATTATGCACTTAATTTACAGGAACAATCCCCCCATTTATTGGAGTGACATTATTCATAAAAAAATTTAAAATACATTAAATTGTGTTATAAAATACAACAATGTGGTGCACAACAATCCAATATAAATTTTATAAAAGATTATTTGCAAGTTTACGTGTTGATATTCTATTTTTACCCAGAATAATTATATTTAAAAACTTTTACACTATATACCATCTAAGAATTTTAATTATCCAATTATTTAAAAAAAATTTATACTCATTATCCTAACACCACACATTATATATAATTTTTTTTTGATTAAATATGTGGTGTATGAATGATAAATAGAATAAATCAATTAATTTTAGAAGAACAAAATTAAATAAAAATAAAAATAAGTATAGTTAGTGAGGATGATGAGTAGCAAACTTACTTTGTTAGAAAATAGAGAACATAGATGTGAAAGTTTCACACATTCCTTTTAGAAAAATAAATAAATATAAAATTTATATAAAAAAATAATTTTTTTTACAAATAAAAAATTAATTTTTAATAATAATCAACATATTTTTTAAAAGAGTACTGCTATATTACAAAAAGATTAACAAAAGTAATTTCACCAATTAATATATTGTATGTATCTCTACCTTTTATTTAGTAAAGCTGCAGCACTAGATACACTCAGGAAATATAAGAAAGAAGTATAAAAACAATTAGATAAGAAGATCAAAATAATAAAATCAGATAAGGGTGATGAATACTATGGAAGGTACATAGAATAATTTCTTAAAGATGAGGGCATCGTTGCACAATATACTATGTTGAGATTATCTTATCAAAATGGTGTTGCAAAAAGGAGAAATCGTACCCTTATGGATATGATTCAAAGTTGTTGCCCAGATGACTAACACAAGAAGAGGGGTGAATTGGGTTATATTAAAAAATTAATATTTATAAACCAAATATACAATATAAAATATAAACAAAATATGAAGTAGTAAGAAATATAAAAATTAAGGGTAAAAAGAAACAAACTCAGTATTTTAACGAGATTCAACCCTACTGCCTACGTCCTTACCTCAAGTTACCCATTGAGGATTCCAAATTCACTATTCAAACTCTTTCAAGTAGAGATAAAAGCCTATTACACTTTTGAGTAACAGTGTTATAAAGAATCCGTGTAAAACACCCTCTAAACTTGTAATCATCTCACACTTAGTGATTCAATTATTTCCTGTGTAGAATACCTTCTACACAAGGGTTATACGCACCCTTTTATAAATATAAAAACTGATAATGGGTAGGTTATCAGAATACGCTCCTCAATGAGTGAGATAAAAACAATACAGTACAACCTATATCTCTCTCACAATGAACAAGGATTAAGGCACAAAACTTAAAAAAAAAAGAATGAGAGCTTTGAAAGAATGATGCAAAACTTAGCAATTGATGTGTAAGCTCTTGTTGTTATTTTTGTAAAACTTAATTGAGCTATTTATAGGCAAATGAGTCTTCATATTCAAATTTGAAAGGGTTCACATGTGAAATAAGATCACTATTCAATTTTTAAAAGATTCAAATAAAAACATCTCATTTTTATATTTTTCAAATATAACTCTATTCATTTTTCAAAGAAATCAAACCCAATCTTTTACTTTTCATATATGACAAAATGAGCATGATTTATTTTTCAAACCAAATTATCTTCTTTTTGCATATGTAAAAAAAACACACAATCACCTTTCAATATTTTCAAATAAATAATCTATTTCTTACATTTGTAAAAAAAAAAAAAAAAGCACATAACCACCCTTCAAGATTTTCAAATAAAATCATCTATTTTTTACATTTGTCAAAAAAACACACAACCACCATTCAAGATTTTCAAACAACACATGTACATGTTAAAGATGACAATCGACCATCTTACAAATTCAAATCTTTATGCATATGTGGAAAAATAATAATAATTTTTGAAATTAAATATTTTAATAAAGTTATACAATTGTAAAAAATGTAATTTGATACTTTATGAGAAAATATTAATTTTGAGTCTTAATATAATATCAAATTTTAAGAGATATACAAAATTACTCTATAAGTTTCACTTGTAAACTTGATCTTCGTTTTACTCATACTTGATTTCTTGATGTGTTTAGCTCTCTTCATGACTTGAGTTTGAGTTTTAAATTTATTTGTTATCATCAAAATCTATACGTAGATATAAGACTTGAAACTTTGGGTTCAACAGAAGTATGTTGGGCAACAATGAACTTCCTCTATTTTTGTGGAGTGAGGTTTTAAAAATTGCGGTGTATATCTTAAACAGAGTTCCGTCTAAGGTAGTTTCCAAAACGCCATTTGAGTTATGGAAATGATGGAAACCAAGTTTAAGACATTAACATATATGTGGTTGTCCAGTTGAGGTCACAATTTATAATCCACATTTAAAGAAATTGGACCCTAGAATAATTAGTGGACATTTTATTGGCTATGTATGGAATTCTAAGGACTATAAATTTTATTGTCCCTCACACGTACCCATAATTGTTGAAGCTAGAAATGCAAAGTTTCTTGAGCATATTGACATTGGTGGGAGTACCATTCCTCGAAAGATAGAATGTGAGAAAATACAGAATGACGGTAATAAATCTGTGGACAAAAGTAAAATGACTATCATTCAAGACAATCAATATGATGTTTTGGAGGAACAATCAAATCAAGAAATATCACATTCTCCTCAAGATGAACAAGTCAATATATAACCTGAAGTTCAACACCCACCTGATATGGGTGAGACTCAGTCTTAAGATTTGAGGAGATCTTCAAGGGTAAAAAGATTTGTCATTGCTAGTGACTATCTTGTGTACCTAATCGAGTCTGATTTTGATGTTGATGTTGGATCTAAAGATGATCCCATCTCGTTTTCACACGCCATGAGTAGGGAAAATTCAAATGTTTGGTATGATGCTATGAAGGAAGAAATTGATTCTATGGCTAAATCCAAGTATGGGACATAGTTGAGTTACCTAAATGAGTCAAAGCTATAGGCTGTAAGGTCTATAAGATCAAAAGAGACTTGAATGGTAACATTTAGTGATATAAGGCCAAATTGGTAGCCAAAAGATTTACACAAAAAGAAAGCATTGATTTCCATAATACTTTTTCCTCAGTTTCTAAGAAAGACTCATTTAGAATAATAATGGCACTTATAGGTAATTTTGATTCAGAACTACATCAGATGGATGTGAAGAAAATCTTTTTAAATGGGGATCTTAAAGAAAAGGTATGCATGAAAGAGCCAAAAGGATTTTGTTTTGATCAAGGTGATAATTTGGTTTGCAAATTAAAAAAAATCAATATATGGACTAAAGTAAGCGTTCCGATGATGGTATTTAAAGTTTCATGATATTATTACTTTATTTGGTTTTACGAAAAACATTATGGATAATTGCATATATCTAAAAGTCAGTGAGAATAAGTTTACTTTCTTAGTCCTATATGTTGATGACATCTTACTTGCAACCAATGATCGGACATTACTATATGACACAAAATAATTTATCTGCAATAATTTTGAAATGAAGGATTTGAGTGAAGTCTCTTATGTCGTTGGCATAGAGATTTATAAAGACAGATCTCAAAATACATTAGGATTGTCTTATAAAACCTACATGAGAGAGTTATTGAGAGATTTAAGGTGAACGAATGCAAGCTAAATGCAGCGCCTATTTTGAAGGGTGACAAATTTAGTTTAAGTCAATGTTCAAAAATTGATTTAGAAGAGAAAGAGATGAAAATATTTTTTATGCATCTACGGTTGGCAGCTTGATGCATGCATAGGTTTGTGTAAAACCTGACATAACATTTGCAGTGGGAATGCTTGACAGATATCAACATAATCTTGGAATGGATCATTAGAAAGCTGCCAAAAAGATTATGAGATATCTATAAGGAACCAATGATTACATGCTCACTTATAAGCATGTAAACAATTTGTAAGTCGTTGGATATACATATTCCGATTTTGCCGGATGTTAAGATTCAAAAAAATCCACTTTAAGATATGTTTTTATGCTAGCAGGAGGTACTATATCTTGGAAGAATACCAAGAAGACGATATTTGCATAATTCACTATGGAAGCAGAGTTCATAGTATGCTTTGAAACAATTTCACATGTGAAATGGTTAAGAAATTTTATCACAGGGCTTCAAGTTGTGGACTCAATATTGAAGCCATTGAAGATTTATTGTAATAACCCGACAACGATATTTTTTTCTAAGAACAAAAAAAATGGGAGTTGAAGTAAATAAATTGATATAAAATATCTTGCTATCAGATAAATGATCAAAGAACAAGAAGTGATCATTGAGCATATAAGTATTGATCTAATGGTAGTTGATCCTATGACGAAAAGGCACTCAATTAATGTGTTTGCAAGACACGTGGAGAGCATGAGATTAGCAAGTCACTTTGAGTTTAATCTCTTATCTAATCATCAGTAAAAATTAATTTATTTATGCACATGTAATATTTACTTTTAATATTGTCCATTGAGATATTTAGACCTGTAGTGATATGTAGGAAGTCATTCATAAAGGATTACCACATAAAATTTTATAGAGAAAGGTGGTACACTATGATACATGGAAGAAATTGTTTACCATATAAAACAAAGCCACCATGATTTGGGTATTGCATCTTTTTATTAATATGAGGTTCAAGCAGTTTTGTGGTTATATTCAGTTTTTTAACTTTTCATCACAGACAATTGTCAAGATGTATCATGTGAGTCAAGTAAGAGAATGTAAGCGTCTCGTTATGATGGCCTACATGTTACATCTTAATATTTTAATTTATTATATTATTAATAAAATTATTTATTTTATTCAAAAAATCATATTTACGAGTTGAGATATTATAATACTTGCTTGTAATGGTTGGTAAATTAAAATTGACATTGGAAACTATTTTTTCCACTTTCTTAATAGTAGAAAAGGTGGGATAGAATATACAAAGTGTGACTAGAGTCTTGGCTAATCTATAAATAATATGTAATTAACTATTGAATTACAAGCATTTAGACAAAAACAAAAAAATTTAACTAAAAACATTGTTCTTTACTCTCAAACAGTGGGAGTACAGTATTTTTTGAGATATTTTTTTATTCTCATATAATTCTTTGTATTTTATTTTCAAATTTGTTAGTTGAAGAATTAGCAATCATGACTGAAAGGGAAATTATTATTTTATTCTGCACATAATAAAAGGGAGACGTTGGAGACCGGTCTGACTGTCCCCAGCGTCCAAAGCAGCCCAACATTAGTTGGGCTGCTTAATGATGAAAAATACATGAAAATAAAATAAAAAAATATAATTAAATAAAAAAATGAAGATTAAAAATATATTAAAAAAATAAAATGAACAAAATATAATAAAAAATACAATAAAAAAATAAAATGAAGATGAATTTAAGAGGAGATTCGACAATGGAGCAAACGGAGCCGCCGCCGGTAGCGGTGAGCGATACCGCCCACGCCATTGGGACCGGAGGATTCAGGCGACCTCACCCCAACGACGGCAAGTTCCGACGAGTTCCGGTGTGCCCCCGGCAACCTTCAACCCGTTTTGGACCCGTTGAGTCCGCCGGTCCCGATGGCAGAAGTGGTGTTGCCCACCGCCACCAACAACGACGGGCTGCTTTTGTTAGGGGGCAGCCGGGCTCCCCAGGATTCCTCATAATAAAATACATATTTCCTATCTATGTTTACATAGCTTACTCGAGTTCCCATATGCGTGACGAAACAAACTAGCTAAAAAATTAGGCCTTTTAGGCATTTATTAATCAATAGAACAAACTAGTTCACAACCAAGAGAACAAACTGGTTTGAAAATTAGAACAATGGCGCAAAGAATTCGTAGGACATGTTCATCTTTTACGTTTCGGCGTGGTGAAAGCTAGGGTTCCGTTGAGTACGGGTTATTTTTTCGTCGAGCTGGGCGTCAAGATGTAGGTGGGGGCTGTCGAACTGGAGGAAGGAATGCAGGTGGGGGCTGGGCTAGGACTAGAATCGATTCAGAGAAGGGAATACGCGAGAGAGGAGAGAGAGGGGGAGAGAGAGGACTGAAGAGCGACTCGTGATCGCCTATGTGATTCGGTGAGTGAACCCCTATCGATCTTTTTCATAAAATGCATACGTGGCGCGTTTCTATTAGACCGGTGGAAAACCACTTTTACACCCATCCGGTGTGGAGCTTTTTCCTTGTTAATAAAACACTTCAATGGAATGTTGAGCATTCAAACCTGTCCAAAAATCACACAAGACGATTTTAACGTGGTTCAGCAATTTGCCTACATCCACAGGTGCCAAATTTACTATAATTTCTGAGATTTACAAATCACTCAAAAATTTCTCACGTTTCTCTCAAATGCTCTCACCACATTCTCTTCTCTCCTCTGCTCTCTTCTGCACACATTATTTCGAATATCAGAGCTCTCCTTTTATAGGAGAGGATTGCCAATGGTTGGTGTGGTAGGTGCAGCCAAACTTGAACATTGGGGTAGGTGGTGCAGCCATTGTTGAACAAACTCTGCAGGTAGGTGGTGCAGCCATTGTTGAAGGAGGGTGGACGGTGCAGCCAAGGAGGACTGCAGCTGCAAATGGTTTCACACTTTGGTGGTTTTCAACAATCACCCCCTCCACTGAAGTGTGCCATACTAGGCTGCTTCCAAACTGATTCATTCTTCAAATGAATGTACCTCCTTCTTTGACGTGAGTGTCTTCTACTAACAAATGCGCCATAAGACGCCAAATGCACCCAAAAGTGCCAACGCACCCGAAGGTGCTCAGCAACTTACAATATTGATCAATTCCAAGCAGTGTTGGAACTTGATCCCTGTGACAACTTTTGTCAACATATCTGCTGGATTATCTTCAGTGCCAATCTTCTGAAGTAATATGTCCTCTTCTTCTAATATTTCACGTACAAAGTGAAATCGGACATCGATATGTTTTGTTCGAGAGTGATATACTTGATTCTTGGCTAAATGAATTGCACTCTGACTGTCACAATAGATGGTAACCTCTTGCTGCTCAAAACCCAAATCTGTTACCAGTCCCTGTAACCAAATGGCTTCTTTTACGGCTTCTGTTACAGCCATATATTCCGCCTCTGTGGATGATAGTGCAATCGTAGACTGCAAATTTGATCGCCAGCTAACTGGTGCTCCAGACATAGTGAACACGTATCCAGTTGTCGATCGTCGTTTGTCAAGATCACCTGCATAGTCTGAGTCAACGTATCCAGTTACTAGACTATCTTCACTCTTCTCGAACTTCAAACCAAGATCTACGGTCCCTAGAATATACCGTAGAATCCATTTAGCCGCGTGCCAGTGTTTCTTTCCAGGATTATGCATATAACGACTGACCAAACTGACGGCCTGGGAGATATCAGGTCGTGTACACACCATGGCATACATTAGGCTACCAACAACACTTGCATACGGGACATTCTTCATGTAGTCCCGCTCTTCATCATCGTTAGGAGACTGTAATGCACTTAGCTTAAAATGTGGGGCCATTGGAGTACTCACAGGCTTCAACTTTGAGTCTATATTGAAGCGTTGTAATACTTTCTTCAGATACTGCTTCTGAGTAAGGTGAACTGTACATTTCACCCTATCTCTGCTGATCTCCATCCCCAATATTCTTCGTGCTTCTCCTAGATCTTTCATTTCAAACTCATGACTCAACATGGCATACAGGTCGTGTACACACCATGGCATACATTAGGCTACCAACAACACTTGCATACGGGACATTCTTCATGTAGTCCCGCTCTTCATCATCGTTAGGAGACTGTAATGCACTTAGCTTAAAATGTGGGGCCATTGGAGTACTCACAGGCTTCAACTTTGAGTCTATATTGAAGCGTTGTAATACTTTCTTCAGATACTGCTTCTGAGTAAGGTGAACTGTACATTTCACCCTATCTCTGCTGATCTCCATCCCCAATATTCTTCGTGCTTCTCCTAGATCTTTCATTTCAAACTCATGACTCAACTGAGTTTTCAAACGATCTATCTCCACCTTGCTTTTACATGCAATCAACATATCATCTACATATAAAAGCAAATAAATGAAAGACTCATCTGCAAGTTTTCTAAAATACACACAATAATCGTATTGGCAACGAGTGTATTTCAGATCCATCATAAAACGGTCAAACCGCTTATACCATTGTCGAGGTGACTGCTTCAGTCCATAGAGAGATTTCTTCAGTCTGCAAACCAATTTTTCTTTACCAGTCTCTTTAAACCCTTCTGGTTGAGACAGATAAATCTCCTCTTCCAGATCACCATGTAAGAAAGCTGTCTTCACATCAAGTTGTGCTAATTCAAGATCATATTGTGCAACCAAAGCTAGCAATATCCGAATGGATGAATGCTTCACAACAGGAGAGAATACTTCACTGTAGTCTATTCCCTCTGTTTGAGCGTAGCCCTTGGCTACCAATCTAGCTTTGTATCGAATTCTATTTTTAGCAACTTGATCATCTTTCTGATTAAAGATCCACTTACAACCAATTGACTTCTTTCCTTGCGGCAGTGGTACAAGTTCCCAAGTCTGGTTCTTATGAAGAGACTGCATCTCCTCTGTCATCGCCTTTATCCATTCATCCTTTTCACTGGATTGTATGGCTTCTTTGTAAGTGGTGGGGATCTCACCCCCTTCAACTGGTAGTGCATATGTCACGTAGTCTGCAAAACGTGTCGGCACACGTTTCTCTCGTCTCGATCTGCTGGTTGCTATTGATTCAATTTGAGTTGGAGGTGCTGTGACTGGACTATCAACCTCCTCATGTCTGTCTTCTTTTGAATCATTTGGAGTAATAAACTCCACCTTCTGCGAATCACCGGGTGTTTCGCCATCATAGCTGCCTTCACTAGAATCTTTATGCTTATGTGACTTAAGCATCTCAGATTCGTTGAAAGTAACATCTCTACTGATAATTACCTTCTTAGACTCTATGCACCAGAGTCTATACCCTTTTATACCAGAACTAAAGCCCAAAAATTTTGCTTTCTTGGCTCTAGGGTCAAGCTTACTTTCCTTTGCATGATAGTAAGCAGGACATCCAAAAATATGTAAAGAGTCATAATCAGTAGCATGTGTACCTTTCCACATTTCAATAGGTGTCTTCCCGCCATTGGCAGCTGCGGGTAATCTGTTGACGAGGTGGCATGCATATGTCACAGCTTCAGCCCAAAATTGTTTACTGAATCCAGCATTCAGTAACATACATCGTACTTTCTCTAGCAAAGTACGATTCATCCGTTCTGCCACACCGTTTTGCTGCGGTGTTCCTCGTACCGTGAAGTGTCTGACTATTCCTTCTCTCCGGCATACTTCCATGAAAGGGTCTAGAGTATACTCCCCTCCATTATCTGATCTGAGCCGCTTAATTTTTCTGCCGGTTTGAGTCTCAACCATCTTCTTCCAAGCAAGAAAGATGTTCAGCACTTCATCTTTATTCTTCATTGTGTACACCCACACACGACGAGAATAATCATCTACAAAAGTTACAAACCAATGCTTACCTCCCAAAGATGCAATTTTGGTAGGTCCCCAAACATCGGAATGTACATAGTCAAGTATTCCCTGTGTATTGTGAATAGCGGTTCCGAACTTGATCCGCGTCTGCTTCCCCAATACACAGTGCTCACAAAATCGGACGGTCAGATCTGTCAGGCGCGTGTGATACACGCGCTGGATGAGGGCAGAGGCGCGTGGGGCGCGTGGGTTTCACGCGCCAGAAGGGGCTCGGAGCGCGTGTGCGCGCGTGTGCGCGCGTGGGATTCACGCGCGGGAGCTGCGTGAGGCGCGTGGCGGCGCGTGCGCGCGTGAGGACCACGCGCAGAACACTCCTGTAGCGCGTGGGAGCGCGTGCTGCGCGTGGGAGGCGCGTGGGAGCGTGCGTTGCACGCGTCTTCTTCCTCGGGACGCGCGTGGGGGCGCGTGGAGCGTGTTTTCCAGTCGTCTTCAACCTCCAGCTGCGAGTGGGGCGCGTGGGTACACGCTCGAACCTTCTACCGGCGCGTACGGGCTTCTCCGACGTCCGTTTTCGATTCCGTTTGCGCCTACGGATTCGTCTCGACGCAAGGAACAGCCTGGAGTTGTCAAAAATCAATTTTGATCAATTTGATTTCTGGACAGCACGAACCAAGAGCTCTGATACCAATTGTTGAGCATTCAAACCTGTCCAAAAATCACACAAGACGATTTTAACGTGGTTCAGCAATTTGCCTACATCCACAGGTGCCAAATTTACTATAATTTCTGAGATTTACAAATCACTCAAAAATTTCTCACGTTTCTCTCAAATGCTCTCACCACATTCTCTTCTCTCCTCTGCTCTCTTCTGCACACATTATTTCGAATATCAGAGCTCTCCTTTTATAGGAGAGGATTGCCAATGGTTGGTGTGGTAGGTGCAGCCAAACTTGAACATTGGGGTAGGTGGTGCAGCCATTGTTGAACAAACTCTGCAGGTAGGTGGTGCAGCCATTGTTGAAGGAGGGTGGACGGTGCAGCCAAGGAGGACTGCAGCTGCAAATGGTTTCACACTTTGGTGGTTTTCAACATGGAATAGGTCCGAGCTAACGATACGGAGTGACGTCTTTATCATTGGAGCTGCCGCTGCCGTCACTGAGGAAAAAGGGAAGGTACGGGTGAGGGAGACCGAAATGGCGAGCCCGATGAGATTGGGAAGAAGACGAGAACGGCAATTCATACAGAGGCAAGTCGGGCTCGGTGGTCGATTCCTTCATCGCTTCAGATTAAGATTTTCTTCGCAAAGGTTATTCCGTGCTATTATCATATGTCTGGCCTTCGTTGCTCTGTTGCCTCCCTTATTCTTCCACTTCCGGCTCAAGCGCCTCCATCAGGTCTGTCAGTTCATCAATCAACTCAAACCCTCTACTTTTCCTATTAGAATTCCATATCTATGCAAATACAATTACGTCGTTCCCTTAAATGGGATATGGATGTTGAGAAATGAATGATTGGTTGAATGAATTTGCTTTCGCTACGTTTGCAAAATAGATACGAGAAAGAAATTGCGGTTGGCTGAATGATCCTCCTCTTGTATGTGCTCACGGGGGTGACTCAACTAAGGCTTTCCCCAACACGGTGAGCATCCCCATGCTTATTTTTTCTTGATAAGAAGATGTAATCCTCCCATGTTATGAAATTAAACTTTGAGACCTAATAGTACTAATGTTGAATTTCTTCACAGCTGGCTGCGTATCATATGGCAATTCGTTCTCAAGCAGACTGCATTGAGATCGATGTTTCTCGTTCTTCTGATGGGGTTTTGTTCGCTCTGCATGATAGGTAAAGTTAGCTAGTACTATCCATGTGTCAAACAACATTCATCTTTGAGTTTTATAATTGTAGATTGTTATCTGCTGAATTAACTACTGGGGGATTTGATTCTCACTTGGCACAGGCAGGGATTTGCAGCGGATGTCTGGAAACAATACTTCTAAAGTAGGGTACTTGAGCACAAAAGAGGTAAGACTATGTGGCTTAGCTTTCTTTTCAAATATTAAGCTTCTCAAGTATTTGTGTTATGAATCAAAGTTTTGTTGTCAATCTACTAGTTAATAAATCTCAGGAACGCCCATTAAAGTTGTAACTTTAAATTTATACACTGTAACTGTAGTCTGTAGATGAAGATTCATTTGGGTGGAGGGGTTGGTTTGCCGGGGGTATACAAGTCTAACACTAATCAGCCACTATTATTCATTACCTGACTGTACTGAACAAATATGTTGATCGATCCTGAGCAAAATAGCCAAAAGAGAACGCATCGATTTGTCTCGGGTTGAGACTGGCGAAGTTATGCCAGGGTTGATATATTAAACTTTGCTAGGTGTATCATTAATATGTCTTAGTGGATCAATGTTGGTGTGGCATGCATGTAAATGAAAAAGTTACATATGAGAAAACCAAACAAGACTCTTATTTGGGACCTAAGAGATCAAGTGCCAGCTGTTCTCCTAACACAGCAGAGGTCATAGTTTCATAAGTTTTACTGTAGAAGCATGGTCTACAATATTTTCCCGTCAATTTCAATGTTGGGGGTCTCAGTTGTAAATGTAGTGGTGGTGGCATGCATGCAAATGAAGAAGTTATATATGAGAAAACCATACACGACTCTTAGTCAGGACCTAACAGATCAAGTCCAGCCATTCTCCTAACACAGTAGAGATCATAGTTTCATAAATTTTACCGTAGAAGCATGGTCTAAGATATTTTCTCCCTCAATTTTGATGTTCAGTTTCAACGTTGGGGTTCTCAGTTGTAAAATTAGTAGTGATGCAGGTTAGTTAACAGAATTCTTGACACAAAGTGAGGAAGGTTGGACGAATTTTGCCTCCAGTAAATTGCTCTCATCTTTATCATCCATATTGACTAATTCATGCTGGTTTCTAGTGTTTACTTTTTCACACGATCTTGTATAATTTGAAACAACTGAAAATTTTCGATTGTCATATCCTGTTAATCTTCTGTGAAAGAGAATAGTTTTAGTGGCATTTATTTGGTGAAGAAATAACGATACCTTTTTAGATATAGAACTAATTCACCTGTGGTTTAGGTCAGATCATATTCAATTAAAAGACTGCTGGTTTAAAAGGTTACCCCTCTGAGATCACATACTTATTATTATTATTTTTTTGCCTTCAATCGTAAATATGATCATGTGTATATTACGTACCTCAAAAGAAAACTAAAAAAACTCAATAGCAACTTCATTGAACTTTAAATATTTCGACTGATTAAAAAAAATGAATTTTGAATACTTTGAACTCGTGAATCAAAAGCAGACATGACTATATTTCAGTTGGATAATGTGCAAACTTTCAAACTACAGGCTGGAATTCAAACTTGACCCAAACCACAGGTGGATAATTGCATATATTATATACATCAAAAGATCTATGAATGATTTTGACTGAGATTATATTTTAGTTTGTGGTTCTAGATACAAAAACTTGGCAGTGCTCATCAATCTGCACAGAAGTTTCATGATGAAAGCATTCCCACTCTTGAAGATGCTTTGAAGGTATTTTCCAGGATTTCCTTAATCCTCTCTCCATAAAGTTACATCCACTGTCCTCTCTTTTTACAGTATTTTTTTATAAACATATTTCATTAACCTTACTGACTTTTTTTGTTTCCCCTGTGACACTATTCTTGACATTTATTAGCACTCTATTTTTCTATTTCCTGTTAAAGCTTTGTTGTCGAGTTCTCTGACCATTGTGCTAATCACATTCTTAGTTGGTATCAAGTTCTGTTCGGCAAGTGATTCTAGATGCTAAGGTTGGGCCTCCATCTTATGAAAAAGGGCTTGCAAAGGATATTCTTTCTGTTGTAAGTTTATTGCTTGCTTCCCCTTCCCTGTTTCTATCTTATCTTTTCAGCCTTTTACTCTACATTTGTGTTTATATGATACGCATTTGAATGACCTCTAACTTTATGGTTTTTGGAATAGTGCACGTTTAGCAATTGTAAAGTTGACTCTTTGTTTTATTACCAACGAAAAAAAATTGCCTTTTTTGCTTTATTGTTTCCAAGCATTCAATTTTAGGCTAGCTAAAATAGTTTTGCAAGTGCTGTAGCCTTATGATTTTCAGTCCTTATGATTTTCAGTGCCTTCATTTTACAGGTTGAGAGGACAGAGTGTAAGAATTGCCTTGTATGGGCTAAAAGTGACAATTTAGCAAGGGACGTAATTAAACTATCACCGGATATTGTGGTAAGAATCAGTTCACTGATTGTACATCTCAGGTCTTTTTCTACATAATTATTGATCTTACGATAGATTCTTTGTCCTGTTTGCTGAATTCTTAAGTGATGATCATTTGGCGAAGATAAACACTTCATGTTCATCAATGTGAAGAGACTTTGGCAAAATTATTAGGTTCATTGTTAGCTTCTTTGAAGGCTGGATCGTACAAGTCTGTGGTCTACTGTATCCCGTGCACTATACTGTATGGTGTAAGAATTATCCTGCAGCCATCACATATGAGTCTTCCTTTGTTTGCATCTTATTTTTGTTTTTTTCTTGGTGTGGTTCAGGTTCTGGGGATGGGGGAGGGAGTCAGGGTTATTGGAAAATATGCTTCCTTTTTCTTAATGGATACAGTCTGTCATCACCATATGCAGGACTGGACTTAATTATGTTTGCTAGTTCAAAGCCTTTTTGGTCCACAAGTCTTTAACAGCCTATTAGTTGAATTTTAAAGTAATGGGATACGTTGCTACAGCCTACAGATTGATGATCTTGTTATCAGCAGGACTTATTCACATAAAATTATCACAAAATTCTTCTTGTTGATGCATGACTTACTCAACAGTATGGCATATAAAGCCAGATGTTTTGGTAGGGAAGTTGGTGATGTTGGTTTATGAGTTTGTTCTCTTTGCATGTTGAAAGGGTGAGATGTCATTTCAGGTGGGCTACATTGTGATGAAGGATCCTTCTACCGGAGCTCGAACAAACTTGTTGAGGATGCGAGGTGCCAGGGTGGTTGGTGTTTATCACCCTTTGGTTGATGAAAAGCTTGTGAAAATTCTTCATGGGTATGAAGTTCATTTGATGTATATGAATTTGCAGGCTACGTGGCATTCGAGCAATTTGATTTCACATTTACATCTGGCTCTTTACAGGACGAATAAAAAGGTCTACGCCTGGACTGTTGATGATACAGATTCGATGCAAAAGATGTTGTTTGAGCGTGTGGATGCTGTTGTTACAAGCAATCCTACTCTACTTCAACGTCGAATGCAAGATATCAGAACCCAATGTCTCGAGGAAGGCTTTTTTTTGTCACGATGATATTCATTTGTTTCAAGTACCGAACTTAATTCCTACGACAGAGCCTTGCCTTCCACTTACGAGATATATTGAAGTACTAAATACTTTTACTGATTTTTTGATTAAAAAATATTTTAATCACAGAAATTTTATAAAAATAAACTCCACACAAGTCAAATCAGCATTAAGGTAATAGTTATTTTTGTTTTAAAATATATCTAATGGATTATGTCAATTCATGTCAGTTTATAATTTTTTTTTAAAGTGATAATAATACTTCTTTTTCAGATTTAGAATAGTGTCCTTGCCATGATGGTGCTGATGGGTTCACGTCAAAAGGTCATTTGTCTTATAAAATTTATTTGCATGAAATTTATATTATAATTTTTTAAAGTATTAAAAAAAAGATTGTATACCTCTCATAAAACGTATTCCTGAGGCTTTCCGTGCTTTTAACTGTTTTAAGTTAGAAAAGTTCTATTCTCAAGTTTGAGTGGATAGTACATCTACTAAAAATTTAAAATGAATATATAACATAATTTAATTTAAAAGATTTTTATCATGTAAGTATATTTTACTCACTAATCTAATTTAATCATCGAATTACTCTTTCAGCTATAATAATTTGAGGAAGGCCTGTTTGATCCTTTGTTCCGGTACAAAAAATTACATATTGTGTTGTATGTGTATCATTTTTTTTTTCTTTAATTATATTATTTGTTGAAAAACTGCATTATTTATAAAATTTAGGAATTTAACATATTAAAAAAATTAGAAATGAATTGCCTTCACCCACGCAAAATTCCAACCTGCCCTCACAACTCCTAAAAATCTACTTTAGTAGACCCCACACATGCCAATTTGTGATGCAGGGTGCTACCATTTTGTGTTACCGTGCTTTCGGCCGCACTAAATCCAGACGGTGTCCAATCCCACCGCCAAACGCACCTATCTGTCTGCTGGCAAGTGGCAACCATAGCTCTGGTAAAAACAAATATTTCAGCTCGTCTGATATACGTATGTTAAGATTTGACGACAGATCATGATCTTTAATGCATCTATATATATATGAGTTAAATTTAAAGCACAAGACGAGCGAATTGAAGAAAATATGCTCATCTTTAAAACACAATTCAATGAACAATTCCTATTTAATTACTTTGTCAGAGAAGTGAAATAAACACAATTTCGTTTTTATTTTTATTTTTTGGCAGCTCTGATTTGGAGAATCGGTCCGAAGTTTCTGACGTCTGGGCGAAGGGAGATGGCAACGGCAAGGATTGGAATGGGTCCTTGGTTCCACAATAAGGTCATCGATCCTTTTCTCCAAATCCTCCGCAGGTTCTCTCTCAAGATTTTTTCTTTCATTCGATTCCTTTTGTCTTCAGTTTGTGGGGGTGGGTTATTGACTATAACTGAATAGAAAAATGTATTGCGGCTATGCTTAATTACTCGTTGCTATCTACCATTCTTTAATTGTTGTTATACGTTTCCCATGCTGGATTTTACTGATCTGTTTGGCATCACGCATTGCATTCCTGGTCGAAACAGCTCAGAGATCTGAAAAAAGTATACTTATTCATGAAATTTTATTTTCTTTACCTCTCTTAATCTAATCAAACAGAAAGGAAGGGCAAGGGAGAGAAAGGGGGGGTGTTGATCTCAACTCTAATCCTTAAAACTTCTGAGATATAATGATCCGCTCAGTTCAGCAAATTCTTTTCTTTTTCCCAGGGGTGCTGAGCCAAAGCAATTGGCATTCTCTGTTGCTCTTGGCATTACCATGGGAGTATTTCCAATATGTGGTATGTCGTCATCTACAATTATTCTTGTGTAATTCTTTTTCCTAAAGGTGATTTTGTAGTGAAATTAAGTAGTTGTGCTGATTGATCAGTATAAGTGATCTGATCTTTGAATCATTATGCATAGTTTATTATATACCATGTGCATTACCCGTGCTTTGTATATATGTGTGTGGAGAGAACAGTGAAGCTATTTGTTGTATTGCAAGCATTCTTTAGATGAACAAAGGCTTCATTGACAGGGGTGACTGTGGTTCTATGTGGGATGGCTATTGCATTGCTTGGATCTCGTTGCCATGCCCCAAGTGTAATGCTGGCAAACTTTATTGCAACTCCGATAGAGTTGAGGTACTTGTGTGCTTTTAGAAGACCAATTTGCATTTGATTTCATCATTTGTAGTTGAGATCAGTTTTCACCATGTATTCTGATTGCTAATATGCTTTACTTCCAGCTTGCTGGTACCCTTCTTACGCTTTGGTGAAATTCTCTCTGGTGGGCCTCAATTTCCCTTGACGGCTGATGCTTTGAAGAAGATTTTGACCGGCCAAGCCTCTTGGGAAGTCATCGTAAGTGTAGCACATGCGGTAGGTGTCTAAACTGACATTCTGTTACTTAAGATCCTCTCTCTCTCATTCACACAAATGTGGAGGCTCGTTCATACTTCATGCCCTTACTCGTCTGTAATTTTGAATTATCTAAGCTCACATTGCTTTATATTTGGCACATTAATGGCTCTAGTTATTGTTCCTTGTTACTAGGACAGCTATCTCAATTGCTAGGTGCAGATGCCAGGATGATCTCGAGCATATTAGTTTCAAATGATGTTGTGTCACTTAATGGGGTCTTCATGCCGCATTATAGCTACAATACTTCTAGGCAAAATTACACTTTTCACTCACAAATTACCACCTACTTTTCTCTTTGGATCCTAAACTAAAAAGTGAGCCTTTTTTTGTTCATCATATTGGTTTTATTTTTGTAAGGGTGCAAATTGAAAAATATAAATAGTTTAGGGTGTGATTGAAACTTCTCAAATATAGGGTGCAAAAATGAAAAATAGATTGTGTTTGTGAGTGAAAAATGTAATTATTCCATAATTCTAATGATTTAACTACTTGGACAAGACTGTAAACTAGAAACTGTCATTGTTTAACTCCAAATGCCCAAATATAATTGTTGATGTTCTAGCATGAGGTTTGGAATACTAGTGATTCCAATTACCAAATTGTCTCCTTAGTTAGGAATTCAACTTGATTATTGATATTCTCATCCCTTCATAGTGGTAGAAGAGGGGGTGCTGCTACTCAATTGATACAATGTGAATATTCATTAAGTTGATTATGATGGCAGACTGGCTTTTTACTACTCCAGTGCCGGTAAAATGTTACTGCAGATATACTGGATTACTGATGGACTAACTGGGTTTGTAATTTTTTTTTAGCACTCTTTTAGTGCTTGCACCTACACATTTTGTGCAAGGAGCTACAAAATGTGATGCATTGTCGTTATTCTGCTAAGTCTATTGTACCCCATGCACTAAAAACGACCACTTGTTGATCTCTCATTCGTTTAACAATACATCTAATCAATTCTTATCTGAAAAAAAGAAGAAAAAAAAAAATAGAAGAAAAATCTCAGAATTTAGATAGGTTCACAGACTGGCCATGGACTAGCACTTAAGTTCAATGAGTCTTAACAGTATGGTTGATTAGCCTCATTTCCTTTTCAAACTTTGTTCCCTGTGCGTAGAGCTAGTCGCAACCACAGTGAGAATTAAAGGACAACTACAGACTTTATGGGAGAATGGTGCCATACGACCAGACAATTGTGGTCTGGGAGCTAATAAGAAGATTGATATTTACTTATGTAATTTTAATCCTATTAAAATTTCAAAGCTTGGAGCATTTCAGTCATGACCTAAGATATCTTCTCCTGCCTTTTTACATTATTTGCTTCAGCTTCCACTGATGTTTAATGACATGTCCACATTTGAAACTAAATTTATCTTTCAATCTTTGCAGTTGCTGGGATGGCTTGTAGCGGCACCCTTTATCCTGGCAACCCTCTATGTAATTCTTCTTCCGTGTTTCAAGCTCTTGGTTCAAAAGTTTAGCCCCGTTCCTTCAAGCCCAAAGAAACAACCTAACTCACCCTCAGATGTTAGGCTGAAGGTAAGGGATGCCTGAATGACTTATAGTAAGCAGAAATTTGTGGTACTCATCCTGTCAATGCGGAACATCGTAATTTGTTTCTAATTCAATGCTTGTACATAGTTGTGCTGAGTTGTACTAAGATGTTTATATCGTTGTGTTTGATGAGGTCGTTTTTATAATTGTATTACAAGGGTGTAGCCAACGCCACATTTGGATACAAACTAACGAAAGTATGAAGTTGATTCACGATCATGACAGGAAAATGATGCATTTTTTTCTATTGCCCAGCATTGTGGGATGTGCTCCTATGTTGAATCATTTATGTGGTTCCAAGTTGGACACCAGTTGAAGTTCACTTATTATGAAGTTCTTTTTCTCTCATCTAATTTTCGTGATTTGTTTTCCAGTAATTTTTTCCCATCTCCCTGAAAAACCTTTTGGCATCCAAAATGCGAACGAATCGTTGTATGTTCATTGTACAAAACAGTTGACTACATGGGCATATGACCATAGACTCATCTGTTTCTTTTTATTCAGACCAAGAAGATATGATCGATCCATCATTACAAATATTTTATAACTTTTATATTTACCTTTAAAAAAAAAGTAGAATATAATACTTGCATATGTTAAAATTGCAAGGAAAATTCTAAATGTAAACAACATTGGACACTTATATGTGTACCAATGTTGAGATGAAAATATGAATTTGATAAAATATTTAAATTTAAAATAAAAAAATATAAAAGTAATCCATCAGAATGCAGATGTGCGGGTGCTTGTATGTATGTATTATTATTATTATTATTTTTTAAAATTCTTTATACAATTATATTGAAATAAAAGATATTTTTATAAAATAATTTAAATTTTGAAGCAAGAGATCCACGCCCACACGGTGAGGTCCTGCCCGTAGCAGATCCTTCCCGAATTCAAACAGCGAAACCTAGAGCATCAAAGGTAGGCAACTTTCGGGGGAAAGGGTAAAAAGAAAGAGAAAATGAGATGGATGGAGTCAGTCAAAAAGTCAAACACTCTACATTGTCACTATAAAGCACCCGTAAGTTCGTAAATCGTAACATTGCCTCGGCAACTACTAACATTCATCTCCTTACCTTTCGAATACCAATTATCAATAAAGTGATTATTTTCTTCCCTTTTTGTTCTTTGCTGAGCTTCTAATGCGATTGTTCTTGAAGATGATTTCGAGCTGAAGGTAAGCGCTAGAACCTTAGATTAGCCAATTAGAAGCCCACATCATGCTTCGTTTATTATTCTTTTTTACGGACATATTTGCCCGAAAACTTTAGAAACATTTGAGTCGTCTCTTTTTTAACTTTTCTTATAATTTTCTTAGCAATCAAACAGAGTTGGTGTTTATTTTTATAGTGGTTGACTTTCGTTTATTTTTAATTTCTTAGCTTTAGATCTTTGGAAATTTGGAGAACTCGATTGAGTTTCCGGCAAATGTTACATTTTCCTACATAGTTTTTGTTTATTTGTTTTAAGTCTATTTCAGATTACAGTCGTGAGAACTGTTGGATTTTGGACGTGTATTGGGTCGTGGAAAACCCCGGTCATCATTTTTTTCAAATTCAAATGGGTTCTCGAGATTCGAGATTAGAATTGAAGTCAATTCGTTTCTTATAATAACTACCAAGAATAATCTCTGATTATCTATACTTTTTTGTTCTGTTGATGCAGTGTGCATGCCATCGCAAAGTAGCGTTTTTGTTGTTTTGGGTTTTTGTGATTGGTGAAGAACCCCATGCAGGCATGAGGGACTTCATTGTTGATTTTGAGTACATTGCTGAGGGACTGTGTTGGTATTTGTTAGAGGCTTTTGAGTTTGTTGCAGAAGAACTAATTGCACTTTGTTTGGTTATTGCCGTTTTGGTTGAGGAGTTAATTGGATTTTTCTTCTGCCAAATCTTGATTGCTTAGAGTATTCAGCATCCAGAAAATTGTTATAGAGCCCTATATCAGAAGTGTTTGCTTACACATTTAGTGGATGGCAAACCCAAGTGGGTGTTGAAGATCGAGAACCTAGAAAACAAGAAACAAGGACAATCCTGGGTCAAACTTGGTTTTCAGGTAGAATTTGCTGCAGACCAAACTGGGGGACTTTGTACACTATAATAATGGATACCATTCAGAATACAGTGTATTACTGTTGCATTTATAGGGGTAACAGGATTTTGTATGCCTATAGTGGTGGAGACCATGAAATTGAGAACTTGGCCGTTTTGTGCTTGGAAAGAACTCCCCCGTTCCATAGGTGGTACTTTGAGACAATGTGCAAAAAGACTTTTGGGTTTTTGATGGAAGATGGGTATGTTTATTTCACAATTGTTGATGAGGGTCTTGGTAACTCAGGTGTTCTTCGATTTCTAGAACATGTGCGAGATGAATTTAAGAAGGTAGCAAGAAGAGGTTCAAGGGGAAGTTTTTCAAGTATGAGCTCAATTGGTTTACAGGAGCAGTTAGTGCCTGTCATCCGGCGATTGATCACCATATTGGAGAATGTTTCTCAGGGTGGCAGTGATTGGACTGGTGAAACCCGCTCATCACTTCATGTCGGTCTGTCTCCATCATCACATAATGTAAATGGGCAAATTGAAACTATTAGTTCTACAAAATCCCCTTTGTTGGGAAAATCCAGCAAACAAGATAAGAAGGCAAAGGATCATGCCATTGGAATGAGAGACATGGAATTGGAGGAAAACCGAAGATCTACAGACAGAGGAGTCAAGGCTGATTTGGAAAGCCTGGATTCTCATAATCAAGGTGGGGCAGGTTCCTCAGTCTCATTGCAGAAAGATATAGGTTCTATGAGAATAAGATCAGGTTCTCAAAGCATTCGAAAGAAGTATTGGCATCAAGTACGAATTGTTCTTGCCATTGATGCAGTTGTCTGTATAATCTTGTTTGTGATCTGGCTATTGATCTGTCGTGGTTTTTCTTGCCTTCGTTGAGAGATTGTCATTTCTATTAGATTTTGAAGCTTAATTTGTTTTCTCAAAGTCAAGTTGGCAATTTGCACCATAATGATTTGGAAGAAAGTGAGGCAAATTCTTTGAAGAAGTTCCTGCAGAGGGTGAAGGACGGAAAGCCACATATACTGATCTTGTTGGTAGGATTTTAAATATATCTGAAGGCACGTCCCTTAAAAAGTTATGCATTCAGCCGCATCAGATATAGGGAATTTGCTGTATAGTTTCATAGCTTTTATATGTATATATGATGTACTGCGGGAGATTATCAAAGTTATTGGTTTTAGTTGTTCTATACGTTGTTTGCTGAGACGGTGTGAATGTTCTGTAACCTTGAAACTTTTTTTGTTCGTTCTTTCTATTTACCGTGTACTGAAACATGCTACCTTTTTTTTTTTGTTTATTTTTGTTCAGTGCTAGCTGTTTTTCATTCACCTCTCTTCAATCATCGTGAAGTTGGTTTTCTAAACTCTCATATTGATTAAATGGTTCATATGTGCCTATTATTGATTATATTACCTATTCAATATTATATACCTAAGTTTTGTATGTTGCCCATTAAATCTCCACGAGGCAGGGGGCCAAAAATATGTAAGAAATATTTGTGTCTTTGGCGAGAACAGAAATATTCTACTTTAGTTGAGAAGTAGAATCATGTTTCTGATTGCACGCACATTATTATGGCAAGATCTGAATGAATGCAGATTATGATGGTATGGTAAAGGGGTCTCTTTTTGTATTTTTTGCCCAGGATGTAATCTGACGAAGAAGATGGGGAACCCTCTTTTTAGTGGTGGTCCAATTGTTTTATGGGGCAGACGCAGATATGTTTGGGAATCTGCCCAATGTTTGTTTGGCAGCTCTCTCTTTCCTTTCTGAACTTTACGCTGAGGAATCGAATAGATTTCCCTGGCATCAGAGGAAGGTACTCAATTTTGTACCTGTATTTTAAGTTATTACTCACCTGTAAAAACTGGTCAGACAAAAAACTGTTGACGATTCTGACCAGAGGGTTATCGAATACTCATCAAGTACCACTCCGTAATCTAGATGACAAATACCATAGCTAATTCCAGAATACTTAAGATTACATAATGCTCTAATTCATTATGTTTTCCTCCTGAACTTCATTCTCAAGGGGAAGAAAAGTGTTTGGTAACAGAAAAAGAAAAACATACAACAATTCAACATAACGCACACACCAAAATATTTTCAGATTGACAAACAATGCGCAGAGGTGGCATCATTGAGAGAAAATGAAACATCATTCCACTTGATTCTCGGCTGCCTTGACTTCATTTATCCCACTCTGAATCCAGTAGTTGTGAATCAACCTTTGATGGCTGTCCCTCTGTGCCTCTCGGCAGCTGATTTGTTAATCGGCTCCAACCTAATATGTGGGGCAATGCAAACTGCAAAATAAACAAGGGAAGTGACCTCTAAATTAAACTTAAAAGAGTGTGAGAACCTCTGACGATACAAAAGGCATTGGTGAGTTTGACCAATATTGAGGAAATCATGCGCTTTATCCCAGGTTCAGATCTAAGCAAATACTTCCACCATCGGGGATTATGGATAATTTTCTTGCCAATCCAAAAGCTGCGTACCATCCCTGAGATTTTCTAAAAGCCCTCCCTCACTCAACAAATCTCTTCAAAACCGATCAGGAAAATCACTATCTTCAAAATGTTGATATTGTTATGATTGACCCCTTTCCAACACAATTCCCCATTTTGCCTGTATCGTGAATTATGAGAACAAAAAAATGCACAATGTTTGTATGAGTTACTTTTTTCCTTTTGTTGAACATGTTTTTCAAGTAGTCCTGAGTTCATTAGTATCCAAAAACTTTCCTACAGAACCTATTTCTTCAAGTGTGCGCCTGTCTAGCAATCAGTAGGCAAACTTGGTCTATTTCATTAAAAATCGTGATAATTTGATGCATCAGTATCATCCAATTTTTCATGAAACTACATGATAATTTTTTTTTTAACAACATGGAACCTCACCAAGGCAGGATACTTAAAACCCTAGATATACGACTCCGCCAACTAGAACCATGTATTAGTAATCCAGGAGAACTCCTAGTGGGGTATCAACCAAGAATGTCTATGAGTTGTAGATTCATCCCAAGCCCACCTTTTGACTACGGGCTGCACCCTGATAGTGATGCTCCATGATCACTATAATCGAATAAAAGATATTCATTGCCATGATTCAAGTTAACTGAAAGGAAATGTGAGTAAAGTTCTTTAGTTGGTCATACACTGCAAGCTGTCTTCATCACTGAGAATTCAGCAGTTGTGACAGGAACAGTGAAGTATTCTTTGGTTTTTAGAATGTTGTTGACAACAGCTGCCAAAAAAGAAGTGTATAAGTAATTGAAAAAATATAAAGAATCTAACACGAAAAAAGAAAATTGATAAATTCAGACTAACATCATGCCAAACTATAGAGAATGCTTGCGTAACACAACTTTTCAGAATTTAGGGGATTTTTTTACATGGTGCTGTTTTTATGTTTGTAAAATTGATGGGACCCATGGAAAAGATGTTAGGAAGAAAAAATTTTGAAATGTGTGTTTTCTAAATTTGTGAAATTGTTGGGATCCACTTGAAATTTTGTGTTCTTTAGAAGTGGTTCTGATTTTCTTGGGTTTTTGTGAAAAAAATTATTTCGAGGTTTAATACATGTTTGTATGGAAAGTAGAGAAGAATGAAAAATTCCTGGTTGGCAAACATGGTCTTTTTTTTTTCTTGACACCGGGTGTGCGGGAGTAGCATCCCTACCAATCCCAAGGGTGCACAAACTCTCGGTAAGGTGTTTCCTGCAAGTGCATCTCGAGTAATTCAAAGAGAAAATCCCCCACTCTGATAATAGAATTGTATATGACATCTCTGAATTTATTTATCTGAAATCTCCGAATATTATGTAATAAATGTTCTCCTAAGATACACACCATAATAACACTCTTAATCCCTAAACGCACTTGAACAAAAAAAGCATCACAGCCCATTAACTATAGACACTTACAACAACTAGCCCACAATTTAAAATGAAGTGAGAAGTGTGCATGGTGTTGGTTTGAGGAAGTATATTAGAAATGGATGGGAGGATTTTACTTGGTTAATTAAACTCAAGGTTAGTGATGGTGCAAGGACCAACTTTTGGCACGACTTATGGTGTCTGAGTAGACTGGCTCTTTAATCAGGAGGCTTCGGTGTCTGAGTAGCTGGATCGTTCTAGTAAATTCCCATTGTGGAATGTTTATTTCAATAAAGCTGTTCACAATTGTGAAACTGGATCTATTTTTTTTATTTTTAAATCTTGTTGCATTCCTCGCAATTTGTTAATTAAGAGGTGAACAGGATGCCTTGGATGAACACTGGGAAGCAGAAGTTTCCAGTACATTCATTGTATATCTTGTTCCCTTAGAAACCTATTTGAAAAATTAAAGTTCCACCTAAGGTTGTCTTCTTTGGGTGGACAGCATCTCTTGGAAAAATCTTGATATTGGATAATTTGAGAAAGAGGGGTCTTGCTGTTATGGAATGGTGCTATGCGTGTAAGAATAGTGGTGTATCGACTATCGTTGGACCATCTTTTACTTTATTGTTAGGTGTCAAGAATGTTATGGGTGGAAAATCTTTTATAGAACGGGCATTGCTTGGGTAATGCCACGAGGGTGGTTGATTTATTTGCTTGTTGGCAAAGATGCAGGGCCAACTTACATATGAGGATGATTCCTCTATGTATCATGTGGTGCTTATGAATTGAAAGGAATGGTCAAATTTTGAAAACAATGAACGTTCTTCGAACAAGCTAAGAAGTTTCTTCTTCCATACTTTACTTCTTTGGGCATCCTCTTGAGTCTTGTGTACTTAACAAAGCTTGCTTTGATGACTTTCTTGTATCTCTTTCTAGCTCATTTTTATGTAATTAGGTGAATGCTGTTTGTAAACCTCATGTGTACTTAGGCTATACCTATATACTACTATTAACAAATTGTTGTCTTAGTTATATATATATATACACACACAACAATTTAAAAGCAAAAAAAACTTGTGCATAGAGAAAATGATGGACAAAAATGTGGAATTTAAGTTATTCAAAGAAAAATGCCTCTATGAGCAGAAAGACTTCTTACACAAAGAAATTAAATAGCCACTACCATCCACATGAGGCTTAATTGATAAGCTCTTCCTGACTTGACCAGCATTGCTGTAGCATTATTGCTCATCAGAAAAATCACTTGACATTTTTTCAACCAGCATAGAATATGTAAACAAAGGATACTTGCATAATGAAATAGATGGATCATGCAAGCTTAACAACTTGGTTTAATCAAAAAATGATTCTAAGCCATAAAAAAATGTCTACATTGTAGACTTGTGCACTATAGGATGTCCCAGAAAATAAACCTTGATTTCATTGATGGGTCGTGAAAGATCTCACAAGAATCTTCAGGGCCCAAGCTAATCAAAGACCCAACCTCTGTCACTGACAAAGCAATCACCTACAGAACATCCACTAAACCAGTCTGTTAAAAGGCTCATAAATTAGTCCTGTACATGGTTATGGTAATTAAACAATAATAAAGTCTATAAACTGTTTGCACATGTTAAATGTGTGGTTGAGGACCTGAAAATTAATTCATATGACTAAGAATGTGACGGCAAAGGAACTAAGAGAAGTTACCTGTCTCTTCTCACTATCATACTTGCGCTCACCAATAGCAGGTAAGAACTTTAACATCATGCAACCACGACGGTCAACTACAAGACTACCAGACTGTAGACGATAAATAATGAGAAGCATAATTCAGCTCCAGAAAAAAAAAAGAGTACCTAATAATGGAATTGAACCAAAAAAATATCATACATCCAATTTTGTGAAAGTTGGGAGAACAGGAGTCACAGAGAGTGCAGCTTTGCCCTTGAAAACAGAATAAGAAGCAAATATTCGCTGTGCAGCATATCCTGCAGGTTCAGAACCAAAAGGATGCAGGCGTTCTAGCATACTTGCACATTAGAAAAACAGCAAGAAAAAACTAAACTAAACAAATAAAAAGGGACGTGTAACACTGAAAATATCTACATATGCAAATTAAAAACCTTTAGTAGCAGAATTCTCTCTTGAAGTTGATATCCCAGCATGAACTGTAAATGCATGCAGGCATGAAGCATCTTTAACATCACCAGATTTCCCATATAGAAGTTTCCCGGACAACAGGTTCCTTTTTTTGATAAAGCAATTAAAAAAATCAGAAATAATGGTAAAAAACCTAAAGAATAAACAGTCTGAGGTCCAAGTGATCAGTAAGAGAACAGAACATCCATCCAATATATCATAGGGAAGAATAAAATAACACGGAATATTTGTGATGTTTACTCAAGCGGCTTATATGTGTCAAGGCTAGCATACTCACTAGGGACAACAGTACAAAGACATTTAATTTACAGTAAAGGGATATATATATATATAATCAATATATCCAATTGAAAAAATCCATTGCAAATGCCTCCTGCTACTCTTTTTGGTGGGAAGGGGGGTACAAGATAAATCGATTAATTACAATTAGAAGAATTTTTACTGAGACGAAAAAGAATATGTTCTTGCCCAAGCGATAGCAACCACAAAATGCAAAGAACATACTAGAGAAGCCATAAACACAATGCCAAGTGATTATAATGTGCCAATCATAATACAACAGAACCGAAGTGGAGATGAGCCATAAACACAATCCCTTGTTCAAACTTTATATCGAAATGCAACCACAATGTGCACGTGTCTTGCTAGAAGAGAGAGCGCGCGAGAGAGAGCACCAAAAGCATCTTTCTTTCCTAAGAAAGACAGAATTCAATACCTAAATTTTAATAGAACAAGCGGTGGTCTCGGTTTCAACGTGTGGAAGACGAAATATATTTAAGCATAAAATCTCAGGGCCAGCCGAACATACAAAGTCTGTAATTTCGATTTCCTTAATGGCACAAGTAAAATATCACACCAGAAGCAAAAATATCCGAAGCCCACGTTTGATAGTTGAGAACTTGAGATAGTGAAGGAAACAACGAAAAAAGTTAAGAAAAGAAAAACAATTCACTTTAAACTCAGCCGTTGTATTAGGTTAAGTTGAGTCGAGACCGCAACATCAGACCCCATAAAAACTTGAACTTTAATCATCTTTTACTTTCTCGGGGGCCAAACAAAGAAATGAAAATAGATTCCAGTGCAACAATCGGAGCGCAAATGAGTCTTATAAGTTGATACCTGGACTGTAAAAGTCGCGACAGCTTCATCATCTTGAGAGACTGAGGCAGACAGGTAGAGAGGCTGTGTCCGAATTTGGGCGGTCTTTATGATTTATAGGGACGGGATCGTCAAATTTCAATCGGTACACAGCTAGTTACTTCACTTAAATAGACAAATTTAAATTTGTAAAATAGATATTATATAAAATTCTTATATAAAAAAAGTGAATTCTATCTTAAAAAATGTAAAATAAAAAGTATTTTCATTAATAAAATTTATTTTTTTACAAAAAATTTATATAAAATTTATCTATTTAAGGCTCCGTTTGTATTAGGAGGTGAGCTCAACTCATCTTCATTTTATCATTATATTTTTTATATAAAACACAAATTCCTATACATAATTTTCAATTTCTAATACACATTTTTATTTATTTTCAATACACATTTTTCAAATTTTAAAATAATAATAATATTAAAAAATAAACTAAACTCATCTCAATTCATCTCAACTCATTTCATCTCCAAATCTAAACAAGATCTAAATAAGTGGATAAATTGTACAAATAAAATTTACAAATTCAAGCAACTAGCATGCTATGTACCAATAGTTAATTATAAAATAATTAAAATACTCAAGTAATAATTTCTTTTCTTTTTTGTTAAAAAAAAATCGAGCAATAAATTTGAATAGTAGGATGATGGAATCAGTAGTATTTCCTAACTTGTAGTTTTACTCTTTGCAAAAGAGTGGAAACTCTTATATCTCATTTATTATTGTTTTAATACTTAATTATTTTATTTTTCATTTACTATTTGGATTTAGATTAAAAATATTATAACATGACTTTTTGAATAATATAAAAAAATAAAATTTAATCAATCAACATAATTATGTAAATTGATTAAAAATATAATTAATTTTAACTTATACCAATTTCAAACTCCAAGCAACTATATGACCCGACCCGAACCGATCCGACCCGACCCGACCCGCAGAACGAGGACTTCCTATTGTAGTTGTAGTATATTGGAAGAAAATTGCTGATCTGTATCTGAAATGAGATGAAATTCCCTTCATTCACCACGCATTCAATCTGAACTTCTGCTCTTCAAGCTCTTTCAGGTGTATTCAGCCCTTGAAGCGCTTCGTCAATTATGGCCGATGTCGCAACGAACAAGGTGGTGAGGGTTCAAGTTTAAATTTCGCAGTGGTTTGGTTCGTATTTGTAGTTTATCTATGTTCGTAAATCATAAATTTTGCTTTCGGCTGTAAGATCCGATAGCTCTATATGCTCCTTCTCAAGCCAAAATGATTGTTCTTCGTATATTAGCATTCAAAGAACACCTCAGTTTTGCAAGCATTTGCTTCTAGACCCGAAAGCCTCCTGAACCATTAAATACTAGCTTAATTGTCTGAATTGAAGAAAATTGAGCAGCTGAAAACGACCTAGTCATGTGATAATCTCGATCTTTTGCATCTTGGATGGAAACCGAAGTTATTTTCTACTGCCTTTTGCGTCATTCAACACAGCCACAACAAAGATTAGGATGAAGCGGATCTCCTGCGTCTTAGGCGTTTCATTCCTTCAGAACACCCAGGAGATTCCCATTCGAAGAGAACTGAATACACGAAATAGCACTCGACGCGCAAAATAAATACCCGATGCACAGAGTCTTAAGCGTTTAGATCAATCCTGATTGTGCTCTTAGGGTAGACCATTCTCCATGATATTACTAAACATTTATTGTGCGAGTAATATATTCTCACTTAATTTCAGTTTTCTTTTTATCTTTCCCATGTTTGTAGGAACAGTCGTATGGCGAGGCAAATGACGATCAGAAAAATTTATTTGATTTGGGAGCATTTGTTGGGGACTTGAGTATCGAGGAGGATGTGAGCAAGTACGACGTGTCCTTGTATCATTGCATGGATTAGTGCTACTTTTGCATAATTTGGAATCAGTGATCCATGTCACATGCACACTGATTAGTTTAGGAATAGATTATCTTCATTCTTTTGTTATATGATAATGTTGTCAGTTTCATGAGCCTCCCGTACAAATATGGCATCTTGAAATGATCTTGGTTGACATGTTGTACAGCGCTGATATATCATTGGAAGGCCTACAGCAAGAACTAGAAGAATGTAAAAATGATGATGTAAGTAATTTCACTACCATTTGCTTGGAATTTTGATGATTTTCCTTGGTCATGGATTTATCAACGCTTCTTTAAGATGCAACCTTTAAAAAAAATATTTATTTATTCTTTTCTCCTTGCATCTTCTCCTCTTTTGTCAATGTTTAAATTGAGTTTTGTTGCTCGGTGGAAAAATGGATTTTGATGTTCGTTTCTATATGTTAGCAATTTCCTCCTCACCTCTCTGGCCTCTTTAATGCCGTAGGTGGTTGCAAACATACTGTCTAAAGGTGAAAAATTACGAGAGTATACAAAGGGAGTTGAGAACAATTTACGACAAGTTGAATTAGACTCGATTCAGGTTTGTGGTGACTAAACTAAATCTTTCGGTGGTGATTCATATGTGTCTGTGTGTGCACATATTTATATAATTCGTCATTACTTGATATTGAAACTCTCTCCTGCTAGGCTTTCCTTGAGTCATGGTAATCTGAAAACTGAGTTAAACATGGTGTCCACAGCATAAGGTGGTTGATGCTTTGTTGTGGCAAAACCTGTTAATTCTTCAAATATGGTGTGATTAGTTTTCTTGTTTATTTAGGAAGTTTGTGTCAAAATAGTCTTTTTGTTCCACTTCTTTATTAGATAATTGTCCAAAGACTTTAGTGGGGTAGCATTGCATTCCTGTACAGATTTTCTTCTTAAGAGACATTTTTTGCTGGGGAGGTACTTTCTTGTTGGATTGAAAGATTAGTGTAGTTTCCTAGTTAAAGTTTTGAGTATCTGAGTTTCATGCCATTGCCATTGCCATTGTTTTCTAGGATCAACTTTCTAAGTTTTGGTACAATTTTAAATCTGGGATTATCCCATTCCTCCTTCCCCTTTTTACAGCTGAGCTACATGGCTCCTTTAATTTTTTTTGAATCATTGTACATGAGACTTGAGTTGCAAAATAAGTTCTACCTTGTATGTACTATCTACTTGGGCTTACTTATCTGTTAAAGAAGAAGGTTCAAGTAGCCTGAATATGAGGTGATAACGATTAGGTTGGGGAATTTAGGCCCTAAGGTTTATGGAGCATAGTTTTTATGACAGATGCTTTTTGGATGTATGGCTTTGATAATTTTTACTTTGGCCATTACACTTACATATACAGAGCTCCCAAGCTTTAGTTGGAGACGCATTTGCAGTCTATCTAATGTGTAAGTGGAGGTGCTTACAAGAAACGCACCTCAATGACGAATAAGACATTATTTACTTGTTTGATTGTTAGCGTGGCAGAGATACTCTTCCTTTTGCGTAACTTGAAAACAATTGGATGTTTTCTGTTGACTTTATTGGTATTCTATATTTCAAACATTGCAGGATTACATACATGAAAGTGATAACTTGGTGTCTCTTCATGACCAAATTCGTGAATGTGACAGCATTTTGTCACTGATGGAAACTCTCCTCGGTGGATTTCAAGTATGTTGGCCCTTGCTTGGCAATAAACAAATATTTACTTGCTTGCAGCTTCAGTGAGACTTGTTTCATTTCTTTTAGAAGTAACCAAAGGTTTCATTAATATTGCAAATTTTATCTTCTCATATTCTTTGAACTGATTAAATGGCTTCTCAAGCATAGTTGTTGGAAATAAGCAAGTAATAACTCTAATAACACATTGGCTGAGAACGTAGTCAATCATATCTTTAGTATAATTATGCCACTTTGCACCAATTATAATTCATGACATTCTCATTAATAATCTTATGATAGGTAAATATACACCCACCCTATGCGTCTTGAACACAAGATATCACCATCAGAGGGCTAGTGTTGAGCTTAGAGTTTATTAGCTTTTCCTGCCTATTTCAACAAGACTGAAACCTTGTGCAAAAACTTTCATATTTTGATTTACAGTGCAATTAGTTGAATTTTTAAAGGTAGATCAAGCATAAAGGAACTGTATGGTTTGGGTCAAAGACTAGTTTTAAGTTATACCCCAAATGCATTTCAAATGTAAATAGGTGGAGGATGTAACAAGCAACAAATTATTTTATTTGAGGGGTTCATCCTGATGTTTATTTAGATGTTGTAATCCACAGTCTGATCAATGAGGACAAGGCCTGACTTCCCTTTACGACCATACCATGTCTATGAAGTCCAAGTGCGGACCAGTTTTCTCTAGGTTAATTCTTGATGTTGTAATCCACGGTCTGATCAACGAGGACAAGGCCTGAATTCCCTCTACAACCATACTATGTCTATGAAGTCCGAGTGCAGTCCAGTTTATGATCTGGCTTTTTCTCTAGCTTAATTGCCTCATTATTTTCTTGGCATCGTAAATATTTAAATAGCACCTCTTGAATACCATACCCCTGAATCTTATATATAGAAAGTACTAAAGATTACTACAAAAAATCTATGAAGAAAGTCTAGACGATTTTGCAAGTGGACCATTTATATGCTGTGAAAAGAAAACACTGATTGTAGGCACTAGCTTCATTTCATTGTTGCTTAGAAGTGTTTTAAAGTGTGGTCATATTTTTCCTACAAACTTTTGCGAACAATGGTAGTGATTTTGGTTCAGCTTTGGGGTATTTAACTACGAAGTCATGACTACATGTTGATTTTAAACTATATACAATCTCTCTGTTACCTCGTTGTGGATTGATTCTTTGTGTTTGGGTTTTTCTCTTTCACTTTTTAATGGAGTTGTTGATCGACATTTTATTTCCCAGGCTGAAATTGGTTCCATAAGTTCAGACATAAAAATCCTTCAAGAGAAGTCTATGGATATGGGCCTGAAGCTTAAGAATCGCAAGGTATCCTTGTGATTTTTTGTTTCATTTTTCTGTTGGGTTTTCAGTTTTGAGAACCACAGAAACATGGATTGTGGATTAAGTTCTATTTTAATGATGCTTTCATCTTGTCACATGGCTGTAAACCATTTGATTTGAGTCGTCTTGTGTGGAAGGAGCTAGATGTATAGTACAAAAAAAAAAAGTGGTAGTCAATTAGGGTTTCTTTTGGGGTTTATTTGTGCTTTATCAAGCCTGGACCACAATTATAGAACTCAGGTATGAAACAGGCAGAATAAGATTGGTCCTTTGCAGAATGACCTAGTTGGACTGCATCCTCATTCTATGATTCTTTTGTTTTTGTTTTTGTTTTTTTGAAAAAAAAAGGGGGGGGGGGTATGTGGAAGGACTCTTGGATAATAGTATTCATTCTGAATCATCATCAGTCAGTTTATTTTTGTGCTCAATTAGGGTTTTCTGTTTCTTGGAATAAAAAGGAACTCAAGTGAAATTATTGTTTACAGACGTTCTGTTTTTCTGTTGCTCTTTACATTAAATATGTTCTTTAAACAGGTGGCAGAATCAAAATTGGCAAAATTTGTAGAAGACATTATAGTTCCACCACGGATGGTTGACATAATTGTTGATGGAGAGGTATCACTGGTTTTTGTATGACAATTTATCTCATTGTTCATGTGATGATTGATGTTGTTACATGTCTGTCTTAGCTATGTAACTTGGTTAATTATACACAAACACACACCCACACACACATATAAGAAAGAAAAGAAGCTTTGCAACTTGATCACACTTATTTAAAATTATTCTTGTTCAACCGTCCCCTTTTTCCAAATCAACATTGATTCTTCTATCATAAGAGATTACTAGGACTCTGGTTGCTATTGATTTAAGGGAAGTGAATCATGTAAAAATATTGATACAGGTGGTTTGAGAGGAGAATACATGTGTTTTTGTCCATTTTGGTTGTGCTTCCTAGTCAATGTAGTGATTTTTTTTTTATCCATTTCCTTTTGTTACTGTTAACATACTTGCAGTGGAATTTGTCCAGGTCAATGATGAATTCCTGAGAACTCTTGAGATTCTAAGTAAAAAGCTGAAGTTTGTAGAAGTGGATCCTATGGTCAAAGCTTCAAAAGCTCTAAAAGATGTTCAGCCTGAGCTAGAAAAACTCCGCCAGAAAGCAGTTTCAAAGGTTTTTCTTACGACAATTGCAGATGCGCTGGCTGATGAACGTTAGATAATTTTTTTTGTTTTATGTACATTTTCCATCTCTACAATGTTAATGAGACTACACCCTCTGCAATGTGATGCATATCATATCCACAAATCTGAAGTTGCTTTATGGTTAATGTCCATGGAGAGACTTGTACACAAATGATTGCTTGTTGAGGCTGCTTAATATCAATTGGTAAGAACAGTCCTTATAGCAGTAAAATATGAAGAAATAATAGCCATCCTTGGTGACAAACATTTTGGGCTTAGAGTCCTTGGCAACCCCAAAGCTTGGTTGACATGAGGAGCTGACCCTAACATGTAGTTTTTTCGATCATATTGTGTCTGTTTCAAACATATCTTGTAAAGAACTACAGTTTTGACATGTGTACATTTGAAAAAGTTGGTTATTGGTTCTTAAGTTTGATATTTGAGCATAATAATGTTGAGACTTAGGTGCTACTTGGATAGTGAATTGAGATGAGATGAGTTGAGATGAAAGTTGAATCAAGAATATTATTTTTTAATATTATTATTGTTTTGAAATTTGAAAAAGTATTTTTTTTTTTTGTAAGTAAGAAAACATCTTTATTAATGTGAATATAAATAGGCATAGTCCAAGTACACGAGGGGAATACACAAGAATACCCCTAATTACATTCTAAGAGTTCTAACTTAAAAGACAAGAAATCATACACATTGCTTCCATGAGGTACAACGGCTGAGAACCATAGTAATAGGGTGTGTGGAAAAAATTCCTGAAGCTCTTCCATTGTTTGCTCTCTATCTTCAAAGCACCGCACATTCTTTTGTGACCAAACACACCACATAATTCACAATGGGATCATCTTCCATGCTGCTATCACCTTTGGACAGCCTTTGATTCCCTTCCAGAAAGCAAGTAGATCAACAACCTTAGCCGGCATAACCCAGGCCACATCCATTCGATTGAAAACCCCATTCCACACTGCTCATGTCACCTCATAATGCAATAAAAGATGGTCTACTGATTTGCCGTGATTTTTACACAAACAATACCAATCCATCAGAATGAGTCCCCTCTTCCTTAAGTTGTTTGTGGTTAGAATTTTTCCAAAGGTAGCAGTCCACACAAAGAAAGCCACTTGGAGGATACATGGGACCTCAAAATACTCTTCCACGGACAAGCTACATTTCCTTGTGATATCAAGATTTTATAATAGACCATTACTGTGAACTTCTTGTTGGATTCAGTGGCGATCCTGGCGATGGATCGCCACTGAATCCTGTCACAATGAGTTATTATATTTCCTGTGGAGTGTAAGAAGCTGAAAAAATCCTGTCAACAAGTTCTCAAAATATTCTTTCACGGAAAAGCTACATTTCCTTGTGATATCAAGATTTTATAATAGGCCTTTACTGTGAACTTCTTGTTGGCTATGGATCGCCCTTGAATTCTATCACCATGAGTTGTTATATTTCTTGTGGAGTGTAAGAAGCTGAAAAAATATGAAATAATATGCAATTGCCAGTCGTGGTTATCCCTATTGAATAGGATATTCCGTTGTGTGGCACCATGATCAAAAGACAACATATCTGCCACTGAAACCTCCTTATTAACTGCGATGGTATTGTTTCGCTTCAACGAGCACACTCCACACCAAACGTCCTGCCAGAATCTAATCTTGTTGCCCTCACCAATCACAAAGTGAGTATAATTTTCAAAGCACTGCCAATCCTCCCTAATGTACTTTCACAAACCCACGCCATACCTTCCCCTCATTGCATTAGTGCACCAACCCTCACAAGCACCTCCATATCTAGAATCAATGACTTCCTTCCACAACGACCCTCCCTCTATGTGGTATCTCCACAACCATTTTTCCAGAAGCGCTTTGTTGAATATTTTTAGATTGTGCACCCCCAATCCTCCACTTGAGATTGAGGAGCAAATTTTATTCCACTTTACAAGATGAGATTTAGTTTTCTCTCCCAAGCCACCCCATAGGAACGCTTGAAATAGCTTCTCAATTCTATTCGCCACCCCTGCAAGTAATGGGAATAAAGATAAGAAATAAGTCGAACAATTAGATGATGTTCTCTTGATTAGGGTGAGCCGCCCCCCTTTTGATAGGTACAACTGTTTCCACCCAGCCAAACTTTTTTGAAAAAGTTGAATTGTTTATGATATTTTGTGGGAATTTGACAAAGTTGTAATGATGAGATGAGATAAGATGAAACACTTTCACTATCCAAATGGGACCTTAGGATCTATTTTATTCATATATTCATCTACATCGACTAGTAACTAGTACTTTTAGTTTGTCATCTAGAGTGAAAAGTTTTCTAAGACCAAAGATTGCCATGAGGATAGGAATATCGGCCTTCGTCAACAGTTATTTCTCTTAAATTATTACAACTGCCAGTAGGCTATGCAAATTTCATTTATTTAAGGAAAAATTGACAGTAATTGTGAAGTAAGTTTAGATGTCTTTATGATTTTTTTTTTTATAAGTAAGAGATAAACATTATTGATATGAATGAAATAGGCATAGTCTGTATATACAAGAAGTATATAAAAGAACACCTAAATACAATCTATTAGAGTGATAAATTAAGGATAAAAAATCATGAATATTGTCCCCATTTAATACAGTAACTGAAAACCAAAGCATTAAAGTGTGAAGAAAAAAAATTCTTCAGCTTCGTCATTGTGCCTTCCTTATCTTTAAAGCAACGAGGATTCCTATTTGAGCATATACACTACATGAGACACAATGTGATCATCTTCCCCCAGCATATTGTGTTTGTTTTGATCATTTGGTGGGTGGGGTCGTGTACTCCCAAGGTGTGGTTCGGAAGGGCCCTTGATGAGGTTCCACATCATCAAAAATAAATGAATGTTTTATGAGTCAAGTTTTAACAGTTGGCATTTTCTACCATATGATCACTCATTTAACGAGGATTTGACATATTAATTGTAAACACTTTCTACTGTTTTGATCTTTGCAGGCATTTGACTTCGTTGTTCAGAAGCTTTATGCTTTGAGAAAACCAAAAACAAATATCCAGATCCTTCAACAGAGTGTACTTTTAAAATACAAGTGAGTAGTGTCTAATAACTTCTTAGCTATGAACTTAGGGCACATGTTAATTTGGCAAAGTTTTATCATATAGGTATTTTCCATTCATCAAATCCCTTTCTTTAGTTCTTTCTTTTCCCCATGGGTTTACATTACTATGGCTAGCTAACCTGTTAGTTATGAAATTGCATCTTTATTGCGTATGGATCTCTAAAGGACGTGGCAATGGGTTGTGTTTGATCTTTCTGCGAAATCTTCTTAGCATGCTTTTGAGTTTTATCATTTGTCAGTATTTATTTTGTCCATCATATCTGAATCCAATTACAACTTTTGTTTTTTGATAAGTAAATAAACTTTATTGCTCAAAGAATAGGCCTAGCCTGGTATATACTAGAGGAAGCCCTGACTGAATCCAATTACAACTTTATCACTGAAAGTTCCTTATTTTGTTTTAATATTGTGCCAGGGAGCTTCTTGAGATACATTCTTTTTCGTTCACCATTAACTATTAAGCTAGGAATTCTTCTTGCACACGTGTACTTTTCTTTTTTCTGAACCTATTTTGGGAAAACTACAACCATATATGGGTTGTTTCTTTTGATGAAAAACTTGACTTTACATAATTGAGCTAGTTATATGTGTGTATCCTTTCCTTTGATCATGGGGTTGAGAGCTGATCAAACACCATCATTTTTGAGCCCATCATGAGCTGTGCTAAGAATGTTCTTGATGGTTAAAGTTTTTTCTGTGCATCCCCATCATTCATTCAGGTAATTATACGTGATTCTAGCTAAAGCATTAGCATCAATGTCTGTAAAGAGAGCTACTTATCCAAGTTGGACGGTATTATAAATTTAGTGTACGTGAATTATTTTATGCAAATTATTTTAGTGTATTTCTTAATAAAATTTATAACATTGCCATTATGCGTGAAGTCATTCCCTTTTTCTTCATCCACCAGAAGGTTATTGTTTATCAAATTTCTGTGAGTCAAATGTATATTAAAATGTGAACATGCAGGTACATTGTTTCCTTCCTCAAAGAACATGGCAGTGAAGTATATACTGAGGTCCGTGGAGCATACATTGACACGATGAACAAGGTGAATATTTGAACCAATTATCTATTTTTCGAATTAGCCGGGACGCGAACGACAATTTTCACCCATGCAATTATACTTTTATGAGGACTTGGCAGTGCTCATTTGATTTTTATAGAGTTGGCTTTAATTTCATTCGCTTCTCTTCTTCCTCATTATTTGTCTTATGGTGCCTTCACATTGATATTTCGAACAATATTGAAGTGCAGCCGCATGTTCTGCAGGTCTTAAGTGCACATTTCCGTGCATATATTCTGGCTCTGGAGAAACTACAGTTGGATATAGCAACATATAGTGATTTGATTGGTGTGGAGACTAGAAGCACTGGTCTTTTTTTAAGAGGAAGGGAACCCCTGAAGAATCGCTCTGCTGTTTATGCTTTGGGGGAGAGGATAAAAATCTTGAAGGTTTTCTTAAATACTTCTTAACATATAATTTCTCTGCCAGCTGTGAAATATGGTTTTTGTGGAAGTAATGCATGTAGCTTCTCTTGGCAACCACTCACTTAATTTTCAATTTCAACTCTTTGGGCATTGGCCTGTTTCTACTATATTTGGCTTCTCTATGAAATGCTTATTCAAATTCTCAAGGGAGTCATTCTTACACGCATTCTGTGTATTTAAGTTTCATCCCTTTTCTAATAAATTGAATTGTATGTATTAAAAAAATGCTTATTAGTATTGCATTTGCCAGTCAAAGAGTGCTCCGTATTTTTTACAAATGAATCTAAGACAGTTGTGGTAGACACTGTGACATAATTGCTTGCTAATGCCGTGGTCTGAAATTATCAGGAAATTGATGAACCTGCTTTAATTCCACATATAGCTGAAGCCAGTTCCAGCAAGTATCCTTACGAGGTTCTCTTCCGGAGTTTGCACAAGCTGCTTATGGATACTGCTACTTCTGAGTACTGTGGAGTTTGCTCATTATGCTTTTTTCTAAATGATAATGAATTATAATCCTTTGGTGATAAGCATTTTACATTTTATTGTCTTCTACAGATATCATTTCTGTGATGATTTCTTTGGTGAGGAATCTATATTTTATGAAATTTTTGCAGGTAACTTTGATACATATTCGTGCATTACTTGCATTAAATGTTTCTAGACACAACTGATGTCAATTGAGTTTTGGTGGTTCTTATCAAATTTTATTCAACATATAAAAAAAATGGCAGTCTATAGGATGACTTGTATTAGAATTTGATTATTACGTTTACAACTCAAACTGTATTATACATTCTCCTCTGAATAAAGCATCATTGTCATGTACTTGTGCCTTTGTCTGCCTCTATATATTTCGAAGCTTCATATGAATACAAGATGATTCACGACTGTAAACTTTGAATTGTGTATTTTTTTTGTGCCCAAAAACAATTGGATAGGTTAGTGATTCTTTGCTTGCTCTTCGAGATTAACAGGTCCATTTGCTGTCATTGATGAGCACTTCAATTCAATACTTCCAAATTGTTACGATGCAATTGGCTTAATGCTCATGATTCGGATAATACATCAGCACCAGGTAACGTTTCAAGTTTTGATCATTCCTATTTTTGCTTCTTATTTTCTCTGTTGTTTCATGTTGTATTTTGATTAAATCATATGGGATTAGAAGTAGCAGTTCTGATTTTCAGTGAAGTGTCCAATACAATAATTGTTTAATTCTGGTTGTGGTTAATTTGTAACTGATATTTTACTTTTCAGCTCACGATGTCGCGGCGACGGATTCCATGCCTGGATTTATACTTAGACAAGGTCTGTTATTTTTTAATATAGTTGCTATGTTTATCTTTTGAGCTGCCTAATGATGATCCAAATTTCTGTCTAAACATACATTAGCAGAGTCTGTAACTTGGAAGAGAGACTACCTCTGGTGCTAGAAAAGGAGTGTATAACCTTTTTTGAGAGGTAGAAAAGGAGTGGTATAACTAGTAAAATGATTAAGGACCACAACATATAAAAAGATTTTTTTTTGTCTCCGGTTAATTTCTCCATTGTTGGGTTAATTTTTTTAAAAAAAAAAAAATATCATAAACACAGTATATATGCATATATTCTTCTTTGAATGAATACAGGAGAACTTACCATATATGAAAAATCAGGAAGAAAATATGTTTGAATTGACATTTTCTTTCCCAAAACCTTTAGCTTAAGCCCTCATGTGACAGAAGATGGCTCCAATGTTGTTGTCCTTACAAAATACTTTTAATCCCTTTTTAATTGGCCACACCTTTTAAAAACTCCTGAAATTTGCAAGCGATGGAACTCAATTGCTGAATGACTAGAAATTGCCCAAGTCGACATATTGGCTTTCATTTTCAAAATTCTCCCACAATCCTGCTTACGTTTTTGCTAACTTATCAAGAAAAAATTCTCTCAATCCTATTTCTTTGTCATCTACACGGATTCCAAAGTTATAAGAGATTACCATTGTTATCGTGTTACTTCTGAATTGCCGTGCTTTCCTCACTGTTATGCTCGTGTATTCTCTTCTCCAATTTCTAGAATATTTATCTTGTAAATCTAAGATCCTTCGAGTCTTCACTTTGGAAAACTATAATTGGACATCAAAAAAAAGGAAAGGAGGTCCAGCTAAATGGTACAGGGGTAGAAAAATGTTGAAACTCTTCTGCTGTTGTGTCTTCTATCTTTAACTTTACACAAATTATAATGGTGATTTATTCTGAACTCAATTTGAGCAGGTCAATATTTCCCTATGGCCCCGTTTCAAGATGGTATTTGATATGCATCTCAACAGCCTGCGCAACGCTAACGTGAAGACGTTATGGGAAGACGATGTTCATCCTCACTATGTCATGAGGCGTTATGCTGAATTCACAGCTTCACTAATCCGCCTCAATGTTGAATATGGAGATGGGCAGGTGAGACACAGAAACTGAAGTAACGAAACATATATATGCTTGGTTTCATAATGAGAACAATTTCTTAAAATACATAATTCCTCAACATTGCAGCTTGAATTGAATTTGGAACGACTGAGAATGGCTGTTGACGACTTGCTTATCAAGCTTGCAAAAGTATTCCCAAAAACCAAATTACAAATTGTGTTTCTGATTAACAACTACGACATGACAATTTCTGTTTTGAAGGTAAGGACCAGTTTCTTATTTGCTTCTGGAATATGAAATCAACTTTATTAATGTAAAGGTAGAAGTTGGGGTAGTCGGGGCAAAAAATCTTCAGACCAGCTCCTTTTTATCCAAAAAAACTTTTTGGACAAGTTTGCTTCACTATAATGCCTTTCGGATGGACAGCATATTCACTCATATTTGTTTCTCAAGAAATTTGCAGTGTCCTCTGGAACTTAAGCTGCTGTGAATTTTAACATGTTTGTCGGTTGGATTTCAGGAAGCTAGTGCAGATGGTGGTAAAATTCAAATGCACTTTGAGGAGCTGCTGAAGAGCAACACAGCATTATTTGTGGTAACTGTCAACCAACAGCTTTGAGACATAGTTTAGATCCAAAAGGAAATTTTCATTATCTATCTTGAAACTGAAGAATTGTGCCTAGGGTTCCTAGTGATTTTTTCTTTTTTGTATTTTATGCTTATTATAAAGACATCTAGGGAAGCCATAGGGTTAAATAATTGCTGTTAGAAACTGAATATAAATGTTCTTTATATATATATATATAAATTGATGATGACTTTCCATGGGTTGTTATTTCTCTGACTAAAGGGAGTGTACGCATCTCCTTGAATGATTGAAACCTTTGTCCTGATTCCAGTCTCAACAGAATGGTGCTATCTTCGACTTACCCCTCTTTCAAAAATTGTATTTCTTGGTATTACTGAAACACAATTAATGACATTACTGAAGGGTGTGCAAGAAATGCTTCCTTTTATCCCCTTGGGAAGCTCCTTTGGAACTAGCTGATATGTGTAGGGGAAGAACTTTGTTTTCGCAAAATGTGCTGACATAAAGTTTGAAAACAGCCAAATGCCTCTTCTGAAGCTTATATCATTCTCGTTCTCCCTATCAGTGTTCTGTTATGTGTGGGCCCTTTTCTCCTGACTTTTGGGTTTCTTGTTTGCATTTTGTTTTAGTTCGTCTGTTTATTCGTGCAGGAAGAGCTACTACTAGAGCATTTCAGCGATTTAATAAAGTTTGTAAAGACCCGAGCCTGTAAGTATTAAATCGATGCAATGTTTCAATATTTTGTCATATGTTTGGTTAAGGAAATGGGCTAATTTGCAAGTTGTTATCAGCGGAGGACCCGACTTCTAGTTCCGAGAAACCCATAGCTGTCGGAGAAGTTGAGCCACTGGTGAAGGACTTTGCAAGTAGGTGGAAAGGTGCAATTGAGCTGATGCATAAAGACGTCATAACTTCTTTCAGCAGCTTACTGTGTGGTATGGAGATTTTAAGGGCTGCATTGACACAGCTGCTGCTATATTATACAAGGCTCTCAGACTGCATAAAGAGGATTGTTGGTGGATCAGCACTAAACAAGGATCTCGTTTCCATATCTTCAATCATGTATGAAATTAAGAAGTACTCGAGGACCTTCTAAATCCTTCACGAGCTTGTGTTTTGATAAACGGATTAATTTGGATGGCGAATTTTTGAGGTTTTTAAATATAATATCTGAACTTGTGGCTGGCTAATAGATCAAATATATTAGAAATTTTCAGTCGCCGTCTAGCTATATAGACGTTTTTGTGGGTGAGCAAATTGGTCTCTCTCTCTCTCTAGTTTCTCTGTGACACGCCCGCAAAAACGTTCACATGCCAAACAAAATGGTTTTCCTGCTTGGAGAATGGTATCCGATGTGTGGAGCTGTTTAATGAATACATTATTTAACAACTATTTTCGCATATATTCCTCGTTTATAATTTGGAAAGATATTTTCGACATTTTTATGTTGCATGCGGCCAAAACTTGTATTGATCGATGGAAAATAATTTACATGCTTAAAATCAGTACAACGAGGCATATTTTTTAATTAATTGCCTGCCCTTGTGACTTAACGACAACGACAAAATCAGCCTGGAGCTGTCATGTGAATTTAATATATTTCATCTGCATGTGATAATTAAAATTACGTCACATTTATTAATTTTGTCCATGGGACCGCTATAGATATATTTTGCTACAAAGTCTATAGCACAGCGCCTCGATCTGGTAAATGTGGGGTAAAAGGCAAAAACTCATGCGGTGAAATGGTTACTCCCAAGCATAAATAATATGAGAAATTTTATTTGCAATTCCTAATTAGTGAGAATGGTATGTATGGATCTATTGATATATTTTATTAAATTGAAAATTGTTATAATTTAGAGGGTTGATATATATATCTGTTAGGGAATTAAAGAAGGGTTGGTATGTATAGATCTACTGTGGTCATAACGAGAAGCATCTGGTATAGAAGAAACTTGTTGATCATCTTTGAAGATAAGTTCTCGGCTCCTCAAAGGGTGTTAATTGCATGCATCTATGGATAGTTTGGAAGAATGTCATCAGGCCCATATGGTTCAAGAGGAGAAGCAACACAATAGGGTGATCGAAAGAATAGCTCAAAGCTAGAAGCTCATGAGACCCGGCCGGAAAGATTGCTACAAAGCAAGTTTTGATGGAGTAATTGAAATTAAAAACCAGATAATGGGTATAGGCCGTGTGGTTATAAATTGTTATAAATTCATGTCATGGGTGAAATATTGGCTGCCATGTATGAACAAAGACAAGGAATATATAGATTTAATGCAGCAGAATGCATGGCCTTGTGGATGTGGAGGATGGAATGTGTACAAAATTGGGTTTCAAATAGTTTTGTTTGAAGGTGATGCACAAAAATTTCAAAAGCTGTACAAAATATTGAAGAGGATTGGTCTACTTTTGGATAGATTATAGAAGATACAAAAAAGGTTTTCAATTATTATATTGATAGGTCAATTGTATTTATATATAGAGAAGGGAACGTGGTAGCACATAAGTTAGCCAATATAGCACTCAAAACAAAAACAAAAAATAGCCAATATAGCAATCACGAGGTATCTCACTACTGGCCGGTAGAAGAGGGTCCTATAGCAATTATGAGTTTAGTACTGACTGATAAACTCTGTAGTAGTGTTTCAGCTTATGTGTATGAAGTTACTTTGATTTTCCAAAAAAAAAAAAAAAAAATAGCACTTCAAAACAATTTGATCCGTAACATCTTCATGGGCGCAACTTGACAGGCCAGTACAAAAAATTTTCAGTCGATACCACGACATGATAATTTCCAACTTGATGAGCAGGAATAATATTAATTATTTTGATATTTTCATGGAAAGATTAAGCACTTGGTAGAAGTAAGCATGATGAGAGTCTCAATTAAAAACATAGCAGAATTAAGTATCAGATCCATTCTCAACCAGCATGATTGGAAATGATTCTGAATCGTCCTAAGTAGCATCCCTAATTACAATCCAATCCATAGGCTTACACATATGATTAAAGAGTACAAATTGTTCCATCTCAAAGTGAATGTTGGGGAGAGAGAGAGAGAGAGAGAGAGAGAGAGAGAGAGGATGGCGGTAAGGTGGTGAATGCTGATGTTGCCAAAGCAACGAAGAGAGAAGGAGAAAGCGACGAGCTTAACCTAAGTCCTAACCATGGTTTATGTGGGTTAGTGGAGAAAAACCCAAGGGAACCCAAATATCTCCCCGGGTTGCATGCAGATGATTTGAGCAAGCTCCACATCCATAGATGGAGTTCTCAAAAAAGATGATAAAAAATTACTAAAACCTAAATGCATAAAAGAAAACACTATCCCTCCTAAAGTACTTTGAAATTAATTAAATGGGGCTAAAACTCCCATGTTTATAGCCACATTAATGAATTTACAATATAGCAAAAAACAAGATCTTGCATCCGCTTAACCTAAGGGATCAAGACGGTTGATTAGACGCACTAGCACTAAAAAAGGTGAAGTGAAGTTGATAAAAAAAGAAGACATTTTAAAGACATGACTGGCCCTACCTCTAAAATCCTAAGACTATCCAGCTACGTCAACATACAAAAAAGCTGGCCGGGTGGCATTCCATGCGCCCTGAATTTGCTAAAACTGCCTCTCCATTAGAGGTTATTAGCTGAAGCTGGAGGGATTAGACGTTCCAAAACTTAAATTTCTAGATTGAGTGAGGGGCTCGCTGTATATAAGTTGTTGAAATTTACAAGTTTTGCAAACCATGTCCTTAAATTGTCTAAGCCTTTCTCGGGCTAAAGTTAATAGTTTCTTTTTACCCATCCTTTTCCAGGGCATAGGTTCAAAAACTATTTTCCAACGTCTTAGCTAATTCCAATAGCTAGATCAGTTGGTTGTACTTACACATGACATGCTATGGTTCTCTTCAAGGAACCCTAGCTTCTTTCAAAAAGATGCAAAGGGGAAAAATGCATGACGTCCCTCCAATTCTGGAGGTGACATTTGGCCCCTATTGAGGGCCATGTATGTGTGCAGAAGCCCAAATCACCAGATTTGAGCTTATGTTAGACACTGAGAGAGTGAGAGAGAGAACCATGGTTAGGCCGAAGGTTGAAGAATTGAGACTTCAAGAAAGAAGCAGCTGAGAAGTTCGATGTGGCTAGATTGAGATGAATCTCTAGCGATGAGGAATTGGTGCATGAAGAGCCATTGTCACGCCTGTGGCACAGCAAAACACACTGTCAAAGATGTTAGTAACTCCTTCAAACAAATCAAAATTAAAGGACATTTACGGACATGTTTTACTAAAAATTTACAACTAATTCTTAAAAGCAGTTGATCTACATTGAAGTTTAATTCTGAAACACCAAGTTATTAAGTCTAAACCCATATCGACATGTTTACAAGTGATAGTATTGATTAACAAGCTGGGTGATATTTTTAGAAGTTATGGGACATCAAAATGAATAGAGAAATACTTAAGCTACAAATAAATTATATATAAATATTTTCATACACTGATATAATTTTATGTGATTCATTATATTATATTATAAAGTTATATTTATTGTAAAATAGATATAATGAATCATATAAAATTACATCAATTTATATGATTATTTTTGTATAATTTCTTTATAATTATAGTAGTCCTGGAAGAATATAAAATACGTTTTAAAGAAACTTCTTTTCCACAATGCTTGGTTATACAGGTCGAAAAATAAGGTCTACGAATCTGAATGCGCGGGGCTGTTTATAATGAAGTACAAACCTGATGGCAAGGCGGGCGTAGGTGCAAGAGACATGGGTGCACCATAGTGCTGTGGGTATCCCCCAGTTGAGTTGATGGCCGAATATGGAAACAGGTGATGTGGATAGTTGACACCATAACCCTGTGACCCAGAAGTGTAGCCGGTGGCCGCAGCTCCAGTGCCACTCCCTTCCCCAAACCCGAGATATTGGTAGAAACCCCCTGCAGCGGCCGCCGCACTGGTGACCATCCCGCCGGGTCCTGTTCCATACATTGGGTATTGGGACGATGCCCCTCCATACACGCTATAGTAGCTCTGTGCATGCCACAATAAAAAGTACTCAAGCTAGATACATAGTACTACTTCTTCTACATTTAATTAGCATATATACATACAATATTAATTTTTATACATACATATATATGGTAGTACTACGTTGTTTTTCTACAATATATAGCTCTAGGTTATTGCACGCAAGTCCAAAGCTAGGGTCCAAAGAAGTGTCACATGTCACATAGAAATTAGGTCACATTTTACTATATATACGTACATCCTCGCAGCTAGACAACTAATTTCAAATATGAATTTGACCTTTTAATTCCAATTTTGGATCTTACTGCCTCGTAGATAATTATAGTGTCTGGTTGGCAGCTACATACAAAACAGAAAATCCAAGCGTCGTTTGTTTGCTTATGTTTTCTTGCAGCCAGTCAACGTACATAATTGATGGGAAAAAAAAGTTAGTAAAAACTATATATGCATGCATGGTGGTGACTGCTCAGCGGGTTTTCCTCGAAGACCGTGAAAAAGTAGCTGAGAGAGTGGACCACGAGTCTGTAGGTTCTAGATGGATATAAATTAGAAGAGAGAAATAGCATACATGTTGATGTCCGCTTTCTATGAAGCAGATCATATTAATCAAGATCAAATTACTACTTTAAAAAATTGAGATTTCAAAGATATCCTCAGGATCAGTTCTTTGTCCCGATTGGCTGACCCATTCTGTTGTTGTATTAATAGTCTTAAATTAAATTCAAACCTGTGGTAAGAAATAGTAGTGCATGGTATCGGCAGACAAAAACTTGGGTCGTTCACTGAGTATCGGATTTAATTGATGCAGGTCAAAGGAATGCAATTATATATGATATTCACTAATTAACTTCGAAAGATCATAAAAGATGGTTCTAGAGAATTTTTTGGGGAAAAGACCATTAACTATATATATATTTCCATATATAAGAATGAACCCGGAAAATAGAAAAAGTAGAAAAAGAAAATCCACCCGAGATCATTTCGGCCTTTTGGTCATACTTCAGACTAGGATTCGGGAGAAAAAAACTGTTATTGTTTTTGCAAAACAAGGAGGTATCCAATATAATTTCTGGAGAAAAAAAAAACCGTTGAAGATTTTTTTTATATCGCCAAAAGTTAAAAGGTCGACATTGCATCTTCTAAAAAGTATGCTTCTGCCACACGCATCCTAAGAAGTTAAGAAGTGTGAAATTAAAAAAGGAAGGAAAAGGAGAAATTTGTACAAACCGTGGGGTAAGAATAATCTGGCGAGTATGTGGAGTACCTGAAATAGCGATCGAATGAACAAGAAAGGAAAGTTAATATTAGTTGAAGTCGGCCGGAAATAAGCAATTGATAAAAAATCCACAGTTCAAAGTAGTGTTTGAAGCTAGCTGCTAGCAAGCATACGAACATAGATGATAAGGCAGGCATGACCATCATCGCATGCATGATGCATGCCTCGGGGTATGCATGCCATTAAAATGTACGGTCTAGGCACATGAACATGTTCCTGACGTGTTTCACATAATGGTGCATGACAAACATGTAATGCTGGCATGAACGTGCAAAAAGGATGTCGCTTTTGCCAACGCATGAATGCTATCGTAGTTACAACGACAGTACTTAATGTAAAAGCGTGTTAAAGTGGGTTCAAAGGAGAGAGAGAGAGAGAGAGAGAGAGAGAGAGAGAGAGAGGTATGGCTAGTTATTAGGGGATAGATCATGAGCATGCTTGATAATAATCCTAGTTTAATGAGGTTTGATGGGTATGCTGTGTGCATAAGGTGGCAATGCACGTGCTATACTGACCATGCATACACAAAAGATCAGAGGGGGGACGTCTTAGAAAAAAAAAAAAAAGACGCATACGTACGTACCCGTAAAGATTATAAGGTATCCCTTGTTGGATGGCATAATGAGGGAAGGTTGCTGCTGAAGGAAAAGCTGTTCCCACTCCACCTCCTAACCCTGTCTGAAAAGAGCCCATTACCCTAAAGTTTCTGCCTGTTCCTCCTGTCCAATTCATTGCACATTTATTAATTTTACAGCTAATTAGTACATAATTCGATTCTTTTTTAAAGCTAATATCTTCTATATTGATAACAATAAACCGGTTGAATGAAATTAATTTATTATAAATCATCCCAAAGAAAGGATAAAAAGTTACTCTATTGAAAACCCATATGCGTATTAAGAAGAAGAAGAAGAAAGAACGAACATGCAGCATGATGGAAAACTTATAATAATGTTGGCTTGATAATTGTACATTTCGGCTTGAGAAAAATATCCTACTGATGAACATGTAATACGTGAGTGTGAAGAAAGTGGGTTTTAGGCATGTTGCGAAAGATAATTTCTTAGAAAATCTTATATGGAAGCATCGAATAGAGCCTTTTGCTTTTCCATTTGGAAGAATATTCATGCTGCATTTGACAATGGATAAGACAAGTAAAATGGAAGACTTGGTGAAACTTTTTCCAGATCTGATATATCAGATATGAAAACCGATAACCCCGGCCCGTATAATGTTAAATAATTACTAGAAGAAAAAACCAGAGAGAAGAAAAAAGAAATTAAGGTATATCCATATTGTATACACCCACAAATATATACCATTCTTTGGTGTTGACGGTTTGGATCTCTGGACACCCAAAGAAGCAAGATTGCAGTTAGCCCTTCTCCCATCTATGACAGGAGAAGCATCGACACAGGCTCTCATGGCGGCTTCAGGTTCCCGAAAAGTTACCTGAGATTGATAAAAATAATAATTCACCATCACATGCAAGAATCTGTTTTTTTACAACTAATCTCCATTACAAGATAATGGTAAAATAATAATAATAATAATTAACCACATATTTTCTTGTGTCTCGATCGATTATTTCAAGATCTAGCAATCACAAAGAGGAAACAGATATATACTTACATGGAGGAATGAGCTAAGTTCCTCAATATATGTACCGGAAAGTAAAAAAAGATGACAAAAGAAGAAGCATACAAATCCATAGCCCTTGGATCGTCCAGTGGCCTTGTCAGTGATGACAACAGCTTCCAAGATCTCCCCAAACTGTTCAAAGTATTTCTTCATGGTCTCCTTCTGGGTTTCCCAAGCCAAACCTCCAACGAACACCTTGGTGTAAGTGGTATCCCCGAACTGCCCTGCCAAATTAGCCGGAGTCATCTTTTCTAGCTCGATCGCTTACTTCTCGAAACTGAAGTACTTGTGTCTCTTCCTGTTCTTCCACTTCCTCGATCTTTCACCCTCCAAACTCAGCTAAAACTTCAGGCACTGGTATATATATGTGTAAAGTGCGTGCGTGCGTGTGTGTTCTTGTGTTAATTAATGAATAAGAACTATGGCTCAAAGATGGGATCTAGATTAGTTAGAAGATGATCAGAAAGACCCACAAAACCTAGACGGATCTTCTGAAGATTTAGAGGTGAATTTCCGGTGCCGGTGATGGTGTTGATCAGAGAGAGAGAGAGAGAGAGAGAGAGAGAGATGGAGGCAATTAGGTCAGAGAGAAATGGGAGGGAAGAGAAAGCAAAAGTTAGAAAAAGAGGAAAGGCCCTCTCATTATACGGATATGAATTATATACACAGCAGCCCCCACTATTTTCTGTTAAAAATGACTTTCACGCGCCATTATAACGTGTGCTCCCTACGTGAACATGATTGACCTACCTTATTTGATAAAGTGTAAACAGACACGCGTAAACAGACACGCGCAATGATGAGCGTGGGAGTGGATTTTGTAGTATTATTATGTCCCTCATAGCTGTACTTTTGGTTATTTTAAGGGGTATCCTACATGACTAATTAGCCCCTGACCATTCCTGACAACTACGTAACTTACCATATGAAACATCGACACTCAAAACTAGTAGGGTAGTGGCAGAAACGGAACGGGAAATTGTGGCAACAGAGGGAATGTAATGGGGGGAGAACAAATCAAATCCCGGGGAAGTCAACGGTCAACCGCCCAATTGCAACTGTTTGAAAGGCGGTGATTCAGTGGATCTCTATTTATAAGAATTGTTTAGAGTCGTATTTGTCGCTCGGCATGGCCCTGTGGCCATTGATTGTGTTGGGGACCATGTATGTATATATCGTTTTATAAGCTGTCTCTACAGTTTAATATATAACGCTCGAATAATGTGATTATAAGAAAAATGAATATTTATAATTAATTAAATTATAATGATCAACATGATTATTTATGATGAATATAGTATTATTTTTATTATAAATAATCATATTAGCCGTTGTAATTAATTGATTTTTGTAGTGCGTATATATTAATAATACTATCTTTTAATTTTCTACAAAGTTCAAAGTTATTTTAATATGACTGTATCTTCATCAATATAACTATGTAAGTTTTAATCTATAAGACTATATATATATAAATATACTTTTGTCCCTTATTTAGAGTGACGAAATTAAGAGATAGAGAGATCATGTCATACTATATATCTATTCACCACAGATGATCGATATGCAGTCCTATTAGAGAAATAAAAAAATATTATATGTTGAAAATAGAAAATTATGAAAATGTATGTATTTAACTACAACATATAATTAAGCCATGTGCCAAAATGAGATTACAGATGTCTTATCATGACAAGTTGGTCAAAAGAAAAAGAGTTAGTTCATTTACTTCGTAGGAATATACAAGTACTAGAACTTTCGGCTACATAAGATCTTAGACGATGGCCGTCGACTCAAGAACTTGCTCGACAGAACTCTTGCCTTAGTTTTAACACTACGCAGGAACGACCCACTCGCGAAAACAGCTTCGTCTCCAAAGGTTTTTTAAACCTCCTTGCCTTAAAGCTCTGTTTCTCATCCACCATTTACTTCCCTCTTATTCTTCTGGTTACTGTGGTTTATATAAAAGCGTTGGTAATTTTTCAAATATTTTGAATTCGATGGCTTGTTTTGCAGATATACAAGAGTCAAAAGACCTAAGATCATCACGCACCATATGGTCCATACCACCATTTCTCTTGTCTGTCAATTGTGTGGTCGTTTGGCAGTTTTTGTCAATCAAAGGGGTACGCAATCCTAATGCCTAGGATTCGTTTTTGAACACGCATTGTTTCTGGTAGATTCTCCTCACCAGTGGTCTCACTGGTTGGCTCAAATTGGATTCAGAGACTTCATAACTCTAGTGACCTACCGTGGTTCACTTAGTGTAGCGCGTAATGTACACACATTACCACAGAAGCCTGCTTCTTTTTAGTTGCTGTATAATGTAGTTTGATTTGATTATGTTTTCTTATTGTTTGTATGTATAGAGAAAATTATAAAAAGAATAAATAGTGTCTTGGACTTATGTCCGTGGAATCGTAGTTCTCTCATCCTTTAGAAGATGAGAATGTAGTTCACTACGTTTCTGACAATATTTAGTCTCGCAAACTCTTTATCTGTAGAGAATTAGAAACTGAGTCCCATTTGTAACTATTTGATTTGTAGACTGAGATTTTCTCAATCATTAGTCACATTGTAAACTTTGTTTCTTTGGATTTCAATGAAATAAACCTATTTCTTCAAAAAGATAAAAAAGAACTTGCTCGATATGATAATGTAAATCAACTTAATCGCATGAAACAACAAAAAAAAAGGTTATTTAACAGGTGTTTTAATTTTGAGAAATATTATTTATACACGGTTTGTTATCTTTTGCATACATGTCATATATAAATATTATTTTTACGCATATTTTAATCTAACTATTTGTATTTTTTATTTTTGTTTATATCTTAATATATCTTTTATTTTGGTATTTTTTTAATTATTTCGATTAATGTGACATTTTTGCTACGTCATCAATTCTATAAAAGATACACAAAATTGTGTATCTCTAACATTGCTCTTTAATTTCCTTCTATTGATCAAAATATACGTAGTACATCGTGTACGTTAATAATATTTAGTTCCAGGAAAAAACAACAATCTCCATTTGAGAAAACACAAAACAGAACATTTATTTTGTGAAACTACTGCAAAATTTTGGCAGTAGCTTAAACAAAGTAATTACTATATTGTATTAACTTGATCACCAATTAAGTAGTAGACATTACTACTATATGTTAGAGCGCTGGGGACCGGGTGTCAATTAATTTATCAAACAACAGTTACAACAAACATGATATATAGCTAGGACATTATTATTCATGTCCTGTCATATATAATATGCCTATAAATAGGCATGCAATATTGTTGTGGTTGTGAAACAACAACTTAATAATTAAGTTAGTTGAAACCCACATTTATTATTCATAATTAAGCTTACAATTATGATTAATATGATGTATGGTCCTGACCATCTTATCTATTGGATAATAATATTGTCACATCGATAACAACTTTATAACTACATGATATAAATTATAATAACCTAAGTGGGAACGATATATTCGAGATTCGAGAACATGATCTCTACCTCCGCCACACGTACGTACCTACATTTCATCCTATTCATCAGTTTGAGGGTAATTTGCTATTTGATTCGATCGTGCAGCTTGTCTTTCTGTGGGTAGCCGCAGCTTGTCTTTCGGTGGGCAGCTTGTCCTATATATATCCAAGGGCCGGGCATGAGCATTCATGATCAAGAACATATAACATCTTGTACAAAAAAAAAAAAAAAATCGCGATTTCCGTAATAAATTATGAAAAATATTTTAATTATACAAAAATTATATAAAATTAAATTTACAAATTTTTATTAAATTTATATTATAATAAAAATAATTTTATAATTTAACATATTATATTAAATCACATCATCATAAATTTGTAAATTTTATTTTATATAATTTTGTTATGACTATACCAAATTACCGAATAAATTATTATTATTATTCACTTTGTAGGCAGGAAATGGTTCTGGTAAAGATTCAGAAAAATGATCTAAAACGACATTCAACCGGCCTACACTTTATTATTTAAAAAACTTTATTCTTAATTTGTCTGTTACCGGCCTTTTATTTTTCTTTTATCGATCTGTCGAAATGAGCAACTGCCCACCTAAATTGACGCAAAATTTTTAAAATTCAAACCTACGCAATCAAATTAAAACTTTTATTTTTTTTTAACAAGCTTTTGCTGCTTAATTATATATTGTCCGTACGTTGTCATGATGGATAGACTTGAGTGGTTTGTAGGCATGCATAACCAACTAACCCTAGCCATCAAATGAGAATCCGAAATAAAAGTAGGGATTAATCGTTTGAATTAGGAATACTTTTATTTTTCTTTAATTAATTTCTAGATAAGTAAATTAATAGCAAGGCCAGGGTTGATCGAGGCCCTGGGGGTGCAAGGCTATTTAATTTGCAACGTTAATAGAAAATGTTTGAAGTAGAAGAGATGGATTGTGATATTGAGCGTAGGAGTACATTTATAATACACTAATGCATGTACTGACAATTAGTCCCCATGCATTAATTGGAGGGCCCAAAAACTAGGTCCTTATAAAAGTACTTAATTATGAATTTTGTGAGCTGGGTAATTCACCATTTTATTTAATAATTATCACAATGATATATATATATATATATATATATTTGAAAATTGCAATATATATATGTTAGACAGTTAGTAGTTGATCATGTATTCTACACAGTCTGGTTTATTTTTTGAGTTCATCTTAAATCAGTCTATCTCATTTTTTTAATTATTATAATTTTATCAAATTTTTATATAAAATAAAATAAAAAATTTATTTTTTTTAATTTAAATTTTAAAATAAAAATAATATCAAATTTTTTTAATAATATTTTATTTAATTTTCAATTTCTATCTTTAACTCAGCTCAAAAAAAAAAAATCAGGCTTAAGTCTAACTAAAGTTAGAACTTAGACGCATGCCATGTTTTTTCAAAATCGGTTCGCCCTGGTCGATCCATTATTTCTAGGCCGAACTCCAGAATTTTCATTTGCGGCTTTCTTCTACAAGCTGACATGGACCATTTTAATATTATGCACCAAAGGGCCAAAGTACATCTTCTCTCTCTGATTTTTTTTTTCTTTCTTTTGCATTTGCGGCGTTTTCCTTTGACCGGCCACCGGCCATTTACAATTACCTCGTGATCAGAATTCTGCCAGTACTCCCTTCCACCTTTTGATAGAAATTTCGGGGTGATTGCTAAGTTCGGTCGCTCACCAGATTTTTCTCAAAGTATTGTGAAGTATTTTTAAAATATTTTATTATTTTATTATTAATATATATTTTTATTAGTTTTATTATTTTTTATTAAGTCATTATTTTTATTATTATCTAATATTTTATTATTACTTATTTATTGTTTTTTATTATTATTTATAAAATATTTGAGATCACCTTATTCAAACACAACCTAATTAATCACAGGACTTTTGCCTTGTTGTACAGTAAAAATGATCACATAGTTTGCTTACGAATCTGCACTATATTAATTGTACGTACTGTGCCTTATGTGTGTACTCATGTATATGTTATATATATAAATATAACATATATATTATATATATTCCGTCCTCTCTGTACCACTTTGGTAGCATCATGTGGCGAATGCATGCAAAAGAATATTTATTGTCTGTCATGTCCCAAGCTGATCATCATGATGATACATCTATCATACTGCCGGCCGGTGGTTGCATGTTGTTTTTCTTTCAATTATGTATTGGATCATAATTTACATCAATACATTGAGAAAAAACATGTGCAATATATCTGGACTCATCGAACACATGAATATATATCGATCATGATGATACATCTATCATTCCGCCGGCCGGTGGTTGCTGTAAGATAGGCAGAGGATATAAAAAAAAAAAAATAATAATAATTACAAAACATGAGAGAAAAGTAAAAACTAATTTCCCTATAATAGTTTTTAAAAATTGTGATTGTCTGCTCTTTGTACAATAGATGAATCTTACTTTGGGTTGGTTTCGACATCATTGGTGTTTTGTATATCTGTCTTCTATTTATGAAAATGCTCAATAGGATCAATAATTCTTATATGCCCCTCGAGTCCAATGGAGTCTCAACCGCAGTGAGACTCGATCTAAAAAGGAGAAATTTATCTAAAATAAGTGGTTTTTTCAAGACATCTGCGATTTGGTCTTTTGAGTTACAAAATTGAACCTGAAGTGTGCCAGCTGTAGTTTAATCTCTGATGAAGTGGGAATCGAGATCCATGTGCTTCGTCTTGGAGTGGTAAACTGGGTTTGCCAATAGAAAAGTTACCCCTATATTATCGCACAAAATAGTTGGTACTTTGCGTAGTGGAATCCCAAGTCACGAAAAACATTTTGAAGCAATATGACTTCAACAACAGATGAAGTTAGAGAGTTGTACTCAGCTTCTGTGGAAGACCTGGCAATTGTTCGTTGTTTCTTCGAGCTCCAAAAAATTAGATGATTACCAAGATAAACGCAGAATCCTCTTGTTGATTTGCGGTCATATGGGCAGCTTCCCCCATCGGCATTGGAATAAGCTTAAAGGGTGAGATGAGCTTACTTTTTAAAGAGAAGACCATGGTTGATCGTGCCCTTTAAATACTGAAGGACCCTCTTAACAATAGTCTAATAAGAGTCTTTTCGGATTATGCATAAATTGACATATCTTATTCACTGAGAAAGCTATGTCTAGCTTGGTGAGTGATAAGTATTGTAAACCACCTACGATGCTCCTATATAGTGTGGGGTCCCCAAAATTTGGTGAATCAAATTAGATAATTTCAATGATGCAGTCATTGGGAAGGAAATGGTTTTTGCATTAATCACCTTGTTGCGAAGCAAGAGGGAGTGAATGTATTTCCTTTGTGATATGAGCAGTCCGGACGAGGTATAGTCCACCTCAATATCAAGGAAATAAGTTAATTTGCCCAAGTATTTAATGGGAAATACATAGCTGAGATCTTGTAAAAGAATATCAATTACGGTAGGCCTAGAAGCTGTGATGACTATGTCATCAACATGCACCAGTAGATACATACGAAGATCACCATGTATTAGGATGAACAATGAGAGATATGCTCGAGAAGCAAGAAAGCCATATCCAATAAGCCATGAATTTAGTTAAGCGAACCACGCTTTTAGAACTTGTTTGAGGCCATAAATAATCTTGTAAAGTTTGCAAACATGGGTGGGTTTGAGAGGATCCACAAAACCCTGTGGTTGCTACATATAAACATTATTAGTTAATGAACTATGTAAAAAGGCATTCTGGATATCAATTTGGCGCAAAGGTCATGATTGAATGATTGCAATGGATAAAATGAGTCTGATAGTAGAAGGCTTAACTATAGGGCTAAAGGTCTCATTGTAATCCAGCCCGTGCATTTAGTGGTAGTCTTTTGCTATCAGACGTACTTTCCTTCATTGGAATGAACCATATGCATTGGTTTTAGTTTGAAAAACCCAGCGGCACTCCAAGACATTGATGCCAGGAATAAATGGAACAAGAGTCCATGTTTGGGTTTGTTGAAGAGCCTAAAATTCTTGAGACATAGCATGCTCTCACTCATCGTATTTGGCGGCCATAGAGTAATTGGATGACTTGTCTAGAACAGTGATCATGGTAGTGAAATATGAATGCGAGGGATAAGAAATTGTCCCATCCCAAAATTGTCTTGGCCAAGAAGAGTTTGTCTGTGCACGAGTAATTATAGGAGATCATGGGGGTATGGGATTTTCAGAGGATAAATAAGAGAGGTTAGAGATGGAAGGTGAAGGGCTTAGTGGATTGGAGGAGGATAAGAAGTTAAGTGTTCGTGGGCTTGAGGAGTTGGACGTAGAACATTGAGAATGTGTGTTTGACGAAGGGAGGGGATGGATTGTGGATGGGCTTGGGCCAAATCCAAGGATTGAGGGTTGGATTATGGGTAATGAGACAGTTTCGATGTGAAGAGGAGAAAGAGTGGATGGGGGTCGTGAGTTTGAGAAAGGGAGTAGAGTTTCATTGAAGAGAACGTCTTTTGATATGTACATACGATTGTGAGTGATGTCTAAGCATTTGTACCCCTTATGTGAGGAACTGTAGCCGAGAAAGACACAATGAACAGAGCAATAATTGATTTTGTTTTTCAAATATGGCTTAATGTTAGGCCAACATTGACAACTGAATTTTTTTAAGAATTTGTAATCTGGATTCGTTTTGTAAATCCGAGAGTGAGGAGTTTGATTGTTGATGACTGATGAGGGAAGAATTTTAATTAAATAAATTGCGCATTCGAAGGCATCGGCCCAATAAAAAAAGGGAAGGGAAGAATGAGCTAAAAGAGCTAAACTGGTCTCCACTATATGCCCGTGTTTTCTTTCAACTAAGCTATTTTATTGATGTGTATGGAGACATGAAAAATGATGTGTAATACCCATTTTATAACAAAGTTGAGTTATCGATTTAAATTGTCCACCACTATCAGTTTGAAGATTAAGCAATTTAACATTGAATAATCGCTCAACATAAGGTAAAAATGTGGTAAATATAGCAATAACATCCGATTTCTGCTTTAAGGGAAAAACTAAGTATAACTAGTATAAGAGTCAACTAAAGACAAATGATACCTATGGCTCAATCTTGAAATATAAGGAGATGACCCTCATAAGTCAGCACAAACTAATTCTAAGGGCCGAGTATTCTGAGCCCCTTATTAAAAAAAGGAAGTTGGTGATGTTTTGCAAGAGGGCACTCTGGAAAGAAGAAAGCGGAAGCAATGGGTGATTTCGACAAACAGTTAGTGTGCAGTATCTTAGAGATGATTGCAAGAGATGGATAACCGAGCCTTCGATGCCAATGTTCTATAGTGGTGCATTTGCCAATATGTGTGGAAGGAGATGAAGTTGGTGACAGTTTGTTTGGGAAGATATATAGGCCATTATGAGTGCGTTTATCCTTCACAAAAAAGTGGGAAGACTGAAACTCAAAGAAACATGAATTGTTAATGCATAATTGAAGTACTGAAATAAGATTTTTAGTAATGGTGGGAACATGAAGTAATTTTCAAAGCGTGAAGGATAAAGAAGAAGAACTAGAAGAAAGGTGAGATTCAGCACCATCTCTGACGTGTAATGTGTCATCACCATGATACTGTTCAGAGGATATATTTAGTTTACTCAGATAATTTGTAATGTGATGTGTCGCAGTTGAGTCCAGGTACCAAGTTGAATTAGAGAAAGAAGATGGAGCCGTGTAATTTGATGAAAAGGAATTTGGAGGATCCAGTTGATAGGAATGATCAAACCTATAGCGACATAAAAGAGCAATATGCCCTGTTTTGTTACAAACAAGACTGGTTGGTCTCTGACTAGTGTAGTAAGGAGCATGATTCTAAGGGTTGGAAGAGCGTCCTCCTTGTGATGTATTTGGGTGACGACCTCTGCCACGTCCTTGACGTCTACCCCAAGAGGATCCACGATGACCACCTGAGGCACTAAAATTTGTAGAAGGCTCGAGAGTGGAGGTAACACTTCGAGTGAGATGTGAGACACAAGTTTCATAAATTAAGAGCATCTGATATAACTCATTAGAAGACAGAGGAGCTAGTGACAAATGTAATAAAAGACTTATAAGATGGCTCGAGATCATTGAGTAAGTACGTTACAACCTCTTTGTTTGTCCGGAAGAGGTGTTCCAGTGGCAGCCAAAAAGTCTACAAGTAATCGAACCTTGCCGAAATAGACTGAAATGCTTTGGTCTCCTTTGGAAGGATTGGTAAGCTGAAAACGTACCTGAAATTCTTTTGCCTGCGAGTGAGAAGAAAACATTGAGTCTAGCGAGTTCCCTAGTTCTTGAGCAGTTTAGGAAGAGTGAACATGCCCAAGAATGGAATCGAAGAGTGATAAAAAAGAATGCTCATAACAGGTTGATCAGTTCAACACCAGACAGTGAAGATAGAATTGACCTTGGTTGTATTTGCTTCAGTAACGGTAGTAGGTGGTGGAGGCTGAGTACCATTAACATACTTGAAGAGATCTTGACCTCGTAGATAAGTTGAAATTTAGACTTTCCATATGAGGTAATTATTTGTGGTTAATTTGGTTGAAACAATGTGGGATAAGGAGGAAAGGGTGAAGGAGGAGGAAGAAGAGGAAGGAGTAGTCATAAACAAGGTGATGTTAGTCTTTGCCAGCTCTAAATATCATGTAAGATAGGCAGAGGATTTGTGCAATTCAACATGACTTTTGTATTATGTACTAAATGTATTTATATACCGTATAAAAGAATAAAAAAGTAACAATTTGTTACAAAACTTGAGAGAAAGTAAAAACTAATTTCTCTATAATAGTTTCAAGAAATTGTGATTGTCTGCTCTTTGTACAATATATGAATTCTGCTTTGAATTGGTTTCGACAGCATTGGTGTTTCATATGTCTACCTTCTATTTGTGAAAATACTCAACAGGATCACTAATTCTTATAGTTGCGTGTTGTTTTTCTTTCAATTATGTATTGGATCATAAATTACATCAATACATTAAGAAAAAACATATGCAATATATTTGGACTCATCGAACACATGAATATATATATATTATAAGATAAATAGGTATTAATAATTCAATATTTACGATAAAATAAATTATTAACGACTAAAATAAATTATTTATAATTAATAAATAATCACAAATAAATAATTTTTTTGCTATCATTACTGCTGGCCGCGGGTACACCAAAATAACATATAAAGCGCGCACATTAATATAGCAACGGGCCATATTACAAAAATAATAAATAAAACTTACATTATTATATATAATTATAGGGCCATCGATTGGCTAAAAGCTGCCTAGAACTAGAAATATGAGCAGCAGGATATACACATACGAGTACTGATAGGTTACTATTTATTTATTATTATTTTATTATTTCTTAGTGTATTTAATTATTTAATTATTTTATTTTAAGTATTTTTTAATGTTTTTAATTATTAAGAAAAAATAAATAAAAATATGTAACTTTTTTAATATTTACTTTTTTAATCATTCAATAAAATTAAAAATTAAAAAAAATTAAATATAAAAAAATTATAAAAAATAATAAAATAGTAATAATACTGTATGATAACACCCATGAGTACATTGTCGGCTCACTAGTAGTATTACTTAATAAAAATTTTTTAGATTGAGAGATCAGATAATTTAAGATGAATATAATTATTTTTTAATATTATTATTATTTTAAAATTAAAAAAATTAAATTAAAATTAAAAAAATATTGAAATTTATATTTATTTAAAAAATTAAAAAAATATAATTATAAAAAAAAAAATTAGATGAATTCACTTTCAATCTAAACGGAGCCTTAATCTAACATTGCCGTTTGGACGTTTTGTGATTGTACTCTTTGTGGACGTACGTTGAATAATTACGGGGAGTCCCAATTATGATCTGTCCTTTCTGCAGATATCATTTAGATTTGATATATATATATATATATATATATATTAGGACTACTAATTAATAAAGATTAACACACAGCATGATCGGGACCGACCGGTTTAATAACGATTAACATTGCGGTTTGGAGTTCAAAATCTCCCTATTCGATTATATTAAAAACAAAATAAAAAACATTGCGGCCTGGAGGCTTCAATCATAGAGCAAGGTACGTGGCTAGCTTAATTATATTAGGACTAGTAATTATTAATGATAATATAATCAATTTGAGATATCCTAAAGATCGATCGAGTCGACTTTTTGAATAAAAACAGCTCGTTATTTTTTGAGGTGGTAGGCGACATATCCATGTTATTAGGATCGGCGGATTCCAACGATCTTACTCTTACGATAACGATCCCCAACAACTTCTGACGAAGCCCTACAGCCTTAAATTCAAAATGAGTTCGTTTCGATGGTATGGACAATATCACTCAGCGCTATCGACGATCGATCTGTTTGGCTGAGGGTCGAATTTTTCTTAAAATTATTTTTATTTTATTTTTTTATTGTATTTTTTATTATATTTTTATATTTTTTATTGTATTTTTTATTATGTTTATGGTCAAAATATAATTAGACAGCTTTTGACACTAAAAGCAATCCGACCAACCTCCAACATCACCCTAATATAATATAAGTTATTATATAGTCATGGTGCATGTAAAGAGTATAATATATACATATTAATAACTTTAGGCTCATAATAAATAATAATTAACTTATATATTTTGCCTTCTATTTCTCATATCGTGTACGTAGAATTAGATGGGCCATGTATGCATACAGTTTAATCATACAGCATGATCGACGTCAGATCCATTAGTTTAGGATTGATGATCTAGTCATTAATTGCTAGAGATTTTATCAATTAATTATAATGGATATTAATTTCTCCGATTATCTGAGTGGGATGCACACATCTTATATCCACCTCAAACGTACGTCATAGTGCATGGTTGGTGGTCACTTTGTTCAATAAGCTACTGCATATCTCCCAAATATTATTTTTTTCTAAGAAAAATTCTTTATAATCTTGTTTTGATTTCATTTTTAAATTATAATTTTAAGGTAAATTATGAATTGCTGACTCTTTCCATTCGGTTTGTTTAATAAATTGAGTTTTATTATTTATAATTCATTTCGTATTTTTAATTTATTTCAACCACTCATTTTAAATTTTAACTCATTTCAATTACTTATTCTATTACTATTCATAATTTATCTCATCTCATCTCTAAATCTAAACCATCCTATTTATCTTCTATTTTAACAGAATTGAGGGTCATGACTTGCCATGCCAAACCCAGGAATATTTGGGATGTTGATCCATGAAGGAATTAATGGAATATGCGACTCTGTAGGAAAATGGCATTACGAGGTACTCTATATAACAGCCATATATAGATGCTTAGTACTATTTTACATACAAGTTTTATACACTCTAATTAATTTGACCCATCAAATAGGATAATTCTTTTTATTGTAAAGTATATCTAATATATCATATTAAATTAAATTAAGTTTTTGAATAAATTTTATTTTGTAAAACTTTTCATTTGTAGATCTAACGTCCATTTCTCACAAACAAGTAAAACGGATAAACATCTAAAAGTTGAATTGTGTTACAACACTAAGAGAAAGAAAAAATATTAACCTTCGACGTACTAAATAAGCTGAAAAATTTACAAAAGGATGATAATAAAGTTAAAGCAACTTGTATCGATCAGTAATACTATTGTTAACGTCGTGTTTTGTATATTTATGGGCTGTGTTCCAACAACTTGGGTCCTTAGACAACTTTCACCTGCACACTTAGAGCAAGCTTAGAGAATGGAGGGCTTGGTGCACTACAAGAAATAGAGATTTTTGTCACTAGTTCTTTTGCCGCCATATACAATTTTGGTAAATTGTAAGCTAATGACACAAAAAGTGTTTGTAAAAAAAAAAAAAAAGCTTTTTGTCACCATATAATGCTATCAAGTAAAATCTTGTAGGAAAAAATGTTTTTTGGTGAAAAACAATATTTTTTTTGTGGCGATTTTGTCTCCTAGCAATTAAATTTTTGAAGAGTAGCCTTCGTTCATTACAATTTTTGCCGCAAGCAAAAATTTAGTGGGCAAAAGCTTTTTACGATAACTTTGTGTTGCGACAAATAGATTTGGAGATGATATGGTTTCTTTGTGACATATTTATTTTTGCGGTGAGTAAAATGTTGTGGGATAAAGTTTTGTGTGGCAAGAAAAACTTTTTGAGGCGAGTTGTTGTTGTCGCAAATAATGTCCCAGTGGCCCAACAAGTATTGAAGGAAATGGTGTCGTTTTATGGCTTGGTGACTTAAAGCCAACTTTTCCCTCTTCTTCCTCGAAACACTTCACATTTTTCTCTGTGTTCTCCCTTCTCTTAACCCTAGCCCTAGGTGACGACCACCCTTCCCCCAAAACATCCCCCACGACCTCTCTCTAGAAATCTGAGTGTCCCATCGACGGTCTGGCATTCTCATAGGTTTCTTCATCTGGAAATTGGTAAGCCTCTACCCTTGACCCTCTATTTTAGTCTGAGTTTCTCATTTGTGCTCTTACTCTCACTTCTTAGGAGGCGACTTTTCAAACCCTAGATCGCTTTGTCTGAAGTGGTGCAACCTTTCTTAGCCCTTCGCTCATTCGTCGTTGTCTCTTGCCTCTTCAGTCTTCGCGCACTCTCCTCTAAATCAAATTTTTCTTTTTTTTTTCTTTTCTTTATTTTGTTGTGTATGTGGATGAAAGGAGTTGTATTCATGTCATTTTGTTGAGATTTTTTTGAGATTTTGTTTTGTATATAGGATGCACATATATATGGCTATGGATTTTCATTTTGTTGTGTGAGTCTGTGAAAATCTGTCCTATATGTACTGACTATGTAGGATGCACATTATATAATTAAATGGCTCGTCCTCCCTTGTCTCACGGTTGGCCTCCTAAAATCGAGGCCCTCCCATGACCCAGCCCCTCTTCTTGTGCAGTATGTGTATAAAGCTTGTAAGTTTCGTCAATGTGCGGTGTTGGTGTGTAAACGGTATGGGCAGATTTCATATGTTGGTTGTATTGGTATGCTTGATTTGGATGTGTTATACTTTTGGATGTAAGGTAATAAATGAAACTTGATTTGGTGTTAAATTAGTGTTGGATTGGATTTAATTGTGTGTGGATAAATGGTAATGTAGTTGTAATTGGGGATGTTGGTGAAGTGAGATTTAATTACAGTTTATGGGGTAAAGTACCTGGTTTGAGTGTGTTGTCACTTAATTCTTCTACTTCCTTCTTTATCAATTTGGTTTAACTGAATTATATGTGGTTAGCTTTGTGCTGGTTCTCAGCAAAGTCATTATTTTAGCCTCGTTATAATTTAACTATTAGTTTACTTGTATAAAAAAAATATATTTAACTATTATTTTGTTATGAGACTCATGAAAAAAATTGGTATTTCACTTTTTAGCATAGGACGACCAAGTAGTCTTATAAAACCTCTAGGTCCCACTTAGCAGCAAAAAATTTGCAATCCATTTTGTCAGATTTTTAAGAAAGTATAATTGATGCTATTATATTTTATTTTAACCAAAATCTTCCATTTAGGGTAGAAGCAGATCATGTTCTCAGCACATGGATTAATTTTTTGGAAGATACTTTGGTTCTTCAACGCTCACATGTAGAAACTAAGGACAAGCATGTCAAGTACCCCTTAATATTTATTTTTCTGCATTTTGTGAGGGGGAGGGGGCCTCCCCTTTTTGTTTCACATTACATTCCTCTTCCAATCTTTAATCTCAAGTACCCCTTTCTGTTTTATCTCTATTTAATTGGATTAATAGTTATTCATCTCAAATCAAGTTGAGAAGATATTTGTGAATCTAATTAATTCAAATCTTTATTGTAGAAAAATTAATAGATATATTGCTTTAAATCAATAGCATGAAAATTAGCAGGGACTTTAGGATGAAGAAAACTATATCTTATATGAGAAAATTTCCTTATTTTTGGTCAATTGTCTTGTCACCTGAATAGTAATATGATTAGCTCGGGTTATGCTATACACCACATTGCTTATATTGTTGTATCTAGTTTGACACTCGCTAGGCAAGTTAATTTTCTTTCCATCTAGAAATTTATGTATTTTTCTATTTACGTAAACTACAATTCATAATATTGATTTTAATTTGCTTCTCATCTGTAACAGATCTGCTACTTAGAGCTCTGTAGTTACTCAACCAGTACCGACTGTAAATCCATTTGGACCACTCCCTGCAATGCCTCAAATGTCAATTGGTCGTGTTGGAAAAGGACCTTCGATTCAATATGTAAATTCTGCCTTGCCTGTAATATGATTGTTTGGAACTTCCATTGTTTCTCATATATATATATATATATATATAATATGTTGATTTAATGGCTTTATTTATTGATATTTGAGTATAGGTGTGCTGTTTTATCATTTTATTCAGCAGAGGAAAATGAGATGAGTTTGAACTTGGTATTGGTTTTTTTCTCTTTTAGGTTGTTAATTAACTTGCTCCTGTTAGGAAATATCATGCTAAGAATGATGGTCCATAGGTGGAAATGTTGCTTTAGTCAAATGTTAAGCTGAGTTTTTGAGTGATGATTACTTATTTGTACTTAAGATTAATTACTTCTTGTTGTACACAGGTTACTTTCTTTGGTGATGATGAAGAAAGTTCCAGCATACCAAAGACATATGCTCTTTTTATTCCTAGAAAAAATCCAAGAGCATTGTTCTAAAGTACCATGGAGCAGTCACCTCTGAGAGCTAGTGCTAAGAAAGTATCTCCATTTAAGGATATGTCTACTCTAGTTCATGAGAATGGTAAAACCCTGTTATTAGTTGTTGTATTTGACTTAAGGTGTGCTTGAGTGCATTTGGGGTAGAAACAAAGACTGTTTTACAAACTTGTCGTGGTTCTATGTTTGTTGCTTTGTATGATAAGCTCTTTTTTAGTATAGCTAATTACTTTGAAATTAGCATGGTGTTCTTTGTCAAATTTTGCGTATGAAATATTTTTTTTTGAAGGGCGTGGTTTACATTTATTGTGAAGGGCATGGTTTGCGTATGAAACATTTTTTTTGAATCTTGGCATATTGTCCAATCCTTTTCCTTGAGCTTTGTATTTTTTGATGTCCCTAAGTAGGCTTGCTTTAGTTGTTCTAAACCTATATTATTCTTCCAAATATCTTAGTTATGTGCATTCAAACTGAAAATGTAGTTCTGAAGTTGCACTTCTAGACAATTTTGTCATCCTTATGTTGTGCTATTACGTATATTCTATCAACTCTTGTTATGTGTTTTTTTGTATGTTGTTCCCTTGTATGTGTTTTCTTACTCTAAAATTGATTGCATGGGCTATATAGCCAACCTTACTCAAAATCATACTTTCTATATTGTATTCTTTCGTAGATTTGGATGAGTCATGGAGCTAGTCTAACTCAATTAGTTATTCTGGTCTGAAGTGCTACTTGTTGGATACATTGCAGTGCAACATATTGGATGCATGAGAGTTTTTGTTACTCTTGCTCTTAAGAGGTTGCTCAATATATCTTGTACTTAGATTCTCATTGGGAGTTTTTCTTGTAAATATGTTGGCATAATTTTAATTGTTGTTTTGAAATTGTTATTAGTATTAATTTGAATTTTCAAGTTTTATATATAATTTTTTAGCCTATATTATGAAGTTGTTTTTATGATTTTTACAATTAATTAATGATTTATTTATTTTCTGAAATCTTTTAGTATTTGTCGTGAAGACAACTCGTGAAAAATATTTTTGTCCACAAAATGCTACTTTTTGCTATGAAATTTCCTCGTGGGCATATAGAAGTACATATAATTAGACTTGATGGTAAAAGAACATTTGTCGCAAGTTGATAAGAGAGAACATGATGCTAATTTTTTTTTCCACAATTTGTTTCATAGTACAAACTTATTAGCCACGACAAGATTTTGTAGAAAATGGATAATAGCCACAAGGTTATAACATTTTTAAATTTTACTCCCATGAGCAAAATTAGCTATTACCACGAAAAATGTTGTTGGGAAAAAACTATTTGCCACAGAAGTATTAACTTGTGGCAAATGCTCTTTTACCGTGAGTTATATGTCACGAATGTCCCACAAGTCAAATTGGTGGAAAAAATACTTTATTCATGAAAATCCAATTTTTAGCCACAAGAATCATTCTTAGCAAAAAACCTTAAATGTTGTAGTGGTGGAGGCTGGGGAGTTTCCAATACCAAAGTTAGTATATCGTCCTCTGAGTTTATGTATGAACTTAGAGAATTTAGAGAGAATCATTCGAATTTAAACTTTTATACTAAGTTTCTATTTTCTAAGGAGAACAATTTGTATATGACTCTGCATGACCATGTCCTTTTAACTGATCACTTTAGTCAAAATCATTTAATGCAACGTGATATTTGGAAAGTCATTAATGCAGTTTGGGAAGTGACATATCTGAGCAAGTACTCGAGGGCAAGGTGTTATCAAGAAAGCTTTAGGGTGGCAAGTCTCGTCTCCTCCATACCATCTCTCTCCGCATGAGACTGATTTTGTGAGAGGGTTTTACCTATGGGCTGAATGTCTTGCAGGGGGCCCACTGACTCAGTCATTGGAATTGACCATTGGCAGATGGGGTTTTTTTACTTAATTCCTCAATAATTTCTTGCGGACTTATTATTATATGGGCCGATGGAGAAAAAAGCCACTTACAAATACATTTGGAATAATGGTGGAATTTTTTTTTTCTAATCAAGTTGATAATATAAAGGAAAGAGTCTTATTACAGGAGAATTAAGGAGAATCTTTTATGCTATCTAGAAAAATAAAATACCTAGAGAAAGATTTTGTAGGTATGCTATCAAATACAAGATTTGTAGCTGCCCATTGCGCTACATAATGCGCATACAAATTAGCAGATCTGTGTGTTTTTTCAAAACTCTAACTAAATTGAGTTAAAGCCTTAGACTGAATATTTTCTATAATTGGTGATATTTGCCACGAGATATCCCTACCTTGGATGGTATCAAGTACCTTTTGTGAATCCCCTTCAAAGATTGCATGCCTTTGTTTCCTGTTGAAAGCCATCTGCACTGCTAAAAAAGCTGCTTTTGCTTCTGCGACTAAAGGAGTGGAAGTGTTGAATTTTTCTGTTTTAATCTCCAAAATTATTCCGTTATGATCTCTGCATATTACCGCTGCTACTGATTACATTGTCGGTTGTTGGATATTGATTGAGATCCGAACGATCCAATTTCTGTCTGGGTGCATTGGCCGTGGGGGTAGCAAACGATCAACGGGATGGCATAAAAGAAATAAGATAGATAAGCAAGTGCGTTTTGGTAACAAGGAAAAGTTAAGTTCCAAAAGGGTGGCGGGCCGGCGGCAATGGCCGTGGGATCAGATGAGAGGACTGGGATGTAATAGTACACGTGAGGAGTAGGGAATAAGAGAGAGGAGTATTATCTGGCAGTGGCAGTTGGGGCAGCTGTCTCCAACTTGTTTGACCAGAGAAAGCGACAATTATCCATACATATGCCATACGACAGCCAGGCAGCAGTACTGCTTGCTTCTCGATAAATACTTTAGCTGTCTTTGAACTGTAAGGGAGGGATGAGGCAGAAAACAGTCTTGTGTTTTTGTGCGTGAGAACCAGCTCATTCATACACATGCCTGTCTTTCAGCTTTATTCTATATATCCCCTTCTCCCTCACACTTCTCTGGGGACCACCTCGGCCAACTAGGTTTCGCTCCCACCACCTTCAATTCTCCTTTAATTTCTTTCCTAAAATGTTATCCTTTTACTCCTCGTACTTACAAATATTTGAATAAATGCTTAAATATTTAATTGCAATTATAGTCTTAAGTAACCATATATATGCATTAATATTATGACTTCAGCTAGCTGCTCAAATTACAAGGGTTTGATCCCCAGCTTATAATTTTTGTGGGATCGATACTCAAGCATGAGAGGAATTCGACAAGCATATATGCAAAATACTTTCAAAAGTTTCCAATTTGCCAACTTACGAAAACAAGCAAACGTATATAATAACTAACAGGAGCGGCAGACAACAACAGGAACAAATTTTTTATTTTTATTTTTATGATCAGATGAGTGACAGTTGTTGGACGTTGATGGGGTAACAATCGGAGGGTGGGCCGGAGAAAGCTCGCCAAGCAAGAACGGCGTTTGCAACTTCTGTGGGATGGAAGGCATCCCAAAACATATACTGGCTCCTGTTTAGGCATGGAACTTGAAATGGTAGACACGTTATTTGTCCCCGCCCAATTCCGCAGCAACCTCTATCAATCACGCTGAACCCTGCAATATTATTTTCTCATCGTTCCAATTGATCATGATCACAACTTATATATATATATATATGATTGGTATACAGACATGCTAGCTAATCTGAATGCTCTATTAATTAGTTTTTGCCTTTTTGGTCCGTCGTGATATATATAAGGGTATTAATTATATATGATCCTTACCATAAGAGGCAGGGTTATTTAGGATGTCACCAATAGCAGCGTAAGTGTTGCCATAGACAAAAACCGCGCCGGGGTGGTTGCCGTTGAGCTGCGTGACCAGCGATTTGAGACCCTCATTAAAGGTACCAAGAATCTGATTGACATTGTCCACGCACCTTCCCGGCACGGCTTGACCTGTCGCTCTCTGGTTAGGGATGCAGCCAAGCGGTCCAACTCCTGCCAGTACAAACTTCCTTAACCCTACACTATGCAGCGCCTGGTTTAACAAAATTTTAAACCAGATTATTAATTAATACACAATATTGCATTATAAGAAAAAAAAAAAAACAATTCTTTCATTCCAACCCAAAACACATATAACTAAATATATAGTCAATAAAATGGTGAAAATATTTTACATATACCAGAAGTTGGCGGGCATAGCTGTTGAGGAGAAGGTTGGCAAAATCTGGAGGGCTATAATTGAAGCTGGATGTATACATAGATGGCATGAGGTAGTTGTTGATGTAGTCGTTGCTTCCAAATACCAGAATGGCTATGGATTTAGCTAAGTATTGGCTCAGGTTCGTCCCATTCATCATCGTTCTTAATTGATTTAATGTGGTCTCAAAGTTCAGCACTTGTTGGCTCAGGCTGTACCGTTGTCCCTGCATGCATCCGCATATCACAATTATCAATAATTAATACTGCATTTTTTGCTTGAAATTAACATTAATCGTACAATTTAGTAATGGAACCTCCATAACTATATATTAATTAGTCTGAATATTGCTTAACTAGAGTACGTACGTAGTGTTGGCCGGATTCATCAAGGATGCCTGCAGCTGCTGAAGCATAGTTCACTCCAATGAGTATTCTAGTTCCAATCGCGTTTGAATCTGCGAAGGCCGGGAGATATGGAATACCCAACAACCTGCCTGCAAACCAAAGATTAATTCGAAATTAATGATCAACTTAATTAATACCTTCTTCTTCCTCAATTATTAGCCCAATTAACTTCTCTTTGAATTGATTCATTTGAACAGCTTGACAATATTATTTACTTATCGATCGATCCATATGCGTACTGCCGAATTCTGAAATTACTGTGAACAACACCGACTTCCAATCTTCGATTTAATTTCCAATTTCATCCATTGAAGATTACATTATATCTTTAATTATTTTTCCTTTCTTTGTGGGAGAAATATTAATGTTAATTCTTTTTTCTTTTGGTGGCCTAAAATGAAGCGAGTTGGGGGAGGGGGGAGGCTGGATTTCCCTTTAATGAAGCGAGTTGGGCCTAAAATCTGCTAGCTTTTATATATTATGGTACTTATCATTGCCCATATATGTTCGTCGAACACTAATGCATGCATGCTTCGAAGGAATATCTAGTTATCTACCCAATTAGGTGCGATGTCAGCGCCATGTATATCTAGTCTCGGTGACATGCAAGACATGCCTACTAAATTTGAATGAAACACTTAATTAGAAGTCCATTAATTAAAATATTAAAATATGATCAGGATCCGGAAGAGCATGATCGCAAGAACAACAAAATTAAAGCAACAACGACGTTGATCATGAATATTAATTAAGCATACAAAACAGCCATATGAAGCTAGCTAGCTTGATATATATAATACTTGGGTTCATCTCATGATTCTCTCTAAGGTTGTATCACTCTATATATTATCATGATTAATTAGGTTCTTGCGCAAGAAGCTGGTTTCTATGACATGATCTCAAATTTATCAATTATATATAGTTTAAAACAACATCTAAAAGTACTCTTGAAACAACCAGCCATGGATGAATATATATATATATAATAAAAATTAAGATGTTTCTCTCCATTTCTTTAGAAAAATAAATGCCAAAAGGAAAAAAGAAATGGATTAATGTTCTTTAATTTGCTGGAACGCCAACGTACATTATACACATGAAATTAAATATATAGTGCCTTAGAAAGTTTATTACCTAGCATATCAACAAAGGTTTCGCCATTAGTGAATCTTCCAGTAGGGCCACTTTTGAAATCACAACCATAAGGAAAGTAATTGGCTTTAGCTATGGAGCTTAGGAAGTTGTTGTTACCAACATCAACCAAGGAATCTCCGAACACAAACATTGCTGGAACCCGCTCATGTGACCCACCGGCAGCAACGACCCCATTAGAGAATTGCAGGATTATAAGCATCACAGTCGTTGTGAACCAGTACAGCTTTTGATTAGAAATTGTAACAGTTTTCTTTACTTCCTCCTCCATTATTGTTTCCCGGTAACGGAAAAAATTAGGAAGATCAGACATGTTTTGGAGATGAAAATGAATGCTGGTGGCCGGGAATATAAAGGTGGCGAGAAGGGAGGTGAAATCTGTCCATTTGGAAACGGCTAATCATGCATTTAATGCAAGCAATACACATGTTATGTTGCATTTGTGTAAGCCTTTTCCCCCGACTTTCAGCCGGTCTTTTTAACGTTCGTTTTGCCTTTCTAAGTTTTGGATGTCCGTTTCTTTCCTTCTTTGCATCTAAACAAGGACAGTACACGTCAAGGTTTCTATGAGTAAAATCTCATATAGACTAGCTAGTAACCGATCAGCCTAACAAAGACAAATTTTAAGGACGTTTCTGCATGATATTCTTCAGCGATCTCATGCTCTTTTGAGCTTTGGAACATCATTGTCATTATTCAGAGGAAACGCCAAAATGTATATATAATATAGATTACAATTTACAATAAATTGAAGATTTAATAAACTAGCTAGCATATATATATGTATGTATGTATGTATGTAGATATATATCCTCCATAATGGCGTGCATGTACAATATTCCTAAGCGGGCCGGTGATCGAGGGGATCAATATTTTTAATAAATTGTAAAATGGATCAACAAGGGGCCCGTATAAGAATAATATATTGTTAAGTACATGAGTCCAATGCATTTAATACTAGCAGGCAATTATTAGGAGGCCGCATGCATATTGCTGCATGATATATTTGTTGGATTTTTTGCTCCTTGAATCCCACACGGGAAAGGAGTGGGAGAGGGGCAATGCCAAGTGGGTTATAAAATGAGGCCTAGCCTCATTGGTTTAAACACACCAGTCAGAGACTTATCTAGTACTTTTGACTTTAGTAAAATTCTTCTATTGTCCTTTTTGTATGTAAAAGAAAGAGAGGTGAAAGTTAGAGTTTTACTAGTGGGAAAAGTTTTTGTGGGTGTCGTTGGGGTGAGGAGAAAAATTGTGTGATTGTAATAATTTTTCACATAGTATATTTTCTTCTCTGGGTCTGGTGGTTTTTCTCCTGTTTTGGAGTTTTCCACGTAAATTCTTGTGTTGTGTTTATTTCTCTATTTTTCTTGTTATTTAGTTAAAAGTAGATCCTGGTGAGGGGAATTTGGAAGCCCAGATTCCCAACAGTGGTATTAGAACCACTAGGTTCTTTTTCCAAGGTGGAACTTTGGTGTGGTAGTGTGAATACGTATGATCTAAGGAGGTTTTGTCTAGGAGATTGTAAATTTTAAGTGTGTCCGTTGTGACCCTCCAATCTTTCCTGAGAACCTTGAAGTTCTGTTTAAGAAAAATTAGTCTTTCCTGGGAACTTACTTAGTGGGTACTATTCATTTCTACAGTAAAATTCATCGAAATTATGTCAGGAGGAAGAGCTTCAAATCCTATCAGATTTGATGTGGAGAAATTTGATGGGAGAATCAATTTTGGCTTGTGGCAAGTGCAAGTCAAGGATATCTTGATTCAATCAGGATTACACAAGGCGTTGAAAGGTAGACCAGTCCCTGAAGTCAGTAGTCGTTCAAGCACTACTGGTGAAACAAAGAGCAGATCTGGAATGAGCGATGAAGATTGGGAGGATTTGGATTTGAGAGCGGCAAGTGCAATTCGTCTGTGCCTAGCCAAGAATGTTCTTGCAAATGTGCATAGAATATTCACGGCAAAGGGACTCTGGGAAAAGCTCGAAGAGTTGTATCAGACGAAAGGTGTCTCGAATCGAGTGTACCTGAAGGAGCAGTTTCATACACTGCGGATGAGTGAATGTACGACTATTTCAGATCATTTAAGTGTTCTCAATGGCATTGTCTCTGAGCTGGAATCTATTGGAGTTAAAATTGACGATGAGGATCAAGTCTTGAGGCTGATCTGGTTTCTTCCATCTTCCTATGAGCATATGAAGCCTATTTTGATACATGGGAAGGAGAAAATAATTTTTTCAGAGGTTACCAGTAAACTTTTTTCTGAAGAAAGAAGGCTAAGTAGTGGAAGTAATGGTTCACTTAAGAACTTAGTAATGGTGACAGCTGGTGATTGGAAGAGAAAGAACTCTATGAAGAAGAAAGTAGTCTGCTGGGTGTGTGGACAACCTGGGCACGTAAGAAGAAATTGTCCAAAAGGTGGAGCAGGTTCGGCAAGAGGCTTCAAGTCAGTAAATGGAGATACTGACAATGAAACTAACATCGTGTCTCTCTCTACAGAAGATGACTTTTGTTAAAAGGAGACATGTACATCCTCATGGCATGTCGCTAATTCCAAAGTTTCCATGATAGATGATGTGTTAATGTTAGTTGTTCCACAAATTTGTACACGGGCATTGGTTTGGCATTGATGCAAGGTGTGTGGTGGAAATTCATGTCGATGGCTGATGAATTTCCAGGAAAGCCAAACGTGGGAGTTGCACCATAATTTTTCAGCAAGGTTATTTTCGACATGGGCCGAAGTGAAATGCTTGGAATTGGTTTATTCTGAGTGAGTATACTTTTATGGTGGAGTATGATAGCGGAAGCTATGAAGATCCTCATTGCGGTGGAGCATAGCTGTGGGATCAGTTAAAGTCGCAAGGTGGAGATTGTTGGATTTTTTGCTCCTTGAATCCCACATGGGAAAGGAGTGGGAGAGGGGCAATGCCAAGGGGGTTATAAAATGAGGCCTAACCTCCTTGGTTTAAACACACAAGTCAGAAACTTATCTAGTAACTTTTGACTTTAGTAAAATTTCTCTATTGTCCTTTTTGTATGTAAAAGGAAGAGAGGTGAAAGTTAGAGTTTTACTAGTGGGAAAAGTTTTTGTGGGTGTCATTGGGGTGAGGAGAAAAATTGTGTGATTATAACAATTTTTCACATAGTGTATTTTCTTCTCTGGGTCTGGTGATTTTTCTCCTGTTTTGGAGTTTTCCACGTAAATTCTTGTGTTGTGTTTATTTCTCTATTTTTCTTGTTATTCTGTTAAAAGTAGATCCTGATGGGAGGAATTTGGAAGCCCAGATTCCCAACAATATTACCTTTTTAATTGCAAACAATAAGATCATCCCTATCAGTTTACATGTTCCAGATGATCTAGTGCTGCTTCTAGTGCATTCTCGTTGTGATCTTGACCAGTGAGCTGTGAGACTTATGATCATAATTTTTGGTTGATTGTTTTTCCTTTAATTAATATATACAAACAGCGAGCATGAGTTTCTCTTATAAGATAATTAATTGTTCTTGGTATGTAACAACGGCATTAATTGAAGGTAGAATGGTATTTTAAGCGGATCATGGCCGGTACGTAGGGCGTTGTAATATATTAACACTACATCCCGATGATCTCTAGTTCATATGCTTATTGAATACTGTCTCGAAAACTTGACTAAGTACTGATAGAAAGAGATATATAAATCACGATTTACTTGTAATATTATTAAATCCTGATTTACGTGTGTGTGTCTATATATATATATATATATATATGCAGTTGCAAGCTATAGGTCGAGCATATTCAAGGTTCCACTTAACAAAATCAAGGCGCATAATCACTGAAATCTATTCATCGAATTAGGGAATTGATCAAGGATACGATCGTGTTGCCTATATATCTCTTCACTTGATATTTGTTTGCCATCATCAAGTTAAAGAGTGGGAAAGAGATTATGTTTCATGCACCATCTTTTCCCAAAGTATGTTAAAACAAGGAGATCATGAGGAGTAAATTGAATGATATATATATATATATATATATATAGTTGCTTGCCATTAATGTAGCACATGATGAGACGAGGAGCTGGCGTAATGGCCACTATCATATTGCAAGTTGCATTTATCACAGTCAAAAGAAGCCCCTTCTCTGTGTAGGGGTCAAACTGATCAATGGCATTGCATATACATTGAACTAGCATAGAATAAGAGCATTATATGACATGCATCTGTGCTTCGAGTTCCATGTTCATTATAATTAGAAGGCTTTGAAGATATGAACTCCCTATCCAGTACATTCTTCCTCATTATGTTCACCACCAATCATATTTAATTATCTTAATTTTATTTTTATATATAATTACTAATATTTTAAAGGGCCGGGGGATTTGCCGCACAACATTTTCCATTTTCCTGTAACAAATACACGCATTTTTGTAAAGAATAAATCTATTTATCATCCTCTTTCTTATTATCTTCTTATTATTTTGTGATGTGGTATTAGATAATAGGCTAATAAGTGAAATATAATAAATAATCTTCAATCATCTAATGCCACATCATAAAATAATAAGAGGATGATGAAAAATAAAAATAATAAATAGCATTGCTCATTTGTAAATGTATATCCATGCGTGAGTGTTTAATTTACCACTTGAATTTTAAGCCCCAGAAATGTACGGATAAAGAGATTCAAAATGCGTTGCTAGGCTGCGCCCAGCATATTGAGGCATGTTGCCTAAGCTAAATTCTTCATAATTTATCTTCTTTTTTTGTTTTAAAAAAATTGTCATTTTTTTATTATTTTAAAATATTAAAAAAAATCAATATACTAATAGTTACTTTCTTAATTAATAAGTAAAATAAAATATTAAAAAAATTAAATTCATGAGTGGTCAAAATAACTAGGCAAGATGGAGGGGCATATAGTAGCATTTTTCAAATATATATAGTTCTTAGACATGGATTCGATTATTTCCAATTATATGTTCTCTTGGAGTACTGTCAAATTTAAAAGCTGGGAAATGATATATTCTAAATCATATAAGATGACTCTTTAATTTTGAAGTCGATTGATCCGTAGGTCGACTTTAAACTTATAACCTTGAAATTAAGCACCAAACATTAATTACACTCAAGCCAGCCGATATATGATCAGAATCATGTATATATATATATATATATATATTTATATATATCAGACGTTTGATTTTCATATATTAATATAGTCACCATAATTATTATTCCTAGCTTCTAATTCAAAATTTTCCATGATTAATTAATAACGCTTTGCTCACCTTAACCCATGCGGTCAAGAATATCATCATGATCAGAATAAATTATTTTCGCTCCTGAGCCTTAAGTTAGAGAGCTAAGCCAAACAAAACCCAGGCAAGCTCTCACAACTAATAAGCTAATGCATGGGCCAGAATCATGCAAACCTACAGATTTTTCACGAAGACAAGACAGCAAGATGGGAAATGAATGATCATATATATATATATATATATATATATATACACCATTTGAAAAGAGGGGATTCGCTTCCGCGCGCATGCAGGCCCTACATGAAATTGATCAGGTTCCATGCAATTAGTAGCAGTCTGAGTGTCCTAATTATCTAGCTAGCTAGCTAGATAGATCTGCTACATATGGATCACTTGAGAATAAAATATATATATATATACATATGTATCATATATGTATGTATGTATGTAGGTATTTAATCATATATTAATTAATTTGGACCATTTAAACGAGCTCTTAATTAAGGATCATGGGCAAGTGTCATGACTTCTTTTCTCAAAGTATTTGCATAATCATGAAATCTCTCTCTCTCTCTCTGATCACTCGCTCAGTAAATGATATGCGCATTAATATTTGGGACCATTATCTATATATTTAATATGGAGTATGATTTACACTAGCTAATTCATTTTTACTGAGTGGTTTTGTGACTATACGTTTTCTGGACCACAAGAAGGCATATAAGATAGTGGCAGCAGAAAATGCAAATAAATAGCCAGTCCTTTTATTTTAAACTACTACGTACAGTACTAGGCAAAACTACTTAATTACTATGCTAGCTCTATGGAGTTTTTGCGGGTTAATATATGTGGCCTTTTCTAATGAAATTAGATTATATTTTCTACCAGGCGACGCGAAGTCCTTAATTACTAAATACCTCAAACGTAGAAAATAATTGGAAATTATTATGAATTGTATTATCCTGTAACTACCAGGCGCACTACAAGAAAAATGAACAGTTATGGCCAAAAAGTTGTGACTAAAATGATTATTTTCGCAGGAAATAACTTTTTACGACATTTTTTTTTATACTTTTTGCGATGAAATCTGACGTTGCAAAAAAACTATTTTCTTGTAGTAGCGGTTGTTAGAGTCGTTACTAAAAAAATTGTTTATTTGTTATCAATTATTTTTAATAAAAATATATTTTTTTTTTTGAAAATGAGTAATCTATAATATTTTTGTCGCAAATAGTCATTTTAATTTCGTCTAAAATAACTCGCCATAAATACTTATCTTTTTTGTAGTGAGTAATTAATATATTTGATGGACTAGTTTGAAGCATGATCTTGATTCCGTATGTATAACAAGATGCATAGTGCATTCTAATTTTGGCTAGTACTTACCCTCTACGACACAGCTGATCATAAAGATAGCAATTTTTACGTACATAATTCTTTGCATTCTTAGATAGAGGAGTATAGAAAGATATATGCCAACTCCAGGAAGGCAGGAGAAAGCTCAGACCATGAATAAATAAGGAGTACGAGATTGCTTGTTGTCGGAAGGGAGTGACACAGGCTTCACGCATTGGTGGAAATTTTGAACTATTGGAGATAGATGCAGGTAGCTAGCTAGATTAGTGTGAGGGGAGTGCTTGTGGGTCATCATGTAAGTCATAATGGAGAGAGAGAGAGAGAGAGAGATTATACATCAAAGTCAATTAATCTAGTAGTGTGTTCGATCCAAAGATTATAGCCTGTTGATCATCACAAATGGGCCAAGAGTCGTCATAAAATCAACCTAACCTAGAAAATATTGCATTCTAAACTTAGCCATCTATCATTGCCGAACTCATTTTCCATGTTAATTAGCATGCGTTCCCGGGCAAAGAAAACACATTTTTCATGTGTCGCCGATGCTATAAATCGATGCGTGGCTAGAAAATCCATATATGTGCGTGCGGGGCACAAAGAAAACATTGCAAACTTAGACCAATTATTGGTCAAAAAAGGTGGCATGAAATTTCAAAAGTAATTAAATATTGTTTTGTCAACATACAATGGTGTAATTAGTTTAATTTCTATAATACATATGTATATTATATATATATATATATATTATTCTTTAGTTTTGGTCACTGATATATTCTGAAGTCATGCAGTCGGTTACTATGGAAATAAATAAAAACAGCAATATCATCCGAATCAATCTTGAATTAGGACATTGTTTTTTCGACATTGATGTTCTTTCCTACTCGTTAATTCACTACAAGAAAGATAAATATTAGTGATCTAATATTTGCTATTAAAATGATTATTTACAACTAAAATAACTTAATAGTGACTTAAATGAACTACTTACAACTAATAAATAGTCGAAATAAATAGTTTTTTTATAGTGTAAATAAAATTGAAATGCATACAATAGTACTTTAGTTATAATTATATATTAAATGTTCACAATCTTGTATTTTAAGATAGATTTCATCATGTCCCTAACTACTATCTTGATTACTAATACTTGTTTGCAGATCTCATGCATGTCCTTTGATTTCTTTCCAGTACAAAACGCATGCATATACAAGAAAGCGGCCTATAAGGACAGTAATTAATGGAATATAGAATTATATATATAAGTGATCAACTAATTCTTCCGATTGGTGTATATAATTCTACATGGAAAAAGTCTTCTTATAACTCGGCACCCGGCCCACTACACACAAAATATATAAAAGAAACAAATGGTCATACTCTAATTAGTTTTTCCTGTAAAGAATTTATAAATAATTTATTCATCTGATCCAAAATTTCCTTTGGAAATGGCAGTTGGCTTCATGTGGGAAGACAATCTTTTTCTTCTTCCTTTATAAAATGAGTTTCGCAATAGTACTAGTATTGAAGGATATGTCTCCCATTGGCGAGCATTCCTGCATGCCGACACAAACCTAAAAATCCATGACATACGGACTACACTATTTGTTAGTAGCTAGCTAGCGAGGTCCAAATTCAATAATGTTATGTGGTATAAAGGGCTAGTCAGCATATTGTTGAAGTATGTGGCACATATTTAATACATGTATAACAATAAGATAATAGATTATAGTAATTATTGTATGCGCGCTCCTGTGGATGTAGGTACACTACCGAACCACTTAAAATCTCTATGTAATTTTTTCTTATATATTTTTTCTTTTGATTAATTTCGTATTATTCATCGTAATTGTGACACAATCACAATATATATATATATAATGATGCTCTCTATATGTGCTATAGTACAATCACTGAAACTCGTTAATGAAGCACATCATAGATGGGAAGAAAATGATCAAACGAAATGATGCTGAAGCAAAAAGTCTCTAGGTCCTACTTATATATATATTCATCACCTTTTGTGGTTTGCTGATGTGCTTATGGTACCAAAGTTCAAAAGCATTACAGGAAAAAGGCTTAGAAAGGAAGAGCAATATATCCCACCTACTATTAATCCTACAGCCTCTTTTGACCCTACCAAGTAATCCTACTTCTTTTGACCGCTTTCCTTGGGGAGAAATTAAAATGCCTATTTGATCTTTTCAAAAAACTAATTATTAAACAGGAATAAAGTAGATTTTAGAGAGATTTGGTGGCCTGGTCGGTTGAATTTATAAGAACTACACTATCCTAACCACATATATATTTATATATACGTACACGTACTTTTAATATTTTGGGCATATATATATATATATTTTCCACACATGAGGCACAGTACTTTAAAGCTAGTGATCAGGTAAGAGCAATATTGTTGGGTTATCGAAGTTCATGCATGCTAGCTTGGGTTGACTTCTGGAAACAATTTGCCCATTCATGAACCATGATCTAACAAGTAAATTAGAAGTTGATTAGAAGGAATTTCTTACCGTGTTTGACACATCTATAGGGAAGGAAATAACTTGGCAAACGGGCTTGCTCGACTGGGTGCTTCAGGTGATTCTAAGGTCTGATCTGGAGTTGCTCTAATCTTCCAAAGTCAATTCGTTGTACATATAGATTGGATAAAGGAGGTTGTGCCTTTATTCGGTAATAATGGTTTGGTTTTTGTTATTCTTTATGGGTTTATTAATTGTTTGGTGGGATATATATTTGTTTCTACATTGGTTATTGTTTTTGAATAAGTGGTCTGGTTTAAAAGTTGTTTAAGCATGTTTAAATTTGTTTTTATTGGTTTTGTTTTCGTAATTGGGATATTTTATTATCTATATTTTCTTTGTAAATTTCAAGTGCCTGAATTGTTATTACAGTATTCCTATACTAAAATTGAGGATTGATTAATAAATTTAGATGTGGTTACCTATTGGACATGTGACTACTATCTCTTTAAAATAAAAAATTAAATAAAAAAATAAATTAGAAGTTATTGCATGAAGAAAAACAACAGCAACAGTTCGAAGATCATCATGATATTATTATTCATGTAATCATGTATATATTAGGTCACTTAAGTCATTACCTAACACCCCTTAATAGAAGAAGGTCCAAAAAAATTTTGGAAGTAGATTTTAAAATATATATATAATTAAAATCATTAATTAATTCAATAAAAGAACATCAAAAATATCAAATAGATATTATATATAATATTATTAATTAAAAATATTAGTTAAGAAAGTAGCATAAATTCTTAAATAATAATTCATTTAACAGATAATAGAAATTATTTTTAAATAAAAATCTAATATAAGAATACAAATAAATTATTTTATTTTTTTAATAAAATCTCAATCAAAATTTTTTCTTTAACTACGCCTTTAATGGCCTATTGAGCCGGCCCGAGGTCGGGATTATAGAAAGTATTTATTTTATTTTATTTTTTTATCTTTTTATTAAGTGGACGAAGTGAAAAAATAAAAAGCTATTGAAGTCCAGACATCTTGTCAACAAGTGGCGTTCTAAATGGCGATTTTAACGGCAGCCAAAGCCAATGTTTACGCCGTCTATAAGATTCAATGTTTGCCACTATCAACTATGAATTGTCAAGGATCTGTCGGGCCACAAAACAACCAAAACATTATAATTCATGATAGTTGTTCCTTCCAATATCCATAGACATAAGAAAATCTTCCCCATTGCCTACTCTAACAAAAACACACTTGATGTCATGTTCTAATTCGACTACAAAAACAAAAAGAAAGTATTTATCACAAATAAACATGTTGATTGTAATTAATTTATTACAAATATTTATCTTTTAATTAAAGCAACCTCAATGGTTTCCACAAGGTCCAATTTAATTAATTATAAGCAAATGTTGGTGATCACGCTCTCTACGTGTTGTGCACTACATTAATTAATAATTTGTTATATCCAAAATTAAGGGCGCAGAATGATAGGGGTTTTCAATGCCGATCATGATATGAATGTGAGGAAGATCAATCGAAAAGGCCCTTTGCATTCATTCAGTTGCCCTGCGGCCTGCCTCCTCTCATGGCATAATTCTACGCCCGCACATGAGAAACAAACAAATTACAAACTTAAGCAGCATATATATATATCGAATGAAATCCGAAAACTACTACATATGTCTCTACTAATTGGTAAAAACTTTCATTTTAAATATCAAATCAAACTGAACAACAAATAATGAGAACGTTACTGGAGAGGAACAGAGTGTGGCCGAGCCGCCGAGCTGTTAAGGAGGTAGCTAAGCTTAATTTATAGAGTACTACCACACTGAAACACCGATCCATGCATCATCTCCAGTGACACGACACAATTATTCGACCACAAAATGTGATTGGATGGTATATTGACATTAACAAAATCACCTCAACACGTGGCATTTATTTATACGATTGTCGGCAGGAGGAGTCATACTCGATGGGAGTTTTTTTATAAAAGTTTGTGCACTGCTTCCCGGGGGACAAGGCCGAGACACGATTTGGGGAAAAGTTACCTTCTACTATAGGCAGCATGGTTGATTAGTCATAGACACTATTACATGAGCTTTAATGTTGTGGGTTCCCCCATTCAAGCCCATTAATTGACGACACGTGGTACATAGGATGACGACATACTAGGTGAGGTGCAGGACATGTCCGAAGTGGAGTTAAATTAATCATGCCATTCATGTGGTGTATGTCAAATATATATGCTTCTCCGTCCAATATCACAAAATTAAATTAGTCGGGTTCATTTATATGTAGAAGAATCTGAAACTAAAGCAACAAGGCCATACATACAGTAGCATTACGGCATCTGAATTAAGTTCAAATAATTTAGCCGAGTACATTATATATCTAATCGCATTATGATTTGTTCGACCGGCCTTGTGATTTACATAAATTGATCAACTTCAATTAATAACTCGATCGAGATCGATTTGTCCGGTGATGATCATTTAAGTTTAAGCTGCTGTTGCGGGTACCTCGTATTGATATTAACTCATGATTCATCTTACTTATCAAAGCAAACCCTAACTTACTTAATTTTGAACGCAAAAGCTAGCAGTCCAAATAATGAATTGGGCAAAGCTCCTACATAAATTTTTTTTTTAAACTCGTAAAATTATCATTTGTTTCAAAAATTTAAGATAATAAAAAAAATATAAATTTTATTATTTATTTTATATCTTAATAATATTCATTCACACTTGTATGACAGACCCTTCAATGATTGTGGCTCACAACTAACACTACAAAAAAAAAAAAAAAATTGGGACAAATTTTTTTTCTAACGAATACAATTCATTAGCAAATGACATTTTGTCACAAAAAGTCACATGTCAGAAATGTTATGTTGGAAATAATTATAATGGACAATTTTATTTCTAATGATATAAAATCTATGAATATTAATTATTTTTTCCAACGAATATAGAATCATTAAAAAAAATTGTTAGATAATACTTTTTTCCTATGAGTTGTGGAATTATTATTGACGATACTATTTTGTGAGAAAAAAAAATACATTTTTCAACTATATTTTGGGTAGTAAATAATCATCTTTTCCTATCTAATTCACATCGTCACAAAATTTGACATCCCAAGTAAATATATTGGACAAATTTATTTGTCATGAACTAGAATATGTGAAAATTAAACACCTTTTCTCACAAATATAAATCATAAGGAAAAGGCAACATACACTTCTATCTCAAACTCAAAATTGTGTGCTTTGAGTTCTAAATCACTTAACACAATCTAGCCCGACAACAGAATCTCACAACATGAATTCTCTCTCTCTTTCATTTTCGGCTCTCTCTCCTTCCCTGAGTTCTCTTCTCGATTTAGACTCCCTCTCCTTTTTCTCTCTCCACTTCATGGCCCTTGTCACCATTTGCGGTCGCAGAGCACGTTGGACAAGAGGGCTTTGTCTCCCTCGCTATCAGATTGTTCTTTCTCCAATAGAAACCAAAGCCTAGAGAGAGAGAGAGAGAGAGAATGGGAAGTTTTCGAATGTATTCCTAGGGCTTGATGGAAAACCACGATCGATGGAAGCCTGCTCGAAGGAACTCAACTGGGTTCCTAGGCCTGTCTTTCATGCATTTGGGTATGTTTAGATAGTTTTGCATTTTAGGATTTTTGGGTTTAATTTCTTTGATTTTTTTAATCATTTAAATCTTAATGTTACCGCCATTTTTACACAGGAACATTTGTTGAATCATGTGTAGCGTGCAATGCCTCATAGACTTGGTCAGGAGAAGTGGCTTAAGTTTTGCCTTGTGCATTGGTTGCTGGATTTTGAAGATTGACAACGAGTTTCGGAGCAGAGGCATGGAAATTGGCCTCTTTCTTTGGGTATTTCTTGCCCCGTGTCTTGTGCATTTAGATGTTTCTAGATAGTTTTGCACTTTAGGATTTTCAGGTTTGATTTCTTTGATTTTTTTAATTATTTAAATCTTAATGCCGCTGCCATTTTTACACGAGTGCATTTGTTGAATCATGGTTTTTGTGCATGTTTTTGCAATTTAATTTATCTGATTTGGATGGGTTTTTTTTAAGGGCTTTGGATTTTTTGGTTTTGGTTCTTTCTCTCAACTCAGGAGTTCTTCAAGCAGTAGCATTTATAGGTTTATTTTTTATTTAATTGATATCATTGGGTGATGGACAATGCTACATACAGTCCAAAAAACTAGACTCTTTTGCAGTCCAAGCAATAAACAAATAAAAAAAATCTCTATTTTAGAATAAAATTGATTAAAATACCCTTATTTACAAATAAAAAATTCTAAAAATTTGAAAAATTCATTTTATTTAGTCATAAAATGAAAGTGTTTTTATGTGGACTGCAATGCAGTCTATCAAATATAGACTGCAAAAAGAATTATTCTTTGGTGATTCACTTTTTGCAAGGAATTTGATTTGTGGTTTGATTTTTGTGTATTTTTTACAGTTTAAGTGATCTGATTGAAGTGGTTTTATTGATTTCTTTCAATATTTTCTTGAGTTGGAGTTTTATGCATTTACTCATTCCTCATTTCTTGTAGCAGTTATAACAATTTTGAAGGGGAAAGTTCAAGAAATTGAGCTTCCAATCTCTAAAGTGGAGTTTGGGATGTAATGGCCCATGAATTCGTTGGGTTTGATTGTTGCATTGCTAATCTCAATATGGTTATTAGTTCTGCTTTTGGTATTACATTTCTGTGGTGGGTTAGGATTTTGGAATTCTGAAATTGCAATGTGGTTCACGTAACTATTTTTTAACTTGTATTTTTCTTTCTTTAATAACCTAACTCTACTAGTAATAATATAACTTTCTCTATTTAGTTGTAGGGAAATTCGAGAAAATGAGATGAAGCACAATTTTTTAATCTTATGAGCTATGTTTTTTGATAGGTGAATCTTCTTTCATTATAATTAACAAAAGCTATTTTCCTTCTATTTTAGGTGTGTTTTTTCAGACAATTCTTCAAGTCAGCTACCAACATTGATTACCTTACACTGAGACATGGATTTATCATGGTGAGTTTAACATTATATATACAGATTTATTTATACTAAGTATATGCATGTTGACTAGGTTTTTTGTACATCCATTTATTAATATTCCCGATTGCATTGCTTGAGTTTATGATAATTGTAGGTTCATATTCTAGATTTTGATGGTGGAAATTCTTTGATGGTTTCTTTTCAAAATTTATTATGTATTATCATACATGGTGGAAATACTAGTGTGAAAATTGATTTTTCGTATGGGCGAGAGGGAGATTGTGCCCAAATAGAGTGCTCGCCAAAGAGGTATTATTGAGATAGTTTTATTTTGATTCTTATTTTTGTTGCTTCTGAAAATTAAACTTGTAATCTTACCATCTCCATCTTATGTTTTTTGTCTTCCGTTATCATTCTTAGAATAAATAGCAAGGCATAATCTTGCAAAATCCAATATTTTGTTCTATTGTTCCTTTTTTTTTTCATTCGTAGAATAAATTGCAAGAATAATCTTGTACATGTTAAACTATTATGTCCTATTGTGTTGTGCTTTTTTCTAGCCTCCAATAATTTTTATTCAAGCTCGACTGATAAATAACACTTCTGTAGTGTCTTATTTTATATTTGTTTATTGCATAAAGTGCTTTCATTGTTTTCATACCTTTCATTTTTTGTATTCACTTTTTAATTTGTTAGGCCTATCTGGACATAAAACCGGTTCAGTAAATATTTAATGTTTACATTTATTTAGTGGAAACATTAGTTTTAGCTTTTGCGTTTTGTCATTGCTTGCCATGAGTCACTGCTAACAGGGTATTTTCCAAATATCTTATGACTGCTAGATATGGACAATAATTGATCGAAGTTATGTTTTTGGCAAATCTAGGGTTTTCAGATTTTAGATTAGGATTCATATGAACTTTTATTTTCAACCATACAAGTGCCAACTTCTGGATTTGTTTTGTAGTGGAAAGTATCCTTATCTCTCTCATAGCTTGTTTCTCTATTATTATTTTTTATTTGTTTGTGATTTGATGGTTTTTATGGTTTTTGCGATCTAAATGTTTTTTGAGTTATTGTGATGTGACTTGATTTTTGATCTAACTTGCAATTAGTAGAAACAAGAAAATAAAATTCAGAAACTGGGTCGAAGATTGCATTTACAGTTTCCATTTTTCATTAAACATTTTTTCTTTCTCTTTATTTATTTTTATTTTTTTATAATTTAAGTGGGATAGAGGAAGGGGGAATGAAAATCTAAACTTGTTTATGGCTTACAACTACAAAATATTGGTGGGTTTCTTAGATATCTTAACTTGACATCTACTTTCAGGTCAAAAAATCTGCATAAATGTTGATGATGCAATGAGAGAGCTTCCTAATGTTAAATTGGCAATGTACCCTTGCACATTTTTTGAAAAGCTTTCGAATGTAGAAAATTATTACAACTATTTTTTTCCAACCACAGAAATCAGAAGATATATGGATTAACCATTCTAAGGTAGTTCACCCAAAACCTCAAAGGAAAGACAACCTCTCTTAGAGAGCTATCCAAATGGTATTAGTCTTAAAAATATAGTCATTGAAGATATTTGTTTTTTTCTTAAGATTTATTCTATATTTTTCTACATTCCTTATTGCCTCTTCAAGTATTTAGATTTTCTTTCCTATCTTTTCTTGAATTTTACTCCCATTTATCTCGCTAATTTACTCATGTAACCCCTTGCTTGCAAATTCTAGATGGTGGAAAACAGATAGGCTTAAAAGATTTTAGGCCATTAAAACCCTTCGGATCTAGTGAAATTAGGAGGTATGATGCTCTTTTCTATTTTTCCCATCAGTTTTGCGGCAATAATAACTATGGTATATTCACAAACTTAATGCCATGAAATTATCTTCTTTTGTGTGGCTGGAATTATATATTCATTGGGTTTATTGAACTATCTTCTTAAGGAAAGACTTGATAGATGGATTTTTGTCTACCTTGTTTAGATGCAACTCGTAAACCCACATGGGTGTGTAGTTGATGATTATCCCATTTAACTGATCCTAGACCCATATCCCTTTTAAAATACACTAATCCTCAAAATAGTCAATATGTTCTGACTAATATGTTAAATCAATAATTTTATCAGTGAAATTTACAACATATTTTTATCTTGCTTCTTACTATCTATTTAATAACTCATTTTCATATTATTTATAGGTCAATTATTCCATTGGTTATTTTTTCTTTTTCTTTTTCTTTTTTATTCATTTAGTGCATTTTTCATGTTTAGTATTTGTGTTTATTTTTTTCCTTTCATGTCAAACCACTTAGAAATTGCTACTTATATATATATATATATATATACATATTCTGTAATATATTTTTTGGTCGCAAATGCTTATTTCCTATGATGTTTACTGCAGCATATAAGTATTTTCGACCCCTGTTAACCATAGTTAGAACATTTTTTATAATGAAATCTCACACTTTTTGTAATAAAAAGAATCATCAGAAATAAAAGATTATTGATTTGTGCAGTGGTATCTTAAACCCTTTAATTTATCAGCCTAATCTTGTGAGTCTGCTATAGATGCATTTGGTGACAAAAACTTAATTCTGAAAGAAATATATGGTATTTGCCACAGATAGACATGCAGGAAAATGCAGTTTTTGTTGTAGTGTAATGTAGAGTTAGAGTTTAAATTCAGTATCTCTGCTCTAATCGATACCATGCGAAATCACCATGAAAAACTTAAACTAATATAAAAATATAAATTTTATTATTTATTTTATATCTTAATAAAGCTTAATATTATATAATGACTAAAAATATGGCATCTAATGTTAAGCAAATGTACTTTTCCCAGTTAACTTATTTAATTCTTGGAAAACCTTAATGGTTGTCATCATTTTGAAAAGCATAACACAAGGCTAGCTTACTATCCATTGGTTTTCTTTAATTTGTCCACTATTTAATTAATTTATACTTTAAATATATATTATATATAATTAATGCTCGTTTAACATATGCTTAAATGAATAAAGTGGCCGATTGATTACCGACTATTGGCTTCTGCTTTGCCTTATATAGAGACCATGTTTACTCTAATGGCATCTGCACCACTAAAACTAAAAAATTGAAAGTAACAAATTGCAGTAACCCTGAGTTCTACTGGCTTTCACTTTCAGGAATATTTTGTTGATATCCAACGTCGAGTACATTAGTGCATGTAAAGAAAAATAATATTTATAATTATGAAGTATGCAAGTGTAAAATAATTATATACAAGATTAATGTAAAAAAAAATTAATATTTTAATAATCGATCTTACTTTTTCTTAAAATGATTATGTAATATTTATACATTCTACAACTATGTATATTATTATTCATTCTTTCGCTTGGTGCTCGATCGGCTAAGGTGAATTGCATTTCTCTAACTTGGTGAGGCGGCGAGTCGGTTAATTAGCCATGCATTTCTCTAGCAATTTTTTTTTTTTTTTTAACTTTTTTGAACAATAAAGATTTATATATAAATGTTGTAAATGGGACCGTGCCACGTACGTGCTTCATGACTTTAAAGCGATCGACTTCCATGGAACCTGCCTCACAAATTATAGTACTGCTAGAGTAGGAATTCATTTGAGAAGCTTTGGAATACAGTTGTATTCATGATCTTTGACACATTAGGAATTGGTATTAATGGTACGGTACAGAATCCAGCCTTATAAATTAAACAACACAAAAAAGATATACCTATAACCCAACACGTTACGCCCTAGCGCTTCTTCAGGACCAAAAAGCTTATAATTATTATAAATCAAAATCACATAGTGCGCGGCGCCCAACCATATATCCATATATATCATCAAAAGCATGTCTTTCTGTAACATACTATAGTATTAAAAATGGTCATGAATATACGGCTTCTCTGCATCCGTAATGGAGATAAAATGGCTATAAAGTCCAAGACATCTGTCGACTTTTACCCTTTTCCTACGAATGTATATATTATATAATATTGTGTGTCACAGACCTGGCAGTACTGATTTGTATGTATAGAGCCTCCAAGCAGGTGCCATATCTTAGAAGAGCTGTTGACTGATCGTGATCGAAAAGATCATAATAGGTCATATTCAAGGGAAGAACTGATCAGCATAAAGAATCATCATAATTTTCTATGTATGGAGACATCGATCCATTGACAAGACATTGCGGTGGGGAAGCCACGAAACAAGTCATGATAATTGAACAACTTATTATATATCCAGAATATATAGCTGCCCACCAGACAAGAGTCATGATATATATTTCGACAAATAATATCCGTAAGAAGCTACCACTATTTATAGCTTCTCAGGAAAAAGACCTACTTTTATTTTTTGTTTTACGAGGTAAAAATATTACAAAAACTTCCCTACAATTCTTGTCTCCAAAAAACTCCTATTAATTAAAAGTGTATGTAGATATAATTATGATTGTTCATGAATGATGATTATAATTAGGAGAAGTACCGCAGAGTACGTAGAGTAAATTGAATTCAATTCCGTCTTTCCTGATCTTTTGAAGGAATGTATATTAATCATATATTTAGCGTAATTATATCCCCGATCGAGGAATAATTATATTCAAGGTTCGTCTGGATTTTTTTATTATCAGAAATTACCAAAATTAAGATCACGTCATGGCTTAAATTGTATGGATATACGTACGTTTAGTTGACCAGTAAAGGGTTTGATCTTGATGTATACGTTAGTCGATACTAATTAGTAAGTTGTATGAATAATGTTAAGAATTAACTAATTAGTAAATTCCCAACAATTTTTGCCATGAATAGATTTCCTCGCGTCGGATCCATTATATTTAACGATGGGAATTGAATGAAAGGTCAATTGCTGGTAAAGTTTATCGTATGTACACACATGATCTGTGGCCAAGATGGCTTCGTACCCACTGGTTGGCCCTCACCCTAAAACAGGGAAATCATATTGGAAAATGCAATTTCGCCACTTACTTCCATTGTATTTTGACTTCTTTTATGATGTACATCATTGAATTGGATAAACGCTAGCTAGCAGTATCAACAGCAGCAGGACATATAGGCTATGCGTACATAGTAATTATATCAAAGAGTACTGTAAATCTATGATCAAGAGGTAGCCTGATGGCATATGACTCGATTTTTTTAATGAAAAATCTGGGTTCGAAATCCTCCACCCTTTTATATAAAAAAATAGAGTATTGTAAATCCTCCTTATTATATATGTATATATATAATGATCATGATCATGGTTTACAAAAAACAAAACTAGTGAAAAATACAATCTTGATCATGATGATCATGATTTACTCCGCTCGCGAAGTACAAGAAGTTCTTTAAGATAAACCAGTACAATCTTGAAAGTACTAAATATGAAGTTTGAGAATGAAAAGCACTAATCTTACGGAAGTGTTGAGCATTTTGAATGATCACTGCATTTTTTAAAGATGTCTCAATTTTAGAACTTAAAAATGAAATATATATATATATATATATATATATATATATATAAGGCCATGAGTCTAGCTAGTGGCTTGAGGATTGTCATCACATTTGTTTTAAATGGAGGTGTTAATAAAATGGGTCCTAATTAATACGCATATATGTACGTTATATTTTCACGTTTTTATATTAAAAGCCTTGCAAATATTTATTTGAAGACACTGCAATAATTAGACATCATTTAAAGATATCATTAAATTTCTTAGACCATTTTAGGCACAAATTGGAAATAGTTGTTTTAGGCAGGAATCTGTCCAAACACATTTAAAGAGAACTGGAACAGAAGAAAAAGTAATGGAATTAATGGCCCACTTTGAGAAATAACATGCCCACTAAAATCATCTTGATTCATCAATACGCGGACTGCCTCAGCTAGCTTGGTGCTCGATCGGCTAGGAAAAATGTATACGGAAGGACTACTATACCCGGAACCACCCGTTGTCTATGGTGGTGGGTCGGAGCTAGCAAATATATAAAAAAACTATTGTAATCGCTTGTGGGGGGGATTTGACTTGTATAGCGTATGGGCCATGCCCACTAGCTTGGTCAACTTGGCGAGGACTTGAAAGACCGACGAAAAGATCGGCCACGAGGAAACGCAGGACAAGTACGTTATAAATACGAGGTTTGCTCCCTCGTTAACTTGTCCCAAAATCGCCAGAGATCAGTAGTATAACTAGGCTTAGGCAAAGATCGAGAGGGGCTTTGGATTTCAACAATAAATACCCTTTAGTTCTTTAGAGTGAGGTTGTGAAAGAGACAGAAAAATATTAGCATCGTGCAGTAGTTATATATAACAAAGAGGAGAGAAAAGGGCAAGGAGATCAAAAGACAAAAATGAACCTCAAAGGAGATCATTCAATGCCTGCCGCGTCTACGGTGGAGGAGACGTCTGTTGATTGGAGAGGCAGACCCTGCAAGCGTAATAAGCATGGCGGAATGACTTCTGCTATTTTTGTCCTAGGTCTCTCTCTCTCTCTCTCTCTCTCTCTCTCTCTCTCTCTCTCTCTCGTGGATCGAGCATGAATATTCACATTGTTTAACCTAACCTCATGTCCTACTATAGTCTATAATAATAATATGTATCGGTTGGCCATTTTGTTATCCAAAAACCTCTGATCTGTCTGCGCTTAAAGTTGAAGTACGATTCAATGTTAACTATATTTTAGGTGAAGTGTGGTACTACTATATATAGTGTCAATAATTCTATAATCGAAGCAATACATTTTGGTCTTTACAATTTAACGATATAAATTAATCTTAATAGATCTCGTTCCCTTCATTTTAATATTCTATTCTTGGGATTAAATAACATGTATATATATGATGGATCGCCGTGGCCGGTGACACAGGTCTCCAAGCTTTTGAGATGATGGCAATTGCTGCAGTTGGGAACAACCTGATAACTTATGTCTTCAATGAGATGCACTTTCCTCTGTCAAAGTCTGCAAACATAGTAACAAACTTTATAGGGACAGTCTTCCTCCTCTCACTCCTTGGTGGGTTCCTCGCAGATTCTTATCTTGGGAGCTTTCGGACCATGTTGATCTTTGGCTTTGTGGAGCTCTCTGTAAGTCCTTTCTGATCTGACAATATCTGATCTCCTTTTCTTAATATATATATATATATATATATATATATATTCTGCTAAATATTCTTAATTTCCATATTCAAGATTATAATTTTTTTTCTCTCTCTCTGTCTCTGTCTCTGTCTCGCTCGATCTCAATCTCTGTAAAATTATGCAATAAATTCTGATAAAAAAATAATAATAATCTCTATAAAATACAAAGAATGTTTTAATTTGCTGATCTTACTGGGGGAAAAAGAGAGAATATTCTTCAAGAAAGTTAATTATGATCTTGATAATATATTCATTTCAACATACAATAATTAAGAGAGAGAAAAAGATAAGTTGGAGTATTTCTGGGATAACATAGTTTAGTAGTTCTAATTATTAATGTTGCAGGGTTTTATACTACTTTCCGTTCAAGCCCATCTTCCAGAATTAAGGCCACCAAAGTGCAACATGATGTTGGAGGGATCAGTTGGCCACTCATGTGTGGAGGCAAAGGGCTACAGGTCTTTGATATTCTTCGTTGCACTCTACTTGGTGGCTTTAGGAAGTGGGTGTCTAAAACCAAACATAATATCTCATGGGGCTGATCAATTCAGAAAAGATGATTTCAAGCAATCCAGAATACTCTCCTCTTATTTCAACGCCGCCTACTTTGCTTTCTGCATGGGGGAGCTTATCGCGCTTACCCTTCTCGTTTGGGTCCAAACACATTCTGGGATGGATGTTGGATTTGGAGTCTCAGCAGCCGCCATGGCAGTCGGATTGGTCAGCTTGATTCTTGGCACGCTTGTTTACCGGAACACACCGCCCAGCGGAAGTATCTTCACCCCTGTCGCTCAAGTAATCTTGCTTTACCTCTTTTTTTTTTTTTTAAGAACTGTTATTTGATGGACTTTATGGGATTTCTTTTTCTTTAATTACTTTTTGATACTTTCGAAGCCTTTTCTTCTTCTACGTTAATATTCCTTAATTAAATTCCAGTTTTGATAGGCATTATATTTTTGTAATCTGTTGTCGGCCAATTGTTTATGATAAATTGATTCTTAAAATGGTAAATCGAAAAGGCAAAAAGGATAAAAGTTGTCAATCCTGATAGAACAAGATTTTCTTTTTGTCCGTTCTTTTTTCACAATCGTTCTGTTCGCTGTGACTCTGATTATCTCTCTTGGTCCAATTTACAACAATCTCGTCATTTATGGCCGGGAGGATGTATACACTCTAATATCACCATTCAGAAAAATCACTATAAAAAAAAAGGTTTTGTGATAAAATAATTATGATGAAAAGACTATTTAGTATTTATGATTAATTTTAATTATAAATAATTCTTTTATTATAATTAATTGATTATAAATAAATAATTTTCAGGATGATATTACGAAGTTCATCTGATCGGCCTCTATCCCACCATTTTTATAAAAAAGAAAAAAATGAGAATATTTGGCAGCGACCTCTAGCTAGCTATACTGGTTAATTAGTTTATTAAATGCTAATTACAAGTTAATGCGTTAATATATATTTATATATATACACACACTTTTATTTGTCTTTCCTCAGATTATTATATTAATGCCTGCAGGTTCTAGTTGCTGCATTCACAAAAAGAAAGCAAATCTGCCCTTCAAATACAGGGATGCTTCATGGAAACCATAACAATGTGCCGAACCATCATGTTCTTGCCATGTCACCTAATAACATCAGTGCTAATCTCCTCCATACCGATAAGTTCAGGTTAGGAAATCCATTAATCTGATACCCGAGTACTATTGGTAGTCAAATCACTGGTCCCTAAAAGATTATGATCAAAAGTTGTCGAATCCAATAATGAATGTTGACAGTACTGGCCGGTTTTTCTAGATCAAGATATATTGCCCGGCATGAGACCAGGATATATAAAGGATTCATGAAATGGTTCAAATTTAAACATAATTAATTTTAGTGTTTATTTTTATTAATATGCACATGATATTAATTAGGAAATCGCAGGTTCCTTGACAAGGCTTGCATAAAAATTGAAGACGGAAGTCGGAGGAGGGAAAGTCCATGGAAGTTATGTACGGTGGCCCAAGTCGAGCAAGTGAAGATAATTATCTCAGTTATTCCCATATTTGCCTGCACCATAATTTTCAACACCATTTTAGCACAACTCCAGACGTTCTCAGTCCAACAAGGAAGCGCAATGAACACCCGGATCGCAAGAAACTTCAACATCCCTCCAGCCTCGCTTCAATCCATTCCTTACATTATGCTAATTTTTCTTGTCCCTCTTTATGAAACTGCCTTTGTACCACTTGCTCGAAAATTCACTGGAAAAGACTCGGGAATCTCGCCTCTTCAAAGGGTGGGCGTAGGGCTGTTTATCGCTACTTTCTCTATGGTTTCGGCTGCAATAGTTGAGAAGAAGAGAAGAAACTCAGCTATTCACTTGAATGAGACACTCTCCATCTTTTGGATTGCCCCACAGTTTCTCGTCTTTGGCCTGTCCGAGATGTTTACTGCTGTGGGGCTAATAGAGTTTTTTTACAAGCAGTCCGTTGAAGGGATGCAATCCTTTCTAACTGCAATGACTTACTGCTCATACTCATTTGGGTTCTATTTGAGCTCTCTCCTTGTTTCTCTAGTGAACAAAATAACCTCAACCTCTGCTGGTGGTGGCTGGCTAAGTGAAAATGACCTCAACAAGAACAGGTTGGATCTTTTTTATTGGTTGTTAGCTGCCCTCAGCCTCATCAACTTCTTCGCTTACCTTTACTTGTCTAAATGGTACTCTTATAATCCATCAGTGTTATGCACTCGACAAGATGATCATCAGCCATATGGACTAGAAGACCCTGAAAACCACAAGTTCACCTCAAAGCAAGTTGGTGCTGACAATATTTTACCTTAAGTTACAGTCTTTGACTTAGGCCTATTTCTTACTCGTGTATGTATTGAAAGAAAAGTAAACCCTAGACGGATAACTACTGAATGGTCTTAGACCCACTAGTTAGATGCACCTGCTTGGTTGATAAAATTGCCTTTTCCTTGAGTTGATCATTCCAAAGGCTCTATAACGAAGTTAGTCCAAAGCCCATGAACCAGATCAAGATGCAGTGCACGCTCCTAGTCCTCATGATCCCTTTTACTTCTTTAGTGTCTCTCAGTACTGGTCATGCATGTGTAAGGAGGACCTCTTTCTCATTTTTCTTTATGGTAAAGGAAGATGTAAGTGGTGGGGTCGTGCTTTAATTCTCTGCTTTAGTTAGTTATATAAAAAAAAAGGAAGGGTCCTTTAAAAGCAGATGTGATCTCTTTTGATGTGATTCATGAATATGGAAGATATTATTGCATCTAAGCTTTCAAGGTCCAAAAACGAATATATATATATATATATATGTATGTTTGTATTTATGTATGTATATATGTATGAACTATGTATATGAGAAATATTGAATCTCACACGTTTTCTTGTCTTCTTTGTGATCATTCTGAACAAATAAGCATGTCCCCTACATGTTTGTTGATGGAGCTAGGTCCTCCGCTGCAATTGCCAATATCAATATGCCTCAATATCCTCCCACCACGACTGACTACGAGACTGTAGTTTCCATTATGTATACTTGCCATCCTTATGTTTGGGAAAAGACTGATGGTCCCGAAAAGAAACAGAAGTTACCAACAAAAGTTGGGCCCCATTTATCTACTATTGAGTATAATATAAGTCAATGATCAAGTCATGGCTTAAGCATTCAATTCATAGCTCTAATCATGACTAGTATGACTTAAGTACCAAAGAATAATGCTTATCTTCTATATATATATATATATATATATATATATAGACACACACACACACATTTGCTTCATTGGTACCAACGGTGGCAGTTGCCGAACTGCTATTGGGTTAGCCATTTTCGTTATTACTTTCGAGTCCGATGGACTATTGTTGTAGAATCCATTAATAGCATTCAAGGTTAAACATAACTCCTAGATAATTACCAAAATACGAAGTTCTCTTCTCCTTTCATTTTTTCTTCTTTCTTTTTTCTTTTGAGCATGGTCAGGGCCATATATATATATATAAAAAATATATATATATAACTTTTCCCATTGTGATTTGATTGGCTCAAAAGCGCCTTTTATTGGGAGAGCACCGGCCGCCTCCCTCTAATTTAAAAAGAAGACGGAAAATTCTTTAAGAGTCATTAACCAAAAATATCGACCTAGCTTAAAAATTGCATTACAGGTTACTATGGAAGTTAATATATAGGAGATGTCACATTTTGCAAAATTAAGTTACTAGATTGTTCTTATAGATCGATGCTAATTAAATAGACTTGTTAATTCATTTACTTAGAACACTCTCATCGGATTAGGCATTTGCAAATCCAATGAGGTGTTTGCATATTTGAGCCTAATAATTCTCTACATTAAATTAGGCAAAGGCAAATATGATGACTTTAAGTTACAATAAAATGAACTCTCATTATCAAATTTGCTTATTATTGTAGCATTTGCAAAGTAATAAAAAATCATTTCTCTCTTTAATTTTCCTCTCTCCTGCGACCTTTTACCTCCATTTCTTCCCTCTTTCTCTCATGCAATTTCCTTACCCTCTAGCCTCTTTGAAAATCCTAGCTTCTCCCTTCAGCCTCACTCACAATCGTTAACCGTAGTGCGTCTCCAAGAACCCTAGCTTAAGCATGATACCAGATGTCAACGAGCTTCATTGCAGAGCTTCGTCTTCATCGCATCATTCACGATCGCATCATCGCGGAGCCTTGGCTTGAGGTATTCACACAAAATATTATTCACTCTCTCTCCATTGTTGCCATAAAACTTATTGTTTCTACTAGTTGGTGGTTATAAGACTTTATTTTTCATCCATTCCAGATTTCAGAGTTTGTTTTGAATCAAACAAATAAATTACCCTTTTCTTTTTCTCAATCTGATGTAAATCAAACAAACAAAGGGTATAGTTCAGAAAATTACAATCTAGTTTGAATATGGTCATTGAAGTCAGGGATTATAAAAATCTTGTTGCTCTGGTTTGATAGTGGTTTGAATCAAACAAAAACTGTGTTGCCCTGCTCTAGTTTCCTTGTAGTAACAAAAAATACGATATATTATATTAGAGTTATGAATTGTGAATTGCGTTTTATCTTTTGATTATGAATTATAAATTGTGAGTTAATGAATGTGTTTGAGAGTTAGCTCATGTTTGTTGTTGTGGCAATATTGGTTCCCTGTAATCAATTAATCAAACTTTGTAATTGGTTCCCTATAATTGGTTTCCTGCAATTTGGAGAGTCTTTGACAATTGTGATATTCCCCACTATCTATTCCTAACTAAAACAAAATCAGGGAATCAACTTCATTGATCAAACTGAATTACAATCATCAGCCACTATGGATTGAACATGCACAAGAATGAATTCTAGATGAACTAAATTTGCAGTCAAATTTGCAGCACTTTTGGTAGGCAATGAGCTACTTGGTGAGCTATTCTCTTGACATGAACCACTTTTCATTATCGCATTCTTGTGAAATCATTTGCTTTGCATCTCTTTCAGAAAACCTTTAGAAACCTTTAGAAAACCTTATAGAGGAAACCACCTTGTGAGGTAGTTTCGCTGTCATGGCCCTTATGCAGTTCATCTTGTCATCCTGATTGGAAATATTTAAGGCACTCTCTTGCCATTTTAACATCAAAGTAACCTATAGATTTAAGTCACCTACAATTGTGAGAAAACATCAAAGTAACCTATAGATTAATCATCAGTGCCATCCCAATTCATCTGTTGTTGTGTTTGATTAGTATTATTCTCAGGTGTTGAGAATAAGCATTAGAAAGTTTGACTTGCTTTTGAAAGTTTCTTTATTTTTATATGGCCTATTTGACCTACTGTTGAAGGTTTTTTTGTTTTTGAAGAGACTGTTTGACTTACTTTTGAAGGGGTTGTTTGACTTGCTTTTGAAAGGTATTTCCTACAAGCATCTCTTTTATGACGAGATGTTAGTTGGTTCAATCTAGTACCAATTTTATAATGAATTTTAAAATTGTTCAAGGATGGAGCCTTCATTTGATGTAGATCCTTTCTCCTTCACCACTTTTTTGCAAAGTAGCGAACAAGGGCAAAGTAGCATCCCGTTCAATAGCATACATGATAATGTGATGATCCAACCATCATAAGTTGAAGGTGAACAAATGTCACATACTAAAAAGTCTCAACGAGATGTGTCTTTCACCACAGACGAGGATTCTACTTATTTTAGCTTGGTTTAACGTTAACATTGCAAGAATACGGGGAGATTGACAAAAAATACTCACAAATGTGGGAAGGAATTTATGAATATTATAATGAGTATAAAAAACCAAACCATCTTGAACGTACGATTCTATCGTTAACCAATCAATGGCACTCTATTCAGGCATGCATAAATAAGTTTTGTGCTGTCGTAGAACAAATAGATTCTTTGCATCCAAGTGGTATGACGGAGCTGGATAAGGTATTAATTTTGTTTCTCCTTCCATTTTTTATATGCTTGGGTTAATTTACATTCTAACATTATTACTTTGTTCGCTTAAGATTGAGAAAACGAAAATACTGTACAATGCGAATAATAATAAGAATGCAAGTTTTACCATGGAGTATTGTTGGTGTATATATATTAAGACACTAACCAAATTGGTGTGGACATCGGGCAACATTGTCAACGAGGAAGAAACCACCTGGAAGACGTTCGGGCAATGCTAGGTTAATTCCAGACGAAGACAATACTTTGGACGACAACGTCGAGGTCATCCATGAAAGATCTTCTGGCAATAAGATTGAGAAAGAAAAGGAAAGAAGAAAAAAAATAGATCTATTAGATGGTGAATTTACTCATGTCTTAGCTCGCATGACAAATGACAGAAATATATGCATGATAGAGAGAAGAGAAATTATGAGCAGAGCAAGAAAGAAATGTATAATTTGCACTTGGGAAGAAAAAGTATGAAGTTAGCATAATGCAATTAGATCTTATTGGCATGAACACAAAGCAGCAAATTTATTTTTCACATCTTTAGGATGAAATTCTTTGAAATTTGAATGAATAAGTATACAATTATATCACCATCTAAGGACTCATCCACACCATTTGAAGGTGTGTAAGTATCTATTTAGCCTATTTTGATGTTATAGTTAGCAGTAGTATAAATTTAACTGATATTTTGTCTTATTTTAATTGTTGTTCAATCACATATAATAGAAATATATGTGACTGGACAACAACTATTTTTTTGTAATTGGATGAGATGTTAGGAATATTAGTGATGATATTTGGTATTGGAAATATTAGATGTTGTCGATTAGTTGATGTAATGGAAGTGGTAATTAATTTTAGTTGTTGTCAGGTTGTACTGGAAATTTTTTGTAATGGAATATTAGTTATTGTAATGGATATAATTTGATCTCAACTATTATGAATTTTAACGAGTTTGGTTAGCAGTTTTATGTGTTTATTACAGTTTTTACATGTGGTTGGTTAGCAATTTTGTAATTGACTTTAGTTTTTGTTGGTTTTTAAATCTTTATTTTAAAGTAGCTTTTTGCAAAGTTCGCATTTTTTTAACATAATAACATAAATTATTAAATACATACAATTTTTTTTTAATAATATGAATTATTCAATAGCATACAGATTTGTTTTTTCTTCAGTTAAGAGATTAATGAACTAAAATGAAAATATAAGTTTTGAAAAAAAAAATTTATTAAATTGATAATATTTTTATTATTATTTTGACTAAAAGATAGCTAATCCAATGAGAATGCAAAATGATATAAGATTTTTCAAATTTTGCATTTACAAATGCTTAATTCAATGAGAATGTTCTTAAGCAAGCAGCTTGGATGAAAATATTAAGAGTTTTACTACAAGAAAAATAGATAATAGTGACTAAACATTTGCAACGAAAAGAATTATTAACAACTAAAGCAGACTATTAGCGATTAAAATTGACTATTTACGACTAATAAATAGTAGAAAAAAACAATTTTTTGTAGTATTTTCTAACAGATTATTAATAAGAAAATATAAGCAAATTCGAGATTAGATTAATCTATATAGTAGCAAACTTTATATATATGTTGCATATAAAGTTTCACGTCCAATAATAAGAAGCAATACTAATCACTATAAATTAAGATATCACACAATTAACAGATCAGCTTCATTAGGGCCTTACTAACGCCATTAAACAAAGCTTCACTGAATCATTAGAACAAAGAGAATTCCATCGATGATCATGCGATATTATGTCTCATTTTAGCTACTAATAATTATTTGATGTTATTTATTTAAAAAATATATATATATATATTTTTTTTATGTTGGCATACGTTGTAAATTATAGGCTGAGATTGCCAAGTGCTCCGTCTGGGAGGTTGATATCGTGAATTGATGGCACCCAAAATCTGCAAGCCCAATAGCCGCACTTAGAAACCCACTGACTAATTACAATGGACCTGCGAGAACTATTCATAAATCACAATGGGTTTTTTATCTTACTTTTTTAAATATATCACTATATTTCATTTTTTTATTTTACATATTCATTTTTACAATACATCATCTATCAAGTTATTTATTTTTTTCTTCATATCATTTAAATAATATTTTTTATTCTTTTTAAATATTTCTTTTTTACCAATAAATTTATAATATTCATATATCTTATGTTTACAATATATTATTATATACAATATAATAATTCAGTTCTATACAAACAAAGTAAAAATATATAAGCCAAATAAAAATTAAAAAATAAAATAAAATAATTAGATAAATAAAATAATTTTAAAGATATTTTTTAGAAAAATAAAATAGAGATGTTTTAAATGATAAACAATAAATCGAATTTGTATTGAAATATAAAAGTAAATAGAAATAAACGAGTAAATGAAGCATAAATAATTAAACAATTGTCTAAAGGATGAATAGTCATCAGCTACATGTAGAGGATTACTATTGCAATTTGTATTTTACATATTGATTTACATATTCAGATCATGGAACTCAATTAATGACCAATTCCTCAAATAATTTATATTTCTTGGATTATACATAAGTCAGTGAGAGTGCTCTTATAAGGGATCTAGACTTGCAATATTTTTTTTTTTTTATTTTGCAACTTATTATTTGTCGCGAAAATAACTAATCGTGGCAATAAGTACTATTTATTTTGAGTTTTATTTCACGAGCGTTCCACATATGAAATCAGTAGCAAATGTTTTATACTCGTGAAATAGGCCCTTTTTGCTACAATAATCAAACTTAACAAAAATTAATAAGGTCCCGCTTGAGTTCAGAGATGAGATGAGTTGAGATGAGTTTAGTTTATTTTTTAATATTATTATTATTTTGAGATTTGAAAAAAATATATTGCGAATTGAAAAATGTGTATTGAGAATTGAAAAAGGTGTATAGAAATTTGTATTTTATATAAAAAATTATAAAAATATAATATTAAAATGAAGATGAGTTGAGATGAGTTGAGCTCAACTCTAAATATAAACGGAGTCTAAATGTTATCGTGGAAGGGGGACCCTAGCTAGCTATGAGATTTCACACCTTGGAAATTGGCAATTATGAGATCCGGCACATCTTCGGACGTCATAGAGATCATCGAGGAGGTAATTTGTTGGAGCATCAATTAGTTGCTTCTGAAAATGATCCCGAGATCGATGGTCCAAGCTAGCTAGCTATATATCTGCCAAATTAAGAAAGAAAGATATATAACTAGCTAGCTGTGCCCGTGGCATTTTCTGCATAGCTAGTAATGTACGAACGTACGAATTCATTCGGGACAGCTTCTGATCGATTGCTGTATTAATATAGTCCAACCACCATATTCTAAGCGGTTACGGGTGGTTGTTGACATTTTCTTCTTCATTTCAAATCCTTTGCATATATATAATTGAGAGTTATTAAAGAAAATTGTTTGAGAGATATGGATATAATTTGGAGTATGAGGAGTGTTACAATCATAAAAAAATAATTATAAAAAAATAATTTTATAAATTGATATATTTTTTGTGATTCATTAAAATTATTTTTAATAAAATTTATTTTTTATTAAAAATAATTTTATGATTTGACAAATTACATAAAATTATATTAATTTACAAGATTATTTTTAGACAATTATTTTAGTACTCACTATCTACTAGATCGGATAAGAATGCATGTTCATGATTTGTTTCAGTAGTAAAATAAAATAAAATAAAAGAGAGTCAACACGTCTGGTGAATGGTGATATAAGCATAGACAAGTTGCAATACTGCATGCCATAAAGGCTATATATTGCCATCTTACCCAAATACAGCTGGTTTTACGCGTTTCATCTACTATTGATGATGCCATGCACTCTTTTGTCCTTATTCACGTCTCCTTCCTCAATTACCCCAATATCCTTTACCCCAATATCCATTTGAGAGGGGCTTAGGGACGGTTCGGCTGACAAATGGAGAAAAATAGCCCCCATCCACTGCATGGCATGTTAGAAATTTTATAATAAAAAAGTAGACTCTATCACACAAGAAAGTTTTTCAGGAAAGTACACTGATTTTCGCCCAGGAGATTTCAACACTTCACTCTTCATCTTCTTCGTCCAAGAGCAGTTCGTTTTCGATCTCCTCGCAGTGTCAACGTTTTCAATCTCCTTAAAAAAGTACTTTCTGTTACGATTCTTACTGGGTGATGGGAGTACTAACTTTTTTTGGGTTCTTTTTCTTCTTCTTCCCCCCATCCCGATGAATAAATGCCGGGTGAGAAAACAACTTGACAATGAGCCGAGCTTGCGCTTGTTGTATTGTATTCAGTAGTCTCCTGGTGCCATTTCCGAGATGAGCTCGCAGCAGTTAGGGATGTGATTAGATTTTCATGTTTAATAATTGGGATGTCTAATTTTTCGAGGAAAAAATATGGGTACTATGTCAATTATGAGAATATCCAATACAAAAATATTAGGGACAAATGTTAGAGATGAGTAGTGAATAAAAAGTAACTGATAATTTGTAATGTTAGTGTCTGTGTGTACTGCATAATATTTGTAAGTTAAAGAATAAAAAAATAATTTCAAAACTGAAGAAAATAAATTTGAAACATTTTATTTATAATATTTATCTACCGCTTATCTGTAATATTTGTCTCTAGCATTGCTTTACCCAATAACTAATTTTGGTATTCGACAAGAAGACATGGTTCTACATTGTGAATAACGTGCAACATTATAGCAGTAGCCAAGGGCGGAACCAGAATTTGATATTTGGGAAGGCGATCAACTTAATTTTTTTTTTCAAATTAAGTTTGATGACGATCTTTTATAAAATAAAATTTATCTATTATCATTTTTAAAGTGAAATTTTTTAACAATTTCTTTTTAATATAAACTAGCAAATTATCTAAGTAAACGAGAGTATATTAATAATTTCAAGAAATTGATAGATTTTTTTTATATAGTTTGTCAATTAACAAATATTCTCAATTAATTTTATAATTTAAGATTGTCATTTCCTATAATTTATTATATGAAAATAACAATATAAATTGTTTAAGTAAACGAGAGTAAATTAATAATGCTAAAATTTATGAATTGATGTCTACGTTATCTACAGGCCTAAACTTAATCAAAGTAATAGTTTAATAATAAATTAATAATGCTAAAGCCTAAAAATAATAATAGTAAAACTAGATTAAGATATGCTGCTATAAATAATAATAATAATAATAATAATAAGATAAGTCTTAAATATAAGCCTAGAAATAAATAATACATAATAATAATAAATAGTAGGTTCTAGAACAAGCTACTATAAATTAATTAATAAAAAACTTAAAAATCAAAGAGAACTAGATAGATAGAACCTTGAGTGACAGGAGTCAAGGACTGAGAGATCAAATCATCAACGCCCAAGAAGCCAACGCCTGCGACAATACCCAACTCCCAAGCCTTCAACGTTGAGAGCAAAGCAAGTTTCCATTCATGCGCTCACCGTTCACCAATAACTTCAAGGAATCAAGCTTTCCGAGTTTTGATGACGTTCACGGTTCACCAACAGGCCCAGGCCAATGAAGTGAAATCGTGAATTCGCCCAAGCCTTCAGACGACTTTCTTGATCGTGAAATGAAAATCGCACAAATAGCTAAGGCTAATGAAGTAATTTGCAAGAAGAAATAGCTCAAAAGAATAAGAAATTTTCGCTCAGTAATGTTCAAATTAAATGTTTCTTTGAAAAGTGTTTCAAGTTTTTTTGTTTCTATCAAGTGAAGAGAAAAAAAGACGTGATAACATAAGTAAGCTCACAACAGTCTTGAGTAGTCAATATTTCCAAAGGTCCGAATGATAGATCTCTTATAGAGAATTTTCAAAGAACCGGTCCATAGCAACTAGAGTACAAGGAGATTTGCGCCACTGCAAGATCGTACTCATATTTGAGGTATTTTTTATAGTCTAAACTTTCGTAGGAATCAGAAAATAAGAAAAATTTTAGAGCAATTTGTACTTCAAATGAAGTAATTTAAATATTAAAAGGGCTAAATAAAGATTTTTTTTATAGATATCAGAAAAATAATAGCATTTATACCATAACAAAATTTTTCAAAAAAGTTTGGGGGACGTAGCCCCCTAAGCATGAACTAGCTCCGCCTCTTACAGTAGCCACAACAGAAGGGATATAAAACATGAACATAGAATCTGCAATCATGGACTCAAAGGGAAAGAATAAGAGACCCAACAAAAAAAAAAAAAAAAAAGGATGAGGAATTTGAGGTCTATCTTCTTGGTTCTTTCCATTTTTAATGACTAAGAATCGAAATAATCAAAAAGGTAGAAGAGCTGGCGGTAAGTCCCCGCCGTTGGGGAAGTCTACAGATGTTCAACCAGCAGATCTGACGAAACCGAAGGGCAAAAACGAAAATTGAGATGGGAGAGAAATGAGTGTTTTCCTAGGCGTAATCTCATTGTAGTGTAAATGGAACCTCTACGTGGCATTAATAATTTAAATTATTAGAGGGTTATTATTTTGATGTGATCAGCCGGACCGGTTATAAGTTAAACTCTATCTGGCTTCCACTACTGATCATCTGCTTTTTTTCACGCGTATGCCTTAGTGCTTTTTTATTCCTATTTTAAGGTTCCTGCCTTTTGTTAATCTGATCTGTTGTCAACCATATAGCACTTGCACGCATGCATGGTCGAAGCTGATTTCCTCAAAATCAGTGAATGCATTCAATCGCCGAATGATTCAAAAAATATAATAAAATACAATCTTAGCCCTTAGGTGTTTTTAATTTAAAGAAAACAACAATATTATTAGGATAATTAATGATCGGCCCTACGGCCCCTACCCTTATTAAACTTATCTTCTCTTAGAAAGAAAAAAAGGAAGAAAGAAAAGCTGGTAGGTAGGCCATTATGGTCATTATGTATAGTTAAATGTAACGTCAGTGTGTGTAGTCAATCAATGTCCTTTTCAAATCCAGAACCCACGTACTCACCCAAATATTTGCCAATTTGCCAGCTATTCCCAGTCCTAGTCCCACCCTCAATCAACGTAACGTATACTCCCTCTCTACTTAAACCCTCCTACCCTCCCTCTCTCGCTGTCACGGTCGACTCTCGAAGCACTCTCTCTCAAACACGATGTCTGTCATTAAAGAAGAACCAGAAACTGCTCGATTGAAACCAACTCGCCGCTTTGATTCCGGTTCCTCCTCCCCACCGCGGGGCTTCAACAACAAGAAGCGAACTCGACAACGACAAGCTGACACCCCATTTCGTGGCGTCCGTAAAAGGAGCTGGGGTCGCTATGTCTCGGAGATACGGTTACCCGGCCAGAAGACCCGTATCTGGTTAGGATCATTTGGGTCGCCGGAGATGGCAGCTCGGGCTCACGACTCGGCCGCCTTCTTCTTGAAAGGCAACTCGGCGTGCCTCAACTTCCCGGAGTTGGCGGAGTTGTTGCCTAAGCCCGATTCTTGTTCGAGAAGAGACATACAATCGGCGGCTGCTAAAGCGGCTCTTTTTGATGTTACCGACGATCGGACGTCCTTATTAGACACAACGGAACCAGAGACCACCTCGGGTTCAGAAGACTTTTGGTGCGAGTTTGACGTTGATTTCGACTTGGGAACTTCGACAACGTCGTTTGAAGCAGTTAAAGATCAAGCTCCTGATCTACTAAGCCCATTGAAGTTTGATGAGGACTCAATCGGTGAGGAGTTTGGTCAGGTGGGCGTGGATGATGAGTTTTTGTTGGCATCTTGCAGTTTCCAAATGTAAAAATCAATGCAACTATTTCCCCCTCGGCCTCGAACCCACCAAAAAACAAGAAAGAAAATTATATTATAAATATAGTATGGAGTCTATGGGCAGGAAAGTTTCCCTAGAATCCTGACCTTCTCTAAATTTTCGTTGGAATTTATTTATTTATTTTTTTTTTTGAGAATTTTTTTTATATAATATTTGTTTGTATATAACTTGTGATTCAGATCGTGTGAATTATAGTACTACTGCTTTGTAAATCAAGGATATATAATCGAATTCATACATATAAGTCATGATATCATATCACGTGTTTGAAATAGTCTGCGTCACAAGAAAAATGGTACACTGTTGAAAGGTTATTATTTAAAAATTAAATAAAAAATTTATTTTTATTTTTTTATTTTTTTTATTTTAATTAAATATGATTAAATTTTTTTGAAATGTGTACAAATTTATATTTTTTTTAAAAAAAATTGATGTATCTATCAGTACTAATGCTATTAGCTATGGGGAAGGGAGGCAGTTTCAAGTCTGATATTGCTGATTTCGGCCTTCAATATATAAATTCGAATTGGTACTACTACATTAACTAATATTTACTAGTGGATTCGAAAAAGTCGAAGAATAATATTAATATTTAGTCCATTAATATAAATTCGCTCCCACAAATATAAGTATTATTATTTAGAAATACATAAATAGGAACCAAGAGAGACTGATCGTGCAAAAAGCTCAGCCAACAGCAAGAAGATTAATGCTGCGCCCGCCGTGTTGACCAGATAAGGCTTTCACATGATCAATTACTTCGTATATTTCGTTTACTCTAGATCACATTAGGTTTAATATCATCTCTTTCTCACCCTTTTGCATAGGAGTAGAATTAAGATTTGATATTTGAGGTGGTGATTAATAAAGTATATGATATATGTAAGTATAAGTAATATATATTTTTTGTACGATTAAATTATATAAATAATTATAATAACCATATGTCATAAAATTATATTATAAAAAATATATATATTTAAAAATTATCTTATTTTTCTTAAGATTTTCATAATTTATTAGAGATCATTACAGGAAAAAAAACGAAATTTTAATTTAGGATTTTTCCTTCAAATTAAACTCGACAATAATCTTGCTTAGAATAAAATTTATTTATTATAAGTTTTAGAAGCCTAAGTATTAGGTGAACAATTTTTTTTTGATAAGTTGGGAGGATAATGTTAATTATATATATAAAAAAATTATATATATTTAAATACTAAATTAAATACATATATATATTATATATGTTATATGTAACATATATAACATATAACATATATTTAAATGCTAAACTAAATTATATTTGTTATATATATATATAACACTTTGGTTCCCTAAGAGCAGTACTAGTATTGGTATTAAATTTGTATTTTAATGAGATTAATGCTAATACTTTAACACTTGATTCCGCCGCCACAACTGCATATATATATATATATATATGTATATATGTATATTACATAAATATATACTATATGAATTTTGTTGATAAAAAAAAAAGAACATAAAACGGTACTTACTCTCCACAAATTCAGCCGCTAATTAGAAGGGAATCTGAGAACCCACAGGGCCACATGTCTTACAACCGATATCGCATAATCTTGCATGAGGACACGTACATGCAAAACCGACCCTAACAAACGTACATAATTAATTAATCAGAGCCGGGGGTTATGCCATGTATTCCGACCGCATTATGCTTTACGACCAACCATGCAATTGCGTGTTCATAAATTCTAACTTTAACTTAGTGCTATATTGTTATTTATATAGAATTAAATATTTATTACAATATCGTCGCATGCAATCGATATATGCGATCGATACATGTTGAAGTTGTGGATTAAGATTTTCTTTATATCCATTCAGTAGCGCCGAAAATGATTAATAAATATACAAATATATAACATACGATACATCTCTTTCAGGTAGGAATGTAAATTATCCGATTTGATCCAATCTAATCTGGAAAATTTGTGAATCGGTTTTATTTGGTCTAAAAATTCTCTCACCCTGGACCAGACCGAATTCCTATTCGGTCCATACCGGTCCGGTCTAATTCAGTCCAAAGGCAGTCCAGTCCAATCTAGGGGTATCCCATATGATTTAATGAGTTAAATTTAATCTAAAATTCTATAATAATCAAATATTGTTTTGGCCTAAATTTAATTATTTTCAACCCAATTTACATATTTATTACAGATTTAAGCAAAAAAAAAAAACTTACTCTCAAAAAAATGGCAAAATAAAAATAATTTAAATAAGAAAATAAGAAGTTTTTTTACTAATAACACTATTACATTAGTATATTATATATTTATATGTTAGTAAATAGTGATAAATTAGTAATAATATATTAAATAATAATAATACATTTATTATTTATAAGTTATTACTAATGTTCTATATTGATATACTATAATTTATATTTTTATATTACAACTAGTCAACTATTATAAATTATAATATATTAATATTATAAGAGTATATATTATATATTAATATGTTATTATATTAATCTAGATTAATATTAATATTATAATTTATATACTATTATTTATATATACATATATATAAATATGGTGGGGGTTTGGTCCGGTCCAGGGGGAGAAATCTCCTGGATCGGGACCAGATCAGAATTATTCGGTCCATATATAAATTGGACTGGACCTTCCATTCGGTCCGATCCGACCCCGATTTGCCAATCCAGTTCAATCTTTTTACAGCCCTACTCCTAAGCCGTATATTAATTTCATATGTTTTGGTGAGGCGGCTCAGGAATTTGATACATGAAACCTAGCTACTTGCGTGGGTTGTCGATTGATCCGGATGTTAGGTGTGTTGATCTGCCAAATCTAAACTATTCGTCCATTTAGAGAATTATCATTAGACTCATTTATTTTCTCTTTAAAATTTGATAGCAAATACAAGTTTAATGGAAAGTCAAAACATAAAATAATCCAACATTAGATTCATCAAAAAATTTTCATCATATTTGATGGAAAATGAAGAAAAAAAATTAGGGACAATAAAATACAAGCACTTTTAATTTGATTTTTGAATAATAAGTCTTTATTGGATTATTTCAAGTATTTTCATCAAACTTGTACTTTCTATCAAATTTTGAAAGAAAATTTTAATGAATCTAATACTAATACTCTTATCAAAATAAATTATCAAAATTGGATGATTTACTATTCAAAAATTAAGTAAAAAATATTTTTAAGTTATTCTCCTCACTTTTTTCTCATTTTTGATCAAATATGACAAACACTACAAAAAAATTGACTTTTTGCGACATTAAATTTTGTCGCAAAAAGTAGAAAGAATGTTGCAAAAAAATATTTGCAGTAAAAATAGTCATTTTGACTACAATTAAAATGTTATAAATAGCTTTTTTTTTGTAGTGAAAATTTTTTGATGTGTGTAAATGTGTATTTTTTATTAAATTTTGATGATTAATTTTGGTAAGACCAATACTAATACTCTTAACACGAACTTCGATGAATCATTTGAAAAAATAAATAAAAAAGAAAGAAATAACAAGACGGTAAGAAATATTATTTTGAAAAAAAGAAATAAATAGTTCTAACAAGAGTAAAACCCTAGCTAGTAGATGGATGGAGACCTCAAGAATATTATTTCTGATGGGTAAAAAATAATAATTTAGTTTACAAAAGTAATTATCTCATGGACAAATAAATCAATAATAATAATATATTTACAGTACGTGTAAAATGTAAATATACTTGATAAGTTCTGATAATTTCGAGTTCCAACTTTCCTCCAAGGAAAAGTACGCTTGATACGGTACGAGAGAATTAATGCACACAGAAGAAAAAACTGAGGCTGCCTACCCTCCATGTTTTTTCTTTGATGTGATTTCACTCATCCTCTGATAGCTGGTTAATCAGGACCAGAGGTTATTCTCCTCTTGTCCCCCAGCTTATCCCTTTTCGTTTTTATCTAGAAGGTCATGTATCCACATAATTAAGCACAATATTTATATACGCACTACAACATATTTTATCTTTTACCACCATTTTTTTTTCTGCAACTCAAAACTTGTGGCAAATGGTAGCTTTTACCCACAAAATTAATGTCTTGAGAAAAAATAAATGAAATTGCCACTAAAAACTATTATTTTCCACAAAGTAACATTGCAGCAAATATTATTATCAGTAAAAGTCAATTTTGACATTTTTGAGAATTATTATTACAATATTCATTTGCCACAAATATGATTTATATATCATAAAAGCTAAATTTTTTTATGATGATTAATACTTGCCGTTATTGTGATTTTACTACAAAAAAAAATATTATTAGCGGCAAAAGTAACTGCAGCAAAAGGTTATTGACGGCAACGCAAACCTGGAGGCGATGTTTTTATTTTTTGCGGCGAATATTAAAGCTATTTGCGGCGCTACCTAAGCGACGCAAATAGTCTTTTAAAAATTATTACATCGTTCCCCCGGCGCTCGATTCTCCAAAATCCCTAACTCTCTCTCTCCCAGACGTTACTCTTTCTCCAATCCCTAACATCGCCCCCCCTCCCCCCCCCCCCCCCGGATATTCCAATCCTCAACTCTTTCTCTCCCTCTCTTTCTCGCTTTCCTCGCCTTTTCTCTCTCTCCTATACGTTAACTGCGGTGATAGTTGCAAGATTTCACAAAATTCCATTCGCGATAAACACCTGTTTCCTTTCCTTTCCGTTTCAAATCCGCTTCGATTCAGTCTACTTACTCCGATTTCCAGTCCCATTTCATTTCAACAGGTATGAGTTTCTCTTTCTCTCGCCTTCTCATTCGTGTTGTTTCTTTTCCATGAAACACATCAATCTGAATTTTTCCCCTTTTCGCGATTTTTCAGTGATTTCGGGCATTGGAGTTCGTCGTTTTCTTGGGTCCTTGTCACCGTCAATCCTTAGCTGAATTTTAGTGGATGAAGGTAAGCCTTTTTCTATAATCTTCTTTTGTAGTGTTAATTCACTTTTTTTTTTCCCAGACATATAATTTCTAGAAAGGAAAAAAAATCCCGTTTGTTTCTATTTGTTTTTACAAACCTGTTCATTCCTGATTGATCTACTGTTAAACCTTTAAATTGTGGATTGAAGGTAAGCCCACTTCTCTAATCTTCTTTTGTAGTGCTAAATTGATTCCCTGTTAAACCTTTCAAATTATGTTTCAATAAAGCTTAGATTGTTTTAGATTGATGGTTTTGTTTTTGTGTGAAGCACTATTATCCTGTCATGGTGGGACTCATGAAACATAACTTTTATGTTTTTGTGTGAAGCAAATTTAGCCTTGGCATAGCATGAATTTAATTAATTGGTTTTATGGATACTTGCTTTTTAGACGAAAACATGTTATTACTTCATTTATTGTTCTAAAATTATTGCTTTAATTCACTTTTATTTTTAATGATACATGTTTATTTGGATAAGATGGAGAATTATATAGTAACGTCCAAGGTAAATTTATTTATCCTGCTATCCAATAAAAGCAAATTATATTGTGAATGCCTATTATTGCCTGAGAAGTATACATGTGAATATATCTTGCCATGTGGTTCTTAGAATTTAGTAATTATATCTATCCTTTAAACACATCGTATATCTATTTTTAATTCTATAATTTTATTTTATTCAGTATGCAGATCATGATTGTTGTTACTAATTGTGTTTTTCAATTTCCTACCCATATTAAAATAGTACAAAAGCTAGCACAAGCCAATAATTGATAACCTACACATCACCTTTATCTGGCTTATAAGCATGTAGGCCCTCGTTAAAGTTCTCAAGGTGAGATATCAGTGCATTTATTTACAATCATGCAATGTATTAGAGTTTCTATATACAATGCTATAATCAACTCTTTTAAATTTAAAAATTCCATTTTTGTTTTAATTTTCAGCCAAATGGGTAGGTGTTGTTTCGTGATTATGCTACTGGTGACCTTGCTCAGGTTGATACTCTTTCTCGCTCCAATAAAAGAATCCTATTATGGCAGAGGCTGTAATGCTGTCATGCATTTTGAAGTTCTTGTCCATTTACTTTATTTTTTAACCCATGCTCTATTGCTCTATTTCCTTCTATCCTCAAAATGCTTCTTGCAGTTTTTTTTCCTGGTAGCTTATGTTTGTTATATACTTAGTTGCTTGAGTTCATCAACTTCGGCTGTACATTTATTGAAGCCAATAATAATTATGATAAAACAAACAAAAACCACAAAAAACAATTTGGGATTTCACTCCTTGTTTTAGGTAATACAGTTTGGCTCTTGAAAGGGAATTGAAGCAGTGTCTTCAACCTCTAGCACTTATAAGGGAGTTGACCATTTGTTCCAAAGCTCATTGACCAAGATGATTTGAATGTCCTCTACAAAATATTCCTTTCCTTCAGTTTTCGTGCTTCATATGTAGGTGTGACTTTATCAGGATTATGTTTTACTTAAGAAGAATATCAGCCTTACATCCATCATAACAGTATGAGCATCCTTATTCAAAACCTAATTTTGATTGTTTCACCAAAATCAGAGTGGAACCAAAATCAGAGTGGAACATAAAACTCAAAATATATTTCTTTCTTCTTTTTTCCCAAATTCATTCCTCTAGTGTTTTGACAACCCCCCTTCTAAATTCTTTGAAATGGTCTTATCTCCAATTGGTTACTTATCAAAATATCTGCAATTAGCCACTTGTTCTCTATGTACAAAGTTTTTTTTTTACTTTTTATAATATATTTTTGTAGGAAAGGTTAACTCTCAAGGATCAAAAGATTAGTGAAAACTTTTATGTTAGGGGGGATGGCACTGTAAGTTCCAGTCTGGTTTATATGTTCTCAGTACGTATTTTAGTGAGTTAGCTACTTATGTAAACCTAAGCACTGCAAATTATGTTTTATTAGAAGCTTATACAGTTTCACTATTTTTGTTTTTGTTTTCTTATTTTTATTTTTTGCTCTCTTGAGAAGATGGGGGTTGTGTTAATTCTTGCTGTTGCATGCCTCCTTTAATGAAAAACCATTGCAGTATATATTAAGAAATGAAACCCAGAGAATACATGAAACCATTTATATATTAAAAACCATTTATATGAAACATAGAGAATATTTTACAAGATAAGCTTATTAATTTTGTAGATTTGCAGTAGACGAAAGCTGGGACTATTTGACAAATTAAGCTTGCAAGTTTTTTTTTTTTTAAGTAATTAAGCTTGCAAGTTATTATGACTGTTTAGCTTTGTAAGAAATCAATACATACTTATAAAGAAAAAATCAATACATAATATTGATAGGGATGAAAGTTCTCAATATCATATCCATTTAGCCATTTATTAAAAGAAGATGAAAGTACTACTTGCTAACTTCAGAAAGAAACCCTAATTAATACATTAAAAATCATTGTTATCTCTTTATCTTGGAGTGCTTTTTTTTCTCTTAATGCTTTTTCTATTTTAGGTTCCTCTTCATGTGGAATTCCTTTTGCAGAACAATAATAAAGCAGCCATTTGCAACTGGAGGTATGTTTTACTTGATCTAAACTACTTGGTTCTACACTATTAAATAAATATCATCATTTCATATGGAATTCTCACTTTATTATTTGCTTTCTGGTTGGAGATTATTGAATATAAATGTTAGGGCTAGATAGAGTTACTATTCTGTTCTTTGGATTGAAGGGTTCTGTTTGATGGACTTGTAGGTTGTCTCTCTTGCTTTTTCATGTATTTGCTAATATCTATAGTATTAGCATACTATAGATATTTCTGAGGACAGCTTGCTTGCTGTACCAGATAGCTAGGGACTGAGGATGATGCTCTTGAAAACATTTGAGTAGCTTGACAGATTTCCACTACACTTTTATCTTAGAAAACTGTAGCAACGCATGTCCCTATTGCTCTGGGTTCGGGACTAGGTGTTTGGATGAAATGTTTGTGATAATTGGGTACTTGGATGAGATTGTTGGGTTTTGCTTACTTGTTCAAGTGTTTTTGTTCTATAAATCGCTGCCCATTCATATACTACTTGCTTGTTCAAGTGTTTTAAGTCAATAACTACTTAATAAAATGAATACATCAAACTAGCCTCTCCCAATTCCTACCTTGTGCAACATTTAAAAGCATTTGGTTACTGAGGTAATTTGTATAGACTGATTTTAGTAATTTGTTAGTTGAGGTTTCCTGATTTTGGTAGTTTGTGATAGTCAGGTTGGACTTTGGAGAGTTATGGTTCAGTTTGAGAATTGTCTTGTCTCCTATGTTAAGACTTATAATGTACTGAAAACATAGATTCAAGGTTGAAAATGATGGAGCTCAGTAATAGGAACAAAGATTGCATGAAATGGGCATAAGTTCATAACATTTGAGTTCACAAAAAATGGATTGCTGAATGTTTTTCTGAAACTGTTTGGATTATTCATAAGATTGTAATTGTTAACATTTGTTATTCCTACTGCTTCTTTATTTCATTTACTACAAATATGATACCACATGATGCTCCTATTATCTATTGACTGCTATGTTTCAATAACAGATTCTTCACATGTTCTTGATTTGAGCTTTAATGACTTTAAAGGGCTTGGATTTGAACTATTTGAAAATTGCAAAGCTCTACAGGTATGTGTCCGATGTGTATTCATCTTTTGATGGCAATGGTTTGGAATTTGTTGGGGTTATCAATGCAATAGGGTCCAACATGTTTATTTTTTTTTAACATGTTTAAATTAGTTATTGACAATTTCTTGGTATTGCTTTTTTGCAAAATCCAACCTGTATATGTTGTTGCTGTGGCAATTGTTGCAGCCTTGAAAGATGATGGCATGAGCATGGGAAAATTTTATGAGCATGGTGTGCCAGAGGTCTATACTACAAACGAGTTGGTAAAAATTCTCTCTCTTAATTTTCTGGCTTTTTATGGGTAAAATAAAGTTTTGTTAACGAAATAAATTGTTCTGGTTGTTGCATTGGTATGATCTAATATTTATTTGATTTTCTATCCATTGACTTGTCTAGGCCCCATCAGAGAATTTATGAAAGAATTATTTAGAAAACACATATTGTGAATTTTGGGTTTATAAAAGTTGAGTATTTATACATTAGAGGGGATCAATTTATGAGGGTTCAGAATAAGATAATGTTGGTTTGATATAACCAAGGTAAAGTTTTTGACTTTAGGCAAAATAATGTTATATTATAAAATGCTTGCTATAGTTACTATTACTTGATTGGGGACTTGGTCGCGAATATTCTCAATGCGTTTTACGAATGAAGAGTGATTTTATATGTTGTGTGATTGTATATTGAGATCTTGTGGGTAAATTCTATTTAAAGTTTTAAGTGATTTCCTTACTTCAATTCTAATTTTCTTGTGCTAAGCTGAATTTTTTTGTAGCTCTTGGCCAATGATCCAGCTTTGAAGAGATTCATATCACATAAGAGTGTGTGGCAACTCAAAAGAGTTGGTGATGTTCTGATCACTATTGTTGTTGTTACAACTAGGACACTTTATCTACAAGTTAAATTAAATAGCTTATGGGTGTTCTGTTTTTATATTTCTTTTATAAAATTCATGTAAGTATTAGCTATCAACAAAACAAAATTTTAAATCTAAAAAGTTTCTCATATTATGTCATTCTTTTTCTACATTGGGATCGATTCTATAGTCTGTACTTTTTTTTAATCTATTTTTCCTATTTGAGACAATATGTTTAGTTGTAAATATTTTTTTTTCTACCATAATAGATTATTTTTGGCGAAACTATTTGTAGAGAAAAACTATTTTTTCCAATTAATTTTGCCAATATAAGTTTTTTACCTCTATAAGTTATTTTTTGCAGCAATATTTGGTAGGAAATTATGTATTTGTGACCATTTTATTCATAATAAATAAGCATTTGTGATAGTAATTTTTAGTAGTAAATAACATTTATTGACTTAATTTTTTATTTGTGACCATTTTATTCATAACAAATAACTATTTGCCACAATAATTTTTTATTGCAAATAACATTATTTAACATAGAGGCATCACGTGAGATGCTTTTTTGCCACAAAACAATTAAGTTTTGCTGGGAAAAAGTTTTGCTGCAAAAAATTATTTTTTGTGGCCATATCCAAGTTTTGCAGAAAAAATACATAATTGGGATTTTATATTCTACAAATCCAACTACCAAAGACTTTTGTAAGAAAAATATATTTTGTGGCAAAAAATTGACTTTTTGCTGCAAACTATTGATGCTGCAAAAACTGAAATATGTTGTAGTGACGCCAAGTTAAGAAATGAAATAAATTAAGGTGGAAGTTAAAAATTAAACATAATATTACTAAAATATAATTTTTGTTTTAAAATTAGAAAAGTTAAGTTATTTATTATATTTAATTTAAAAATTTTAAATAATTATAATAATTAAATAAAATAAAATAAGATGAGTTAAAATATTTTTTAAATTCAAACAATGCGCCTAATGTTTTTGTGTTTATCAATTGAATAAGAAGTTGGAAGCGAATTATAACCGAATAAAAATTTAAGTCATCTAGCTATATATGGAACAACGATAATCACGTAATTTCTAGGCCACTAATTTTGTACGTCGAGCAAGTTATCAGATCAGTTATACACATATGAAAAAAATCTATTCATGATCGTCTCTATTTTTATTATTTTATAATATAGTATTAAATGATCATATCATATTTAGAAGTAAAATATAATAAATAATATCTAATTATCCAATATCACCTCATAAAATAATAAAAAAATCATAAAAATTCATGAGATGAATACAAGTACTTTTCTCTCTCTCTCTCTCTCTATGTACACACTTTAAAATTCTCATTCGACGTGCCATGCGACACGTACACTTTCAGTTTACATCCAAGCAATTTCGGAACCCCATAATCATCCACGTCATTTATCATTCCAACTACACCTAATTGGTCGACCTTAAATTGATCAAGGAGATCAATTTTACTTATTTTATGTAAACAATTTATAAAAAAAAATTAATTATACACGGAAGTCTTACACTACACCCGTGACGAAACTGTCAATTATGTTGAGGGAGGCAACTTTTTTTACTGTATGATATATTTATATAAAAAATAATATTAGACAATCATAAAATGTGCAAGTTCTGTACATTTTATTTGAAAAAAAAAAATAGTATCCACCATTTAAAAATAATTTTTTTTATGTGAACCATAAACGTATATATTTTTTCACAGGAAGTGGGCGAGGCTTGTACCAGCTTACACGTTCTAGAACTGCCAACATTATTTCACTTATGTAAATTAAAAAGAAATTAAAAAATCATAAAAACATAATTACATATAAAATTAATATCTCTGTAATTTGCTACATACATATAAACATAAAAATTTTAAACACACAACTTAAAATATGTTTCAGATTCTAATAATAATGTTTAATAGAATAATATTCGTCCATTATTATTTTTATAATGAAATATTTAGAATTTATTTTCTTCATATAAACTATCTAGGGGTCTTTTAGAATGTTATCTTTTATTCTACTATATAGGCTATTTTATCAAATTTTATGCAAAATCTAGTTATTTTTGTATCATATTAAATATATAATGCTATAACCGAGAGTTTAAATACATTCTTTTCATGCTTAATGAAGTAATCTAGAGGATAAAATCTCTCAATTGTTTTTCATATATATAGATTATCGAACTTAAATATTTTTTCTTGTATTTTCCCTTTAGATTCCATATTAAGAAGGTCAATATTATATATCAAAAAATTTTGGGACCCATATTAATAAGTTTATTATTTCTTAGAAACTTAGTTTTAATTTTCATTATAATTTTGGAGAGGTCACATTTTTAAAAATAATAATAGAGAGAGGCATTTCTCTATAAGAAAAAAAAACTAGAGAGAGACATTTCTAAGTATATTAGTATATTGAAATTTTAGAAAGCATATGAAGATTATAATTTTTTTTTTTCTGGGGGGAGGGGGGGCATTTTCTATATATAACTATATAATTATGTATAAATTCTAGAGGGTATGTTGTGTTTTCAAAAAGTTTTAGGGGGGTCATGGCCCCACTAAAGTACAACGTGGATTCGCCACTGCACCACACACATCTATCTAATCAATATGTGATTTATCAATTTTGTCTTTCTATTTTAATAATTAAATATGTTTGTATATAAATAGAATAATAAAAATGACATATCACATCTTAATTAATTGGAGGTGTGCGAATGGTGTAATTTTCTTGTAGCATTCTCAATTTATAAACTCTTTCATTGAAGATTTTAATGTTGACTTTTTGCTCCTTAAATTCCACGTGGGAAAGGAGTGACAGAGGGGCAAGGCCAAATGGCCTATTTAAGAAGGCTTAGCCTCCTTAGTTTAAACACACCAGTAAGAAACTTATCTAGTAATTTTTTATTTTAGAAAAAAAATTGTTGTCTTTTTTGTATGTAAAAAGGAAAAGATTTGAGAGTTAAAATTTTATTAGTGGAAAAATTTTAGTGAGTGTCGTTAGGGTGATGAGAAAAATTGTGTAATTGTAACAATTTTTCATGTAGTGGATTTTCTTCTTTGGTTCTGGTAGTTTTTCTCCTGATTTGAGAGTTTTTTTACGTAAATTCTTGTGTTGTGTTTATTTCTCTATTTTTTTAAATATTCTGTCAAAAATAGATTTTGGTGGAAAAAATCTGGGAGGCCTAGATTCCCAACATTTAATATATTTTAGATATTCAGATCAATTGATTACGAAACTAAAAAGGCATGAGTTGGGGTTACAATTAAAACCGATCAAAATATTCAAATATTGTATTCACACGCAATTACGATTAATAGGAACGTCGTCACAGAATAAGCTAGCTAATTGCAGCTAGTAATTATATATATCTACAAATATTATATTAATTTCAAGCCCAACTAGCACTACTTTTTACTGCATTAAAAGGTAAAAACACTATAAATTGCAGTAATTAAAGCATTTATACCACAATAATTAATATAAAAAGATATTTGTGAATTAACTAATTTATAATTATACATAATAAATACATCTCACAATAAGCAGATTAAGTACAATTATACATGAGTACTGAATTACGAGCATTAAGCGGCGGATTTAAGACGTAAATATTAATGGGAGTAAAGAGGGCGCCCACGCAAAGATAGGACGAATTTGGTTTTCCTTAGAATAAAGGCAGTTGGTTGGGGCATGAAAACCACATGATTGAACTGCCAACCCCCTGCAGTATGCAGCAATTTTCAAATTATAGCCCTACTCCTCCTTCTAACTAATTAATATTTGGAGAGATCAGATCGATATCGGGTAGGCCAAGACAGGCAGCCAAATATCCCGATTAAGAAAATTATGATCTAACGAAGATCAGAGGGCTGGCAGCCGGCTTCCTGCTCCTTTTCTCGTGATCTCTAGATCGAGTAACCATTAACTGGCCGTTGTAGTACTGATCCCGCTATCATACAAGCTGCTGCAGCCTAGCCTTCCATCTCAAGGTATTTAAATAGTGCATCCCTCATTTTTTTTCCTTATATAACTCAACTTATTATCTTAAAGCACTAGCAATGAATTTATCAAATTTTTTTTTAAAAAAGTATCAATTTGTACACATATTAAAAAAATTTCATCATATTTAATCAAATGTAAGTAAGTATTTTTGCCCACCAACTACGTATTTATGTACAAAAAAAAACATTAATTAAGGATATATGTAAGTAGGGTTTTGCTAATGAAGGAAGTTCTCATCTTCGATCTGACTCATCTACTAATTTAAGTACTACATATATATATGTATTCGATTTAGAACAATTAAGACATGGATGTAACAACGTATAATGTATACATCATCATCCGTAATTAATCAAATATTCTAATCCGTACATGACACTACTAATTAAATCCAATTTGTCTCTTTGAAATTAATCTCCGGACCGGAACTCAAATCACTTATTTCAGGCCGGTTGCTGCTATCTGAAAGGAAGGTGGTTGCGGGACAGTGGCATTTAATACTCTCTGCATGAAAACAGTGGCGGCAATTGATTATAACGAGTTCAATAAGAAAATGAGGGGAAAACAAATTTCAGGAAAAACCATATTTGTACTTTCTCTTGCCAGCTTTCTTGCAGGATCACTCTTCACTAGTCAGATATGGACTCAACAGTCTCAAAGCAAAGAAGCTGATCAGATTCCCAACATGCCAAATGATCATATCAATAGGCTCGAGGCAATGAGACAAGATTGTGATCACAAAAGGGTAATTATTATTAATTTTTTTTTATAATTTATGGGCCACATGAAAGGGTAAGCTTGGTACTTCAAATCTAGCTAATAAAACCGTCATTTAGAGCATTTTTATTTACTTGGATAAATAAAAAAGATATTCTAAATTTGAATATTCTTTATTAAAAAGACTCTACATTAGATTAGCTATATTTAAAATAATTTAGATTTCATTTAAAGTGCTTGGCCAAAGATAAAATAATAGAATTGGTTATTCAAATTTTAAAATACTAGTTTCTCAATCTAATCAAATATTAAAATACCGATTTCTCAATTTTTAGTCATGAGTATTAAATGACCATCGAAAATATGGCTTTTCAATATTGATATAATTAGAATATAATTATTATTAATATTAAATTGGTATAATTACAAAATGTGATGAAAATAAATTAAATAAAAAAATTAATTAGAATATAATTATTATTAATATTAAATTAGTAGAATCACAAAATATGATAAAAATAATTAAATAAAGAATTATTAATAATATTTTATTATTATATAGAAAGTGAATGACTAATTTAATATGAAGATTGAATTTAAATAAAAAAGATAAATATAAAAATAATTAACTCAATTTTAAATATGAATTTGACTAATACAATGAAGATGCTATGAACTTTGTAATATACATACAAAGTCGTCTCGTACTTTTTTTTAAAAATTGTTTATTGCATTCTAAAAAAATGCAAGGGTAGTAATTACGAATCTTTGTTAGAATCATGTACTACTCATTCGAGGTTTAATTTTCAACTAGTGGTCAAGTTCATGGGTATCATGATTAGACATATAATAAAGCTAATGCGACATTTTGCGAATTGACAAGTTGAGTCGTGTTAGATCTCGTTGAGCTTATTAATATGTATAGCACTTACAATGAATTTTTTATTTTTATTTTTAAATATATTATTAAAATTTTAATTTTTCTATATTTTTTTATATCTTTTAAAATAATCCTATTTTATTTTAATTATATTTATTTTATAAATTAAAAGATTCTAAAAATGGCAAAAGAGGAATGCGGGAACAGTATTGCCGAGATCCAACAGCTGTGCGTGGGAGGAGACATTGGAGTTGTCGGAGCTGGGATTGTCGGAGGTTGGTCACCGGCGTGAGGGGATGCCAATGATGTCAGTGGTGTGGCTAGTGGTGGCCGGCATTGGGTCAAACGAAACTTATAAAATCCAAAACTCATTTTCACCATTCAATCTACGCGGGGGGACGATTGGTCCGTCGCCGGAGTTGAGATCATAAGAGGTTGGTTGCCGGCGTAAGATGATGCCGGTAATACTGGCAGTGTAGTTAGTGGTGGCCAGCTGTGAGTTGAATCTTGAAGACAACGAAGGCGAGCTTGAAGACGCACTGTATAACATAGAAAAAATATATATTATTTGAAGATGAACAATAAATAATGTTCATATTTTCATAATTTCTCTATTTTAAAGAGTTCAATAAAGTGTGTTTTTAGAATTTTTTAATTATATTTAAAAAAAATAAAATTTTAACTACTCTATTAAAAGTGTTCTATTAATATGGTTTGCTAGTCAGATGTTAATTTCCACGTCTATTTTGGTTATTAGAATATTCCTAATGTTTTTTATTCTTTTGTGTCCATGATCAGAAATTGGTTGAAGGAAAATCTGTAGACATTATTGGAGAAGTCACAAAAACCCATCAAGCTATCCAGTAAGTGAAATTACCCTTGTAAACAGTTCTTTTTTTTTTTAACGTACCATTCTTTAATTTTAGGGGGATCTCATTATATTTCATTTATTGGGCACAATTAAAGGTCACTGGATAAAACAATTTCAACATTGGAAATGGAATTAGCAGTAGCTCGTACCAGCCAGAGCGGCAGTACTGCACTTCTTCAACTTCCATCAGAAAAAGCCTCAAATCACAGCTTACAGAAGGCTTTTGTTGTCATCGGAATTAATACAGCATTTAGCAGCAGGAAACGGCGAGAATCCGTTCGGCGAACATGGATGCCGACAGGTCATCTTTTTTCCATCATCTCTGTCCCCTATATTCTTTCAGTTTACCTACCTTATACGAAGAAACGTATTATACGTTAAATGCAGGAGCTAAGCAAAAGAAACTAGAGAAAGAGAAAGGTATTGTTATAAGGTTTGTGATCGGACACAGCAGCACACCGGGTGGGGTTCTTGACAAAGCAATCGATGCAGAAGAGGAAGAACACAAGGATTTCCTTCGGCTCAATCATGTTGAGGGCTACCATGAACTCTCCACCAAGACCCGCTTGTATTTTTCCACTGCTGTCTCCATCTGGGATGCCGATTTCTACGTCAAGGTGGACGATGACATCCATGTCAACTTGGGTCAGCTTCTTCATCTCCAACATTTTGTTTTTAACATTAAAGAACATGCATGTTGCTAATTAATCATAACACAACATACGTGTTTTTTCAGGTATGTTGGTGAGTAGGCTTGCACAACACCGACAGAAACCCAGAGTTTATGTAGGGTGTATGAAGTCTGGTCCAGTTCTATCTCAGAAGTGAGTGAAATCGGACAGCAAAATCTCCTCTTACCCAAGAGATTATTTATGAAGAAAGTCAAATAAATAAAGCATGCATATATAGATCAGATTATTAAAAGTACTAGTGAACTAATTCTAAGATATTAATCAATTAATGTAGTAATTGGGTGACTGCAGAGGGGTGAAATATCACGAGCCAGAGTATTGGAAATTTGGTGAAGAAGGGAACAAGTACTTCAGGCATGCCACCGGCCAAATCTATGCCATCTCCAAAGACCTCGCTGCCTACATCTCAATCAACTTGTAAGTTAAAAAAAAAAAAAATGGACAACCCTACACGTGGCCTCAGTTAGCATGCATATATACCTGACGGCAGATATATAGATATTATAAAACTTATACCCTTGAATTGTTGTTTTGTTTACACTTTTCAAGTACCTAATTTTCTAATCAATCATCGGCATTAATCGGCACTTCTTCGATGGTTGTGATATGGGCAGGCCCATCTTGCATAGATATGCGAATGAGGACGTGTCGCTGGGCTCATGGTTAATTGGATTGGAAGTGGAACACGTGGACGACCGTTCCCTGTGCTGTGGGAGCCCTCCAGGTAATATTATAGTATTATAATTGAACTTAATCTACTAGGTTTCATATCGTCTTCGTATTCAATATTCAACATTTTTAGTACATTCGGTTTGGTCAGCGCACTATATATTTTATCACATATATACAGGTATATTTTGAGACGAGATCATTACAGAGAACAATGCTAATAATGCTGGATTGTTAATGTGTAAATATGATAGATTGTGAATGGAAGGCACAGGCAGGGAACTTATGCGCGGCATCATATGATTGGTCATGCAGTGGAATATGCAAATCCGTGGAGAGGATGAAAGTCGTGCATAACTTGTGTGGGGAAGGAGATGGAGCTGTTTGGAACGTTGATCTTTGAGTTCTTCAATCATATATATTCATGATATATGTTCATTATTGGGGCGAGAGAGAGAGAGAGAGAGAGAGAGAGAGAGAGGCCTTACTATATTCCTCTTTTGTTTTGTTATCAGGTCTTGCTACTACTTTTGGGCAGGTTCCCAGCACACTTTTTGCTTGTTATATTTCGTACCATATTAGCTAGAGATATTGATAATTGAACAATAAATTTCATAATTATGTAGTCGACTCGTCCCAATTTTTCGCAGGATACATCCCGAATTTAAGGAAATTATTTAACTTATATCTATAGTCTTTAAATTATCCTCATGGAAAACTATGTAATTCTCTCCTCTGGAAAGAATGAAAAAATCTCGCTAATTTATTAACACAGACGGATTGTTGCCAGGCCCCTATTCGGCTTGTCAATTATAGACCTAAGCCCGGCCCAAAATATTTTGACGGAGCCCTAAAGAAGTACGTTTAATGTGATCCGTATCTCTCTTCAATTTGCCGTTAGGTGCCATTCACTTTGTTAGAATTCCAATGACAATTGCACTTGGTTCTCTCTTTTTGGAATGGGCTCTGTTAGATTCGTTGCCTTGCCACCGGCCCACCAATATCATCCACGGAAATTTCCAACCATGTATAGAGAGAGTTTGACCGGATTGTAAAAATGTTTTATCTCATTTTATTATTATAATATTTTTAAATTTTTACAAAAAAATATAATAAATACTTCAAATTTGTTCAAATCTCACAACAATAATATTAAAAATAAAATTATAATAATATTTTATTCAACTTTTAACTTTCATTTGAAAGTATCTCAACTTAACTAACTATCCAAACCGTAGCTAAATTGACACCACCTTTTATATATAACTAAAGCCTTTTGAGAGGTTGCCAGGAGAGAGGAAAGAAATTAGTCTAGAACTGAATATACGAAAAAATTAACACGAGCATGGTGAGGGTGTGCTCTAAGACAAAGACCAGGAGGACTGACTGTATTACGGAGGCGCTTTTAACTTGTGCATAACATGCAGATAAATCTGGGACTTGCCGCCTGCCTATTCTCTCTGTGTGGCACAACTCCGAAAACTCTTTGATCCGCAAAGCTCCTGCCTGCCTTTGTTTCAACCCGTGGATTGTTGCTATATCCATGTGAATCTTTTCCTTGGCTAAGTCAAATGTCAAAAGTAAACAAAAATTTTGACTTGAAATCACTGTTACTGCTACTCAAACTGAAGGGAGAAGAAGAAACAAAAGGAAAACGAACAATCAAGAGCCAAAAAAAAAAGAGATTTTGTGTGGGTTGATTGCGCATTGTGTATGGTTCCACTACCCGATAAATGTACAGCTTTTTTAAGGATATGGTATTTAACAGTTTTGTTCCATCTAGAAACGCTCAGGAGAGATTTTTGTTTTGTTTTGTTTTGCGAGATTGTTCGTGGATGAGTAAATAATATCATTCTATAATGATTTAATACAAGCACCAAAGAAGGTAAAGCCAAGAACTCTAGAGAGACACTGACCTTGTTAGTTTCCTCTTTGATGATCACTTTTTGTATTTACTCCCTCTAGCTGTGTTGAGGAAAAACTGGTTCCTTCTGAATGAGGAAAAGGGGGTCCTGCCTTGGACAAAGAATGGTGTCTAACAGCAGCACGGAGACTTGTATATTTTGTAACTACATCTTTGTACAAACTCAGCAATCTCTCCACATCTCCGACGGTCAGTTCACCAGCCTTTGCATCCATGTAAGGATAATTTGATCCACCTAATGCAGTCAAAGGCATTTGAGGATCTACTACATATATTGTTGGTTTAAACTATTTTTTTTCTTTGATTGTTGAGAAATGATGCTATAATGTCTCTAAAAAGTTAAAAACAGTAGATGAAAGATTGACATATGGGGTAATAAGTAGCAACTACAGCAGCTAATGATAGTGAAACCAATAGCTCAATGAAATATAGTAAATATCCTCTTCAACCTAACATTAACAAATAATTGTTGACTAGTTTTTTTTTTTTTTTAAGATCCACCCCTATTTTAGTATCAATAAGATTTATTTTACTTGTAAAAAAATTAAGAAAAAAAGGGCGGTTTCAGGCTTACCACTTAGATCTCTGTGTTCATCTTGTATTCTTGTTGGTCTAGGATCTGTTTGACCTCTTACTGTGATTGAGGGTTCTATTTGTATTTCTTTATTGGTTAATCTTGCTGCTTGCATGCTCTCCTCAAATTTGATTTCGTCCATGGAAAGAGATTTAGCACTTAGATCGACAATAAATTCCTTGGCTGACACAAGATTGGTGAAATAATAAGCTGCTTCTGACACAAGTTTGGCTTGCCTCCGGTACAATTGGATGAATTTGAGGTTAGAGTGCAACTGTGGAGGATTGGCCTGCTCATAACAAGTTGAAAAGGTTAGTATAGTATTTTAAGAATTTACCTTAGTTTTTGCAACAATCTTTGAAGAGTAAAAAAAAAAACTACAGCATTCTTATAAATAAAACAAAATCTGAAATATTCTTACTGTTGAAAGGACAAAATGGAACTTTCACATCACAAACAAAACAAAAAGCTGATCTTCAACAACAGGACATGGATTTAGTTCACCGACATATCAAATAGAAAATGTTTTCTTACAAATTTGTCAGCTGGTTTCGTGGATGTAGGATCAAGTTACTCGTTATAATGAAGGAAGAGGGAATTGCAATATTTATCAACAATACCAAGCATCCATATCAAAGGTTAGACCTTGAGTGACAAACATCAAATGACCAAATACGATTAAAGATTTATCATAGCTCTACTTTATGTCAATTAACTTAACAGTTACTCCACCGCCACAAACAATGATTACCAACTATACACTAGAGACAAGAAACTTGCCGTTTGAAATTTAAGCATGTAAGACATAGAATGTAGATCTTGGGCAATAAACATCAAATATACATAATATCAAGAATGATAAAACGACCATATTATTCCATTAGAATAATATTTTCAATCATAAAATTCAATTTTTCATTTTTTTTTCTTTGTTTATTTTTGCTGCACAAATTCACAATGAAAAAGGAAACTAGGCACAAAGATAACCATAATTAATGGTAGCAGTGTTGATAAGAATATAAAGGTAATTGATACAGATGCCAATAGAAAATGCAACTGTTCGGTAAGTATGGTACGATGATGCTAAAATATCAATTATTATAAAGATGACAGCATCATGAATATATGATAAAAAAAAAAATTGCTCATAGTTGAGAAACAGAATGACGTTCAGCTGAATGGCTTATTACCAAGGAAAGCTTGCCTTGATCGTAACATATATAAGAACCGGAAGAAAGTCATCTAGTCCTGCCAGTACATGATTTTCTGACATCGATGCATTGAGCAACAAATTGTTGATGACCCTACAACAATTCATAATACAAGAAAGCTTCTCACGAGGAGCTTTGAAAGTGTTGATCTTCTGCAATTCTTTCTCTGCAAGCTGAGTAGTAAGAAAAAAAGGGAGGGAAATTACAACTAGTCCTTTGGAGGAACAGATAAGATTACCATAACTGATTGTTAATGGAAAACAATGATGACTATACACTAGTTATAAAAGACAAATAAACGAGCGAAGAAGTTTCTTTTTTTTTTTTATAAATAATAACCTTTATTGATTGAAAGTAATTAGGCAAAGCCCAAGTACACACAGAGTATACAAAAGATAAACCTAGTTACATTCTATTGAAATGAAAAGAAGTCAAGCTCATGGACATCCCCTCCCTTTAGTACAATTGCAGAAAGCCATTGTACCAAAGAAGATACAAAAAAGTCCCAAATTTCCCCCATGGTCATTTCCTTGTTGCTGAAACATCTCTCATTTCTTTCCAATCAAAGACACCACAGTAGACACAAATGAATCATCCTCCACGTCGCAGCCAAAAGCTTGCACTGATGATATCTTTTCCAACTGGCTAGAAGATCCACCACACCTTTCGGCATTACCCAATGTAGCCCTACCCTTCCTATGATACCATTCCATAATTCTCTTGCCACATCGCAATGCAAGAAAATATGGTCGATGGTCTCCCCATTTTTCTTGCACAAATAGCACCATTCGACGACTATCATCCCTCATTTTCTTTAATTGTTGGCTGTCAAAATCTTGCCTAATGCCGCTGTCCATACGAAAAAAGCAACCTTAGATGGTACTGGGGCTTTCCATATACCTTTTCACGGGAAGCCAACCGGTTGGTGTGCTTGCATTGCCTTGTAGAATGACTTGAAGGTAAACTTTTTGAGTCCGGTGTGATTCCACAACATTCTCTCTCTCCCCCCTCCTCCTATTTGCCTGAAGTAAAGGAAGCTATAAAAATCAGCAATTTCCTCAACTTCTCAATCCTGAATATTCCTGGAAAAAGTCAAATCCCAATACACTGTGCCATTAACTCGACACATTACATCAAAGATTGTAACTTGCTGATTTGCTGATTTGCTGCTATACTAAAAGCCCTCGGGAATGCTAAAGAGAGTGCGCTCTCACCACACCATTTGTCAAGCCAAAAGTTGATTCTTGTGTCATCACCAACCTCATAAATAGTATGGGTTGAAAACACATTCCACTCCTTTCTAATAAACTTCCAAAGACTCACTCCATAGGTCCCTCTCACCTCTTTAGTGCACCAACCCCCCCGCTCACACCCATATTTCTCCTCCACAAACATTTTCCACAATGATGACTCTTCCAATGAAAATCTCCACAACCACTTCCCTATTAAGGCTAGGTTGAAAGTGGTCAAATTGCACACTCCAACCCACCCAACTCTTTTGGAATATACACTTGAAGCCAACCCAGTAAATGAAATTTGTGTTTCTCCCCCAAGCCACCCCATAATAACTCTCTGAAGATTTTTTCAATCTAATTAGCAACCCTCGCTAGTATAGGGAAAAATGATAAATAGTATGTAGGTAGATTAGAGAGAGTTCTTTTGATGAGTGTTAACCTCCCTCCCTTTGACAGATAGAGACGCTTCCACCCAAACAATCTTTTTTCCACCTCATTCCAAATAGATTTTGCTTTAAAAGAAACTCCCAAAGGAAGTATGAGGTATCACATAGGAAGGGTAGCCACTTTACACCCTGATATTCTCCACCCTCCCAACCAAAACCAACTCTGACTTTTTCAAATTGACCTTGAGGTCCGAAACAGCCTCAAAACACAAAATACTGCCCTTAAAGTTTTGATTTGCTCGCTTTCCGCATCACAAAAAATTAGTGTATCATCGGCATACAATAAATGAGTGATGGATAACCCATTACATCTATTCCCCACTGCAAAACCTATAACAAGACCAATCCGAGTAGCGACATCCATCATGCGACTCAAAGCCTCCATTACGAGGACGAATAGAAAAGGAGAAAACGGATCTCCTTGTCTCAAACCCCTCAAGCTAGGGAAGAAACCACATGATTTGCCATTGACTAGCACCGAAAAGCAGGTCATCGAAATACAATGTTCAATCCAACCACATCACTTTCCTCCGAATCTACATCTCTTTAGCATATAAAGCAAAAAATCCCAACTCACGTGATCGTAGGCCTTCTCCATATCCAACTTGCAAAGTACTCCGGAGCTTCCGTTTCTCAACTGGCTATCCAAGCACTCGTTTACTATCAAAACTGAATCCAAAATTTGTTTGCCGTAAACAAATGCATTTTGAGGTTTGGAGATTATCTTGTCCATCACCAAACTCATGCGGCTTGCTAGCACTTTCGATATGATTTTATAGATCCCTCCAACCAAACTTATAGGGCGGAAATCCTTTAACTCCTTAGATCCCACAATCTTCGGAATTAAAGCTATGAAAATTGCATTAAGAGATCTCTCAAACTTGTGACAAAGGTGGAACTCATGAAAAACCCGCACCACCTCCTCCTTTACCACATCCCAACATTCTTGAAAGAAGGCGAAAAGCCATCGGGACCCGGAACTTTATCTTTTCCCATGCTACATACCACCTGGTGCACTTCGGTTTCCCCAAATGGTCTCTCCAACCAATCTGCTACACTATCCTCCAGCTGATCAAAAATTAATCCATCTAATTTAGGCAGTCATCCCATTGTTTCTTTGAGGAGCTTTTCATAATAGCTCACTATTTGTTCTTGAATCTCCTCTTGGTCTTGGTATACCATATCACCTGAATAGATCTCCTCAATAGCGTTAGTCCTCCTATGTGAGTTTGCCATTTTGTGAAAGAAGCTGGTGCATTTGTCTCCTTCCTTCAACTACCTCACCCTAGACTTTTGCCTCCAGGAGATTTCTTCCCTCAGCAAAACCCGCTCTAACTCCGCCACCACCTCAACCTTTCTCTCCTCATTACCCCTTCCTGCTTCAAGAGAATTCAACTCCTCCCAAAGAAGGCTTTTTTGCTTATCCGTGTGTCTAAACACCTCACTATTCCACTTCTTTAAATCTAGTTTGAGAGCTTTGAGTTTATTGGCCACAATGAAACTGGGAGTGCCATGAACTGAGTAGGAAGCCCACAAATTCCTCACCTTTTCCTCAAAATCAGCCACTTGTAGCCACATGTTTTCAAATTTAAAATAACGTTTCCCTCCCTATGTGCCCCTACAATCTAACAATAAAGGAAAATGATCTGAGCGAAGAAGTTGCTCCAGGCGGCATATAAATAACCTCAGGAAGACAAAATTCTGGGACGTTTATAAGTTCTGGAGACCAGTACACTCCCCATAGAAAATGAAAAGATGGGGGAGAAGGGAGGCATGGGGGAAACATAACAATCCAACAATGAAATATCAGTTAATGATCTGGTTTTCACCTCAAGCCTGACCAATACAATTATTTCAGATGATTCCTTAAAACCTTATCATAGACTAAAGATATTGAGGTACAAATGAAAATCGTCTGTACAAAAACTCATAAAATGCCACAAATAACAAAAGTGAAAAACACATCTACATCACGCTAGAATATGTTTTTGTGCAATCATTAAACTTATTACTGCAGTTTTTGTATCAAGTTTTTGGTTTGCTTTTCCTACTGATGATTGTATTATAGGTACCTTAAATGAGGCTTCATAACGGTGTAACACAATCTCAGTGAAAACTTAAGGTTAATTGGTGAACAAATAAGAAGGGTCCTGCCTAGTCAAAGTGTTTGGTATGTTCAATTTTGTGATAATTTTATTCACTATTTTACTTTATTTTTCAGAAAAAAAAAAATATTAATTTTCCTGGTAGATTTAATGCAGTTTTAATATTTTTCGGGTTTAGACAAATGTTTTTCTGAAAGCCATTTAGGATTCAAATCTATTTCAAGGTGATGCAACTTGCCTTCAGGAAATAAGTCTCACAAAAAAATTGATCTCTGCAATGGCTATCTTTTACTTGTTCTTTCCAATGGTACATCAACAGTACCGTTGAATTCTCAGTAATTAGGCAACGAGAGCTACCACATGGAACTAAAGAATACCATGCCTAAATATGTGAAACATGTTTTGTATCACCGTACATTTATGAATACATTATTATACATAACAATAGTAAAAATTAAGACCTAAATCATGCCAGCATGCATACCAGCCAAGAAGCTTCATTTTGAAGAACGGCTGGTATATCTAAATGCTCGGGCTTCAAGAAGGTTTGCAACAAGCATATTTTCACTGAGATTTCGTGATCAATCTTTGAATCCTCAGAAGCAGAAGCAAACGTCCGTGAGAACAGCTTTGTCATCACATATTTCTCTAAACCCTGCAATAGGTGTGATACATATTTCAATCTATTTAGATCAATATGCCAACTTAAATCTACGAATTAGGCACTTCAATTGCTACACATGTCTCATCACTCCGAGGGGCATGTTAGGCTGCTTTCACAGAACAGCTGCAAGCCCGTTAGGATTTGGGTCAGCACCTCTCGGACCCAAAAGGACCATCTTTTTATCACAAAAAATAACTTACAAAAAAAAAATGAGAGAAAACACGCGCACTACATTCTACTGTCATTTTAAAATTTAACTTCCAAAGAAACCTGCGCAAGACGAAATACTAATCAATTAAAAAAGTTCGCATTTTAGAGGATGTGAAATTAAGTACCTCCATTGCATGGTCAACTTCTTCTTCAGTAGCACCGGTCCACAAAGGATGTTCCCTAATAGCAGCTTCCATTGTCAAGTAGAATTCTTGCACTCTTTTGCCATCATTCTCGGGATTGGCCGTGTAAAATGAAGAAGATACTATGAAGCTGAAAATGAGTTCGATTAGCTTTTGAACTAACTAAAAATTAAATAAAAGGAAGCTCGCTTGTTATATATAATATATAAATATCCCCCTCCAAATTAGGTACTAAAACCCTATTAAAAAAAAGTACTTAAACAGTAAAACTTTATTTTATATAGGATACAATAGCGAGAGAAAATCTCTAGTGTTTGAATTTACCTTTTGATGGATCGCACGAGATCGAGGGAAGCCGGGTTACGCATTCGATCCAGAAAATCGTAGAAAGTGACCGACGATGTTGCTGCTGCCGCCGGCTCCATTGATCATAAATTTCAATTCCTTCTTTGTCCTCGTGAAAACTTATGAGAGAGATCTCCGCCGGCGAATTTCCATTACAATTATCTTTGAATGAAAATTTAAGAAACAAAAGTTTACCCCCTCTTCCACATCTCTCGACTCTACTACTGGTCAGCACTGTGCGACTGAGTAACCAGAGCGAGAGGAAGAATGTTAGGTTTAGCACGTGACCTCATGAGGAATAGTACAGATAAATAGTCCATTCGAAAGAAGAGTGGGTCGACCTCGGCCCACTATATTACGTTTGGTTGGGTTTTTACATAAGTCAGCTCATTTATTCAACAGTGTGTGTGGGTATGTACTTTTATGATTTTTTTTTTGTTTTCTTGGTCTCCACCAATTCAAGCGGCCCAAAAATTATTGTTTTTCAGGCCCAATAATACAAAAAAACTCTAGATACAAGTAATATTAGATACTTATACGTATACTAATATTAAAATAAAAAATAAATTTAATAAAATACGTAAATTTAAAATAAAAAATATTAAAGCAACCTTAGCATATAAAACACATATAACAAATATCATTATCAAATATAATTAGTAATGACAAAATTTACGATAAATAACAATATTTTTCTTATATGCTTTCTATAGAAGAATATTTATTAAACTTTATATAAAAAATTTTAAAAAAAAATTATAATAATAAGAAACATTTGGATAATTGCTTGCTAGAATATGACAAATTAAGCACCTTTTTTGTTTTTCTGATTGTTATCCTCTATGCAGTTTAGTTTTTTTTTTTTTTTTTTTTTTTTGGAGGTGGGGGAGGGAGGAGAGTTTGATGCAGAAAGAATCATATTCCTGAAGAATGAGGTTCTTTTTCCCCCCACCACAGGTCCACAATATTATAACTTTTGCCAGCTCGTTGACTCTTTGCTGATTTGTTTTTATTCATATCCATCAATGTTAATTAGAAAGCCTAGCTTGGCTAGCTAGCAAGCTTGTAAGGCACTCTTTCTTATTCCCTCTCTTTTTTCTTCCACATTCACAAGTCACAACCATCAATTCACCCTTTTAAGGAGTGGAAATGTTAATGAACACAATTCATTAATTAGTTCGAGTACACAAGGGAATCCAAGGCTTTTAGTGGTGTGGCCAATGACCAAACTAAAGTCCCTCCTTATCTTCTCTCTCAATAAAACAAAAATAGTTTTCTTTTTTTAATTTCCATTAGTTTTTCCATGTGTTATTATCCGTTCAACGGTATAATGAGCTCATTTCTACAGTCCTCTATCGTTGACTTGCATGCTTCCTAGCACATAGAATAATGATAGTTGTAGGCCCTGGTCAAGAGTACTAATGTAAATTTTTGAAACGAACATTCTTTCCCATGATGTCTCTCTGTTTTTGCTACAGTCGAGGCTACTCTGTCATATTTTCAAATGTAAGATTTGATTCTTCATCAATTCCTTGTCAATTTTCCAGGTCACTTTGATCCATCTCTAACCCCTCAATTATAAGTGTACTCAGCTTGGCTCTGATGCTCTCTACAGACAAACGTTGCATCTAAGAAAATTAGATTAAAGATCATGAGGGTAGACATACAGGGAAAGCTCCGGCTAGCTCTTGGCTTAGTAAAGGATCATGCATCGATTGGCAAGGCTATGATACACAACCCTTATGATGATGATGGCTTCTCCAACATAGAAATTGCAGTCCTGCGCGCTACCGGCCACGATAATGGCCCCATCGACGACAAACACATGCATGAGATTCTCTTCCTTGTCTCTAACTCCCCTGGATCCATTCCTTTTCTGGCCGAACGAATTTCTCGTCGTCTTTGCAAAACCAGAGACCGACATGTCGCCCTCAAGACCCTTGTCCTCATCCATCGACTCCTCCGAGGAGGCAACCGTTGCTTTGAGCAACAGCTACGAGATGCACACATATCTGGTCATCTCCAAATGAATACCCGCGGGTTTTCTAAGAATTCTGACCCTTCTGTTTGTTTTCTGCACAATTATGCAGCATATCTTGAAGAAAGGATGGGCTGGCTCATCAACCAAGCAGGAAAACTCGAACCTGTTATGTCTAAAGGCAGTTTCGAGTTTCGATGCTACGAAGAGAAGTCAATCGATATGGTATTCCGAAAATTGCCAAAATGTCAACTACTTATAGATAGGGTCTTGAGTTGTTCACCGTTGGATATTTTGCCTTCAGATAACATGGCTCAAGCCGCCATGAGCAACATCTTGAAAGAGAGCTTTCAGCTATACTTGAGTACTTTTTGTGAAGGCATCGCTGCTCTTGTTAACATGTTCTTTGATTTAACAAAGCCGGCGAGGGCTTTAGCCTGTGAAATACTTAAGAGGGCTTCCCGGCAAAGTCAGGAGCTTCACGATCTGTATGAGAAGTGCAAATGGATTATTGGGAACAAGAGTTTGGAATACCCATATGTACAGATCATTACTATGGAGCATGTTTTGGCATTGGAACAATGCTTGGGCTGTCCACAAATTGATCAAATGGCCAATTCCTATAGTTTTCGTGTGTTGAGCAAGACTACTACTTCATCAGCACTACCACCTATCTTGGGGCTATCAAAATCAATGAAGCAGCCACAAGGGGCAACGGCGACAAAAGAGGGCAAAAGGAGTGACATCAGTTTTTCATCAACTCTATTCTCATGCGCACTGGAGACCAAAATTAGTAAAGTATGGGTTGTGTTTGATGAAGATGATCATCATCCCAACCAAACACAACTTCTACTGCGTGACAAGATCACTCTTCAATGACAAGGTCTGTGAGATCTTTCTACTGCACAGCATATATAATCTGGGTGATGCAAATATTAAGAGTCAAAGAACAATACTGTCGGCCTAGCCCTGTGTTTTCTAAAAACTCATTAACATTAACGTTAATTTTTCAATACAGGCATGCACGGTACGTGCCCACTATCTAAGAGCTCTGGCCAAGAAGTTATCGTTCATAATTGGAGTGAACTTACTGGTTTTGTACTTTCAACCAAAAATTTTCCGTTCTTCTTGTATTTTAACGTGGGGTTCTTGGTGTTTAATTACTACATGTTTCAAGTACTTGAGAATTTAAGGGTGTGCATATCTATGTATTTGAGCAAAGTAAAAGTGTGTGATCTCAAGTTGAATGGACAAAAGGAAACAATTAAGCATATGTAATGGGCCAGAATATTTATAAGAGCATATATAAAATATAAAACCACACACAGTACACACACAAAAATGTGTTGAAAAGATGTGGCTCCTCTAGTTTCTCGAGTCCAAATTACCAAGTGAAGCTCACAATCTAATTTAGACATATATAATAATATGGTCAATACAAACTAGTTTTGGAGAAGAGAGTTTGAAGATGAGAATTTAGTTCCACTAATTTTTACTAATTGCCCAGAATTAATGATCAAAAGATCTTTAAAGAAAACAAGGAAAGGAAGAGATAAGGAAAGAATCACAAATTTGAGAACAACAAACTTGGAATAATCCTCAAGATCTTCTACATGCTTGGTTGATTTGGACCATTCATTCATTGTCGATATATGGCAGCTTGGAAGACGTACGATATTTGATCCTGTAACTTGTTCAAAAGGAATATTTGGCGAATATAGCCTCTTTAATTAAATGATCACTAGGAGGAGACCCATGTCGCCTTGATCAAAGCTCAAATTATGGAGGGTACGTATTGTTGACGTGTGTTTTACAAGCTTGAGTAACGTCCAGATTTCAAGATAGTTGATCTGCACAGGGAGAGATGGCGGATTGGGTTTTTAAATCCTTAGAATACTCTGATGTCTTTGTTAAAGAGAGAATTCATATATATAAATGCTAAGATCAATTACTGAAATTGTTTGTACATACCTTCTCTCTTCATGACAAACTTTTTCTTTTATATGGGCTGAGATACCAATCTAATATGTGTCACTAGCCGGAATTATAGAGGAGGATGTCATTAAATCATCATCATTTTCTTACCCTATTATCTTGGGTCATTTATCATTTTTATTTCTTCTAAATAATATTTTTTTTAATATGATCATATTTGGGCAATCTATTCTCATTTTGAATATTTATATTGATCAGTTTATAATAAATGTGAGATGTCACATTATCAAACATTAAATGCCTCTAAGAGTTTTGATTATTATATTTTTCTTGTGGTAGGGATAAAGATAGTGAATTTAATGAATTCACTAGGCTTAATTTAGAAGAATCGACTAGAAGAAATATAGTTAGGTTGATTGGAATCGGAATTCAACTCTGTTTCAGATATTTTTTTTCTTGTTCCTCCTAAAATACCTTTGAGAAACATATTTTCTTTCTTATTCCTCCTAAAATATCTTTGAGGAGAGGAGGCGGATGCCAAGTCTTTTGGGGACCATCAATTTATACCATAATTTGATTATCCTACCAAGTTATAGAATCGAGCATGCTACATGTGGTACTTTTGAATGAGCTGGCCGCTGTATATATATGTGTGTAATATTTTTATCTCGATGTATCATGTACTGTTTGCTCACGTGTAGTGCATATTTAAATGGCATATATATGATCAAGTTGGCCCTTAGATCAATACATGCATCTTGTCCGTATTAATTAAAGAATAACTTAAAAGGTGGATATTTAATTGCATATTTAACTAATTAGAAATTGCAGTTAATGCCCAAAGGATCATATTGGATAAAATATTGTGGTAATGATGCAAGTGGCGAAAATAGCGTTTATATAATCATAAAGCATCATTTGTAATATGGTGCGGTGCATAAATTACAAGTAGTTATTAGATTGTGAATAAGAGGCCTTCACAATCATGACGGGTATGACCAAATAAGTCACGAAAAATGGAAAGCAGGATTGCCTTTTTCATATACATATTCAGATTTTCTAGTGCTAGTGCTTCTCTAGCCTTTTTTTATTATTTTTTTATTTTTCTTTTAGAAAGTACCCAATTTTATTGAAAATTTCTCAATTTGACGGAAGAATATTATATAATACTGTAATTAATTACAACCTGACACTTAGGGCCCTTTCGATTGTATCCATAGAACATGAGCAAATGAAAATTAAAAAATATAAAACCGAAATAAAATCAATCTAAGATTTACGTAGTTCGACATCGTATTTATAATTTTGAAACTATAGATTATTTTATTCATTAAGAGTGATAGACAGTAGCTATTATACTGTTGCACACTTACACACTTTCATTATATTTTTTTTTTATTTTGTTATCTTTTTTTAAACTACACACCAGTTTGTTTTCTTTCATTTTTGTTATTCATTAGATGAAAGATGAAATATATAGTGCTGTTGTATAGCATAAACTATAATTATATATAATATTACTCTTAATATATTTATAGCAAATATAATTAATTAGTAGGCCGTAAACTCTTATTGAGAATCAGGTTGGATCGGTTTAATGGCTAAATACGTACCCAAGCCTGATTAAAAATATACACAAAAAAACTATACGTTCGAACTTTTATTAGGTCGGATCATCAAATCGGGCTACCCACAAAACCGAACCATGCTCCAATATATATAGTGTAACAGTATGCAGTCTGACTGTACTGAAAACTTTTGGTGGTCAACTAAAGCACCTATCTATATAGGAAACGTAGGCAAAAACAAATGTAGATTGATACACACTACAATAAAATGATTTATTTATTATTATTTATAAAAAATATGAGGGATCCTATTTAAAAAAAAATTGGGATTTTTTTTTAGTTTTTTATTTTACATGATTTTTATATAAGTATTTTAAAATAATGCTGTGATTTTCTTATATTTTTAAAAATATTTTAAGATGTTAAAAAAATAATGTAAAAAATTTAAAATTTTAAAATTTTAAATGTTTTAAGATGTATGTTTTATTTATATAATTTTTCTAACATTTTAAACTATTTTTTAAAAATATAAAAAAAAATCACAACATTATTTTAAAATAATTATATAAAAATCATGTAAAATTAAAAATTAAAAAAAAAATGTCCCAAATAGAAATCCCAAATTAATAGGAATTTCTAAGTAGGGATCCCAAATTAGTAGGAATTTTTAAGTAGGGATCTGGGATCCCTCAGATTGCTTGGATTATTTATTAGTAATAAAAAGTCTATTTTAATTACTATTAATTTATTTTAATTGTAAATAATTATTTTAATCGTAAATATTATTAATACTTATTTTCCTTACCGTGACGGCTTGATCATGCAAGCGGCCTCGTCAGTGGATAGTGAACAAACACGCCATAATAATGTTAAACCAATCTTCATTACTCAACATGATTGTGCACAATCATACAAGCAAAAGAAGTGAGAAATTCCGAGACATATTGAACCATTTTATAAGTCTTTAGTACAATTTGGCGTACTTGATGACCCAACTTCGGAAAACTCATAGTAGTTAAAATCCTTCAAGTCAAATATCTCATCCAATGACCAACGAAGCCCTGTTGCGAGGTGACGTTCATCGGAGAAGGTGGACGTTCTAGTCTCTGCGGATGCAGCCTCAACTTCCACTGTCATTGCTGCCCTGCTCTCAGAAGTACTAGACATTGGCAAGCTTGAATTTCCACTGTTGAAGCCAATAATATTGTCGTGGTGGTTTGTTGAAGGTTTAAGGGCAACTTTAAGGCCTGCAATAAGAAATCTTTGGTGGGGTGATGCGTAGGGAGTTCCCTTATGGGTTGTGATGTCGCAGTGCCTGCAGAGTAGTACTCTATCCTCTAAGCAGAAGAAATACCCATTTCTTTCCTGCACCCATAATTTGCAGTTCTATGCATTAATGATAAAGCCTTGATCATGACTAGGACTAGATATCATATATATCTACATTACAAATACAATTAAGGGAAATTTTCTGTTAAGAAAATAAAATATCAATATTTTATCAATAATTTCTCGATTGATTGTCTTAATTAGGCTATTGATCTGTAATCTGTTAAGATAAAGCCTCGTTATTTGTATTGATTATTATGGTAGCCGCCCGCGGGTACGTACCATATAGAAATGGAAAATTCTATATATACATTGAACTACTATCTCACTTTCTTCCTACTAAATAAGATATGATACATTTTATAATCATGGAATGACCATTTATTAAATGTATCTTTATCATTTAATGGTGAAATATATCACATCTTATTTCATAACATAAAAGTTGGATAAGAGTGTGATGTATAGTATTATTAATTGCCGTGCATAGAAATTGGCAAGAGGGAGGCAAACCTGGCAGACATCACATGGAGGGAGCTCATGAACATGCGAAGAGGAGGATGACGAAGACGGCAATGGGTGTTTGAGGAGACGGACACGCTCATGCTTTTGTGACAGCTTGTTAGCTGCATGCACCTTCTCGTCGCATCCCCTGCATAGAACTGCTTCATCCGCACAACATAGCACCTCTGCCTCCAATTTCTCGCATATGTCGCATTTTATTTTCATATTATCTTCTTCTTCCTCCTCCTCTGTAGATGAGATATATCTAGGGTAGTTCTTGAATGCTTTAAAGAACACACAATTATCTCCTCAACGATATGTGAGTGACCCTGTGGATACAATCGACCAAAAAAACAAATGAAGAGAAACAAGACACGAAATGCTGGTTATAACAGCATATGGAAAGAAAGAAGTATAGTAGATAAACTCACAAGCTCATTTCTGCTTTGAGGTTCAAGGGAGTGGACATCGTCCTAGCGAAGCCAGCCAGCCTGCATGCACACACCTAAAAGCTACATTCTTTTCCTTTGTATTATGGCTTCTTGTTTAAATAGGCCATTTGCCAAGGAGGGATCCAAGTATATATATATATAGTGAAGTGTTATAGTCATAAAGAAATTATATAAAAATAATTTTATAAATTGAGATAATTTTATGTAATTTGACGTTAAATTTATTTTTTAATAAAAATAACTATGTAGTTTGACAAATTAAATAAATTTACATCAGTTTGTAGAATTATTTTTATATAATTTATTTGTAATGAAAGTGTTTCTCATAGATATATACTGATGTCAAGGAGGAAGAAAGGCCGGATTTATTGCTGTCTCTAGTACATGAAAACTCCAAAACTTATTCAATGTACTCTTCTTATGTTCTTACATCCAGTACCTTCTCATGATCTCATTAGTTCTGCATGCGTTAAGGATCGAGATTAAAACGCTGGCCCATTGCCCATATGTTGAATCAGATCGGAGGGGACCGCACGAGTAGGGTACAGCTGGAGCAGCTTTGGGTGTGACAGTGAAACCGCCATGAACGACCCATCTTCTCTTGCATGGTTTGGTTGCAGTGTTGGTCCATTTGTCAGGGAAATTGGCATGGGAGGTGACTGCAAATTGATGGTCAAATCTTCTCACCACTCGAGCTGCTGCCATTGCGCTTCTTTTTAGTGTTTATCTTTGATGTAGCTAGCTACTGCCAAAAACTAAATTAGATATGGCTTGCAGTGAAGCATCCAGAACTTGACCCTTCATTACTTGGAGAGGTACTGCATCTGAGAAAAGTGCCAGGCCGCCAGATAAAACATCAGTTTATAAAATCTGCAAGATTCTATAATATCCTTGGGTCATTGGCTCATATCAACTTGAAGGATTCGACTCGCTATCACATATATATAACGACCTTTCGCTAACTACGTATGAAAGATACGGAACCCAGTACTTGATGATCAGACAGTGATGATTCTTAAAAAACAATTATAAATATCTCCTCCTACTCCCTCATTTCATTTTTTTTTTTTTCATTTAGGGAAGGATTGCCTGAGGAGTAGAACTTTCGGCAAGGCATCCTACTCTTTCGAAGCATAAGCAGTCGGAGGTCGTGCAAGTTTGCACCAGTGCAACTCATGCAAACCTTGTCCTCTTTATAGGATTGAAGGAGAGACAGAATGCATGGGCCATTTGCACGCATGCTAATTTATTCAGCAAAAGAGCCTTGGGCTCGCCCTAAAGTCTAGGGTCCCGTTCTGCAAAAATTGGAAAGGCCCAACGGGCCCATTTCTTCTTGGAACATGGAATACCGAAGGTGATGTTTCGTTAGAGATGTGCTAAAAATTTCATAAAAATAAATTTATAAATTAATATAATATATTAAATGTAATTTATAATAAAAAATAATTTTACAACCTCACATATCACTTGAACCACGTCATCTATAAATTTATTTTTATAAAATCTCTTTATAACCAATACATTTATCTTTTAATTAATATTTTCACTATTTCGATATAATAAAATATGTTTGAACTCACAAAAACACCCTAAGTTCTTTTTTGAACTCGAGAACTCTGAATAGAAGTGGAATAGAAAATATTTATTACTGTTTTAAATGTTGTCTGAAATATAAGACTCTGCTTGATGTAAGAAGTGTTTTTATCTTATTTTATTATTATAATTTTTTTAAATTTTTATACAAAATATAATAAATAATTTTAAACTTTTAAATTTTAAAATAATAATAACAATATTAAAAACAATAATCTAATAATAATTTATTCAAATTTCAACTTTAATTTTTATTTTAAATTATTATTTTAATAATTTAAATTATTATTCATATGCTACTTTTTCAATCACTTTAACCTCAAATTCGAAAACAAGAAAAAAAATTAAACGGAAAGAACGGGACATGAATCGTCTGGAACATGTTGGAAAGATCTTGCACCCTCCCTTCTCTACTGTTAAAGGCTAAAAGCTCAGCTTAATTTCCCCACGTGAGAAAGTAACGCCGGAACCTTCCCTATTTCTCTAGACCTCTCCAAAGTTTTCCAACGTCTAATGCATGTCCCTTGGCTCCCTTCCCCGCGTAATGATAAATAGCATGGCCTCCAACTCCCTCATTAACATAGCACACTGCCTCAAAAAGATCAGCCTGACAACCTTCTCCTACTTTTAAAAAACAAACTCTAGATCAATCCTAAATAACCCAATATAGTTTCAGCGCACACAAAATAAGCAACAAGAGGAAAAATGAGAGCACAAGTAAAGCATGTCCTCACTTCGTTTCTCTTACTCTTTACTCTTGTTGGGTTCTCCAATGGGTCTTTGCTGCCACTCATTGAGCGTCCGGGGAGCATGTTAGCTGACATATGGACAGACCCGTTCCGAATGTTGGAGCAAATCCCAGTTGGCCTTGACAAGGAAGACATCGCCTTGGCAATGTCTCCGGCCAGGGTAGACTGGAAAGAGACCCCCGAAGGTCATGTTATAAAGCTGGATGTGCCGGGACTGAAGCAGCAGGATCTGAAGATCGAGGTGGACGACCGGGTGCTGAGAGTGAGCGGAGAAAGGAAGAGGGAGGAGGTTAAGAAAGAGGAGCACTGGCACCGGATGGAGAGATCTTATGGCAAGTTTTGGAGGCAGTTCCGGTTGCCTGAGAATGTGGACCTAGATTCTGTCAAGGCCAAGCTGGAAAGCGGTGAGCTCACTTTGGCATTCCCAAGTTGTCCCCTGACAAGATCAAGAGCCCCAGGGTGGTCAGTATTGCTGCAGAAGAGGACGAACCAGCCAAATCCAAAGTGCAGAAGTAAGGCCAAGCAGGAGCATTAAAACTACGTTACCATGGACAACTCCTTAGCGAGAAAACTATGGTTATGTGGCTTTTCACTGTGAATAAGGGGTGTCAGTTTCGCTTCTGTTTTTTCTCTTTTTCCTTTTGAGTCTTGTTGCAGCATTTGCTGATGTAATCTCCTAAAGTTACTCCTAAGTCATTCTATTTCCTCTAATAAACTTCAAATCTTTTCGAGTATGTTAGAGCATTAGTCATGGTTTCGAGGGGGAAATGACATAATTCTCCACGTGCATTGAATTAAAGGATTTGCCAATTATACCCTATATATAATCACAATCAGAGCTTCCATGATCTCTGATGCAGATAGCGAAAATATATTTACTCCCACTCCCATCTTCTCTTAGTTGCAGAGAAGAGTAGCGAACTGAATAAGAGATAGAACCGTTGCTGACCTCAGTTCAAAATAACAAAATCAAGTAGACTTTCCAAAGTTCTGTATATTTCTTCTGTTTTGGAATGCGATTTATCAGCAGAATAAAACTGATAAACTTGGTTGTCAACTTCAATCCAACTGCAACCTGGAGTTTTATAAGAATTCTGCTCCTCCAACCTCTTCCTTACTTTTCGGACCTCATCCCACTTCCCCAGCTCTCCGTATATATTGGCCAGCATTATACCATAACCACCATTATTTGGATCAATTTCAATCAACTTTTTTACTGCGAATTCTGCCAAATCCGTGCGACCATGAATCTTGCATCCGTTTAGCAAAGAACCCCAAACAACCTCATCAGGTTCCATACTCATTCCCCTAGCAACTTCCATGGCTTCTTCAAATCGACCTGCTCGAACTAGAAGGTCTATCAAGCAGCCAAAGTGTTCAATTTTGGGCTCAATTCTATAATCCCGAGTCATCGATTCAAAATAAGAAAGGCCTTTTTCAACCTGTCCACCATGAGCACAAGCATTCAACAAGCCAAGAAATGTAACCTCATCTGGTCTGACATCATCCTCACATTGCATCATCTCCACAAACATGTTAATTGCCTTCACACTTTGTCCATGGAGAGCAAAAGAATTGATCATGGAATTCCATGAGGTCACTGTTTTTTTGGAGGTCATGTCAAAAACTCTTCTTGCTTCTTTCAAGCTCCCGCATTTACCATACATATCTACTAGAGCATTTGAGATGAGTGTGTTGTTATTAATCCTATTTTTGTAAACATAACCGTGTATCCATTTACCAAGCTGGAGCATGCCAGTATGACCACAAGCTGGGAGCGCACAAATAACTGTAATCTGATTCGGCCTATTACCTCGATGCTGTCCCTCCAGCGCATTGACCATTCTTCTGAAGAGTGAAATTGCCTCGGGGAAAAGGCCGTTTTGAGAGCACCCTGCAATAACAGCATTCCAAGCCGGAACATCTCTATCCGGCATTTTTTCAAACAGGGATATAGCATTACCAATCTCCCCAACTCGGGTGTACCCAGAAATCATAGCAGTCCATGAGACAACATTTTTATCGTACATTTCATCAAACGCCTGTCTCGCACTAATGATATCCGAACAAATCCTCGAATACGAATCAACAAGAGCGGTTTCCACAACCGAATATCGACCAAAACCAGATTTTAAAATCTGGGCATGCACCATTTTAGTGCCATGAGATTCCCAAGCCTCGGGACAAGATTGCAGGACGTGTGGATAGACAAAATGATTGGGCGGAGGGCGTCCCCTACGAACCATGTTGCGGTACAATACAAATGCCGATTCATGATCGGGCCGAGACGCGTAGGCAGTAATCATAGCAGTATAGAGATATTCATTGGGAGAGTGAAGATGATCGAAGATGAAGCGAGCGTACGAAAGGTTGGCGAGAGAGAGAGCGCAGAAGCGGACGAGCTTAAAGGCGTAAAACTGTGTTTGGCTGTAGCCAAGGGTGGTGAGAAAGGCTTGAAGTTGCTTGAGATGGTTGAGGTGGTTGCATTTTGCAAGTACTGCTAAAACGTGTTGGTTTAGGACCTGCTGGTTCCGAACAGAGTGCATTGTTCTTACTTCTCTACTTGTCTTTGGGGCTCGCTTCCATTAATAGTCGTCAATTGCAGATCTTCCTTGGAAACCAACGTACATGAGTTCCGTCAGGCTTTTGATGGCTCCCACTAATATGAGTGATGTTAATGGGAAATTTTAAATAGATAAATTTTATATAAACTTTAAATAGATAAATTTTATATAAAAAATAGGGAAAGGTGGGGGTAATTAGCAAAAAATTTTAGTGTAGTTATCTTCTTCAAGCGTGAGTCTTTTTTCATTGTGAAATGTTCGATTTTGGATATAGTTTAATGCTTAATAGGTAAGTTTGTCACCACAATTTTACCAAAATAAAGCTTAAGTATCAAGCTTTATTCTCACAATTGGTTTTGTTCGAATTCTTGACTTGAAAATTATAGAATATTAGTTCGTACTAAATGAGTTGAAAATTATAGAATATTAGTTTGTACTAAATGAGTTATTTAATACTTTTAAAAAAATGTTTTTTGTTAATTATCTTATTAATAAAGAATAGCTTTTTATTATCTTTTGTAAATGGATTTATTTATTTAGAACAATGTTAGGATGACTACTAAATGTGCCCATCAAATATATATATATACTAGTATAAATGAGTTTTTTTTTCTTTTTTAAGTATTTTTCAATATTTTTAACTATTAAAAAAATAAAAAAATATAAATTTATTGATAGTCACTTTTTTAATTATTAATAAAAAATAAAATATATGATTGGATACATTGATGGGTTTATTTGATAATTTATTATCACTTTTTTCATAAAGATTTACCAAAAATTTGTATATTTAAATTTTGCACAAATCATTTTAGAATGTCATGCGTACGAAATTACATGGATAAGTGATACGAGGAAGTAATTATTTCTAATAAAAAACATATTTTTTGGCAAAAAAATTAGGATCACATTTTCAAGAGAGTCTTACTTGTGATAAAAAATACTGTAATAACAATTAATATAATAAAGATTTACAAATAAATAAACCATCTCTTATCTAACAAAGACAAAACAATAATCAATAAAAGGCAATCTAAACATGCTTAATAAACAATAAACGATTCTAAACATGCCTAAATAAATAATCAACAAAACCAACAAGCCAATGAAAACCAAACGACAACTATTTTCTTCTTAAATAAGGCAAGCCACTTTTATCAAGCCTTATCGAACCTCTAGCTGTTTTGTGGCATTTTCAAAGCATAAGTGTAAATCAAATCATTTCCTTGCGTACCTAATTTTGTCAAGAAATCACAATCCACACTTACGATTTCCAATCTAATTAATAATCAACTTAGGATTCATGTCTATCTCAATAGAATCCAAAACCAGATGTCTAACATGTCGCAAACCATAACGCAAACCCAGAGCCTCTGCACGACTATTAGAGTAATAAAAACGTTGATATTCAATGGGCTGGCCAACCTAATTTGTCTGTTATCTGCGTTTGTGTATGAGAATAATGAGCGTATTTTTAAAGGATCATGCTACTGCTGTATAGTGTAGTATATATTGTTGGGCGTATTTTTCAAAGATTTAAAAAATATATAAATACATTAGTAATTATTTTTTAAAATATTAAGAAAAAAATTTAAATGAGGAGGCAAAAATATAGGAGAAAGGCACGTACCACTTTCTAAAAAAAATAAAAATAAAAAATAAAATTTTTATTTATGACAAAGGAATACCATGACTATAAAGAATTACACAAATCAAACATAAAAAATAAATAAATAAATAAATAAATAACATCCTGAAGAAACATATATATATCAAGATTAAGAAATTCTCAGACAGGGTAAATTAAGTTGATCAGTTATGATCAAATCCCTTGAAATTTAGGCATTTGTTGCAAGGAACTCCAATTTTTGGTCACGTTTTGAGTATCTTGCTTGGCTTAAAGGTTCGCTGGAGCATTACTCTCTTTATAAATATGTTTCGCTCTGAAATCAACCCCATACAAGAGAGTTCTCTTTCCAATATGAGGCATATCCCCCTTATTTTGAATGCCAAGTTCATATCTTAAGTTTTTGATCTATACGACAAACAAATTGTAAGAAAATACAGTGAAAAAATATTTCAAGTTCAGTTTAAAAAAATTACTTCACAAGTTTATTCAGACTGGTCAATTACTGACATTTCCTCTTGGTTAGTGCATTACGTAGTATAAAACTAGAGTGATACTAAATAAATTCACCGCCTAAAAATAATTTCAAGAGAAGTAAAAAGAGAGAAATTTTCTTATTTTTAAATGGTGCCAAAAATTAAACTGATGGGGATTATTTATAATCTACCCACATACGTCTGATTTTAAAGGCCAGCCATTACACTGCAATTAAATTACAATTATAAATTTGTAACAGCTTGTAACGTATGGCATTAAATGCCATACATTACTGGCAAAGAGAGGGAGGCAGCCCACTTGGGCACCCCTCTTGTTCACACAAATGTTGCACTACATCAAGATCAATTCTACAGTCATAACAAAATTTCATAAAAATAAATTTATAAATTAATATAAATTTATATGATATATTAGATTTGTTTTATGATAAAAATAGTTTTAAAATTTAATATATTATTAAATTATGTTAGTTTGTAAGTTTAAATTTGTAAAATCTATTTTTGTCTAGAATGTTTATCTTAAATCAATATATGCATACTTTCTCAAGTATCATTCAAGTCACGTGTGAATCTTATGCGGCAACACGTCATTTCATGTCCAATATTTTATTTTGTATATTTTATTATGAATTCTACTACATATAATCATTTTTTGCGTATATTTTGTATACTCTATTAATATAATTGTTAGTGGCCGAGTGTGTAGCCATTCATATTAGTAAAGTATACAAAAAAATCATATAAAAATAACTGCATATAGAATATTTGTTTTACTATTCGTATAAGAAAATTCTACTTGCAAGCGAAGGGGAATGGTCCCATGCACGATAACCACGATGTCAAAATTTGACAATGCCCTATTTTTGAAGTTAGAAGAAGCAATTGGGTCATCTTATCATATTTTTTCCTCCTCCTCTGGTGATCTACATTCTTCTTCCTCCTTTGCTTAATAAACATTGCTCTTACCATTTTTCTAAACATTTGAATCCTTTTTTTATTTTGAAAACGAGTCATCTACTTCATAAAAAGATTTACTATCTGTTTTCTTCTTCGTTTTAGATTTCATTTTTTCTCGGGTGGTCTAGGTGCTCATTGATGAGAGTTTATATTTGGTATTTGACCAACCTAATATTTCCCTCACTAACATGTTGGCTCATTGGTTACACTTCCTATGATCGTTGCTTGCCCACCTTGGATGTTATAGGCATCAAATTTGTAATTTGCCATCTCATTATTTTCCATCAAAATTGATGTTTAGGCATTTGCTTTATCTTTGATGAACAGCATATATCTATCCAATAAAATACCCATAAATATAATAATTTACAGAAGTACATAACTCTACAGATCGTGTGTCCTAGTGGAAATTGATATTAACTAATCAATATAACCGTGTGACTTTATTACAAATAATTTTAATTTTACATAACATCATCTATTTTAAAAAATGTTATCAAAAAGAGTTGTAGTTGTATAGTTTCTTTAAATGCCAAAAAAATCACCTTTTTTTATTTTTTTCTTTTAATAATTATTGATTAACTATCTTATAAGATATTGACAAATTATAAAATTAACAAGAAATAATTGTTCAAAAAGAGAGAGATCAACCTGTATATGAAATTATATATATATATATATTTTTTAAATAATAGGGTGCAGTCCAACATACCGACAACTCTCTCACATAAATAATACAACTATTGTACTAATTTATACAAGGGAGGTGTGCTGGACTGCCTCTAGCAGATCTCATATTTGAAATGTTATTAAGTTTATTAATTTTTATCACTTATTTTATTCCCTTAATATACAACCACAACCTTATAGTTTTTTAATTCAAAAATAAAAACACAAATCTAAAATAGTAGAGAAAATAAAAATTTTAATATTTTAATATTTGTATTTCCGTAATTTTCCTCGAAAATATATTTTTAATTTTTTTTTTAATAACAAATGAGTTGTGTAAATGACGGGGCATAGTTCCTTTGTATATAAGCAATCTGATCAAGCAGGAGGAAGCGGTGAAAAAACCAACACAATCCTCTCTGCCACGAGTACACAGGAAATACTACCGCGAAAATGGAAGCAGGAGGAGGTGGAGGAGGAGGGAATACGCTGTCAGAGATATACCAGAACGCGAAGAAGTTGGTGTTGAGGACAAGGGACGCGATGGAACGCTTGGAACGCCTTGAGTACTCGAGCGGTAGCGTTGGGATGGACTCTCCGGAGCTCGCATCCTCAATCGCCAGGGACATTACCCACATCCAATCCCTCTGCGTCGAGATGGACCGCCTCTGCCGCTCCCTCCCCTCCAAGTCACACCGCGATCTCTGGAAACGGTGAAATTTCTCTTTCTTTCTCCAATGAATTTTGGGGAAAGGAACTCAATTATTCTCGTTAGGGTTTGGATTTTGTTTGTTATATTTCTTGGCCTTGGTCATAATCCGATTAATATAGGAATCGATTCATTTTAATACCGTGCGAAAGGTTCATTTTTCACTGGGCGACCAAATACCTTGTAAACGAATCGTTTCAAAACAAATTCTTGGCTCGGTGATTGTTTTCTTTTATGTCTGTTGAGCTTTAGTTCAGAATCTTTAAGCATATAGGTGCCAATAGTACTTTCACGAGCATTGGATCTGCAGTTTGTATGAAACTTATATTATATCATGATCTTGCAATTTTTTATAGGATCTGCAGTTTGTGTAACTTTTTGCGGTATACAGGCAGGAATAGGATCCTTTCATGTAGGAGAATTGATCTGGAATGATCCAATCACCCAAAATATGCAAGAAAACCCAAGAAGGTTCAAGAATGTTCAAGAACTCGTATGGAGAGAAACGAATTTTCTGTATTATGTAAAAGTGAATTAAGAGTACAGAGTAGTCCAAATATATATACAAGGTAAGAGTGTATGTGAAACACACGTGGAATAAGCTAAATTTACAACTGAAGTAACTGTTTAGAAACTTTTTTTTTTATAGGTAATAAGAGAAATTTTATTCCAAGTAAATAGGCATAGTCCAAATACACAGGTAGATAGAATTTAGAACACCTATTTACTAGCTAAAACAGAAAGGCTACAACAAATCATTACAATCAATCCCATTCCTTAGAAGATTTTTCACCCGAAAAGTAAAAGTACTAAGAAAGAAATCCCTAAAATCCCCAAGAGAGCGTTCGCTATTATGAAAACACCTCTCATTCCTCTCGGACCATAAGCACCAGAAGAGATAGAGGGATCATCTTGGATGCAGCAGAGTTAAAACTACTCTTGTAATGCCCCAAACCCAAAATCCAAACTATAAATGCCTCAATACCTGTCCAGCAAGCAAAGAAATCCACCACATGCACACTGTTTACAAACTAACTATTTGCATACTTCAATATTCCACATGTTAATTTTTACAATAACAACGTATGCTTGTGTGCATGTTTGGGTCATTTCTACTATGGATCTAATGCTTCTTAGAAACACAATGACCAAAACAAGCATGTTTTGAACTAGATTAGATACTATCCATTTCAAGTGAAATGGAGAGGGTACTTATCTATAGAACTTTTTTTTTTTTTTTTTGGATAAGTATCTATCGAACAACTATTAGTGTTGATGCAATTTAATTATCCTGTATGATACAGAAAAGTTGAGCAAGTAGGAGAAGAGTCTGAATCTTTGAAACAAAGTTTGGATAAGTATTATTTAAGGAATCAGAAGAGGATGACGGAAGCCAAAGAGAGAGCGGAGTTGCTTGGAAGAGCTGTATGTAATTCTTTCTTTAGCTGGCGCTGTAAGCCAGCAGTGGAGATTCTTTTTGGTTTGGCAACAGAATTATTTTTCACTTCTGTATCTTACCAATGTATTTTTTTTGTTATAGAATGGGGAATCTCACGTTTTGAGAATATTTGATGATGAAGCACAAGCAAGGCAGTCATATCGTAACTCTGCCCGGATGTTGGAAGAAGCTAGTTTAACTGGAGAGGCCATCCTGTCTGCAATGTCAGGCTCGAGGGAACGTCTAAAGGTATCTGAAATTCAGCCTGTGTACTCACAATTGCTCACCATTCTGTTCTCACAATTACATATACCTACATATATGGTTCATACAATAAGCTGTTGTTGATAAAGGATGGGACTATGAAATTTCAATACGGTCCCGGTCTAGGGGATTTCTCTCCCTGGACCGGACCGAATACACATCTTTTTTTTTTTTATATATATGTATATATATAATATAAATAATAGTATATAAATTATAATATTAATATTAATATAGATTAAGAGTGGTAGTGTAACATATTAATATATAATATATAGCAATATACTCTTATAATATTAATATATTATAATTTATAGTAGTTGACTAGTTGTAGTATAAAAATATAAATTATAGTATATCTATATAAAGTATTAGTAATAACTTATCAGTAATAAGTGTATTATTATTATTATTTAATATATTATTACTAATTTATCACTATTTACTAACGTATAAATTTATAATATATTATAATATTAATGTAATAATGTTATTAGATATAGTTTAACAACCTATGATATATCACTAAAACACTATTAATTAATTATTAATTACTCTTTGTAGTTCTTATGTTATGATTACATGTAGCAATTATAAATATTAATATTTTTTTTAACTATATATTTTTTACTTTTGAGGAATGCTATTTATGATCAAGGTGAAGGAGTACTTCATTGATTATACATTCCCAAACGCTCTATCTAGGTGTTCTTTAATAACTTATGAGAATTAAATTAACTAATTAATTTATGGGGCCATGTGGTATATATAATATATAATATTAGTTATAACTTCTAGTATAAGACTAAGTCTATAAGTATTAACTTATTAAGTCTATAGAATATAAGTATTAAATTATTAAATCTATAGACTATAAGTTATAACTATATATTTTGTTTAATATTTAGATGAGATTAGAAACTAGTAAAGATGATTATTTTTTATGGAAGTAGTACTAGTACATAATTAATAATTTATAAACTTATTATAACAGTTAAATTATAGTGGCAAAGATGAGATTAGAATTAGATGGTATATATTTAAACATTTATAAATATATTTAGATGATATTAGAAATTGACAAAGATATTATAAGTTTATAACTCAATTTTAGATTTACTTTATTAATTTATGTGCCAACTGCCAAAGGCCCAAAAATATGGAAGAATTAAAAAAAAAAAATATTGAATGAAGTTAAACGGTAATGTTTAGCTCCAATTAAGGACTCTTAAAACTTAAGGATTGGTCTTTTTTTTTTTTTATTTGGACTCTTAACTCTTAAGGACTCTTAAAACTTAATAGGAGTTTGGACCGAATTAGACCGGATTGGTATGGACGTAATAGGAGTTTGGTTTGGTACAAGGTGGAAAAATTTTTAAACTGAATGGAACAAGTCCACATTTTTCTAGGACTGGACCGAACCGGACCAAACCATTTACACCCCTACTTATGACCGGGAACCTCTCTAAGGTGAGGCCCTTCGGACTCACTCCTGGGGAGAAAATCCTGAATCCATGAGGGTCCATGAAATCATGGATTTGTGGCTAAATGGAATGAAGAATGTTTAGATTGGATAAGTTCTTCACTTTGGGTGTGGAGAGAACCACTCGCCAAATGCTTTAATAACTAATACACATTTGGTAAGATAAACACCCCTTAAAAATGTTGCCTTGGGTTGACTTCAAAATATTAATGCTTTTTAATATTGTGCTTGTGGTAAATGAGTCTCATAATCTTGGAATAAAATTATCTCATTCTCACTTAATATGAAACGTATCCATTTGGTACTAAACAATGGGTGTTTTGATGATTTCATTTCTCGGAATGTACACCAGCCATTTCAAGGGAGCCGAAGGTGGTAATCTGTGGATTTTCATTTGGTATATGATTGTGTTAGGTGGTGGTCCCAGGAGGCTCTCTCTTGGATAAAGACACAATGATAAAGACTCATTAGGCATCCCTGGATATGCTGCATGCGAGTTGGGGTTCTTGATTGCCATGCAGGATTCCTTTTTAAGTAGTATTCTTATATTCTTTTGAATTTAGCTTAAAATTGAAAAAAAGTTAAAAACCAAGGTCTAAACTGCTTGGGACAGATCATTTTCTCGACAAATAGTGGTAATATCCATTGAGTTGATTGTTGCGAGGAGGCTGATAAGTAATTCTTACATACTTTTATCCCTGGTTCAGAAAGCACAACGGAAAGCACTCGATGTTCTTAACACAGTAGGGCTGTCGAATTCCGTATTGAAGCTGATCGAGAGGCGGCACCGTGTTGATAATTGGATTAAATATGCAGGCATGATTCTGACACTCGGCATTGTGTTCTTCATTTGGACGTGGACACGATGATCCACCATTTGGCCTATTTTACGCGTAGTTCGTTTCCTCCGTATGTATTTTTTTTTTCTTCTTTTCTAGAACTTGATGCAGTTTTACATTTGAAATGTAATGAATGAGATTGTACAAACTACAAAGGGCCAGCCCCATAACTGAAAATACGGTTTTATAAAATTAGTGTAATTACGGAAACTATATACTAGCTCAGACTTCTTCTCTCCATGTCCATTTTAAAAACTCAAATGCAGTTTAGCTCCATTTTCGGGATTATATGTTGCATGTTTTATGGATCCATGTTGGTTTAACATTCACGTGGCTGCGAGGAAAATGTGATCAACTGGGAGTAAGTTTGGCTTGTTTGGCGTGCGTTGTCTTTATTTGATCCTGGTTTTTCCAAACTGATGCCCATTGAATCCACTAGTATTGTTTATTTATGGTATGAAGTAATAGACATGTCTAATATTTAAGAAATGATATGGGGTCCTGATGCGCCCCCGGATGATGTGGCAGGTGCCACATCATACCTGCCATGTCATCCGGCGTTATTAATTTAAAAAAAAAACGTAATAAGCGGTTTGGGATTTTGAAATCCCAAATTGCAAAATCAAAAACACGAAAAATGGGAGAACTAAATGCGAGATGATTCTATGGCCGTACCCATTCCGTCGGAAGTCGTCGTCGCCTGCGATCCTTGTCGCTTGCTATCATTGCCGCATGCTATCGTCGCCGACTGAGGGTTCTGTCGCCTCGAGTTCTCTCTTCTCCACGACCCCAAGAAGCTCCCCATCGTCCTCCCTCTGGCTCGATCCTCCATCCAGTCGTCTTCCCATCGGAGGTATCGAACCAGCCCACATCCTTGAAACAGAGCCAACAAACCCACGAACCCTTCTCATCTTCCCTCCTTTCGCCTTCCATATGAAATCTCTGCCCTAAGTCCTACGAAATAAAAGCCTTTACCTCACATGAAATCTGTGTCCCGAGTAATATTTTCTCGCATTCCTTTATTTATTATTACTAATCGTATGAGCTTAGCCATGTTTATAGGTTACATACAGAGCTTCTTTTTTTTTTTTTTTAATCCGGTATGAGGGGTTTTAAAACCTATATAATGATCTAAATAGGCCATGCCATGTAATGAATATGTTGGAATAGGTTGTAATATATATAAAGTTGAAGGGATGAAATGTGTAGAAATAGTTGAGAATTGAGCTCAAGGCCGAGACTTCGCTCGATACTCGCTCGATATACCGCTCGAGCGAGATTCAGGCAGTGATCTCGCTAGATGTTCGCTCGACGTTTCGCTCGAGCGTGAAATTGAAACGATGCGTCGTCTGAAGAACAGACGCCTCTCAACCAAAGAGGTACATGAATTTACCGTTGCATTCTCGCTCGACTATTCGCTCGAGCGAGAATCACCCCGAGATAAAGAGGTCAGGCAGTAACTTCGCTCGACCCTCGCTCGACACCTCGCTCGAGCGAGAAACGGTAAACTCTGTCCATACGTGATTTTTCATGCACACCTCTTTACTCTTTATAAATATAGTCGTGAAAGACATGTCTAAGTACAAAAAAGATTAATCTCCCTCTGTTTCTATCATTATCAATAGTAACTCTAGGAATTCTACAAAATTGCTATTTGTAGAATTCAAGACTTTGTTGTATCCTGGAGACGATTTACTAGAAACCTATTAGCAAACTCTTTGTGAGTGGGGGTAAATATCGTCTTAAAGACAGTATTTTCTTACGCTTCAAAATCTTGATAAATTTTTGGATTCTCTTTCCTTTCTCAAAGTTCTCCAACAGAATCTAGATCTTCATGATGAAAATTTATCAAAACAGGACTGAACCTACTTTGAGTCCGAGGTGAGATATAGCTTCGCATTTTGTTTGATCCTTTTTTAAGTTTACGTTTGGACTCGAACGATTTGATTTTTGTGAACATTATTTTCTATAACGAAGATCTTAGCTTCATTGCGCGCTTATTTGGAATTTGAATAAGCTAACTTTTTTTTCATTTTCATATTCATTCAGAAATTAAACGTATATACTAGGCTTTGTTTGAAAATTGAAATAGGATTTGGACTTTACCATAAATAGAGTGCAGTCTTGAATATGTTGTCTTCAATTGCATGCTCATCTCGAATTGATATAATTACGAATTCTAATATTTTTGTCAAATGAATATACTAATAGCGAAGGCTACCTTGGATAAATGATTACCACAATGATTTTTGGTTGTATAAGACGATATGCTTCAGGAACTCATGGGACTTTACCGCGAGTTTGGAGGAGATTGAATTTGAATGCATTTCTATGAAAAATGATAAAGGTTTTTTAGGTTAGATACACAGTTTTATTTTACTTATATATAAAAAAAAAAAGGTTAGATACAGAGTTTTTTTTTTTTTTGGGGGGGGGGGGGAGTGGTGTGAGGGATTTTAAAACCTGGAACATTTTTGTGAAAAATTAAAGCTAATCATCTTTGATTATTTATCTTTGGATTGTTTGAGAAAGAGTGTAGTTGAAGTGAAGTTTTCAACTTCGAAAGATCTTAATGATATACTAGTTAATTTCCAAATCACCAGTTGAACCAGTTGCTGTTTTTTTTTTAATCATTCGTTTTTTTTTTATACACACTGATTTAGATATAATATGAGCCTTGTTATGTGACATTAATTGTGTACGTATGAATTGGTTTGGTTGCTGATATTAATTGTTGTTCTCAAAGAAATGGTTAGTTAGTTTTATGTATTAAATGGTTCAAGTATTAAAATATTGAAGGAAACCCCTCTATGCTGAAATCCTCTGTAACTGTTTTTACAGTGAATGAAATGAGACTTTTTTTAATAAAAAAAAATGCGCAAGTGTTGATGAACAAGTGGGGATTAAAGCGTTATATGAACATTAAGTTCCACACGGGTTATATACTAGGTGAAAATGAGTTTTATAAGTGATTAAAAGCTTTGCCAAATATGACCCGTGTTGGACGATATGCAAATATAATGCTTGATTGTGAAGGTGTTGCGTTAAGTATGCTGACCGAGGACGTTTTCTTACTCAATGAATACCAGTTTTCTTACTAAGGTTGTTTACTACAGTTGCTCAATTTTCTAACAAAAGTCTCCTGCTATAGAAGAAGTTAAGAGGAAACAGGGCCATATATTGGCAAAACCAATTTGTGGAGGCTGTGCTACTTGGGACATGTTGAAACTAAGGCCGGGGAATAGCCACACTTTCAGCATGCATTTTTTCTTGTAAAGTTGGGGAATGCAAATATTCTCATGTACTATTAATTAGAGTCTCTTATTTTAGTTTGTGTCGTTTGGCACTAAGATAAAATGTAAAATCTCCTATAGGTTTCTAAAGTTGTAAATTTAGTACTACGATGATAACTCAAGTCTGGAGTTGTACATTGTATAATTGTATTGTATCCATTGTTTTTTTTTTTCTTGAATGAGAACTACAAGTGGTATATTATCCTTCAATTTGAGTACAAGTTTAAGTACTTAAAATGCATGTTTCTAAGTTTTGGTATTTTAGTTGTATGCTTGGGATTGCAATAGGCTTTTGGTGAGAGATTTTAACAGAAGCGCACCATACTATTTCTCCACATCAGCAAGTTGCTTATGTGCCAACTATACTTACGTTTCTATGGGCTAAAAATGAAAATAAACAAGCCATCGCATACCATCATGTACCATAGTTACTATATATTCTCAAAATACAGCCATCAAATCTATCATTTATATTTATGAAATTACAACCAACAAACTCATATCATTAAACTCATACAATTGCACCTGAAACCAACATCATATTTAGACCAAAAAAAAAAGTCTCATACCATCCAAAAATAACTACAAATAAACCATTTGCTAGACTAATATCACTGACTTAATATCACTAAAATATTAAATAGATCCCTAAATAAAAATTTGCTATTTAACTCAACATCCATCATAAAAGAATGTTCAAGCTATGTCCATGAGCAATACACAATAAGTCTTTGAGCAATACACAATAAGTCATTAAAAGGTCTCATCCTACAACAAATACATTAACAACACAAGTTCATCACTGTCTTACATTAATATAAAAAATACATTAAACGGGTATCATTTTTGTGGTTGTGTTCCATCCAACCCAAAGTTCATTGGTTGTGATCCATCCAACTCAAAGTCTACCGGTTGTGATCTATCCAATCCGATTTGCATTTGTAAACAACAAAACTCAAATATTAATAATATCATTTTACTATTTACTATTAAAACATCAAAAGGGATACACTTACACTTTCTTGACTTTGAATCACTATTCTGTAGACCTGAGTTCCACTAATGTCAAAAGCTGTGTTTTCTGGAATGACCTGATGGGAAATAGTCGTTATCAAACATACCCAAACATTAGATTTCAAATATAAATATATACTTATTAATATACCTACACGTGTCCACCATCAGCATTGATCATATCCATCTTTGAATCGCGAAATAAACGTCTCTGTGTGTCCATGACTTGTGTATTTCCTTCACTTTAACTTTTCGCATGTTCATGTCCATCTCTATTCTGGATGCTCTCCACATAGATGGAGGTCTGCATTTCCCATGTACCGCATGTGGACTGCGTACTTGTCTAGAATCATTGATAATAGTTGTGTCCCCTACCGTACCAGCAATGTTCGAACCTATTTGAATCATTGATGGGAGTTCTTGGTTGGCACGATACAACTCAATCATTGCATACAATTTGATTTTTGCATCCTGGGTCAGCTCTCTCGAACCTGCTGCAAGAGTAATCATCTAATAACAAATGTTCAACATCTCTAAATATCTATTAAAATCTGCCTATTGTACCCTGCATCAAAGCTACTGTTAATCAATGTGTATTGCCTTTTGATATCCTTCCTCCATCGATAAAAAATATAACTATCTGGCAAAATTTTAATGTCATTACTCCTAAATAGGGCTAAAATGTGCCTACACAATATCTCACTCATCTGGAATAATCTACAAGAACACTTTGCAACTGAATCTTCATCACTAAATTCCACAAATAAAGTAACCAATCTAGTGAACTCTTCCAAATGAACATCATCCTCTACTAGATAAGTCTTCACTGCACCATCACCTTTATGTAACTTTGGATTCAGGTCGTACGTGTCAGTAATTTGTTGTTGTACTTCCTTGAATTTAGAAATCATGTACAACTCTTGAAACCTCTTCTCAATTAGAGATCTTGATATGCAAGGGATTGTGGAATTAAATGATTGGAAGTCTGCGACAATTTCATTCTCACCTCCATGTTGAAATCCCACATCTTCATTTTCATGACTATGCATGATCTTACTTCAAAAGAAGGCCAATAAAATTGTTGTAGCTCACTTTCTGGCAAATCCAATTTTAGCTAGCTGGTATTTTGCAATTGAGTATAAATATTTTGCATTTAAGCTTTTGGTCAAACATATATAATGGTATATACAAGTCTAGTAAAGATCTGATATTACTTTAATTTAATGATATTTGCATCACTTGTTTTTGGAGCTAATTGGAAAATATTGTCTCTGACATGAATCTTTAAAAAAAAAAAATACAAACAAAAGTGAGATGAACTTCTATATTAAGAAAGTGAAAAATACATGTTTTGGGGATGCTCTAAGACCCATAAATTTGGCTATCTGAAAAAATCATCGACTCAATTTCTTATTCAAAGTTTACAACTTCTCGAGACAGTGTCTACCAACAAAGCCACTTGGAGAAAGAGATGAAAGAAGAAAAGATAGCAGTCCAAGTGCTCAAATTTATATTATCCAACTTTAGTGTCATTTGTCATGGAAACAAGAAGATCTTCTAAAATAACAATTGTTTAAACATGTGGCAAATTGTGAGCTATGAGCTGTGAGCTAAGTATATTATTACCATAAAATCAAGTGGATAAACTTGCATTTTCACCAAGAAAAACCTGCTATATGATATTTTAGTAAAAATCAAAAAATTACAAAAACCCTAAATTATTATCAATGTCTACCAAATTACATAGATACGAAATTAAGTAAAAAAAAAAATCTCAACAAACCAAAAAATCACTGTTATCAACCCCAAATCCTAGATTATTTTCAATGTTCTACTTATTGTGATCCTAAAACTGTGCATTTTTATTTTAAAGATTTTAAAAGAGAGAAGAAATCAAAACAAACCAAGAGATGGGAGATACAATGGCTGCTTGTAATGGAAATGGGCCTGCACAGGTCCTGCATGATGGATTTTCTCCAACTGGACTCAGACGTAGACGGCAACGGCTCAGGCGACGGCTTAAGTGGTCGGGTTTAGACAATGACGAACGGATGGCGACGGAATGGAACTCGGTAGCGGGCAGCAGGTCGCACGCGAGGGTTTCCTCTTCAAATCTGTTTCGCGTTTGTACTGCTGCTCTTTCGTTGCTTTTCTTTTCTTTTTTTTTTTCCAATAAAATAACGTCGGATGACGTGGCAGGTACCACGTCTTCCGAGGGCTCCTGTCAATACTCCTAATATTTTGGTTGGGAGAAGTCTCCTCTGTTGGGAATAGATCAATTAACAAGCCGTTAAAGAAAAGTAACGTGGTGGAAATGTAACAAGAGAAAATACGATAATCACACAAAATATAAAGAACACTAAAATTTGAAATGGTTTGACTTAACACTAGTTTACGTTTACTGTTGGAGTCGGTCTCAATTAATTCACTATCAAATAAAAATAAAGTACAAGAGATAAATCACAAGATTCTTACAAGAATCAATTTTCTTCACTTATAAAGTGCTTAGCTCTCTCTCACTCACATTCTCAACTTTACAAATGCTCTTTCACAGAAAATCTAAACAAAACAAACTAAAATCTTCACAACTACGTTCAAATGAACGTCGTTCCATTTATATAAGTGGAATCTCGCTCGAGCGAAAATAGTCTCGCTCGAGCGAACATGCACGAGGCAACGTCAATCTTAGTCCATAGAATATTAGCTCGAAATAAGACATTGAGCGAGCCTCGAACAAACGTCTAAGGTTAATTCTCACTCGAGCAGGATGTCGAGGAAGAGTCGAGCGAAGTCTTTACTTGAAATCTCGTTCAAAATGGATGTCGAGTGAGAATTAAGCGAATTCTTTGTCTAATGTCTCGCTCGAGCTGGATGTCAAGCGAAAATCTAACAACTTTATGGGTTGAATCTCGCTCGAATAAAAGTCAAACAAACATATTAAAGAAATGTTTTTAAAGACAATTCAAATCGGCTCTCAACATCTTCAAACAGAATCATCCATCACACTTTAATTTAATTTGCGAGATCTACTCAAGTAATATTAATCATTAAATTCATTAAAAAAACATTTTTGTCGAATTCGAACCGTCGCTTGTGCTTAACGTTCACATTGCGTCACGCAAGAGCAAAACTACAGAGAGGGGAAGAGGGGATTGGAGATTATTGGTGGTTCTACTTCTGTGGCCTATTTTATCTGAAACCTCACGGATCTGGAAGCCACCAAATACATTTCCGTTTGGTCAAGAAGCCACGTACTTTTTTAAACAAAGGAATATCATATCCTAAATCTAATATGAATTATTTACGAACCGAGTCCGAAATATGTCAAGCAAAGGTTGGAAGAGAGAGGTAGAGGGAGATAATTTAGCAGAGAAGAAAAAGGAAAGGCAGACGAAACCAGTTTCGGTCAAGTTCCGATAAACGCTCGCCACTCGCAGCTTTATCTTACTTATTGCTTTGTTCCGCTATTTTCTCCCCTCCCATGCTTTCTCTGCCTTTCTCTTGCCAGTTATCTCTCTCTCTCCCTCCCTCCCTCGCTCCCCTCCCATAGCCTATTCACTATATACATACATAGTTAACATCTAAATTCTTTGTAGTTCTTTTTGTTTCCTTCTTTCTTTTAACGCTATTTCTTTCTCACATTGTTTCTCCTTCCTTTTGGATTGTTTCTCTAACAAGAAAAAAAAAAGGTGTGTCTCCTTATCGGCAAAAATTATAAAGGCAATTTGATTGGAATGTCTGGAATCTTGAGATGGAGGAACAAGGTGAATCGGATGACGCTGCTGCTGACCTCACACAGCTCCCGTTCCAACCACCCCCAACGGTTCACGCAGGTCTCTTCTTTCTCGACCCACCTAAACCACCTTCAAGTGGGTGCCCACCGCCGGCGCGACTCTCTTATCGGAGTCCAAGAGCGTTACAAGTGGGACCACGGTGGTTCTGACAGCGATGGCCTTAAGCATAACCATATCCGCAAGATTCGTGCGGAGTCTAATTGCCCTCGCTGTTTCAAGCACATGGATCTTCTGTTCTCCTTCTCCAATCGCCACAATTTAACCCCTCCGGTTCCGCTTGGGACCTTGGATACTGTTGATGGTGATCATGCTCATCAGGCTAAGACCGGAGCAGCCGTTAATCTCTGCCCCAATTGTAAAACCGCTTACTACTTTCGGCCCCACAGGATTGTCCCCCTCCAGGGCAGCTTCGTCGAGATAGGTAGAGTCAATAATACACCTTCCAGACCCAGGAACAGCAACAAAGCTGATGGGAATGGTAACGGTGGTGGAGAAGAGGATTGTCGGAATAATAACACTATTGCTAACACAAATAATCGGTTGAAGGCCTCGTTTTGGGACAATTTAAAATCCTACAGTTCTGGTGGGGACCCGCCAGAGAATTGGGCTCCCCCGCCTTCAGGAAATGGCTTGACCGTCCATACTCCTCCCGGGCCGCCCTTTGCGCCTGGGGTTAATGTGGTTCGGGCGTCAGGGCCCGGTGGTGGTGGCACCGCTGGTGGCGGTGATGGAAGAAGTAATGGAGAGAAAAACGCATGGGGCGGGTCGAATTTGGGCAAGGATTTGCCCACGCCAAAAGAGATTTGCAAGGGCCTGGACAAGTTTGTTATTGGTCAAGATAGAGCCAAAAAGGTATCGTTTTTGCTCCCTACCCTTTCTGTGCATAATCGTACCGATCCACACTCTTCTGGCAATGCATAAAATGCCCATCTTGATGCAAGAAAGATGTCAAGGCTTTGTTTTTACATTGTTGGTCCTCTGAGCTTTGCCTTTTGTTATCATGTTTGACTTCCTTAGTTCTTAATTGTGACTCGAATCTTCCACACTTAGAAGATTATTCCTTGTATTTCAGTTTTCCCTATACTTATAACTGTTGGCATTTGTGAGAAATGGAATGCACATTTTGCAATTAAGCGTTTCTCCGCAATCTCGTTCTCTGAGACTTTTTCATGAATGTTGTTTACACTGCAGGTGCTTTCAGTTGCCGTACATAATCACTATAAAAGAATATATCATGCATCCCTGCGGAAAGGGTTAGTTTTCAAAATGCCATTACTTTACTCGTTTCGTGAGACCTATAATAAAAGATATAATACTCATTCAGATCCCCCCCCCCTCTCTCTCTCCTCTCTTTTCTGGCCTTTTATTGTTATTTTGTATTTATCTAATGGAACTGAACTGCTGATTGTAATACATACCAGGCTAGGAACAGAATCAGGAATTCCTGAGAGAATATATGATGAAGATAATGTGGAGCTAGATAAGAGCAATGTCCTTTTGATGGGCCCAACTGGCTCAGGTACAGTTATATCGAATTCTATTTCTTCTGTGACATGCACTGAAAACCATTGGATGATCTATTTGAAAGCCAGCGTATAGAATCTCTGAAATTGTAATATCAAGCTGCCAATCTGACCTTCATGTTGTGAATCAGGGAAGACACTGCTTGCAAAAACACTAGCTCGATTTGTGAATGTGCCCTTTGTCATCACTGATGCAACAACTTTGACCCAGGTATACCTGTTTCTTATTGATTTATCTATATAAATTATTGAAAAATATGCAAACATGGAATCTTAGCCTACCGAACATGGAAACATCAGCATCAGCTTTAGTGAGTTTTTAGCTTGCTTGTTATCTATTATTACCTACTCAATTGCAAGCGAACTTCATTTTGAAAAGGTAAAAGTCGGCTTGATCTGATATTTCTTTAATGATTTTGTTTGGCTACATTCTTCTGGGATGTATTTGTTTATTTATGGTCATTACATTCAAGTGAAGGAGGCAAATAATGCTTTAATTTCCTTTTGTTTTAATATTGCAGGCAGGTTATGTTGGAGAAGATGTTGAATCAATCTTGTTCAAATTACTTGCGGTATGCTTCTGTTTTGCATCTTTAGATTACAGACTGAAATTTTTTTGATCAATCATGGAAGCATATTGCTTCCATGACCTATTCTTGGAGTTCTGAAAGCATCTCATGATCTTTGCAATGGTTTGATTGCTCTTCTTTCATTGTATTTTTTTGTATGACCTTTTCTTGCATGCTTTTATTTATGTAGGATGATCGATTTTTGTAACAAGATACTTGTCCATTTAACTTATCAAGAAGGGAGGTACTTGTAAAAAAAATTATCAAGAAGGAGGGGTTACTGAGGAGATATTGCCTCCTTTACTTGAGATGAAAATTTGAATACAGTACAGAGTGTGTATCAAATTTATATTGACCCACTGATCTGAACGTTTGATCCAATGATCCCAATTGAATTCTGAGCAAAAGAATAAAAGAAGCCAATAGAATCATTCTAGGAAAATTGTTTTTGGCCATAATGTCTGATGCGGTGTTAACATCTTCAGTCTCTTTTTACCTTTCTAACTGTTTTTTTTTCTTTTTCTATTTTTAAATTAAAAAAAGTCAATATTTACTTTTGCTCCAATTTGGTCATCTAATTTAACTTTCTTTTGTTTTGTATCTTCAAACATTAAGTTGAGCATCTTTTAGCCTTTCAGCTTGTGCTTTCATTTCTGTTGTCACAGGATGTTAATCTTTTTTCTCGTCTTTTGGCATTTAGGCAGCTGAGTTCAATGTACAAGCAGCTCAACAAGGGATGGTGTACATTGATGAAGTTGACAAGATAACTAAGAAGGTTCTGTGATGTTCTGGCATCATTTTTATTTGGTTACATGTGCTGGTAATTTATATGCCTGAACCATTCTTAACTCTCTTATTTTTCAGGCTGAGAGCTTAAACATTAGCAGAGATGTCTCTGGTGAGGGTGTCCAACAGGCATTATTGAAAATGCTAGAAGGAACAGTAAGTCAATTAGTTCTGCAATCTGCACTGCTGTCATTCTCTTCAGTTTATTTATATATTATGCATTTTCCCATCAAAATCTGTTTGGATGAACTTTAAAGGAATGCTGGTTCTGGTTTTTCTACTTGTTGATTTCCTGCAGGTGAACTGTAGAATAGAAAACACATGAGAGTTATATTATCATGTTTTTTTGATAGGTAATAAGAGAAATTTTATTCCAAGTAAATAGGCATAGCCCAAGTACACAAGGAGTATACAATTGAGAGACACCTAGTTACAAGCTAAGGCTGGAGAATTAGAACAAGTTGAAACAGTCATTCCCATCTCTTACAAGATTAGTAACCCAAAATCTGAAAGTACAAAAGAAGAAAACCCTTAATTCCTCTAAAGAACGTTCACGATTATTAAAACATCTTCCATTTCGTTCAACTCACAAGCACCACAAGAGACAAGAGGGAATGATCTTCATGACAGCAGGTTTAATGTCTTTCCCAACAATGTCTGGCCAAGTTGCAAAAACATTCAACACGTGCAAGGGCATCACCCAAGAAAAACCAGCCCTCGAAGATATTGCATTCCAAAACCATGTGGCCACCTCACAATGAAGAAAAAGATGATCAATAGATTCGCCGTCCTTTTTGCACATATAACATCATTCGATGGTGTGAAAACTCTCTTCCTCAAATTGTCAATAGTCAGAATTTTTCCAAGGGAAACTAGCCAAGAAAAGAAAGCAACCTTACTAGGTACTTTTGGTTTCTAAATACTCTTCCAAGAGTAATCCTCAACCCCATGACTTGATAAGGCCTTGTAATAAGATCTCACGGTAAATCTGGAGTTATTAGAGTGCTGCCACAGCAAACTATCCTCTTGGTTCTGGACAATCTTCTTTTCGTACAACTTTCCCAAAAAATCTAAAACTTCATTAGCTTCCCAATCCGGGATATCTCTAGCAAATTCCACATTCCAACAAATCAAATTGTTGGAGATGGAGTAAGAATCAGCAATGGCAGCCATTTTATTTTTAGTAATCCCGAAAAGATTGGGAAAAGCATCTTTAAGAGGAGAATCCCCACACCAAATATCATGCCAAAATAAAAATTTTGCCCCATTTCCCATTTTAAGGGTAGTATGCTTAACAAAAACATCCCATTCTATTCGAATAGACTTCCATAAGCCCACTCCAAGCCTCTAACTTCCTTTGAACACCAATTCCCTCAAGACTTTCCTTGAATGTCATCCACAATAGTTCTACATGGAGCACTTTTCTCAAGTTGATATCTCCAAAGCCACTTACCGTGGAGAGTTTTATTGAAAAGTCTTAGGTTGTGCACACCTAAGCCCCCTTGAGAAACCAGAAGACAAATATTTTTCCAACTCACCAAATGAAAAGTTTTTTCCTTCCCAAAACCATCCCATAGGAAATTCCTATAGAGACTCTCAATGGTTTTGGCAACCCCAGCTGGTAACAGAAAAAGAGAGAGGAAGTAGGTAGGAAGATTAGTCAAAGTACTCTTAATAAGAGTAACTCTACCCCCCTTAGACATATACAGCTTTTTTTAGCCGGGTAGCCGCCTCCTAATCTTCTCGATCACACCATCCCAAATGGCAACAGATTTATGGGAAGCCCCCATGGGCAAACCAAGATATTTAATAGGTAGAGCATCTATCTTGCAACCCAAAATATTGGCCAAGTCAGAGATGTTTCTAACCAAACCCACAAGAACAATTTCAGATTTGGAAAGGTTAATTCTTAAACTAAAAACAGCTTCAAAACAAAAAAGAACTCTCAGAGCCCGAAGATGATCGTTATTGCTGTCACATAAAATTAATGTATCATTGACGAAGAGCAAATGAGAAACTGTAGTGATGCCCCGGGACTCATTTCCCACCTCAAAACCAAACAAAAATCTACCTTTAACAGCCGCATCCAACATACAACTTAGAGCATCCATCACAATAATGAAAAGAAAATGAGATAAGGGATCTCCTTGCCTCAAATCCCGAGAGCTATTAAAAAATCTAACTGAGTTGCCATTTACTAAGATTGAAAATCTGGCTGAGGAAACACAAAATTTGATCCAATTACACCAATTTTCTCCAAAGCCAAATCTTCCAAGGATGTACAGCAGAAAATTCCAATTAACATGGTCAAAAACTTTTTCCATGTCCAATTTAACAAAAATTTCAGCTTTCCTCATTCTTAAATGACTTTCCAAATATTCATTTGCTATTAAAACTGAATCAAGAATTTGTTTACCCCTTATAAAAACATTTTGAGATTTAAAAATGATCTTGTCCATGACTTTGGTAATGCAGTTGGCCAGCATCTTGGCAATGATTTTATAGACCCTGTTCACCAAATTAATGGGGTGAAAATCCCTCAATTCCACTGCTCCCACTTTTTTAGGGATGAGAGCAATGAAAGTCGTATTAAAATCTTCTCAAATTTCAGCAAAGAATGGAATTCACTGAAAACATTCATGAAATCATCTTCACAATGTCCCAACAAGCTTGGAAGAAGGCCATTGTGAAACCATCCAAGCCTGGTGCTTTGTCTTTATGCATACCTTTAACAACATCAAGAACATCGTCAACCTCAAATGGTCTTTCCAGCCAAACAGCATTCAAATGATCAATAGGCTTGAAAGGCAGCCCATCCAACTGGGGTCTCCATGAAAATTCTTCTCTAAAAAGTTTCTCATAGCAGCTCACTATATGGTCTTCGATATCCCCAATGTCAGAAAGAACAATATCGCCATCTTTTAGGACTTCAATAGAGTTGTTTCTGCAATGGGAGTTCGCCATTTTATGGGTACAATTGTCACCTTCCTTCAACCAAAGAATACAAGACTTTTGCCTCCATGAGATTTCCTCCATGAGAGGTAGATGTTTAATTTCAGCAAATATCTTTCTTTTTTTAATTGATTCCTCAGGTGAGATAATGCCCGCAATCTGTTTATCTTCCAATAATTGGAATTGATCTAAAAGCTGTTTTGTTCTATTCGGAACATTGCCAAAAGTATCCGCATTCCAACATTTATGATCTTTTTTCAGCGCCTCAAGTTTGTAAGCAAACACAAAACTTGGGGTTTCAGAGAAATTATAGGATGACCACCATCTCCTAACCAGCTCTACAAAGCTCTCGTCTTTCAACCACATATTTTCAAATTTGAAGTAACTTTTACCTCTAAAGATACCACCACAATCCAAGAGGATAGGGTAGTGATCGGAAACAGATTTCTGCTGTCTTTTTTGCCTCGACTCCAAGAAAAGAGTCTCCCAAGATGGTGAAAGCAAGAATCTGTCCAATCTAGAACAAGTTCTTCCATTAGTCCAAGTATAGTCTCCTCCCATCAAGGGTAAATCAACTAGATGAAGCTCAGAAATAAGGTCCGAAAAATCAGACATAACTTTTGAAATCTGAGAGACACCATTTCGCTCAGAAGGGAATTTGGTGACATTAAAATGACCTCCAAAGCACCACGGAAGATCCCACCAACTATAGAAACCAGCCATCTCATCCCACAAAAGTCTTCTACAAGAGTCCAAATTAGGGCCGTATACACCTGCAAAGGCCAATTCTAACCCGTCATCCACATTTTTGAAGTTACAAGCCACTAAAAATTTTCCCACATAATGATTGATCAAATCCACTACTCTTCTATCCCACATGATAATAATACCTCCCGAGGCTCCCACGGATGCTAAGGCAACCCATCCCACCCAACAACAATTCCAAAGACTATTAATCACTGATTGATTAATAATCTTCAATTTAGTTTCCTGAAAGCAAACAACATCGACCTTCCATAGGCGCTTCATATTTTTCACACAAAGGTGTTTTCTACAATCATTTAAACCCCTTACATTCCATGACAAAATCTTAGGCTTCATTGAGAAACATTTGCAGCCCTCTCCTTGCCTTTAGAGCCGAAGGAGTTCCCAAGCTGAAGGAGTTATATTATCATGTTACTATGCTAAAATGTTAAAATGTAATACAGGGGGAACCAACATGCTACTTGGTCCGTATAGGCTTCTCAACTATATGCACAATGTTGAGCTTATTTCTTGTGATATCTATAGGATGGCATGCAGGTTATCATGGGTCTACTTTTAAGATGATCTAGGGTCTGTGTAAAGGTGGTTGGCACACATGTTGTATTAAACGGTCAAACATGTGTTCTTCTGAATCGAACTATATCAGAGAGACTAGCAGGTAACACATTGAGGGCTGAGTAAATTGGAAGGGATTCCTTGGAAAAGGTGTAATCTAGAGAAAGCTCTTGATTGAAATGAACCAAATGGTGTTTATTGCAAAGGATAAGAATATAAATGGGGATGAGGGTGTTGAAGAGCCTTATAGAGGAGTTTGAGTTCATAAAACAATATATTGGAGAGTAAATATCCATCAGAAGGTGGTGGCCCTAAAACCCAATAGAAGTGTTGAGTGCAGCGCATAGGCTGCATGCCAATGTGAAAGCACTTGCAACAGAATCAATGTGAAGTTATCTGCATTAATTACATAGATTTTGTATTTGCATTATAGGGCTCTCATAATTATATGTCTCTTTGTTCATTGTAAGTTTTCATTTCTATAAAGAAATTACTTGTTTTAAAGTTAGCAATCATCTTTGTTAGAAGCCCAAACTAAATTATCTTTTTCTTGTGTAGATAGTCAATGTTCCTGAGAAGGGAGCAAGGAAGCATCCTCGGGGTGATAACATACAGGTATAGTAGGCCCAAAAATGTTCATTCATGTTTCATTATTTTAAATTTTGTTCTTGTTACATATATTTCATATCAGATTCATCATTCTTTTTTATTTACACGGTATATGGGATTGATCATTCTTGCATTGTTTTGTGCCATTTTGTGCATTAGTTGTTTAGCTTTCTAAAAGAAGAAAATCAAGCATTTTATTTTCACTCCATGTTTCCAAGATTCTTTTTTCTAGTAAGTAAAAGGAAAATTTTATTAACACTAAGGCACTACGGAAGTTCGTGCCTGCTTATCCCAGCTACAATAATTATTGAGCAGCAATCCATCTGAAGAATGGCACTTGTATATCCTAAGGCATGGATCTGTGCTTTCCCCTATTAGAGAAGGGCGAGGTTTGGAATCCTCAAGCTAAGACATCGTAGCGCCTAGAGATACAGGTACAGTTCATCACCTTACTTATCCAAGTGTGTTGCCGGATAGTCTGATATGCCATACTATAATTTTCCTGGGCCTAGCCCACTTTCTCAACTCAGGTCTTAAGTTCAGCAAATTTCATTGTTGACAAACGCTTAAGCTAATAAGACAAAGAAGTGGGGAGTCTATCCTTGAATGAATCAGTGGAAACGAAATAGGTAAAGCCCATGTACACGGGAGACAGTGAAGGGTCTTTTGCTTTGTTTTGAAGCTGTCTCTTGCCTAAAGGTGAATTTAGGGAATTCCAAGATGGTGTTGGTGGGAGAAGTGCTGACATTAGAGGATTGACAAGTATTTTGGGCTGTAAGGTAGCATCTTTGCCTTTGAAATATCTGTGTGTTCCTCTTGGGGCCATCTAAATATATTCTAGGAACCTGAAATTAAAAATGAAAATCATGAACACTAGTTCCATTGAGCATTATGGCTGAAAACCAAAGCAATAAGGTGTGCACAAAAATATTTCGAAGTTTCTTCAGTGTGTGCTCCCTATCTTCAAAGCACCGCTCAATCCTTTGGATCTAGATACACCACATAAGACACAAAGGAATCATCCTCCAAACTGCAACCACCTAAGGACAATGATGAATATCATTCCAACAAGCGAATAAATCAGCCACCCTCAAAGGCATCACTCAAGCCATGCCAATTCTACTAAAAATCTCATCTCACAACGCCCTTGCCACCTAACAGTGCAACAGTAAATGATCCATTGATACTCCATTCTTCTTACACATGTAGCACCAGTCCAAAAGAAGGAGACCACACTTCCTCAAATTGTCCATAGTCAAGGTTTTGCCAAGAGAGGCAATCTATATGAAGACAGATTCTTTGGAAGGCACACGAGACCTCCAAATACGCTTCCATGGGAAAAAAATTAAAACTCTGCAACGCCAACAGCTTGTAGTAAGATTGAACTGTAAACTCTTTGCTCCTTTTTGAGCCTTTGCATCCTATTTTCATCGCTGCTACCCAGCCTTCTAGAATATAAAAGAAAAGACTGAAAAATTCAGAAACTTCATTCAATTTCCCAATCAATGAGCTCTTCTCTTCTCTTTCTTAGCTTTGGTTTGTAACTAGGTGTTTCTTTTGTATACTTCCTGTACACATGGGCTACGCCTCCTCCTTTATGATGAATAAAGTATTAACTTATCAAAAAAAAAAAGAACCATGAGAAAAGACTTGCAGATCTGACACAGAGGCATCCCGATCAATAACAATGCAATAGAGAGCTGGGAACACCCTATTGAGAACGAGATCACCACACCAAATGTCGTACCAAAATCTGATCTGAGAGCCCTCACCAACTGCAAAACTAATTTGAGTGGTGAAGCTCTTCCAGCCTTATAAATCTCCATAAACCCACTCCGTACGCCCCTCACCTCATTAGAAAGAACCCCCCCCTCCCCCCCCCCAAAAAAAAAAAAACGGGTAGAAGATTTTTGTCTTTAAGTAATTCAGTCAGCTTTGTCATGGTAAATTTAGCAAAATGAGGAAAATTTGTGTGTTTGTGCTTTTAGGGTTTTAGTGTGGGAATCCCATGTGATCAACTCAAAGCTCGTAGCTCTTTTTGGAGGGTAAATATGTTCTTTTACTTCCATCGATAGAAGCTAAAAGTGTACAAGATGAGGATGCACATATTGATGCAAGGTTACTGATAGGGCTAATTTAAATCTTTCTTCTTTGTAACTAGGTGTTTTCTCTTATTTATCTTTTTTTTTTTTTTTTGCCCAGTAAACTAAACTTTATTGTCTTATTTATCTCCCCATGTACTTGTGCTTCGCCTAGGCTTCTATTGATATTAATAAAATATTTACTTACAATAAAAAATGGGCTGACTTAAAACTATCAGAATTACAGTTTAATTATGCTTATATTTGTTACTTATAAAAAAAAATTATAATTATATCTATCTGTCGGCTTGTATTTTAGCTGAGGTAATCCACGAGGTAAAATTTGCTGGGTAATGAACATATAAGAGACTAGGTGTTACCATACGAATGAGGCCCTTCTACTAGTGCAAGTGAAATTATCCGAGTCTAACTTTGATTTACTGGAAAGAAGGCATACACAGCATGTATTTGCAAATGTTTTCTACCATAGCTGTAAAAATTTGATGCAACTAGTGAAAGTGCATCGTTATTAAGAGATGTTGGTTAGGATCGTACATCACGGCTTTTCCTTGAGAAGAAGGAAAGGAAATGGGTATGAATATTCCTTTTTCCTCATCATATAAAAAAGTAATGTAACCAGAACTGGGAATGACTACTCACCAGAAACAAACATTTTTGCTTTGGTATTTTTTATTTATTTATAAGAATTTCAAATTTGATTGAAAAATTCGAAAGGCATTAACCAAGTGCACCGGATGTTAGACAAGAGAAACACGTATTAAGTTCTTCTTTGGTCTTCTATTCACCTCTTTAGGATTGCCTTGTTGTAGGCATGTAAATATTACCAATTTGTTTGCTTATCTGTTGCCTCAGTTACATCATTGTTCAGATTTATTTAAATGATTTGCAGATAGATACAAAAGATATCCTTTTTATATGTGGTGGAGCATTTGTTGATCTTGAGAAAACCATTTCAGAGAGGTAATTCCTTTTTAGATTTTCCTTCACAGAATTCCTTTACCCTTTGTTTTTTCTTTCCCTTTTAAGATATCCTTCATTTTTTCTCTTACACAAAACTAACCAGGCGTCAAGACTCTTCAATTGGTTTTGGAGCACCTATTCGTGCAAACATGAGAACTGGTGGAGTAACCAATGCTGCAGTGACATCATCCTTACTTGAGTCGGTGAGAAGCAAGACCCTTTAAAGTCACTGAAGTGGGAATTTAAAGTTTGTATTTTTTTCTTATATATATGTATATTACTTTTGTTTTGTCTACAGCTAAATTAATCTTGTCCAGATTATAAAGTTGCTTTTTGTACCTTCAGGTTGAAAGTGCTGATCTTATAGCATATGGTCTCATACCAGAGTTTATTGGACGTTTTCCAATTTTAGTTAGTTTATTAGCTTTAACTGAGGATCAACTTGTGCAGGTAATGCTGCGTTACACTTATTATTATTATTTTTATGCTTTATGTTTTTTATTAATGTCTTGTTTGTTTAAACCCCTGTATCCCGTATTTGGGCGATTCTCTTGTATATATCTTATGTACTTAAGTTGCAGCTCTTTTTGGTTTTAGTGAAGATGACTTATTCAAGAAAAAGAAAAGAAAAGAAAGCCTTGTAGGTACATGGTTGGAATTGTACTGCATGCTTGTCTTAACTGCATTTTTAAGATTAAGAAGTGTGTGTGTGTTATTTTTACCGTCTGATGTTAAAAACAGTGTGGTAAGCTTTGTCTGAACCATCATGATATCGCATTACATCTTTCTTGATAAAATTTCATAAGTATGCAAAAGATTAATGGACGGGATATCCCTCCTATTTGGAACATATAAAATTTACTTGGGTTTTGCTGTGGTTGTACAGGTCCTCACAGAACCAAAAAATGCTCTTGGTAAGCAGTACAAGAAATTGTTTAGCATGAACAATGTAAGCATTTTTTCACTACTACTAGCGTGTCCTGCTCTCTCTCGCTCTATCTTCTTCCAAGCTTAGCTTGGCCTCCTCGTGTTAATGATCTTTCACCCAATTTTAGGTGAAGCTACATTTTACAGAGAGAGCATTGAGACTGATTGCCAAGAAAGCAATGGCAAAGAATACTGGTGCCAGGGGTTTAAGGGCCATATTGGAAGGCATTCTTACTGAAGCCATGTACGAGGTATGCAATTGTCTCTTTTGGTTCTCTTGCGGTGGCTGAATGACTTTTGTCATTCTTAACTATGCTACCCACAAAACCTTTGATTTTCACTTGGAGTTGCTTTTATACAACTCTTTTTATTCACTTAGAGAAGAATCATGCAAGTGCTTGTACTATTCAGATTCCAGATATGAAGACAGGAAATGAGAGAATAGATGCTGTTGTGGTCGATGAGGAGTCGGTGGGTTCAGCAGATACCCCCGGATGTGGAGGGAAAGTTCTCCATGGGGATGGTGCATTGGAGCATTACTTAGCGGAAACTAAGTTAAAAAACTCAGAGGTAGGAGCTCATATATTGTTTGGGGGCAGGGGGCCTACTTGCATCTGTCTGAGTTTCTTGACTATTTTGTCTACTAAATTATCAAAGGTGTAGACTACTCCTACAAGCACATACTGAAGATGGATACTTATTAGTATAGGAATTAGGATGATGGTGTAGGTGAGTTTTAAATCAACTGGTATTTCCTCCATTATTGGAACGGGGTTGGTGGGCGCACTGCTTGGTTTGGTACTCATTGGATGATTGTGTAACTTATTATTCAAAACATAACTACAGATGGCATATTTTAATCTAGTTTATTTTTGGGGGGGGCTTTTGACCTAACTTCAGGGCTCTGATCTAGAGTGAGTTCGGTAATCATGTGGCTGATCTTTGCATGTTTGCAGGATAATGTTGAGGCAGCGGAGGGAGAGTTGCAGGAGGGTGATTCAGATCTGTCATCTAGAGCAATGAGCATGTAACATCATTACAAACATAGTTACCGTTAGAATGCAGCAAATTTCTGTGTTATTGTTTATTTGTAAAAACCACATGATCCATAGGTCGGTGTAATTATCCCCTTGTAGAACAGAATACCTTGGGGCTCATGTTCATTGGATTAGAGGGAAAATGAAAGTAGAATGTAGCATTGCTAATTTATATGCAGCACACTATCTCTTGCCTTGTTAAATAAGTTTATCATGAAGAGTCAAATTCAGACTGGGGTGTCTGTCTGTTTAGTCGTTAAAGGCAGCCACTAAATCAAATATGGTCAGTAGCCAGTGGTAATTTGTTTACAGCTAATTGAAGTTTTATCACCTTTTTGATATTTTCCTCATTTCCACTTGTCACTTTCCCTCCCTCAGTTTCATCGAAGCATACGGTCTTCTAATAAGATTTGATTGGTAAGACAAGTGTATTATGTCTAAATCGAACTGGAGTTCGCGGTGGTGGAGGAACTAGATCGGAAAAAAGGGGAAACATATTTGAGCCATGTAAAATCGTATTAATTATAGATATAGTAGATGAATCTTCACTAATTCAAGTTTATTTCACTTGCATCTATCTGCCCTTAGCTTAGAGATAGATTCGGCACTCGATAATTTGCCATTGCAACTGACCAGGGCTCTCAGTGTCATGGATGGTTCAATTCAAGCGCACTTCAACCAATTTAGGGAAAGTTTTTAATCGCATGGATACAAGATGATTTTCAGCATATATATATATATATTCATGGGAAGGGATTCCCAATTCTTAATAATCGAAGTAAATTACTTATTATCCATACCCACATATACATAAATTAGACTTGGAAATAGAAAATCATTCTGATGGAAAACCTAGAACTAAAGACGATAAAGGACATTTATTAGGCCTTAGACTTGTTAATGAGCTCATGAGCTTGGAAGGTGGATGGAAGAGCTGGAATTGCTCCCTTCTTTGTAGTACAAATTGCTCCACAAGCATTTGCAAATGTCAACACCTCTCTTAGTTTTCCTTCATCCTGCATAAAAAATTAAAAAAAAAAAAAAAAGAGCAAAGAAACAAAAGAGAGAAAATTAATTGCAAACTCATGAAACCAAAAAAAAATAAAAATTAAAAACTTGTGTGAGTGAAAAAGGAAAGAAGAAATACATGAAAGATGGCAGTATCATTCGCCATGGAAACCAAAAGAGCACCAACAAAAGAATCCCCAGCACCAGTTGTGTCAACAGTATTCACCGAGAACCCAGCCACCTTTCCTTTGAAGCTCTGTTATTTATATCGAAAACATGCCCCCAATCAAATCCACTCCAACTTGATTCTAAAAAGATATCCTTTTTATATCTCCAAGTAAAAATATTATATATTGGGTGGAAATTATGAATAGCCTATGCATTTATACACGAAAATAGAAGGGGCAGGTATATATTATTAATTATAAGAATAATACCTTAGTGAAGTATCTACATCCCTTCTCTCCATCGGTAACGACGAGCAGCTTGAGGTTATCATGCCATAGGCTCAGAACGACATCTTCTTTGCTGGGATCTCCGTGGGTTAGGAATTGAACCTCTTCATCGCTTACCTATATATACCAATTATTACAACAACCAACAATTTAATCAACTAAACATATTTGAAATTGATAAGTAGTAGCTAGTAACTCATGAGTCGTACATTTATTGATTAAATGCTACTATCAACAAGCTTAATTCAGAATTCTACTATATTATATATATCTATATATATATATATATATGTGTGTGTGTGTGTGTGTGTATGTGTGTGGGCGCGCCCGCGTATTGGGTGGATCCTTCCAAGTCCAACTATCAAATCCTAATCCAATCCTATCAAACAAATTTCAAATGTATTATATATATCCAACTAATTAATCTGATTCAAAAATTAAGACTGCAAAAGACCAAACAAAAAGCATATAATTGGATTAAAAGGCCTGAAGGGTTCCTATATATTTAATTAGCTTTATATATATTAATATAATAGCTGGAAGAAATTGGTGACAGCATTATATATATATATATATATATATACCTTGATGAAATCAGCTTGATCCCAGATGCTCTTGATTCCATTTCTGGCAGCATCAGCAGAAGGCCATAGAGGGAGCCGCACGTTTGGATCATATGAAAGCAAAATGCCGGCTTCCTTAGCAGCTTTCATGGCTGCAATGTGAGCCGACCTGCATGGCTCAGATATCAGGCTTATGGATCCATAATGGAAGATCTTGGCCTTCTTGATGAGACCAATGTTTAGCTCGGACTCTTTTAGAAGCATATCCGCACTAGGGTTTCTATAAAACATGAACTCCCTCTCCCCGTTCTTCTTCAGAGTCACAAATGCCAGTGCAGTTCTGGCATCCGGATCAAAACAAACCCCGTCAGTGTTCACCTCGTTCTTCTTCAAGATATCCACTAGCATGTGCCCAAACTCATCATCTCCCAACTGTTAATTGTTGATCATTACACAATATGATCAGTACCGTTTATATATATATGTGTGTGTGTGTGTGTTTTTTTATTATGACTAATTTCTGTTAAAACCCAAAAAAAAAAAAAGGGAAAACTTGAGAAATGGGGAGATCGAACCTTGCCAATAAAGGCAGAGTTACCGCCAAGCTTGGTGATGGCACAGGCAACATTGGCAGGAGCACCGCCGGGTGCTTTGAGGAAAGCAGTAGACTCAGCCAAGGAAACTCCAGCCACGTCAGGCACAAAATCGATGAGCATCTCGCCAAATGCCACGATCGATGGACTTGGACTCGTTGCTGAGATTGTCATTTTCCTTCTCACTTTTTTGAACACTTAATTTCCTTTTCTCTTAAAGTTTTCTTTCTTTTTGATCAATGGGCAGGGCTTTAATTTATAGAGAAAGATAAGAGTCCTTTTGGAGGAAGGAAGTAATCAGCGTTGTATACGGATATGCCAACATAATTAAACTCAATCCATATTTGGATAAGTCTAGATATTGGGATAATTACTGTATTTAATCATTCCTACTTATTTGCCAAAATAATGGATCATAGATATATTATGATAGATATGATATCACGTGTGAAAATATAACCACAATTTTGTATTATATTTTATATGATTCACAATCTAACCAAAACGGAATTCTCTAACTGATTCATTCCCACATTTTGAGCATTTTCTATAGGATCAGATTTGGATAGTGAAAAGAGTTTGAGATAAAATTTGAATAAAATTTTAAATTTTAATATTATATTTTGAAATTAAAAAAAAAAGAATTATTTATTATATTTTATATTGAAATTAAAAAATTATAATAATTAGATGAGATGAGTTTGGAAGATTTTTATATCCTATTTATTAATATATAATACTTATAAAGAAACAAACTAAAGTGAATGCCAAAATATATTCGGATAGAGTAGTTATAATTAAATAAAATATATGCACCCACAAACTCATGCAAGAGCTACAGTGTGGCCGTGCACTTCCCAAGCGTGTAACAATTTTCTTTGGCTGAATAACCCTCCTGCTTGTTTTTGGAATTTATAAAATATAGCAAAATATAGATTACATAAGTCAGAAATTCTAATTCTGAAATTACCTTAGATTAGAAATTCGAAATCTGACTGACTTCCTATTTTAAAGAGATTCAAATCTTGGATAAGGGATGTTTCCCATACTTATCTACCAAATCTAAACATTCAAATTACAAATCCTGTAAATCTTATACAGTTGTACAAATATGTCTATACCCAAAATAGATAGGAATTAATACAAATAATATAAAAGCGAAGCGAGAGAGGCGTAGCGTTCGCTTAGTTCAGAAAGTTGGAACTAGTTGTAAAATCTCAGAATCACATGTTCATCCTACTTTACACACAATTAATGGCAGACAGGTTGACATTCAATGGCATGCATTATTCCCAATTTACTTCATGAGTGCATATATCGAAACATACGGCAAAAGGCTTGATCAGGAAGTGACTAGCCAAAATTATAATGCTTATCCACAGCTACAGAGACATCCCAAGTGCAGCTCATTCCTTTTGGGAACTCGACCAAGTCACCAGCACCTATTTCCACCGACTCAGAAGCCCCATCGGGCGTAACCTTCACTTTTCCTTCAAGCAGATAGCAAGTCTCTTTACCATCATATGTCCATGGGAATTTGCTTGGAGGGCAACCCCACCTGTCAACTCAAATGTGCCGCACAAATTCACATTAATATACACAGCATGAAAGCTATAGTTGTAGATCTGCTAATGCATGCAAAAAGTACACTACAGGTAAAGTTCTTGTATAAAAAAGACACTTTTTTTTAGGCGAATCATATGTACGGATCATTTTAATCTCATATATCCTGCTATTCTCTACGAAAATTATGATTTATTGGCAAAGGGACAAGCACAATTTGGATCTAATGCCACCACCACATTAAGCTCCAGATGGTGATGATGGAGAAGCTTTGCTGCCTATACCCAAGGAGTTCACAAGATAATACTGCTCTCAAGGCTAGCAGCAAAGCCTATGCCCCAGTAGAAAACCAACATTGAGGAGTTGAGAGATTTTGAAGTAGGTCACATGGTATTGGTGCATTTTAGGCAGGAGAGGTTCCATAAGGGGACTTATCACAAGCCTAAGTCAAGGAAGTGTTGGCCATTTAAGGTGTCGAAGAAGATCAATCGAATGCTCATTTGCTCGAGTTATCACCAGATTTGCAAATCATTCACATCTGTAGCAATTAAATCAGCTTGATGGAGAAATAGAAGCTGTGGAAATAAGTTGATTATCTGTCAGAACGCCAACTTGATGTTATTGAACATGTACTTGATGTCCAAGAGACTATATGAAACAGGATGCAGCATTCAAGCCAGTATAGCAGATTGCTGAAGTGATTGGATAAAGTTATAAACTGGCAATTAGCAAGTCAAACTATTAGCAATGTTGAAAGAGTTTGGGAGAAGTGATCCAGAGGTATATGATGAATCTGTTCAAAGCTTTCATCAGATCCAAGTTTTCTCCAGCATCTAAGCCCAAAGCAAAGAACATCCATTGATCCACTTTGTCCAACACACTCCACTCCCTAGGCTTCCATTTTATGTCTTTTTTTGTTTTATTAATATATTATTAGCGTCTATAAAGATATTGTGACTGGCAGGTCACTTTTTTCGAGTTCGTTTGGTGTGTGATGAAGCCTGAAGGGTTTGAAAATCTAAGGCTACCCTGTTGTAAATAGCCATTGTAAGTAGCCATTTTCATTAAATATCATCTGAATATTTTTTAGGAATCTTTGAATCTAGAAATCGATCTTTTCCATTCCAACCTCAATCTTATTTCTGTCTTTGTAATGATCTTTTTGTAATTGCCAAAAATTATTCTTAAACCCTTCATCAAAATGGCTTGAAAGATGAAATCTTTTTGTGATCAGATTCACATAATATCGAAGTTCTTCCAGTTGCATGAATATGTTAGGACCTATCTCGCTCCCAATGCTATAACCAATCCAATTTTTGCTTTCATACAAGTCACATTGTAAGGATGAAACAGAGTTGGCGGACAGGGTCATCGACAGTAAGCAGAAGAAATTTAAAGAACATAATCAGAGTGTTTATGATTATATGGCATCTATTGTTTATGAGTATTCGATGCGTTAATGTTTAACAGGTATCTGGTCCCAGTCTTTTGAGCAAAGGTCATTCCTTTCTAACCCTAAACCCATAACAAGAACGCAACCAAAGATTCCCAATAACTTTAGCCTAAAAAAAAAAGATTCCAAATAACATGACATAAATATCAAGCAAAAGAGAAAAAGGGACAGAGAGACGGTCATGTGCGCATACTTGGGCCATTTTCTGATACCGAGTTGCGTGAGTTTGGATTCGGGTGGGTTCTTCTCGATCTTGATTCCCAGTTTCTCAGTAGCCATGGTCTCCGCTCTAATTGAACCAAACTGCCGCCTAACCCTGTCTCTCGAACAGCTCGCTGAAGAATAGGAAAGAGGTGATAAGGAGTGTTTGGTTTTGGCACATAGGAAAGACTGGCTTGGTGATAGAGCACCAACACGTGCCATGTGCAATGTGTATTCGAGAGGACTCGAGATTTTCTTTTTGGTGTGGGGTGGGGGCTTGACTCGCTTACTCTTGCTTTTATTTTCGTATATTTTACTACTTTTCTTTTCTGTCCCCAAATGGCAAATTCTCATCCGCTCACCCCTTATCTTAAACCGGGATTTTTTTTGGTCGTTGTTTGGGCTAGGTGGATATGGAACGAAACAGGCAAAGCAGGAAACTTCAGGAGACAGTTAAACCATATTAACCGTGGAAAGGTGCTGATATTTACTCTTTCTGCAGAAAGCTGCATTTTATCGGTTGTTTACTATTAGGTTCATATCTTCTGGCCTCTGGGTATATCATGTAGTAAAATGGCATGCTGCCTGAGATTTGATTTGTTGGTATAGACATGATTATACATGATTACTTGTCATTCTCACATAACTTCAGGGGAGAGGGCTTTAGGTAAGAGAGAACTATGTCCAGTTGTGTAGCTCATAACCCAATGGGCCAACAGACCAAAATTGTTACCCATGTCTTTTGTACTAATACTATATAAATTTCTCATCTATTTGTATGACTCATTTTCGATACATAATGAAAAATTCAAGGTTAACCTCTATACCAATCAGATATCCGCGCATCTAAATGCACCAACACTCAGAAACGGTTATCTTGTAGCATGCTCGGAATTGATCAATATATAATGATAGAAAAATTAACTAGGGAAATTCCATGGTCCTTGTAATTTGATGCAGGTATTGATCACATAAACTTTCACACAAAAACATGATCATCAACACTTCAAGAGGTGTCTGTGGTTCTAACGTGGTGAGATACTAGAATATGGTTTTGTTTTTTGTTCTTAATTAAAAACTTCACATTTCAGGAACTCAATACTCCTTATTTCTCAGCTTGGAAACTGGCCCGGGACATCGGAGGAATACCTTGCTGATTTCTGAAGATATTGTCTGGATCAATACTTGTTTTGACACTTACCAACCTAGCAAAGTTATTCAAGAAGTATTTTTCACCCCAAACCCTGGCATCCTCTACAGCATCATCCCCAAATGGAACACTAGTATTTATAACCAGTTCGGTCTCTCCAATGTCAAGGTCCATGTAATTAATATAGGCAGCCCTAGGACCCGCTGAAACAAACGGTGTTGTCAAATTATATAGTTCTCTTATCCAATCCATGTACATGCTGCTTTTGTTTTTATCTTCTTCTTGCCAAGTCACCAGATACTGAATTGAAAAGAGATTTCCTTCTCTATGAGGAAAAGGGATGGATTCACTGCTTACACTTTGCATAAACCCACCATAAGGGTCAAAGATGACATGTCCTTTGGGCTCCTTTTCAAGTAAATCCAGGATCTCCATTATGCCCTTTAAAGGAATTTGGATTCTCACATAGTCTGATTTGGCCTTGAAATATCCTGTGTCTTCAAGATACCTTTTTGTCAAGTCAGGCACTGAGCTTCCATTGCTTAGCTCGGAGAAGAATAAAATTGATTCAATCCAACTCATTTCCAAGCAATCTTCTTCCTCAATATCCAGCTCAGGAAACGCATTTTTTAGAATGGATATGGCTTTGCTTTTAGGACCCAGATAAAACCCATTAAATGCAGCTGATATTCCAGTTGTTACACTTTGTGAAAGACCAGCACCAACAAAACATGACAGATAAAAGTCATCTTCTAAATAGGGCGCAACATATTGCCACTTGTTTACGAACTCAGCTACTTGGAGCTTGCTGCCTGGTCTTAGTACAGTGAAACTGGTCACAATCTGTGGCACTTTCAACAACTGGATTTTCCAAGCATAGACAATCCCCCAAATACCCCCACCACCTCCTCTAATTGCCCAAAACACTTCCTCTCCCATGCCTTTTCTGTCTAACAATCTTCCCCTAGCATCAATAAGAAGCGCATCCACCACATTATCCGCCGCAACTCCATATTTCCTCGACAACAATCCAAAGCCGCCACCGCCAATATGCCCACCAATTCCGACAGTTGGACATGACCCAGCTGAGAATCCATGACTTTTGCTTGAATTAGCAATGGCATAGTACGTTTCACCAAGAGTTGCACCACCTTCCACCCATGCAGTTTCGGATTCCAAATCGACCGAAACTTGGCGTAAATTTCTCATGTCAATCACTACAAATGGAACTTCATCAGTTGCAACATAAGAAGTTCCTTCATAGCTGTGTCCACCGCACCTCACTTTAATTTCCCAAGTCCCTTCTTTTCTGGAACACATAAAAGTGTTCAGTAGCTGCTCCAGACTCTCAGGTAGTATAATGGCCATTGGCTTAGGAATCGTGGACTTTGCAAACCTGAGATTCTGAATTGAAAAATTGAGGAGCTCAAAGTAATTTGAGTGATCATCTTCTACGTCGGGGAATATGGAGAAGTTGTTAATGCCATGAAGAGTTAAACAAGAAGTGAGGTCGGTTGTTAGTGCTGCAGGTAAACAATAAGGAACAACAGAGGACAGGAAGATAAAGATTATGATAGCAGGAAATGGGTTTATCTGGGAGTTCATGACCATGGTTGCTTAACAACTTGGTTTGAGAAGTAATTAAGATGCTTGCTATTGGAAAGAACTGCTATAATCAAGTTGAATATTTATGGAGAAAGTAGTGGAGAATAATCTGATACGTTGAGGACAAAAAAGATGGAGAGATCAATGCAAGGGGGTGTAGAATGTAGATGTGACCGGCCTCTTATTCAATTATCACTTGAAGTTTGATCAAAGAGGAAACTCTTAAATGCATACTTTAATTTGATCGATTCAAACTATCCCAGAAGGTGACAAAACTAGTCTGCATGAAATTAAAGAGGTTAGGTGAAGAGAGAGAGACAGAGAGTTGTGTAATTAATCTTGATCAGCATGACATTATAAAAGAACCAATTCACCATATATATATATACATATATATATATTAATTCAACACACATGCATGCCGGCCAACCATAGATCCAAAGGCTTCCCACGTTTGCTAATGTTTTTTAGCGAGGTAATACTCAATAAAACAAAATTTGTACATAGTTTGTATATCTTTTGCTAACACACCTTATATAAATACAATTTTTAATATTTTTTTTAGTATTTCGATTGAAATGTCATTATTACCACGTTACCAATTTCGTAAAAAGTACGTGAGACCGTATATCCCTAATATTATTCTTAATAAAATTGGTCTCAGGCCTCCCACCTCTCCAAAATTTGAAAGGGTGAATGTCAATAATTGAATATCATAGATTCATATGGGGAAATATATTGGTTTTATTTTCCGGGGTAGCGAACCTTACCCCACCACTCGTTTTCTCCTTTTGTACCGAAACTATCAAGAGCTCAAACCTCAAACTACTTACATTTTTCAATTTAAACCATCGGTTAGGAACTTATCATTAAGATGAATGGAAATTTGGACATGTAGCACAATTTGAACAGAAGTCTTAAAGATGGTGGAAGTTGAAAAATATATATTGATCATTGAGTATATTGCAATTAAATGACAAACTCTAATCTCAACCCTCGTTTCGACAAACCCTCTTTTTATTTTTCGTATTGTAATATGTTAGTTTTAGGAAGACAATAGAGAACTCTCAACCCCCCCCCCCCCCCCTCTCTCCCATTAAAGCTTGTATCTTATAACTGTTAGTTTATTTATGAATGTTTTACTTTGCTGAAGAAAAAAAAAACCACTTGGGTGGTCTGCCATGCTTCTAAAACTCCTCTCATTCATGCTTAGACTAATCATTAATAGGAGTACTGATATATTACATGATCCGTTAAAACAACACGAATATAACACGATAATAATATGTTAGGATTTAGTCAAAACGGGTTCGGGTCAAAATGAATTCACTCGTTAAAATACGATTACTTAACAGGTTGATAGCAGATCTGTTTTGACCCGTTATAATACGTTAAAAAAATTAAAATTACAATTATACCCTTATACTTAAAAGTAAAATTGTTATAATTTTAATTTTAATATTTTTATTATTTAGATTGTAATTTAAAACTTGTAGTTAGTATTATAATTTTTATAGATATTGTGATTTTAATTTTTATATAAAATTATGCTAAATTTAGTAAGTCAAAAAGATTAATTTTAGACATATTCAATCCATTTACTTAAATAGGTTGAAATGGATCATATTGTGTCGTGTTAACCTATGTTGTAATATTCACTAATGAATCCAAACAAATTAACACAACACGACACGTTATATTAATAGATCGTGTTAAAGTTAAAAATTTTGACATGATAAAATTAACGAGTCAAGTTAGGAATGATTTATATAATATAATACACATGTCTTGACATGACACAAACACAATCCGTTAATACGATTTGACATTCATAATCATTAGTACATAAGTACACATACGTCCGTCCCATTTCCTTCTTTTTATCTGAAACTATTGACTTTAAAAGCCTTTGTTTTTTTTTTTTTAAGAACAACAACAAAATAAAGAAATTGGAAAGGAGTTCCTGCTCATGCCGACTTCGTCTCCCGTTGCGTTCAGTTTCCTAATAACAGAAAAGCAAGATAGTAACTAAAGAAAAGATCCATCCCAATGCAAGCATATACTTCCAAACTACAAAAGATTCATGTGGTGGGGTGGAAGTGGATCCCACTCATCTAAAATTAGGTAAGCCCAATGGCTATACCATTGCCGTCAACACCACCTCAAGAGATGCTCTCCATCCTTCATGTGTCAACGACTAGATCACAAAATCCATGCACCTTATACAAAAGCTTTTCGAAAGCCAAATTCTTGTTTAAATCATGTTCGCCTAATTGTAAGGCACGCAAGCATTACAGAAGCTTCATATCTAGATATTCAAGACAGAACACAGACTGTATGATGGAAAAAAAAAATACTTATAGATATAGAATTATTCATAATATATACAATACTCATGAGATGGGAAAAAATTTGGAAGTGATCTTCAACTATACAATCCTACCATCTATTTACAGCAATGTTGCAAAAACAAGAGGTGTCGATCTTAATTCCTTTTATCGTGAAAGAGTGCCGAACTTTATGAGAATACCAAAACAAAAATCAAGAATCGCATTTGTCATAGGCCTTTGATTTTTCTATGACAACCTTTAACATTTTATCCCTCCTCCTAACCTGCAAAACAGAGTTTTAGAGTCGTTATCACTCCAACGCGGCTGAAAAACAAACACAACCATACAAAGGTGTAGAAGGATATTTTGGCCCACCACAGAAAGAGGACCAGAAGGAAATTTCTTTAAGGGCTTTTTTTCCAAACAATATAAAACATGATATAGAACTTAACAAAACATATTATGATTAAATAATATATCGCTAATATATTAAATAGACATAAAATACATTCGGCCGTTGTTCTTCCCTATAATTCTTATATATATATATATATATAGAGAGAGAGAGAGAGAGAGAGAGAGAGAGGGGTAATTCTTAAATCAAAAAGGATGATATGAACAGTACTTTTTTTTTTTTTGATAAGTAAACAATATTATTGATAGAATAAGCAAAGTCCAAGTACATAAGATGATATACAAGAGACAAGACCCATCTAGGTCGTAGATGGACTGTAAGATATGAACAGTAAAAATTGTGAACTATTTTCCAAATCAAAATTTAAAGTAAAAGAGTTCTTAGATACAAATGAAACACTTGTAATCCAAACAACTAAATTCCAAGTTATGTGGCAACTAAGAAAATTACCTCAACCTGAGGGTTTTTGCCTCGCAGCAACATGTCCACACTCTTCTCTGTCTGCAGAATGGGAGAGATTATAATTTTGTATAAGTTGACGAAAGAAAAATATTTACGACAGAAGTAAAACTAAGAATAACAATAAGAAGAACATGAATATGATCAACAATAACAATTGTAGGCATACCCCAAAAAATAGCAATAATGGTAAATTAACAATAGTGCTCTCTAAATAACTCTTAATTTCAAATAAAATAAACGTCAATCAACATACCTGATGTGTAACCCAATAGTGCCTGTCTCTCATCTCAATCAAGAAATCAAATGTTGGAGGAGCTTGCCTTTCTAGAACAGTTTTCTGACAACTTCTAACACGGGCTTCAGCATCTCCCAAAGTGACAGTTTCCACTCCCCCAACCTAAGAGAACAAAAGCAATAAGCGTGGAACATTACCCAACATTCATGCCTTGCATTTGAATATGAGTTTTGCTATATTATTTAATTCAGTTTTTTGCCCTTCTAAGGTTGAATTGCTAATAAGGCCAAAATAGAAAACACGAAGAACACATTAGATGAGATTATCATCAAACTCTTTCACAAAATTATTCTAATTCGTCACCATTATACCTAATATCAATTATGTGGAGAAAAACGAAGCTCAAATATGTCTTGAGGAATTTTACAAAAAAATTCTTGAAACTACTCAGACTAGAAACTGATGCATGCATGCAGAATTTTAAGTTTGTATAAGGGAACTCCAGAAAACCTTATATCCACATTATGAGGGTCTTATAGAGATCAGAACAATTAACAAACCAGGTCAGAGAGAGTAGGGTTCTTTATTATATTCTCAAGCCGCTCTCCATGAGCAGTACCAATAAGCATGACACCTCTCCTGGCAATTGAGCGACAAGCATGAGTTTCAGCTTCTGTGCCAATCTCATCGACCATAATCACCTCAGGCATGTGATTCTCTACTGCCTCGATCATGACTCTATGTTGCATGGATGGTTCTGGTACCTGCAGTCTTCTTGCACCTCCAATTGCTGAATGTGGAATGTTTCCATCCCCTCCGATTTCATTGCTTGTATCAACAATCACCTACTCCAGTTTGGTATACTTTTAAAATGTAACAAATTCAGCTAAAGTTTTTCAGATTGTGCATATCTGGTGTGCTTGTGTCTCCGAGAGAGAGAGAGAGAGAGGGGGGGGAGGGAGAGATGCCACAATGTAATACAGAAAATAGTCAGCGCACCACTCTTTTGTGAAATTCATCTGCCAAGACACGGGCAATCTCTCGCATAACCGTTGTTTTGCCAACCCCAGGCCTTTAAGAATTAAAGAAATCATCAGAAAATCAAAGTTATTAAGAAGGTTAGTTTTGGACAACCTGAAAGGTGTATAAAGAAGTAGCGAGTCATAATAATGGGACAAACATGGAAACCAGAAAATATGTTTATGATAAAAGAAAAAAGATGTAAGTGAGGTATTTTTCCCCATAAATCCCGATAATGATAAACATAATGCAGAATAGCTTTTTAGTTCTTTTTTCACCCATGAAGGCAATCTGATTCTAGCATACTGTGAGGACAATAGAATGATTTTATCTGTATGGGATCCCCTAACACTGAATGTCCTAATCTTAAACCTGTATCACAAGTTATAAAAATAAAAAGGTGTGTCCTCTCCTACTCTTAATTCCAGTATCACGCATAATATTGTAGTACCACTTGGCATACATACTTTCCAACAAACAAGATGCTCTTCCCATACTGAAGCAGATCATAAACCATGTCAACTTGTCCGCTGACTGCCCTACCAACTCGGCAAGTCAAACCAACTATTGCCCCTTTCCTACTCCTGATTGCAGATATCCTGTGCAGGGTGCCTTCAATGCCAGCTCTATTGTCGCCCCCAAATGCTCCAACAGAATTTTGAGCATGCTCCAACTCTTTCACCGACACCTAGTTAATAATATATTATTCAGCTCAGAAGATCTCACAAAATCATTCTCTTTCTTAATTTTTTTTTATAGGTATTCTCTTTAATAATATAGAAAGGGAATAAAATAGATTTGGTAAGATTCATAGATACCCTCTAAGTTGGATCATTGAAGTAGATGAAAAAATTTTGAATGTTTTTATCACACCTCTTTTGCTTCTACAAATCTCCTAATCGGCCCTTATGTCAATTATTTTTAAATTGTCCTTCATGAAATATCCAAGTGGCAATTTTGTCACATATAATTTTAAATGTCATCAAAAAAGGATGGAACCCCTAAAAATAAATAAATTCCATCATCACCAAGAAACCACCTCTTTGTGTTCCACCATCAATGACGGGTTCTCCAATTTTCAGAAGAAAAAATTATTTAAAAGAAGGAGGCCTGAGCACAGAAGGATTCAAAGATCCAGCTCTAACCAGGATGATCAATAATTTTAATCTACAATGTGAATTTCCATTAAAAGTCAAGGGTGCAATTAGAATCTAGTCAAATTTGGAGTGGTTGTTTAAACAATTGACCCAAACTTTTCATATCCAACATGATTTTGTAAATCTAGATACATTAATCAACTATAAGGAATATAGAATAAAATGTAGCAAGAACAAAGAAGAATTATGCACTCCACTAGCGAAACCAAACTCCAACCTTTGACACATGAAGCATGCATTTACCTTTGTATTCCTCAGATAGCAGCCCCCAAATTCACCTAGATAGCGTGCTTCTGGAAAACGATCCAGATCCAATATAACCTAGTATTGTTGCATTACACAAATATCATCATGTTTTATGAAAACAGTATAGTAATGAGAATCATACTACGGTAAAGCAAAATACCAGATAAACTGTTTGACGGACATATATTTTTAAAATGAGGGGAAAAAAAAAGGATTTATGCACAGTAAAAACAAGCCATTAATCCATAGGGAGTAAGGGTTAGCACATAAGCATTCTTTCTCAAGCAGAGTATGCCTTCCAGTACAAATCTCCTGGCTTTTTTCGGTCTGGAAAAAATAATCTAGATAAGATTCTCTGAGGAAACGCACCATTGACACCCTAAGCAGTCAAAATTGCTCAGCAATAAATCATAATGTTTTCCCTTACAGTATGCTTTAAATTTATTGGAAGAGGGTTGTTTCCTGATGTTGGAGGTCTGTCCTGTACTTGCCAAAGAGTGTCCAAGAAGAGCAAGAAAGCAGGATACAGCTCCAAACTTGATATGAAAATTTTGTAATTCTAGAAATGTTCAGAGGGCATTGGGTGCCAATTGGAAAGTACAAATAGGCAGTGAAATGACTCAACATAGGAGTATCTATGGTGTTTTAAATGGCCAATATAATAATCTAGGCCAATAAATCAACACTGGATAAATTAGCAGAATAACTACTTTCAGAACTAGGGTAAAACAATGTTTAGTCGAGAGGAGTTACGATGGATGTAGGTGCCACAATGTATCGTCAATATATCATCACAACAACTGGCACATGTTTATCAGATGAAGAAAACTAAATAAACAGGGGAAACTAATAAAGACATAAAGAATAGTCACCTCTAAAAGTTGACCTCTCCTAGGTTCATTCAGAAGGTTGTCCCGCAAATCACATGGAAGAATCTGTGTAAACGACAACAAATGCATGTTGCTCGATTCAGAAAGCAAATCTCAAGACCAAATAAGGAAATACCGAAAAATATATGCGACCAAATTAAACATAGAAGGGGCAGTTTCCCAGATGAGAATCATAAACAAAAACCCTCTGAAAATCAAACCTTTATAAATACCCGAAAAGAGACCGTGTTTGCATATAAAACTAATACAGCCTTTCTTATGTTTCCTACATTTTCCCTTGGCTTGAGGGCTGACACAGACTACAGATATGAAAAGAAGAAAAAAAAAATCGACTGAAGCCATTCCATGAAAACTCTACCTTCTCACAAAGTTGATCTTTTTCTATCTCCATTAGATGTTCAGAAACCATGCCAGCAAAAAAGTAACAAGTGGGAAGAATAAAGACGACAATGGGGTCAAGTATGTTCATAGCTAATGCAATAAATATAAGATAAATATTTGACTGAAGCCATCAAATGCTAATTGCAAACCAACCGTTTGCATATATGCGTGTGAACATATCAATCAATAAAGGAGGAGGAGAAAGAATGAAGAAAAGAAAGGAAGCCATTTGAGCAGGGGAGCACCTGCAAGAATGCGTCGAGATCATCCTGCACCATTATATGGGCAGCAACGTCCGTTGGTGCTTGACAGAATGCGATTCCGACAAGACTCATGCGTGGTCCCAACCGGAGACAAGAATGACTCTTTTCCAAGGACAACCAGCTGAGGTTGATGAGTGGATTTGGGCTTGGTTTCAGCCAGAAGGAGTGCTTGGCCGACAATACTGTCGTCGTTGAATTCATCCTGCTCTGTGCGGCTCTCCCTGGCTATTGGTTCTTATATTACTACGTACGCATTGCGTTCATATTATTATCCATCCGCAATACGACCATTAGCAATAGATTTATTTATTTTTTTAAAAATTAAAAATATAAAAATATATATATATATTAAAAATTATTTATCGTATTTAATAAAAATAATGAAGAAAAATAAATAAAAAATAATTTTTATTTAACTTTTGAATAATGATCCATCAAAAGAAAAACTACATGAAATTTTACTTACATGAAATTTCTTTGTATCCATAACATTTTTTAATTCAAGCTGTTAAATTGTCATAAGAATTATATATTTCTCATCTAGTTGAATAACAGAATAATTATTAGTGTTAATCTTGTTTTACTTATAAAAAAAAAAATTGTGTTTATATAATCTTTTTTAAGAAAACATGGGAAAGTTCTATAATACTCCATAGTGATTATGTTTTCTCGTTGACGATTCGTATGTATATATGTCTTCAGTTATGATATTAATATATGCCTTTGATAGAGAATGAAGGGGCCAAACAATCCAAAGGGGAACTTTTGTTAAATCAAGACCGTTGAAAATCTTGTGATTATAAATCACTAGTATTATATATAAGGTTTTTTGCAGGCCGGGGCCGTGTTCTTCCTTTTAAATTTCTGTATATGGGTTCTCTTTTTACTGTAGCCTGATTCTGTGAGGGATGAGATTGAAGCACCTATTGGTGAGCTTGTCATTATATTTACCAACAACTAACAAGCATATCTATCCAAGCAATTTGGAGAGAGAGTGACAAGTAGGGGAGAAGATCATTTAGTTGGAGACTCGAGTTCCTTCTGTATAATGAAATGAATTATGAGGCAATTTTATTGTTTTGGAATTTGAAGTTGTATTAGAATTTAGAATTTAAAAAAATATAATAATAAATTTAAAATAAATTAATACGAGTTTCTCTCGTCTATGAATTCAAACCAGCCCTTAATTGATACATATCCCTATTGGTGCCAATTTTAGTACTGGAAACTTCAGCCATGGGGAAGATATATATGCAATATTGCAATGAGACACAATATCAGTGAATTGTAAAAATGACGCATGGGATTTCAGATTAATTTAACAGATAATTTTGGGCACAAATAATTGCCCAACACCTTCAACCCCACACTTCGTGAGGAAAACAGAAGTCACCACATGTTTTAGTTTTAGTACAGCTGATTGCTGTGGATGAGAGCAAACATCGATCCGTGAAACATTGGATGGGACATGTTATCCAAACCCAAGTAATTATAATGGATCAGGAGCATCCCACGTCAGCACCATCATCTGCCACATCACACAACCCACCCTATCATATCGTCGCAATGGATTACGCATCCAGCCACCATCCCCACGTCCACCAGCTCAAGCTTATAGTATCTCAGTATCTCTCCATCATTTGCATTCTCCGCCAATTTTACTCTGAATCACCCCTCGAGGCCGTTTAGTTTCCGGCGATCCAGAAATGGCTTCTCTGGCAGCATCAACCGCAGCTGCCTCTCTTGGTGTGTCGGAAATGCTCGGAAACCCTCTCAATTTCAGTGGTGCCGTCAGGGCATCAGCTCCAACGGCCTCCAGCCCGGCCACCTTTAAGACTGTTGCTCTTTTCTCCAAGTTCAAGAAGGCTGCACCGCCTCCCAAGTCTAAGCCTGCCGCTATTTCTTCGGCCGACGAGGAGCTCGCCAAGTGGTATGGTAAGTTTACCGCTTCAACGATGATCTTTTTTTCGTTACTACAATAACGAGTTGAGCTCCTTTATGTTGGACTTGTCATGGCCGTTTGATTAGGTCCTGACAGAAGAATTTTCTTACCGGAGGGCCTCTTGGACCGATCCGAGATCCCGGAGTACTTGACCGGAGAAGTTCCTGGAGAGTATGTTACTTCTTCTTAAACTCGTATCTTTTTCTTCTTCTTTTTTCAGAATTAATACTAGATGGAGTAAGTTTTGGCCTTTAGAGTTGCAAATCTTAAGAAATTTATGATGTACTACTACTATTTTGTTTGAATGAATAATCTTGGTTGGTCATGTGAATGCAGCTATGGTTATGATCCTTTTGGGCTTAGCAAGAAGCCAGATGACTTCAGCAAGTATGTTAAAACTCTGTTATATAATTAATCCCCCCATTGATATGCACTGATTAACACATCCATCAATGAAAAAAATGACTGGGGGATGCTTTTTTCGCAGATATCAGGCGTATGAGTTGATTCACGCCCGCTGGGCAATGCTTGGTGCGGCCGGATTCATTATCCCAGAGGCCTTCAACAAATTTGGTGCTAACTGCGGCCCTGAGGCTGTCTGGTTCAAGGTTCTGATCTTTTAACCACCCTTCTATGTGGGCCACATAAACTTTCCTCTATTATATGCAGTAATACCCTAGTTTTATATGCAGTAAAACAAACTCATGTCTACTCGTTAGGGAAAAAAATCCCAAGCAAAACAATGCTCGAACTTTTATTTTTTAATGGTAGCAGTCAGTTTCCTGTTTTTTGGATAGCTTTAAACATAATTGTTCAACTTATGGTGATCATGCATTGTACATAACGCAGACAGGAGCACTACTCCTTGATGGGAACACCTTGAATTACTTTGGGAAGAACATCCCCATCAATCTTGTTCTTGCTGTCGTTGCTGAGGTTGTTCTTGTTGGTGGTGCAGAGTATTACAGAATTATCAATGGCTTGGTATGTGAGGATTTTTTGTTACATATCCTTGCCTTATCACAAGTATCGGCGCCATTAATAGCTTGTCTTTTCATGCATGTACTAGAATTTGAAAAAAAGTATGGTCGGTTATAGAGGTTAACCACAATTCATACACTAATATTGAAATAGAACTGCTACATCTACAAATGAATTACACAAAAATAATCTTACAAATTGACGTAATTTAGTCTAATCTATTAGATATAATTTAGTAAAAGTAACTTTACAATCTGACCAATTACATTAAACCGTGTCAGTTTGTAGGATTGCTTTTGTGTAATCATTTTGTGGCCTAAGTATTTCCCGTATTGAAATTCATCACTAGTATTTTGGAACCTTGAAGTATAAGCATAATATAGTGGAATATTTTATTTGCTCTTTTTAAGGATCCACAAAAGCAGCATAAAAAGCTTCACCAGGACTCTGCATGTAGATTTTCTGCATCATGGTTATAAGAGAAGTAATGTAAGCTTGTTGTGTTCTTTGCTGGTAGGATTTGGAGGACAAGCTTCACCCAGGTGGACCCTTTGATCCATTAGGGCTTGCAAAGGACCCAGACCAAGCTGCAATTCTTAAGGTGAAGGAGATTAAGAATGGCAGACTTGCAATGTTTTCTATGTTGGGTTTCTTCATTCAAGCTTATGTCACCGGAGAAGGACCTGTGGAAAACCTCGCAAAACATCTCAGTGATCCTTTTGGCAACAACTTGCTCACAGTAATAGCTGGATCTGCTGAAAGAGCTCCAACCCTGTAATCTGAAGTCTCCTCCTCCTCTCCCTCTCCATTAAGAATCGTAGATGTGCATTGTACATGTCAATGAGATGTTCTTAAGGCATTTGAGTTCCATATGTGAAATTGAAAGTCCAACTGTGTTTTAATTTATAAAGGTCTAGCACTATTCAGTATTCACCTATGGTTACAACATGAAAACTATTTTCTCCAAGCCACATTCTTCTCTTCGGATTTACTAATATGTCACCAAGTGCATGGTCTATAATTATCAGAATATCAGTTACTTTATGGTATTATTTATTATAAAAATGTTTTTTAATTTTCATTTTATCATTTCTTGACGTATTATTAAATGATTAATTGGCAAATAAAGAAACAGCAAACAAATATTTGATCATACGATGCCAAATTAGCAAATGGCAAAAGAGAACTAAACAATATTATTCACCAAAAAACAAAAAAACAAAAACAAAAACCTTATATAATCCTTCCTCACATTATAGTTCGTGGTTTGGTAACATTTTGGGAAAGGCCTAATAATATTCGAAACATTTGTAGCCCAAATCCAAATTAGATGGTTACAAGAAGTCAAGAACTCTTCGTTGTTATTTATTGCTATTGGGCTAAAACCCCACTTGTTTTGTGGGCTTCTCTATACCCATAACAACTCGCACTAGCAAGATTAGCATTGAAAATTTCCCATCAGAAAAAGTAGAATTTCACCGAAGGAGAGTCGCGGAAAATAATTATCAAAAAATGAAACGGGAAATACCCAACTTTTAGACCAAAGCACCGGCCCAACGCAAGCTGCTTTAACTGTAAAAATTTTGACAAACTGTTTCCAAGAAATATCAAATATCGAAACATTTTTTTTTTTTTTGATAAGTATCAAATATCGAAAATAGAATCCCAACAATATAAATACACCAACACCAGCAATGAATAAAAATATTCTTTAATTCCAACAATCAAAGTGCATCCATCATATTTTAAGCTAATTAATTTATACAAGTAAATCTACAAAAAAAAGATCAGTGTTGTTCATATTAGCTAATAGTTAGTAAATGGGGAGATGTATACTCAAATGGTGCAATGATCTTTCAAGACTTGCCTAGCAAGATCAAATGCTCCGCTCTTTTTGTAGATCAGATGCAGGTTAAAAGCTGCTTCTCTGCGGAGGTCGCAATATCCCGGCTTCCGATTTTCCACAATGTCTGGATCCTCACAGGGAAGCTTAGGTATGGGGTAGTCTTTCTCATGAGTTGCAAGCACTTTCTCGTAATATAACGCAGCAAGAGTTACAAGGCCAACATGATGATACGCCCTGGCTATGTTATATAACGCTTCCTGCATAAAGGCTTTCTAAGTAAGCCAAGTTTCCTTTCCAATAAGATTTTCTAAAAAAAAAAATGAGGGAGAGAAACTACACTCAGGACACTTTACCTCACATGAACAGTATCATAAACAGTTTATGATACTGTTCATGTGAGGTAAAGTGTCCTGAATGTAGCTATTCTCCAGAATTACTCTTTTCTAAAACATGGCATCACATGACATGAAGCATTTTCTTTTTTCTTTTCTTTTTTCTTTTTCTTTTTTGATAAGTGATGAAGCACTTTCTATTAAAAAAACTGTTGAACCCAAGGTTTCGATTCTCATATCTACATATAGATTTTAATGATAACAAACAAATTCAAGACTCAAGCTCAAGTTGTCTACGCATGAAGAGAGCTAAGTACATTAAGAAATCAAGTATAAGCAAAAAGAAGATCAAGTCTACAAATGAAGCTCATAAAGTAATTTTGTACGTCTCTTAAAATTTAAAATTGGATTAAGACTCAAAATTAATATTTTCTCATAAAGTATCAAATTACATTTTTTACATTTGCATAACTTTATTAAAATATTTAATTTCGAAAATTATTATTATTATTATTATTATTATTATTATTATTTTTCCACATATACATAAAGATTTGAATTTGTAAGATGATTGATTGTCATCTTTAACATATGCATGTGTTGTTTAAAAATCTTGAAGGGTGGTTGTGTATTTTTTTTTACAAATGCAAAAGATAAACGTTTTTATTTGAAAATCTTAAAGGGTGGTTGTGTGTTTTTTTTATATATGCAAAAAGAAGATGATTTGATTTAAAAAATAAATCATACTCATTTTATCATGTATGAAAAGTAAAAAATTAGGTTTGATTTTTTTGAAAAATGAATAGAGTTATCTTTGACAAATGCAAAAAGAGGATACTTTTATTTGAAAATTTTGAAAAGTGAATAGTACTCTTGTTTGAAATGTGAATCTTTTTAAATTTGAATATGAAGACTCATTTGCCTATAAATAACTAACTTGAGTTTTGCAAAAATAATAACAAGAGCTTACACATCAATTGCTAAGTTTTGCATCATTCTTTCAAAACTCTCATTCTCTCTTCTCTAAATTTTGTGCCTTAATCCTTGTTCATAGTGAGAGAGATATAAGTTGCACTGTATTGTTTTTATCTCACTATTGAGGAGTGTATTCTGATAACTTACCCACTATCAACTTTTGTATTTGTAAGAGGGTGCGTATAACCCTTGTGTGTGTAGAAAGTATTCTACACAAGAAATAGTTGAATCACCAAGTGTGAAGTGATTGCAAGTATAGAGGGTGTTCTATACGGATTCTTTGTAGCGGTATTGCTCAAACGTGTAATAAGTTTCTATCTCCACCTGAAGGAGATTGAATAGTGAATTTGGGATCTTCAAAGAGTAGCTTGAGGCGAAGACATAGGCAATGGGGCTGAACCTCGTTAAAATACTGAATTTACTTCTTCTTACCCTTACTTTTTATATTTCCTGTTGCTTCATATTCTGTTTATATTTTATATTATATATTTGGTTTATAAATATTAATTTTTTAATATAACTCATTTCACTCTCCCTTTTGTGTTAGTCATCAAGATAACAAAGATAAAATATGGTCTCTGGGCAAATAAGATTTTCTTATGCCCCTGAATGATCTCAATTTGACAACAAAACACACTCATCAAACAGGTATCCATTCTGTCGAAAGATGCCTTAGTAAAAACATCTAAGCTCCACAGTGGCTTCAGGTTTTGTTTCCCCCTACCCATTTCAGGTGTTTTAATGAAGACCTTGCGACTGTTAAACCTTTTTACAACTCCGTTAACTATTCAGACATCTTATTACTGGCATATAAAGCTTCTGATAATTATGTGGATGCCTATAACAACCTCAAAAGCATGCATACCAAACTTAAAAAGTAAAACAGGATTTCTAAACTGAACCTGGCTGTTTTCACAAAGATGCACGTTGTTGTAGAGGAAAGCCAAGCCTTGTGCAAGACACTGATGCTTGTTTTGAAGTCTGAATCCTAGTGCTAAATTAATCAAGGAAGTTCCTGCAGTAAAAGCAAACTAATGTCACATTTCAAACACAACTAGATTAAATGCATAAAAACAATGCATATATATGCAGCACTCAAACGAAAATAAAGGGCCTCACCAACACAAAGATTAACTAATGGATTCTCTGGCAGCAGTTTATAAGCTTCAAGGTATTTACTTGAAGCATGCTGATGATTGCTGGCCATGGTAAACTGATGTCCATAGACGATAATGGGTGGTACACAATCTTGGAGTTTACCAAGCATACCGCGTAGAAATTTAAAATGCCTTGAATCCCGATTCTCCAGTCTACAACATAGAATATAAATCAAAGGATGATTTTTAGCCTTGTTTGGGTAATGCCTTAATGAGATAAGATGAGAAATTATCAAAACTTCTCATAATTTTCTTCCCCAACATTATTCAAATACAAAACACTTTTCAATATCAAATTTTTAACTTTTTCATCTAATCATTACAAATTTTACAAACTTCAAAATAGAACACAAAAATCAATACAAGTTTCAAAACAAAAATATATTAAGAAATAATATTCAAACATCTTTTTTAACTTTATAATATTTTTATTCAACTTTTTTTCACTTATTTCCCAAAACCCAACAAAACATCTCAACTCAAACCATCTCACTATTATTCACAGACCATTTCACTACAATTACCAAATTATGAGATATTCCAAATATCTAAACGAGACAGTTGAAAATGTGGAATGCCCTCTTACTAAATACCAAGAATTAGTAAGTAGATGGGCCACTCTGAAAATATAACATTTGAATGTCAGCCATATGCTATATTTCCATATATTCTTTTTTTTATATAAGTAATAATCTTTATTGAATGGATGCAACTAGGCAAGGCCCATGTATACCGGGGGTATACAAAAGAGACACCTAGTTACACTCTAACAAGCTGAAATTCCCATATATTCTTTTATGTTTATTCACTCGTTATGGTCAATATACAACTTAGCAGTCCAACAGTCAGGTAGAAAGGGAACAAATGCACCTACTATGCATACTAATACATTTAGTAAAGTATTGGAAAGCCTATTTACGATACAAAATAAACTTGGGAAGTAGACGAGGTAATCAGATAGAGAAATTGAAGTCTGATATGCGACATTAACTGTAGAAAGGTTGGCAGGTACTATTAATAGATAAAATTATGTTTTTAGCACGAAAATTATCACATAAAGCACCTCTTACCATATTGGGTATTTTACAAAGCTTGCACTTCAAATACTCCAGCTTAGTCCTTCTATACAATTTGGTGTGAATTCCCTATCTGGTCACCAGCTACAAAAAGCATACACCATGGGACCTTATTCTCGATCTATACCTTTCACCAATTATTGTCCATCTTACATATCTCAAATCACATCGACACTACTTTATAAGTAAACAAATTGTATTGATCAAGGAATGGGCATAGCCAGTACGATATTCAAGAAGAAAACAACTGTATACTCTATCTAAGAAGGTGCAAAAGAGACAAGAAAATTATTTAGGTCCATGCCATTAAAGTCAACAGTAATGACTCAAGTACATAGAGTGCTCTAAAATAAAGTTATGAGTTCCTCTAACGATCTCTCATTATCTTCAAATGTCCGCTCATTGCATTCCTGTCCCAAACAACACATTATGCATATAGGGATCATGATCCAAACCGATTTAATCTATTGCATGCCTCTTATATTTGTCCAGCTGGCCAACGCTGTCACCACAGTCTCCGGCCTAACCCAAGCCATCTCTAATCTACCAAACACCTCATTCCATAACACCCTTACTATTTCACAATGTAGTAAGAGATGGTCCACCGACTCGCCCCCTCCTCTATACAGCAACACCAAACTGTTATGATAACCCTCTATTTTCTTAAGTTGTAGGTTGTGAGGATCTTGCCCAACGATGATGTCCACATCGGCACTACTTTATTAGACCCCCTCGCTCCTAATTTTTTTTTATCGATAAACAAAGTTTTATTGAGCATCATATAGGCAAAGACCCGAGTATATAGGACCATTTACAAGAGCGTCGCCTATGCGTGCTAGTTTAGCGATACAAGTCATGAAAAGACATGCCATTAAAGTCAATTACAAAAAATCAACCAATGGAATAAAGTATTGAAAAATAAACTTCTTTTTCTCTTTATAAGAGATAAATATTATTGAAATGAATGAAGTACGCATTGCCCATGTACACAAAGAGAATACAAAAGAACACCTAAATAAACTTCTAATCGCATCCACTGACCGCTCTCGATCTTCAAAACTTCTGGCATTCCTCTCCTTCCAAATACACCGCCATAGACAAGTTGGGACCATCTTCCACACTTTTGCAATCTGACGATTGCCCCAGATGCCTTGCCAAGAAGCTAGAAGTTCAATTTCCTTTTTGGCATCACCCAAGCCAATCCCAACCAAGAAAAGAAGTCATTCCACAAGGTCGTAGTAATCTCACAATGAAGTAATAGATGATCTACGGACCCTCCATTATTTTTGCACATACAACACCAATCCATGACTATGATGTGGCGTTTCCATAGGTTGTCTATTGTAAGAATCTTCCCTAACAAAGTCTTCCATACAAAACAATTTGCCTTCAAGGGTGCTTTCATCTTCCGAATACTCTTCCATGGGAATGGATTTCTATTATAAGCATGATCATGGCTTGATAGTAGGAGCAGATACTGAACTTTCCTTTCTTACAAGGATGCCAACAAATCATGTCTTCAACTCCCCTCATTATACGGATAGAGTACACTAAATCATAAAACTCCAAGAAAGCATCAACTTCCCAATCTTGTGCATCTCTGAAAAATGTAAAGTGCCACTGGAGAGCTCCATGAGATAGAATTAAAAGATCCGCAATTGAAGCTTCTGTCATTCTTACTATACCCTCTTGAACCTAAAATATCTTTACGCTAATTCAATAAAATTAATATGGAGATCTTCCCTCATTTATCAACATTTTCCATTGAATGCTGAAGTAAGGAAATGGTTTCCCTAATTGATTGTCCAGGCATATAACCAAATTGATCATTTCACCGCAATATTCCTGCCATAACCTTTATTTGATCACTCTCTCCCAAAGTTCATGGTATGACTCAGGTAAAGGCAGACAAGAATAACAAAACAGAAATCAGGTGTCTCAATAGATTAAACTATTTCAGAAAAAGTAAAAAAACATTATCAACGTATTTTGCAAATGTAAAGGTCAAGTACCTTGAAATTACTTTGTAATAGCAATTCCAGGCAGCAAGGCTGTAAGGATGCTGCTGAACAATGTATTTTACACAGTCAAATCCATGCTTAGGATCTGTGGTGTTGTATGCTATCTCTGTAGAATGTTAAAGAAGTATCCCACCTTAGTAATGGCAAAAGATATGCACATCTTCCTTCTTCAAAGAACATCAAATCAAAATCTTTCAAGGAAGGAATCCTTCTAACAAATTTTAAATTGGCTTTCGCACAAATAGCAAAATCCTTAATCCAAGGAGGGAGTTCAAAAGAAATACAACTTCTAAAGAGTTGATGACTTACGAGCTCCAAGAGATCGAAGCTCCTCTTTCTTCTCTGCAGACAGCATGTTATGAGCCAATCTTAAAGTGAGGTTAATAATCTCCAATGCTTCCCAGTATCTTCGCAAGGAAGCCAGTGATTTACACAACTATAATTGACAAAATGAAGGTGGTCAGAGCATACAAAATTATATAAAAAAAAAAGAGAGAGAGAGAAGCAAAGCAAAGAAAGGGTTAAATAATAACTAACATCTATTATAAGGTGATGATGCTCTTCATCTTTCAGAAGATCAGGCAAGGGAGGTTCTCGGGACACTTCTTGCTGAAAGAATCACAGATGAGATATATCCCGATTGATCAGGCTAAAATATTACAATTTATCACTTAGGCTGTTCATTCCTTAAGCAAGTCAAGACAAAGCAAAATACAATATATATATATATATATCTTGATAAGTAATAAGCTAAGCAAAATACAATGTATACCGGAGACCCATCATCCCCAGAATCATCACTTCGCCAATCAGCCCCTAAAGCCAGTGCCTCGGCTCTCTTTTTTTCCCTCAATGTTGCCTTCTTCTGGAGTAACCGCCTTGCTCTGGCAGCTTTTGACCTTATACAATGCATTGTATAAGTTACAAGCATGAACAAAATAATCCATGAAAAAATTTCTTAAAAAGCTCAAACTATAATAGAATAGAACAAAAAAGAAAGCTAAATAAAATATATTTGTTTGAAGACAATAATAAGTGAGACTAGGATTTAGAACACTAAATGAGTGAGAATTGAAACAGTGTGAGGGAAGAGATTTCGAAGTGGGCAAGTCTAATTTTGATGAAGTAATAATTGATTTAGACGAAAGGAGATTTTGGAGTGGGCAGGCCACACTACTACTCAAGCACGTATTAATAAATTTAATTTTGATAAAGTAATAATTAATTAAGACAAAACAAAAGACTGTAGCGCAAGCACTACAGATACACAGATACATGTATCAAGACAAAACAAGGCAAAATTCACTACTCACAGATCTGATGAGGGAGCGACCGGTCTAAATCCACAAAATACATTCTCCGTTTCTTGATCGTCCAGTACTCTAACTCTTTCAAACAGAACTTTTCTAGAGAGTCTCTTTTTCACTTTAACCTAAATGAAGCATCAATTAAGAAAAAAGAAATAAGCCAACCAACTTCTTTGTGGGATCCCATTCACCACCCTCCTATATACAATATGGGCTAATGCACTTATAATTGACTATTGTGAATTACAACTTATTGAAGTTCCAGGTTATGTTTGCTTCTTCCCTTTAAAGATGGTGATATTCAGTTACAAGCATGCATGCAAAAAGGGATTTGTGCTTTAGGTACAATGTTTTTTATAGGTAAAATAAATTTTAGGTACATAGTTGGGCCATTTTTGGCGCCTTAGTCATTTAAGATATTCCATTTTCCAACAAGGCGGCAACTATTCGGGGTAACTCTTTATTTTGAGCCATTGTGTTACGATGCAACTGGCACCTTTGAGGTCTATATATCTTGGCGAGTGAGAGAGAGTATTTGAATGGTGTCTTGTAATTACCTTCGGATGAAGAGTTTCAACATATAATGACTCACGAACTAAAGGGAAGACTGCATCCACAAAGTCCTCAAGCATCCCTTTAGCTCTATATATGTGAGCAAGCTTCAATTTCACCTTTTCATTCAGCCACCATGGTTTAGATTTTTCAGGAGGTAGGTTGATAGAGTCTGCAAATATGAGCCAAAGACGTGAACATAGTTCATTTAGGCAAAGCTGCACAACCACAAAATTCTAAGGAATAGAACAATTCAAACTGAAGTACCTAAATTTTTTGGAGTAAGCAATGATATTGCTTCATCTTCTTTAGATTCTTCCAGGAGGAGGGAAGCAAGAGTTAATCTGGCATTGACATTATCCTCGAGCATTTGTAGAGCTGACTTGGATAAACTATCAGTTGTTATTTTATAGAACCAGTTTTGTAGGAGAAAAAGTGAATGAGTTTTTTTCCTCGCCATTTTGTGATAATAGAGTGGCTATACTTATAAAATAAATAATAAAAAATTAAAAAAACACAGTTTTTAGATGGTGCAGACATAAAACTTAATGCTCAATTTTGCATCAACATGATACTGTAGCTTGTGTTCTTAAATATCCTCCTTTTTCTCAATATTTTTTTCTTCTACCATATCCAGATAGAAAAAGCTTCATATAGACCCAATCAGATGTCTCATGGTAACTTATGGCTCCTTTATTTTTTGAGAAAACTTCATACAAAACCCCCTTGTGACTTTTCCCATTTTGACATTAAGTACCTACTTTCCAATCATAAGTCCTGCCTTTGTTTAATCCCTAGAAAAGCTCACTCTCCAATCATCATTTTGGAGATAAACCCACGCCCTTCATATGTTCCAATTTTAAAATTACACTTCCAGATATTGATTAGTTCCCAAATATCAGTTGGAGTTTATCTTACCTTTGTACAAGAAGAGAATCGCTTGCAATCTTTCTTTCAAGGATGAGTAACACTGAGCAATTTTCAGATACAAGAAACCCTGCATGAAACAAAGCAACATTATCAACACCAACGATAGATAGATTTTCAAAACAAATTTATACAAAACAAATTTACAAGGAAACTGATTAAAGCACAAAGACAACCAAGACCAGTTAAACATTCATTAATGCACTCTCACCCAAGTTTGTAACAAAACTTTTTCGTCTCATAAGTTTTCCCCTTGGTCTATAGGAACTTGATTTGACAAGAGACTCAAACCAGAAGCAACCCATGTACACAGGATGTCCACCAAAGAGACAAGCCCTTGAACGGTCATAGCTTACAAGTCAACAACAAAACAGAACTTGCTAACGTAGAATAAAAAGTTTCATCATGCAATCACAACTCAATGCCCTCAAGGCACATCCTCTCACACAAGCATCACATCACACAAAGGTTTCTGCAGGACTGCAGATCTCCAAAACAGTACCGGGCACCACCAACGAATTCTATGTCCAAACAAGTGCAGGGTTCCTTAGTTACTAACGATGGAAAAGACAAAACTTCACGATAGCCCAGAACTTTTACACATAAAGCATCACCTACAGGGACCCCTTATGCAAAATGTCAATAATCATCCACTAACAAATTATCAAAAGCTAAAATGAATGAGTTTGTGGCGATAATATTCATGAATGGAAAGTTCATACATCAGAGTTTTTGTATAAGGTAAATTTTATTCCAGGCGTAAAAGAGTGCAACCCATGTACACCAGAAGTATGCAATAAGAACAACATCTTGTAACACAACAGAATCATTCACTGATGGTTCAATATCTTGTAACGACCTGACATATTTCAGTAGTACAGCACAGCTAAATTGAGAAGCACACCAGTTCTTATTCATAACATTATCAGCTGACAACATAAGATGCAGCAAGAAAGACGCATATAGCAAGAAAGACGCATATAGTAGTTCTCATATCAAGCATAATTTTTCTTACATTGTCACCCTCAGCACTTCCTTCCAACATCAGATAGTACTTCAATGCAGAGTTATAATGTCCAAGATTCATCAATGAGTCTGCAGCTTCAGTGATCAAGTCAGCATGATCATTTATGCTTTTGTGCAGCAAAACATTGAAGAGAACCTATAAATAATGCAAAGATCCTCGGGTGATTAACCATTCAACAGAGAGCACGTTAAGAATAAGTATCATCACATTACATGAATCATCACCACTTACAAAATAGATGAACTCCATATAGGTAAATAAACAAAAATAAGTCAATCAACATTAAACAGAAAACCACCAAGTACACCGTAGGTATGCAATGCAAAGTGAAAAGTTATTTTAAGGTAGGGTAGGTTAGTAAGGACTAGTACAACCTACAAAAGAAGCAAAACTGACTAAAGCAGAGTGGAAGTTTGACTTGGCTAAATCAGAATTAGTTTCCGTTGGTGGTGTGGAAGCGATTGGGGCATTGGCTAATCTTCATATGCAGGATGGCATCTTCGCATATGAAGTATTTGGTGTGGAAATAGTGCTCTAAAGGACTTACTCCATTCTTTTTTCCAGGTTGCATGTGAAAAAGAAGCTTCAGTAGCTGATCTCATGGTGATATCAAGGGAGCAAGTTCAATGGAACATCAATTTCAATAGGGCAGCCCAAGATTGGGAAGTGAGCAGCTTTGAGGACTTTTTTAACCTATCGTATTCCACAAAAGTGAGCAACCAGCGAGATGATATGTCGTGGTGAATACCCGCAAGTAAAGGTACATTCTCGGTTCGCTCTTTTTATAAGTCTCTCATGCACTCAATGAATAATCAGTTTCCACGGAGAAGGATTCGACAACATAAAGCACCTCTCAAAGCGGCATTTCTCACGTAGACAGCTTCCCTGAGTAAGATTCTAACAACAAATAACTTGAGGAAACACGGGGTGACCATAGTGGATTGGTGCTGCACGTGCAAGAAATCCAGTGACACCATAGATCATCTCTTACAATGCGAGACTGCTAGAGTGTTATAAAATGAAGTGTTCAGCATATTAGAGCTAGCTTGGGTTATGCCCTCTACAGTGGCTGCACTTTTGGCCAGATGAACAAATTAAAGAGGCATTCAACAAATCAAAGTTGTGTGGAAGATGATTCCTATCTATATTCTGTAGTGTTTGTGGCAGGAGCAATGACTGGACATTCAAAGACAAGGAGCACTCAATAGAGGAATTAAGAGCTTTTTTTACTAGAACTCTATGCACATGGGCCATAGCTGCAGACTTTAATGGCCTGGATTTTCATGACTTTCTTGTCTCTATTGCTTCCACATAGATAGGGTGTACCTTTGTAAATCTTCTAGTGTACTTGGGCTATGCCTATCATTATTTAATAAAATCGTTTAGTTATCCAAAAAAAAGTATTTGGATCTACCCCAGATGGCTTCCTGCGAGGCAAAGTCAATATGAGATGGCATTGTTGAGAATTTAGGGTTGTAAATATGCGTGCAAATGGAGGAAATCAAACCAAATGGCAAAAACCACTTTTAATTTGTCTGAGCATGAACAACCGACCTTGATGGGAAACACCTGAAATCACAAACATCTGTTTAAATGAAAGGCTAGTGAAATCTGACATCACATTGCTGCGGGACATTCCCCACATCAGGCTAAAGGCAGGAGAGCTCCTCCAAATCAAGAATAGGCCACTAAATGATCATTTTACAGGTAAATTGGAACTAACCTTTACGGTAGGAAATGAAATGTTATGGATATAAGGTGAGTATATAACGTGGCCCAAAGGGATTAAGTTCTACTGGGAATGTCATGAAGCTAACAGAACTCTATGAGATACCTCAGAATGAATATTATAATTAAACAGAAAGAAAAAATGATTTGGCCAGTGATGGTACACAAAGTATTCTCTGTCAATCCCTTTTAACATGTCCAGAGTTATGGCATCTTAAGATAATTGAGAGCTACCGTGAATTATAATCAACAATACTAACAATTAGTATAAAGTACAAATATAACAAACCTCTGCCTTCTCCAAATTTTTGAGGTGAACATGACAGATTCCTTCTTTTACTGTCAAATTCATAGGCTGTTCCTTTCCTGAACAGTAGATCAGGTTTGCATGCTCAATAAGTTGGAGAGCCTTTTCATGGGAATTACATTCCATGAAAATGGTAGCTAGCAGATCAATCACACTCAAATCAGCTTCACTTGGATGACTTTTAACATAATCCTCAAGAATGCGGACAGAATGTTCAAGCTGACCACATTTCTGGTACAACTGGACGAAAAGCAAGACAAAAAAATATATTAATGTATTAATGTGCAATTGTTTGTGAAAATTAATCACTGAAATATCAGAATTAGACAAAACCCCCATATACTTGCAGTTAACTCTAAAACACACTCCCAAAAGAGTCACTAGTGAAATGAAACAACAGAAAGATGGTCAGGTTAAAACCAGAGCAGTAGACAATAGCCACACATATGCATAAACTGAATCAACTCCATTATAAAAAAGATACCTATAAAAAAAACTCCATTATAAAATAGATGAAAATCAAGATCAATTTCACAAACAGAAAAATGTACTAGTTAAGGGAAATATGAGCATTGAAAGTTCAGCAATTTCTTTCACCCCAAAGTTTCAAAACAAGAAACATATATTAGAAAGTGCCCACGGATACCCAACACAATTATAAAGGATGAAGGTGCCCAGAAGGAAAAAATAGAAAAAAATAGGAAATTACAAATTATATCCAAAAGTTAAGAAGATTAATACAATCTTAAAATGAATCGAAAGAAACAGAAGTATGAACTGAAGTCCATTTAGGCCTTCAAAAAACTCAATTTGATAGCTCTGACGGACTTCTCTCTTTACCTTCAAATGTAGAAGAATATAAAGTTTCCCTCATGCAACTATAATGAGGCAAAAATCAAGTACAACGGTACCAACAATAAAAGAAAGCAACCTTCTATGGCTCCAAGCTTCACAAAGGTGCCAGCTTTCTCAGCCAATACATAAACTATAAGGAAATTATGGGAATAGAGGAGGAAGCAGGAGCTGTTATCTATGCTCTCTGCCAATGTGATACTCCAAATTATGAAGCTATTTGTTGAATCCCATCTTAATTGGATACTAGAGTATCACACATTGGTTGCATCTTAGGTGGAACTGGGCTTTGTAATTACAAGTGAAACCACAAAGCTTCAATTATAACTACCACGTATCCTTTTAAAATATATTGTATCTGTGATTAGTGTTTCCCTAGGTTGTTACAGCCACTCAACCAACAACCTAAACTGTTTAGAAAATCCAAAAGAATGGAATTTACTAAAAAGTAGATATAAATAAGAGTGACTCTATAGCCACACGTGGGGGATCCCGACTGGGATCCCTCCAGTGCAAATTTTCCTTTTTTCTTTTTTTTTTGGCTTTTTTCTTAGGTATTTTTATAACACTTTAAATATTTTTAAAAAATCACAACATCATTAAAAACCACATACTTGTTTTTGATAAGTCATTAAAAAACACATAATTAATCACTAAGCAAAAAAAAAATTAAAATTAAAAACCCAAAGTTGGGATCCCCATGTGTGGGTTTAGCATTTCTCTATAAATAAACATAGAAATTTTACTAAGAAAATATTCCATCTAAAGAAAAGACCACATTGATATCAACTAAGCACATTCAAGGCTACCCCCAAGTGGCTGCAGTTTGGAGGATGATTCCTTTGTGCATTATGTGGTGTATCTAGATGGAAAGGAATAATTGGTGCTTTGAAGACAAGGAGAGTACAATGGAGGAACTTCAAAACTTTTTTGTACAAACCTAATTGCTTTGGTTTTCAGCCATTGTGCTTAATAGAACTAGTGTTCATGATTTTATGTCTTTAATTTCTGGTTCCTAGAATGTATTTAGGCGTTCTTTTGTATACTTCCAGTGTACACATGTTTCACCTACTTCCTTCGTATCAATAAAAATTTCACTTTACTTACTAAAAAAAATATCTACTAGCAAAGCAAAAGAACATGTAAAACAACGTGACTACATATGATGGTATCATGTGCAAATTCAAATCACATTAGTAAGGGCTTTTATTCACAAGGAAAAAGGTCAAACCTTCGCCCCTTTCTTGAGTGCTTCAATGTTATCAAGATTAAGCTGATATATTTGTTCATATGACTCTGCAGCTTTTTGATAATCTCCAAGCGCAACATGGATTGATGCACGATGAGATCTTAGAGTAATATCCTTAGGATCCGCCGTTATTGCTTTAGAAAGGCAATAATTAGCTTGACCAATGTTTCCTTGTTCACTGCATTCAAAAGTCCACAATTCTTTTCATGCATATACTAAGGTGAATAAGTTTTTTTGATAAGTAAACTAAGGTGAATAAGTACAAACATAAAAATAATTAAACATGTCAAAAGCAATGCTATCAATTAAAAAATGTACATAAACAATAACAGGGAAAAAGAAGTCCTTAATGGGGAACTCATAGTGTGCTAGTTTCAATTTAGTGAAGAAACTTATCAAAAAAAAATAGTGAAGAAAAAGAGAAGGTTGGGCACGAAAACACTATGAAGCAGATACTTCTCGTCCCAATTGACTAGGTGAAGATTTTTAATTCCTAAAAAAAGAGAGACAGACAGACGAACAGAAAGTCAATTAGAAGATTAGGTGAGGTACTGTAACTGCTACTTGTCTCCTAATTCAACTCTTTGAAAAAAAAAAATTGATTACTGAAAAGAGTGAAAATAAAATTAGCAACAATGATAATTCCTGTTCAAAGAAGTAAAAATAATAGCAACGATGATATTTTTTTTAAATAAAATTAGCCTGATCTACTACATTAAATTGATCATCCATTTCAATGCATCTATCCAAGAAAAAATCTTAAAAGAAAATGAAGGAACAAAAGATGAAAAATGCATACACTAATGTTCTTTTTTAGCAATTCTCTTTCTAAAGTATTAATCTAAATATAATTAACGTCAAAACATTGTATGTTGACACTACTAAAGACACTACTTTTTGACAGGTACTACTAAAGACACTACTAATAGACCAATATATTACCAACATGAAACTTTGATCCAGAATTATAGTTAATAATCAGCTCAATCAAACTGGTGTGAATCTAAAACCCGAGGCTTTCTGAACACCATGATTAACACAATTAGTCAAAACTCCACATTAAAGATGCAAGTTATGTCATTTCAAGTTGTGAAAGCATCAATGAACATGTTGTAGTTGCTCCAGGTCTAAAGGAATCTTGCAATGCTTGAACTGACTCCAGGTCTAAAAGAGTCTTCTATGGTTGAACTGACAGCATGTTTAAGATCAAATGACAAACAGGGATATTAAATATCAAACAACCAAGCTTAAAATTATGAATATCTGCATAAGTTTCATATGCAACCCAGATACATCATTCATTATAGTACAAATGGGGCTACAATTAGAAGGAAAGGCTGTTGAATGCATAAGATCAAAGTACAAAAAATAAAGAACACACAACAATGAGAAACCTTACATGGACCAGGTAAGAAGCCGCTTCCATAGGGATGAATTTTTTGGTTTCAAATGCGCAGAAATCATGTAGAAATTTGAGGCTTTCTTATCATCACCAAGTGCATTATGGACAAGTCCAAGGGTGTGATACGGGTCAGGCAAATTTGGTGCTAGCCTAATAACTTCATGCAACACTGATTTGGCCTGCAACAAAAAATTTGAGAGGTGTAGCGGACAAAAACTATTGAAGGATGAAGGCTGAAGTAATACCCCCAAGAACTTTCCCTAACTCAAATTCAACTAAAACTGCCACGCCAAAGATCCCACGCCTAAAATATAAATTACTGCTTAGAATTGAGTAAACTCTGAAAGGTGATTGCTGAAGAACATTATAACCAACGAACAATGTTTGGCAATACAGTATTTTTAAAAGATGACAAGCATTATGCATGGAGGAAATGTGTTGTGGTGCAGCAGCCAGATTTCTAATGCAGATATGCTTTACAAATATAAGATAATTGAAGAGTGACTGGCAGACAAAATGAAAAGTGAATAACAAAGAATCTTAAAACTGGCATATATTTTTTTTTAATAAGTAAGAGTAAGTATTATTAATGTGAATGAAATGGGCATAGCCCAGGTACACTGGCATATTAACAAAAGTATGACTCTCAGAAGACAGGCACAACGATGCATTACTTTTCTGAAGAAATACTTATCTTTGAAGCAAACTAGCAATTTCATCTAATACCCAAAAAATTAATTCTCAACAACAAAATTCATCAACCATCTTACCTCTTCAAAACAACCATGTGCATAATGAAGAGTGGCATCTCCAAGCATTCTTGTAATTTCAGGGCTGAGTTTATTCTTTGACCCTTTCCGCCTGCCTCTTTTCTTAGGCTGCATAAGGCACATAATAAAAAAGACAGGTGGAACATAACCTTTAATTCCTTTTCACTCTAGACTATCATAATTTAAAATCCTTCCTATTTACAATCAGTATTTGCAATTAATGTAAATTGGAAATCCTAAAATATTTGAGAAACAGTATTAGAGTGACCAGGAAGTCAGTCCTGCCATAGCATAAGCAGCAGCAGCAGCAGCTAATGCTAAGAGCTTTTTTTTTAGCTCTCTCTGTTTTTTCCAGCTGAAGTCTTGATCTTAAGGCCATTATTCGAGAGTGAAGAGAGCAACTAATAATGATAGCATACATCCACTACTTTCTTGTAACACCCCAATCCCACATTGGGAATATAGATAAGCCACATATAGTGGGCAGGTTATAAAGACATTCAATGGGTACTAAGTCCCACATTGGCTACCTGCTAGGTGAAACTGAGCTTCAAAAGTGGATCTGGCAAACACTTTTCATGGGCCGTTACACATGGAATTAAAGCCACCTACTAAGATAACAGTTTGAAACAAAAGCACTGCATAACATGGCCCTGATGAGAGCATCACAAATAGAGAGGGAGTTTGTAACATCCCAGTCACACGTTGAGAATATAAATAATCCACATAGAGAAGGTAGGTTATAAAATGTAGCAATAAGCACTAGTCCTAGAAGGTAGGTTATAAAAGGTAGCAATGGGTACTAGTCCTATATTGGCTACTTACTAGGTGAAATTGGGTTTTATACGTGCTTCTAGGGAAACTTTAAACTGGCTAGTCTGTTGGGGTTATTGCACAGATGTGGCCAGCACTTTCCCAAGGTCATTACACTTTTTGTTTCCTTCTTTAAGTTCTCAGGGCGGACTGTCCCGTGCGCCAGGGTTGGGCGGTGCTTGGCTGAAGAATCAACATATATCTTTATTTACAATTGCTTGTCCCAACTTTATAGAAGTACAAAACTACATGTTACTTTCCTAAGAGGCCTGGACACTGCATTTTTTCTAGGCTTTATTATATCTTTGAATATTTCATAACTTTTAATGGTATCAGATAATTGTTTCTTCAAGAGTAAAGGAGAAAAAATGAGAGTAAGATAATAGTGAGAAGATTAAAGCTATCAGGTCAAAAGGAAAACTTTAAATGATTCTAAAAATGAAGAAGTTCTGATAAAAATTATAAATAAATAAAAATTAATTAATTAATTAAAAAAAAAACAACAACAACAACATCAATGTAAAATCAGATTTCCAGCTTTGGGGACACCAGAAAATAATGCATGGAAATAACTAATGTAATTTTTGCGCCTATTTTTCATAGCGACACTTGCAAAATTTAGAATAAAAATTACTATCAGATTCCCCACCTTCCTCGATTTCCTTCGAACACCATAGTTCATGGCTTCCATTATTTCATCCATGATTGCTCCCGATATATCTTCTTGCCTGGCCTTCTTCGAATTTTCTTCACTGTTTGGAAGAGCTTGATATAATCAATCCAGAAAATACAAATTCCAACCTCACAGGAAAGGAATAAGAAATAAAAACAAAGAAACTGGCCTACTTAACTGGCCTAGTTTGTTTTCACAAATGAGATAAGTTGAGAAAGCTTGTAAAAGTGAACTGAGGCCTAAAACTTAATCCTTAAAAGATGGAATTTTTACCGCTGACTATTGGCAAGTGATTTTCGTTTTTTCTCAGCCAAGGCTTCATATTCAAGGCGCTCGAATTGCTCATATGGTTGGACACCAGAATCAGCATCATCTTCCACAAAGTCCAAGGGATTTATCCCATCTTTAAATCTGAAAGTATACTCCCCTTCATCATCATTGTCCTCTGCTTCTTCTCCTTCTTCTTCTTCCTCTTGTCCCTCTTCTTCTTCATCCTCTTCTTCTTCTTCCCCAACATCTACTTTCGAGCTGTCTTCAACACCCATTGCAAGAGAGCCTTTCAAAGTACCTTCAAGTTCGAGAATTTCATCAAACAAATAATAAAATGATTAACAAAATCCAAACAACCGAAGATGTATACAAAACTTATCAACCTTGCGCCCACCACATATGGATTGTATGTTATGTTACTTAGCATATAACTTTCTTTTCAAACTAAATTCCAAACCACATAAATCTTTGCTAGCCGTGAAACTCAAAATAAAATAAAAAACTTTACCGACCCAGACAGAATACAAACTCACGTTGTCCATTCAACCAGGGCACACAAAATCCCCAAATCATAAATTCAATCGAATTTCATCAGAATTCAAGAATTCAAAATAAAAAACCAAATCAATTCTCACAAATCGACTTAATCGATCAGCCAAGATATTGAGCATTGCCTCTGAACCCGAATATGGAAGAGGGACAAGGAGAAGGAACACACTGGGAGGTGTGGCTGTAAACAGGGCGGAGACAACCGATATTAGATATAGAGGGAGAGAGAGAGAGAGAGAGAGAGAGAGAGAGAGAGAGAGAGGGACTTACCGGAAAACGGTGGTGCTGGCCCAACCAAGTAGGCGGCTTGACAGAGAAGTCAAGGTGGGAAGGGGCAGTTTGCGGTTTGACAGTGGAGAATGGCTTGATTGGATGGTGTTGTGCGGCAGTGCACGAAGACGGTAAAAGATGGAGATTGGACGGCAGTGAATGGTACCGGGGAGAGAGAGAGACAGAGAGTTTCCCAGAGAAGAAAAGAAGAAGAGACGTAGAGAGTGAATGGTATGTACGAATCTTTAAGAGAATTTGCCTAGAATCATTCTCCAACATTGGTCTTGTAAGGTAAGGACAGTTTTTTAACTAGTATGCACGTATGTCTTGGCTCAAGTTTTGACATGCAGCAGGCTATCATGGTGGCTACTGGCCACACACAGTACAGGCGCACAGCCCTACGTGCGCATAGGCGTGCCTCACGAGCATTTACCTGCGCTCACGCGCGCGTGTGCACCTATGTCCCATCATGCGTGCCTCACTACGTGCCCAAATAGTACCTAACGAGGTTAGTGGCATATCTTTACAGGCACGCCATCCAACGAATGACACCAGCCCGCGCCTTGCTGAGCAAGTTAGTGGCATGCCATTCAGCGCATGCCTTGAGGAGCAAGTCAATGGCATGCACACCACGCATGTAATCCAGCACGCAGCCCCAGCCCGCGCCATGCAGCATCCAGCGCTCAGACCACTAGTTTGGATCATGCATGTGCATCACCCCGGCACCCAGCTCGAGCCATGCAGGACTACCGCCCATGCAACCTGGCTGGGCCACATCAGAGCAACGTGACTTGACCTTGTACCTACTACCAAGACCATGCATGACACACTGTCATGACCACCATCAGTTGGCCCTGCACAGCTTCACGTCACGCGCATCACAAGACGCCATGCAGACAGACAGCACAAAGACAAGTCTGACCGTGGACCTTGCATCACACTAGCCCATCATAGAGTCATGCAAGCCACGACCTCACCGTGCATGTGGCACCTAGCCACCTTTTATTTACTTGTTTATTTTATTTAAATTGCATTTGGATGCTTTAGTACTTCATTTATTTTAGTCAAAGACCTATTGCGGATTTTCAAGTTGTAAGACTATAAATAGGACTTTTAAGTTTTCATTTCACATCTTTAAACATTTGACATTTGAACTTTTCTCTAAAGAAAGGATTAGGCCAGCCACTCACCTAGTACTTGGATTCACGGTGCTTAGGTACTTAAGTTTCAAATGGTACAATTCGTAAATTCCTTTGAAGAGGAACATATCGTGTAATTCGTGAATCGGTATGTTCCACAACTATCTTTATCATTTCAGTTTATTAATAATATTTTGAGATTATTCAATCTTGTGTTTTCGAGTTTTTGATGTTCTTGAATTTCTTGTTGATTAATTGGTTGATCATTGTTTGAGTGCATTGAAGTGAGGTCGAATCCACGCCACTTGTAGATTTGAGAAATTGAGCGTGAGTGCATTGATGATTTCAAAATTCACACTCCTTGTGAATTTCGGATTCATCAAGTGTGAGTAAATGTGTGAGTTGCTTTGAGTGAAGAGTTGTTGGTGTTGTTGAAAAAGTGAAGGTCGAACCACATAGTGCTCTTGTGGTTGGCGTGATCTTGATCCCTTGGGAGTGATAAACCATTCCCTTGGTTGTTCATTATATTTTCTCTACATTTTCCTTGTACCCAAACACCATACACGGCAACGCCATCATTTCCCTCATAGCCATACTCGGCCACACCAACCCTAGACAACCCTAATTGCCATTTTGCCCAAAACGCCCCCACCATTCCTAAACCTTAGCCATCCACTTAACTACCTTATCTTCCCACATTTTTCTCCACCTAAATCAAATATTCCCTTACCAAATCAAGCCAAATTCGACCAACCCTAGCAATTCCATAGCCGGCCACCCAATTCCCTCCAAGTATTTCAAATCAAAACATTATCCACTTTCCATAACCAACTCATATTCGGCCAAGGCAATATTTCCACTGTCAAAAACTCTAGTGCCACCTCATATAATATGATTTCTCATCTCTCATTTAATTAATCAATCAACTCTTAATTGAACAAATCAAATCATAACCCTCTAAAGTCAAACTGCCCCATCATTGGCCATTCTCTATAGCCGACCACCACCATATCTCTTCAACATCTTAATTCCTAAAATTTAGAGATTATCATATCATCCCAAACCCTAGCTCAAAATGCCCAATCTACCCTTAGCCGAAACCCTTTATTGCTCTAACCCTAATTTAGCCACCCAAAACCCTAGACACAACACCATCTTGTCCAAGCCCCCAAGCCATTGCCATGAACCTCATTGCCTCCATAGCCAAACCCTTTAGCCCAAACACTTACATTTGCTCCACCAAATCATAACCTCATTTTACCATTTCCCTCACCTACGTGATCATCACCATACATTGGAGTCCATCTCGGTCATTGGAGGAAACAACCACACAAGGAAAAACTTTTAGGTGATCGAGACTTGATTGAGGTCCCTATCTTAGAGACGAGAGTTGGTTTTCTTATTCAATTCCGCTAGGGGCAGGAGAATTTGCTCAAGAGAGTTGCGCAGGTATGCCACGTCAGAGTAAATAAAAATAAAATAAAATACTAAATAAGAGATGGAAAAAGTATACGACATCAAAGATGAAAAAGAAAACATGAGGGAAACTGTAATTCTTCATCGCGACACCGTAATCCCGACTAGCATTTTCCCGCACTTAGTTTTTTTATTCTGTTGCTTACAATAATCAATAAAGGTAGAAAATGGTAATGGAACCTAGAAAAAAAGAAAAGAAATAAAGCAATTAGAGCTAGCATTAGCCATAAGAGAGAGCAATCCAAAGCTCCAAAATGTTACAAAATATTACAAAACTATACAAAATGATTACCCTCTCATGGTTTCTCAGATCAACATAAAAGACTGGCCCATATCTTGTTAGCACTGCCTCTACAGTACACGAGCCTACCCATTCCCATTAAAGCCAAGTAAAAAATAATTAATTCAATATATATAATCGTAAAATTAATTACAGCAAAAGCAATGTCTGGTACGATCTTTGTAGCTAACTCCAAAAGCATATGACCATGGTTTAAATCGGATGCAAAGGCTAAACCTTTTATGGAATCATTTAAATATGTTAGCCCTGTCCTCACACAATGAATGATAGATAATGTACAAGCAAACAAATGCAAGTGCACATGTTAACAAAAATCTTATTTCATCAAATTTTTCCAATTGTCGAAGCATTATTTCGTATAGTTATAGCCATCATTAGACATGTTTTGATAACTTGGAATGAAATTATTTGAAATCCAGTATTTTCGATTTTCAGAGTAATTTTCTCGCTATTAAAAGCAAAATAACGTGATGATTTTTTAATAAGCAAGAACATCTCTCACAAAATCCAAATTAGCAGCACTACGCAAGCCGGTCTTACATCAATAAAAACAAAACAAGAAGAAGCCACCATTCAACGAATTCCACTTAGTCAAGGCTTTCTAGTCCTTGATGCATCCAGTAAATTATACCTTCAATTAATGAAGCTCGCTTGAGCGGGCAATTAACAGAAAACTTGAACTCGATGGGTGCGAACATAAAGAGTTCATTGCTGGCAGAAAGAAAATTTGACTAATGCAAAGATATGACTAAAAGTAGACCAGATCTATTGCAAGCGTTATTTTCTCTTCTCTCTCTCTCTCTCTCTCTCTCTCTCTCTCTCTCTCTCTCTCTTTAAAGAAAGGGGGGTGGGGGAGAACTTTCAAAAAACACAAATAAATTGATGTAGCCAAAACCATGACACTTTGGACAAGAATCGAAATAATATTCTCAACAAAAAGTTCATTATTGTTATTATTATTAATTTACAGGCTGTTCCAACAGTTTCCTCTTTTAAACAATTTATGTTAGTTCCCAAATAAAATCATATTTTAGTTGTGCCCCAAGTCCTACCTTTGAGACAGGATCCTGCAGGGTCAGCTAGTTTACGGTCAATTCTACAACTTTTTATTTCTTTTTTCCTTTCTTTTCCCCTTGGCTAAAGGGTAAGATGTAGGAGACCAAGGTTTGTTACTCGCTACACCCCTTTTAGTTTTAGCACCTTTAAAAGAGTTTGCAACTTCCATCCGCTATTTTTTATTCATTACAAGAGCTAGCTTTTATGACAAGGTGATACCATGTTTAGCTTTTACTACAAGGTGATCTAACAAGTCTAGCGAAAATGAGCTCATTTTTGACAAACCACCTAATGTCCCATGTACTTTTCATTATTCGTAGGACAAAGGAGGAGGCAAGTTACCTGATGATTATATTCTGGATGAAATCTCATTGAGAGCCAGAACAATGTTCTCGTAGCACTGCCAGACAAGCGATGCATCTTTATACCTTGCTGCATAATCTAGCTGTAAAGTTCATCAAACATCATCAAGTATTGTGAATTTGAAGGATTTACTTGGCTAAAGTGAGCATGTTTTCTGTAAGAGGAAAATTATCACCAAAAAATGACATTTCCCAGTGCAAATTACAATGCTATGTAAAGCTTCCCGACGAAAAAAGACATCCGATATTATAAGATACATTAAGATGGATCAGCACCACTCACTTTGGTAGCATTATTGAAGAGATTGGAATTCAACTTCCTTAGCTCAGGCCTCTCATTTCCAGGCTTCCCTTGGATTATGGTAAATAAGTCCTGTTTCAGGTTGGACGACTTCTTCCTCAGCACCTTCTGTGCTTCTACCCACGACTCTGACTCTATCATAGATTTTATACCTAGCAAAGCTTGAGCATGGCCTCTGATTCCACTCTTTGCCTCTTCGTACGTTGTACCTGGTACTACCATGTTAAACGCGAATCCATCAGAAACCTCCGGACTGGCCAATAGTACTGACACTATTGCTGCTATTCCAACTATTCTTCTACGGAAATTAGAACCAAGTATAACTTTCTGGGGCATCTCTCTGGACCTAAAAGAGGGTTTAAAACAGCAGGTGAAGGCTGGAAGAGGATAACGCGACAGGTTGGGTTGCAAGACCAATGGTGTTGTAAATACCATCATCCTCTTGCGAAATTCTTAATAATATAGCTCAACGGTGTAATTATCTTTCTTTCCAAATTCTGTTGACAATTTCCCGAACGAAGCCCAAGGATTATATAAAGAATAGAATAAAGAAATGCACCTACGATCAACTATTGGATAAGAAATTTCTGAACACAACCTGTAATTATCTCTATCTCAAAAACCCTCCTGCGAAATAATTAACATAATTACACGAGCATTATAATAATAAGTAGAGGTTTTCACAAATGGCATCTGCCTTTCTCGAAAAACACGGTGCGCATAGATCAAGTTAAGATTATGATAGATTTAAGCAAATTGACTCTGTTTCAAATCAGTTGCTCGTATAATGAGTGAATTGAAGACATCAAGTAATTTCGACGTGAAAGAACTCTCAGATTAGTAAGTTTATCCCCTCTCCGAATGCATCCACTTCAAACAACAACCGTATAAACTCGGATGTAGTAGCGAATAATCAGAACCCAGAGAGAGAGAGAGAGAGTTTGCGCGTACCTGAAAGTATGCTTTTGAAGGCGGAAGTCGGTTGGCTGACGGGAAGTGGCTGAGCGCTTGAGCTGCTGCAGCGGAATGATTTGTTTAGTTGATAAAAGGATTTTTCACCTCATCCACAGCACTTTCAAATGACGCACAACGTCGCTTCTTTTTCCTTTTATTTCTGCACGCATTATGTCTTTGTCTATGGTGAGTCAATTTTGATTTAGATCGTAACACAAAATTTATGAAGATTAATTTTACATTAAGGATTTGTTTGCTTATAAGAATGAAATCAAAACTCAAATACATCTCAATTTTATTATTATATTTTTTAAAATTTTTATAGAAAATATAATAAAAAATCTTAACTTTTTCAAATTTTCATACTACTTTTTAAAATTCTTAAACAAAATTAATATTAAAAAAAATATTTTATAACAATATTTTTTTTTACTTTTATTTTATTTTATTTTATCTCATCTCATCTCTAAGAATAAACAAGATTAATTTCGCTATTATTTTTTTACTCTCCCTTATAAATATGGGCCATGGTACATGGAATAACTTTTAAATTGGATCCCTTCATAGCATTGGTAATGGTCTAATTGAGAATTTCATAATTTTATTCAGTAATGAGATGATTTTAAATGAAAATAAAATATTATTAAAAGATTTTTCATGACTGAACAGGTTTGTTACAACATTATTTATAAAGTTTAAAAATGTATCTATGAAAAATTACGTTACTATCAATTTAACCGTTTCTCGCTCGAGCAAGATGATGATCAAACGAGATCACTGACTGCCTCCTCGCTCAAGCTACACGTTAAGCAAAGATCGAGTAAGATATCTCGCTCGAGCGACACATTGAACGAGAGTCGAGCAAGTAACAATTATTACACTACACTTCAAGTGAGACGCTTTTCTTCTTCAAATGTTGTACAATTTCGAATCCTAATAGCATCACGCTCGAGCGAGACATCAAGTGAAATTCAAGTAAGATCACTGCATATATCTCGCTCGAGCGACACGTCGAGCGATAATCAAGCGAGATCTCTTGACTTCGCTTGAGCGACATGTCAAGCGATAATCAAGCAAGATCTCAGCCTGCACACAATTGTCAATTATTTTTTACAAGCTTTCTTCTTTCAACTTTTAAATATATATTACAACATATTTTAACAATCTCCCATTAGGTTATGATATATATTTAAAATTTTGTTTCATTATTGACATTATCATACATAAAAGAATGTATCTTTCGATTTAAACATTCTCTTAGTGTAATTAGTTCAAGATTTTGAAAAGTAACCTGTGACTTAAGTTTAAACCAAAACATTTTAGTTTAAAATCAGAACCAACACACACATGATAATATTCTTTTCTCAATAGAATTTCATAATAATTAGCACTATTATGGCCTTGTGCTACATCTTGATTTAATGAACAATTATAAAAGATAAACCCAAATTTCTTGTTAGAAGCGGCACTACTTCTATGTTCATATAGGCGAAGTTCCTCTTAAATCCCCATTACCAAGACACTTCTAAATTTAAATTTCGTTAAGAGTAAAACTCATTTTATTTTAAACGTAACAGTCAGCACTTTTGCATCCTGAATGAGACTTTGTAATTGTAGTGCTCAACTAACCACAGATCAGTAATTTGTTATTACTCATTAAACTCTTTTAGATAAAATCTAAAGAATTGAATTACTATTACTGGTGATTCTTTTAAAAGGGTTTCAATCACATTTCAATAGATATGATCCTTACCAATTCTTGCGATATACTTTTGATAAAAAGATCTGCCAAGTTACTACTTGACCTCACATTAATAATAGTTATGATTCCATTAACTACTAATTATCTAACATAATCATGTCTTAGACTTATGTGTCCACACTTTTCATTGTATACTTTATTGTACGCTCTAGACATAATAGCTTTACTATCACAATGCAGAAAAATAATACACATAGGTTGTGGACACAACTCTATATCCAATAACATATTCTTACACCATTCTGTTTCTTTTCATGTTGTCGCTAATGCTATAAACTCTAATACCATTGGTAAATATCATCTTAAACATGTTTTAGATTTTGTTGATGGGAAAGAGAATATGAAAATGATAAGGTTTTAAAGCGTAAAAAAATACTATCTTTAAGACAATATTTACCTCAACTCACTAAGAGTTGGCTATTAAGTTTTTAGTAAATCGCATTCAGGATACAACAAAACCTTTAAACTCTACAAATAATAATTTTGGAGAGTTTCTTAAGTTTCTTGAGTTTCTATTGAGAGTAACAGAAACAGAAGAGATGAATGATTTTTCGTGACTGAACAAGTCTATTACAATACTATTTATAAAACTTGAAAATGTATCTGTGGAAAATCACGTTATTATCAATTTAATTGCTTATCGCTCGAGTGAGGTGTCGAGCAAGATCACAGTCTGACTCAGTGACAGAGCCAGAAATTGGAATTAGGGGGGCCAAACAAGGCTAAAATAAAAAATATATATATAATTTTTTATTTATATATAATTTTTTATGCAGTATAAAATAATTTGATAATAAAATCTACAATAAAAAAATACATTTAATATAACTTATGTATTAAAAAAGTATATAATATAATAAGAACATGTCATCATAATAAAAATATATTAAAAATACATTAGAAATTATTCATTTTTTTTTTATTTTTATCTATAATTAAAATACGTCATCATGTTATTATATTATTTTATTTTATATAAGATTTATTTTATTTTAAAATTAGATTAATTTTGTAGAGGGGGGCCAAAATAATTTTTAAAAAGATGGCCAATACAAAATAAAATAAATATTATCTTACAAAATTATAAAAATATAAACCTAATTTATTTTATTTTTCTTTAAAAAATCATATATTATATATTTTTTTGATTTTTTTTTAAGAATAGAGGTGAAGCCCATGGGAAGGGGGGGCCATGGCCCTCCTGCCCCAACGTGATTCTATCACTACTCTGACTCCTTGCTCGAGCTACACGTCAAACGACGGTCGAGCGAGCAACGATTATGACACAACATTTTGGTTGAGACGCGTCTCTTTTTTAGACGTTATACAATTTTGGGACCCAACAGTATCATGCTCAAGCGAGACATCGAGCGAAATTCGAGCGAGATTTTGACTGATATCTTGCTCGAGCGAGATCTTGGC